>JAFEKR010000022.1:0-600000 GCA_019022495.1 Epichloe hybrida
TGGGCGAGGTATAGGTTAGACGCCTACCCTTTACATGCCCTCGCTCACCCGCCACTCCCCCGACTCCCATGCGCCCGCCCATCCCACCACTCTGCCCGCGACCAGTCTGTATGGGCGAGGTATAGGTTAGGCGCCTACCCTATACATGCCCTCGCGCACCCGCCACTCCCCCGGCTCCCATGCGCCCGCCCATCCCACCACTCTGCCCGCGACCAGTCTGTATGGGCGAGGTATAGGTTAGGCGCCTACCCTATACATGCCCTCGCTCACCCGGCACTCCCCCGACTCCCATGCGCCCGCCCATCCAACCCGAGGACACCACTCTGCCCGCGACCAGTCTGTATGGGCGAGGTATAGGTTAGGCGCCTACCCTATACATGCCCTCACTCACCCGCCACTCCCCCGACTCCCATGCGCCCGCCCATCCCACCACTCTGCCCGCGACCAGTCTGTATGGGCGAGGTATAGGTTAGGCGCCTGCCCTATACATGCCCTCGCTCACCCGCCACTCCCCCGACTCCCATGCGCCCGCCCATCCCACCACTCTGCCCGCGACCAGTCTGTATGGGCGAGGTATAGGTTAGGCCCCTACCCTATACATGCCCTCGCTCACCCGCCACTCCCCCGACTCCCATGCGCCCGCCCATCCAACCCGAGGACACCACTCTGCCCGCGGCCAGTCTGTATGGGCGAGGTATAGGTTAGGCGCCTACCCTATACATGCCCTCGCTCACCCGCCACTCCCCCGACTCCCATGCGCCCGCCCATCCCACCACTCTGCCCGCGACCAGTCTGTGTGGGCGAGGTATAGGTTAGGCGCCTACCCTATACATGCCCTCGCTCACCCGCCACTCCCCCGACTCCCATGCGCCCGCCCATCAAACCCGAGGACACCACTCTGCCCGCGACCAGTCTGTATGGGCGAGGTATAGGTTAGGCGCCTACCCTATACATGCCCTCGCTCACCCGCCACTCCGCCGACTCCCATGCGCCCGCCCATCCCACCACTCTGCCCGCGACCAGTCTGTATGGGCGAGGTATAGGTTAGGCGCCTACCCTATACATGCCCTCGCTCACCCACCACTCCCCCGACTCCCATGCGCCCGCCCATCCCACCACTCTGCCCGCGACCAGTCTGTATGGGCGAGGTATAGGTTAGGCGCCTACCCTATACATGCCCTCGCTCACCCGCCACTCCCCCGACTCCCATGCGCCCGCCCATCCCACCCCTCTGCCCGGGACCAGTCTGTATGGGCGAGGTATAGGTTAGGCGCCTACCCTATACATGCCCTCGCTCACCCGCCACTCCCCCGACTCCCATGCGCCCGCCCATCCCACCACTCTGCCGGCGACCAGTCTGTATGGGCGAGGTATAGGTTAGGCGCCTACCCTATACATGCCCTCGCTCACCCGCCACTCCCCCGACTCCCATGCGCCGCCCATCCCACCACTCTGCCCGCGACCAGTCTGTATGGGCGAGGTATAGGTTAGGCGCCTACCTATACATGCCCTCGCTCACCGCCACTCCCCCGACTCCCATGCGCCCGCCCATCAACCGAGGACACCACTCTGCCCGCGACCAGTCTGTATGGGCGAGGTATAGGTTAGGCGCCTACCCTATACATGCCCTCGCTCACCCGCCCTCCCCCGACTCCCATGCGCCCGCCCATCCCACCACTCTGCCCGCGACCAGTCTGTATGGGCGAGGTATAGGTTAGGCGCCTACCCTATACATGCCCTCGCTCACCCGCCACTCCCCCGACTCCCATGCGCCCGCCCATCCCACCACTCTGCCCGCGACCAGTCTGTATGGGCGAGGTATAGGTTAGGCGCCTACCCTATACATGCCCTCGCTCACCCGCCACTCCCCCGACTCCCATGCGCCCGCCCATCCAACCCGAGGACACCACTCTGCCCGCGACCAGTCTGTATGGGCGAGGTATAGGTTAGGCGCCTACCCTATACATGCCCTCGCTCACCCGCCACTCCCCCGACTCCCATGCGCCCGCCCATCCCACCACTCTGCCCGCGACCAGTCTGTATGGGCGAGGTATAGGTTAGGCGCCTACCCTATACATGCCCTCGCTCACCCGCCACTCCCCCGACTCCCATGCGCCCGCCCATCCCACCACTCTGCCCGCGACCAGTCTGTATGGGCGAGGTATAGGTTAGGCGCCTACCCTATACATGCCCTCGCTCACCCGCCACTCCCCCGACTCCCATGCGCCCGCCCATCCAACCCGAGGACACCACTCTGCCCGCGACCAGTCTGTATGGGCGAGGTATAGGTTAGGCGCCTACCCTATACATGCCCTCGCTCACCCGCCACTCCCCCGACTCCCATGCGCCCGCCCATCCCACCACTCTGCCCGCGACCAGTCTGTATGGGCGAGGTATAGGTTAGGCGCCTACCCTATACATGCCCTCGCTCACCCGCCACTCCCCCGACTCCCATGCGCCCGCCCATCCCACCACTCTGCCCGCGACCAGTCTGTATGGGCGAGGTATAGGTTAGGCGCCTACCCTATACATGCCCTCGCTCACCCGCCACTCCCCCGACTCCCATGCGCCCGCCCATCCCAGGACACACTCTGCCCGCGACCAGTCTGTATGGGCGAGGTATAGGTTAGGCGCCTACCCTATACATGCCCTCGCTCACCCGCCACTCCCCCGACTCCCATGCGCCCGCCCATCCCACCACTCTGCCCGCGACCAGTCTGTATGGGCGAGGTATAGGTTAGGGAACTTTAGTTAAGGGCGAAGATAAATATCTTTTTATTTTGTTTCTCCCTATTACTTGTAAGGGCTTAGGCTTTGCCTAAGCATTCTCCGTGTAGCAAATAGGGAAGGGATAAGTAGGATTAGCTAGGGGAGGGAAAAGGAGGCTTACATAAGAAGCCAAGGGGGTATAAGGGGCACCACTAGGGATAGCCTCTTCTCCTTTCCATTTTCCTCCTTAAGTCTCTTAATACTATATCGACGCCTTATTGCAGTTGCCTAGGGGCCAGTCTATAACATTACTATTCTTTCTATTCCTATCCGCTAATGCCTACTAATTATCCATAACTAACAATGCTTCGCGTTTCTCCTAATATCTACAGTAGGTCTTAGGTAATTCCGAGCACCTCGTAGCAAAATGTCAGGAGCACGGAGGCCAGGGAGTCGCGGACAGGACGGTCACATGATAGAGCCCTCGGGTAAGCCTTGGCCTGCGCGGATAACTAAGTAGCTGCTAGATAGCCACGTGCACGTAGTAGGGTATTTAGACGAGGACTGCCCACAAGAGATGTGAAAGGTCAGAGTTTGAGACCTTCATGCACCCACCCCTAAGTAGCAGCTCTCTAGCTACGACCAAGAACCTCAGCCTTCACTCCGTTTATATCTCTCCCACCACAGTCGTGACACAAAATTAGCGTAGAACCCACAGCGTGTTATAATGCTTGCTGCTCGGAGTTACGTGAGAGTGAGACACACTGTAGCTGACCTGCTATGTAACGCGCGCAACCAATTAGAGGGCAAATAGCCTAGTTGTATTATGCTTGTTGTAACGGATTACAAGTAACATATTGTGTGGCTAGAAATATGACCCCTTAAGACCTCTCTCATAAGACCTCTAGCCACTTCGACCTCGGATCTATTGGCTTGTCAGATCAATTCAACCACATCGGATCCCTAGTCATGTGGCCTAGCCCCTGACCACCTAGCTAGATAAAAGCCCTAGATTCCCTCCTTTTTCATACAAAATCAACTCTCCCTTTGTGGCCTTTGGCTTGAATTGTTCAATTGGGATGATACCCTTTTTGCTTCGGCTAATATTGGATAGCTTCGGCTGATATTAGATTGATAAGATGACCTAATATTGGAAAGAGACTTCGCAGCTTGGATCCTCGCGATGGATCGCAAATATCGCAGACCTAGATCCCGATATCTAGGTTCAATCGTTGATATCGTTGAAATCGTTAATATCGTCATTTTCGTCAGCAACATCATTGTCGTCAAGTCCCGCTTTTCCGTTGTTTTGGGGTGGTTGTTTTTCCCTGACAAGATATTTAGAATTTATATATGCAGTGTCAAAAAAAAAACGACACCTGCAGGATTCGAACCTGCGCACACGAATGTAATGCCTTACTATATGTGAATGTTAGTGGTAAACTCGAACAGGTGGGAGGACAGGATGGACGTACGCAGGGCATCGCCTTAACCACTCGGCCAAAGTGTCTTGATTCGACGCGGACTTAACAGCTCCATATAGCAAAATTAGATAAGCTTCCGCTTGCCTAGCATCTAACCTAAGAATGCCAGCTAGGTTTTGGACATAAACAGCTATTAACAGGAACAAGCTTCTTAACATGCGACGAGTAGCAACCCCCTATTTCCCTGCTGTGCTCCTGCTGTGCTTGTCTGCGCATCGCAGTTGTCTAATTGCAATCGGTGCATTTATTTAGAGACACACGTGGTGTTATTTGTGTCTCCCCTCTTGTAAGGATAAGGGAAGCGAACCCGCCAAAGAAATCCAAAAACCCGTCCAATCATGCGAACGCCCTTCTGTCCACCCACAGCAAACGACACAATCCCTAATCAAGATATATTTCCACGTCCGCCAAGACCATGTCATACCAAACCAGTAGGAAACTTCGTGTCCAGATAATAAGACTGTCGTGTGTTACGTGGACAGGCCACTAGAAACGCTTTCACCTTAACCTGGTGCTCATACATTGAAGCTCGTATATAATGTTAACGTGGGTTAACGCGCGGGTCCCGCTGACTTGGAACGGTCTTGCTGGTGGCAATGATACATATTGTGCTACCCTCGTTGCTATTAACTCACTCCTGCAGGTGGCTCCTGGTACGAGCGTGTTTCTTCTTCGATTCGCCTGGCCATGGCCTCTCATCGGTTTGTTATACTCCATTCTGGTTTGGTTTGCATCTCAAGGCCGCCAGATAGGTCGTGCAACAAATTGTGTCTGTCCTACGAGTGGCGGCGCCACTGGAGGTGTGTTTTGTGCTGGTCTT
Source organism: Epichloe hybrida (assembly GCA_019022495.1). Taxonomy (NCBI): domain Eukaryota; kingdom Fungi; phylum Ascomycota; class Sordariomycetes; order Hypocreales; family Clavicipitaceae; genus Epichloe; species Epichloe hybrida. Next base: position 5,014 of record JAFEKR010000022.1, read on the forward strand.
CTTTGCTACCTTATAGATCAGCCGATTGCTCGGTTTCAGGTTCCCCCTCAGGATAACGCAAAGCTTTACAGCCGCCAGCAATAACGTTAAGCTCGTCGTGACCGTTTCCGTGGCCACTTTTGGGCCAGACAGTGACCAGGCATCAGCTTCCACGGTAGGTCGTCTAACTGAGGTGCCCGTGTTTATTGGCTCGATATATGTCGTTCGCTTGATGGCTAAGAGATGGATGGGGTTGGAAAACGGGGACACCAGATTAGCTTATGTGGTCTAGTAATTCAAATGAAGACTGATTATCCACAGCACAGATAATGTTGTTGTCCACCATGTGCTTTTGACACGGAGTAACGTAAGTGGTCGACTACTGGAACTTCTCCGTCAGAAATCGAGGCGGCTGGCTGTGCCTGCTGATTGTGGCCTTCCTACGAAACAACATGGCATCAGCCACCAGTGCCATCAATCGTCGATAAGCATTCACTTTTGGTATAGAAATGCCGCCAACCGTTGGCAGCCTCAAGTTGTACTGATATGAACTGTGCCCTGTCTACTTGGAACGAACTGGTGAAATTTAAGTACTTAACCACTAGCTTCATAGAACACCATTGTTGAGCATTGTATGCTCCTTTATCGCAGCCACTGTTAGGGGTGCGCACTCCCTTTTTGGCCTGGTTGGCCTGGCTGCTGTTTAACAACCATCTAGTAACTGAATGATATTCGTCCTCTTTACAGAACAGCAGCTTGCTCCGATCTTCTTGGGCAGGCAAATGGATCCGTCTATTGGAGGTCCTGAGATTGTGACTCACTAACGTTTAGTGATATCATCGCGGAGTCTCGGCAATCCGTTGTTTGCGAGAAAAGCCGGCTTCGGCATGCATGGCATTGCCTTCCCTTAGAAAAGGGTCTTGTATCGTAATGTCAGCCAGCTTGACCTGTTGACCTCCTTCGCTATTACTCTCGGCTTTCCGAATTGGAGACCCGAAATTCGCTTCCGTATTGACCTCTCGGGAAGCATGTACACGGTACACTAATCGTGGTGCCTGCCCGCCGTTTGGCCCCATCCATGTAGATGCTCTGGAGTAATCGACACTGAGGCCAGCTGAATGCCTGATATACGAAGAAGAATTGTCTTAATGAAGCCGCTTTCGAAAACGAACCCGAACCTACCAACATGGACCAAGGTAATCCGCAACCCATGACGAATTATAATGAGGGCGGTCCAAAAGCTCGTGATTCGGAATGTGTTCTGCCTAGAAGAATAGTCACTGCTAAACAGACGCAAACGTTGCATCTGGCTCTAATTAAATGGCTGTGCAATATCTCAACACAGCAATGACGTCGTCATCATCGGGTGTATCGCACGCCGTTTCCTACTCCGATCCGCCTTCCTCTTCTTCAGTATCCCAGCATCCCAGCAGCCGTACAAGTTGGACGTCCAGCGCCATAACTCAGCTCGACCTGCTCTTCTCGCTTTGCCCCAGCCCCTGTCTCCCGACGTACGTCCTCATCCCCCTATCCACGCCCGCCACGGTCCTTGCTACGATTTGCAACCCCACCGGCAAGACGTTGTACCAGTCCACCCATCTCGCATACAGCGGCATCCCCACCGTTGCGCCTCTCCCATTGTCGATCGCCGCGATGATCTCCTTGGCCACGTCGACAGGTTCCACGACCGGGGCAAAGAAGCTGCTTGGCGTCTGGACCCCGTAGAAAAGAGGTGTGCTCAATTGTCCTGGGGTGATGAGCACGGTGCGAATTTCAGGATGCGTCTGGCGTAGCTCGGCCGTCAAAGAGCGGTGCAACGCCGTCAGGCCAGCCTTGGCAGCCGCATAGTCTGTCAATTGCGCGGCGCCGAGGTGGCCGATGACAGACGAGATATTGACAATGGTCCCGCCGCGGCCGCCGCGCAGAATGGCCGGGAGGAATGTCTTGAGGCAGTAGAATGGGCCGAGCAGGTTGGTCGCCAGACTGGTGTCTATTTCTTCCAGGGAGAGGTTCAGGAGAGATTTCCCAATGACGACAGCCGCGTTGTTGATGAGGACTGTCGGTTTTCCGAGCTATGGTGAGCGGTTAGTATTCCCAATGATCCCTCTCGCCTCAGCAGAGGACAGAACTTACGTCTCGCTCAATCTCAGCCGCCGCTTTTGCAACCTGCTTCTTATCGCCCACATCGCACTTGTAGTGCGTCACGCCTCTGGCCTCCCCATTCTCCATGTCATTGACGTCCAGAACAGCAACGCTCGCACCCCTCATCCCGTACACCTCGGCGACCAACATGCCCAAGCCGCTCGCACCGCCCGTGATAACAATAACTTCCTCGCTCAGGTCGACATCCCGCGGCAGGCCATGCGCAATGCGCTGGTTGATGACGCTCGCCATCCAGCTCAGTGTAATAAGTGTCGCCCAGGCAAAGGCTCCTAGCATGCGAGGCGCATCCCACCGGACTGTTTGGGCGCGGAAGCACAGCGGGATCATCCAGCACACAAAGGGATGCAGGAATGTGACGTTGAGGACCTTGACTAAGAGGTCGATCGAGAGAGGCGCGAACCATGAATCACGCTGTGGTGGGCGTGGATAGTCCTTCGTAGCCATTTTTATTTTTATCTCTTTATTCGCAGGTTGTCGAGGATAGATCACGCGATGGGTGGGATGAGATGAATGCCGGTGCTGTGCGGTAGCGACGGAAACGACTTGATGGCAGCCTCTGGGCAGTCTGAAGGAGAGCGAAATTTCAATCAACCCATGTGCGGAAAGAATATGTGTTGTTGCGAAAGAAAGGGAGTTGAAGCTGAACAGAAGCGAGTGCGTTCAGCTTGTTGGAGCGTTGACAGGTTGAAACAAACCGGGTAGCATGTGAAGCACGCTTACAAGTTCATGTCGTACGTCAAGGGCGGGCACGGACCCCCTTCTGGTGGGGCCCTGTTGAGGTGGAGAATGGCTGAGGTAATCATTGGTAGTATTATTATGGGGAACGCAGTAGCTAGATGACTGAACAATACGGATTACAACCTACATTACATTATCCCACTCAATTTTGGTACTGCTTCAGCCCTCAGCCGAGCCATTGAGCCGAACCCCATCTATCTGCCTGCTCTGGTCACAGTGGTCAGCTACCAACAAGCGCCTCACCTCCCTCACTATCAGAGGCAACCAGAACTCAGAAATCCTAAGCTTATGTACGCTGAAGCCTTCCTTTGCCGCATGCTGGCTGGGTCACAGCAGATGACCGAAATTCCACTCCTGTCGTCCCAGACCCCAGACCCCTCCCCTTAAACGCTGTACCGCCTCACTGATCCAACGTGCAACCTGATTGATTATACGAATTCGAAAATGAGTAAGTAGTATGGCAAATCGCCACTGCACACAATCATGTAGAGATTTCTCCCATCGTACACCACCATCAACAACTCAATTTCCTCCCATCCCAACGCCTCCGTCCCGACCCCAACCCCGTCTCGCTCTCCTCGCCCTCTCCTCATTCTTCTCGCTCTCCTCCCACTCCCTCTCCCACTTCGCCGCCCTCCCCTTCCTCTCATGCCATTCCACATCTCTCACGATTCCCTCCCTCCTCCATTTCCTCGGCGCCTTCACCCCAATCGCGACCTTTCTCTCCCACACCTGCTTGCCTCTCCTGAACCATCTCTCCTGTCTGTCTTGCTCCTCATCCGCCGACGGAGCCCAATTGGTCCTCAGGATACGCCTGATTGCTTCGGCAGACATCTCGAACTTGGCCGCCAGTGCCTGCGTGGTGTACATATCGGGGAACTGGGCATTGAGTGCGCGTATGCCCGCCAGAGCATCAGGTGAGAGACGTTTCCGGGGAGCCCAGCCGTCCGGGAACTTTTGCTTCAGCGCTTCCTTCTGTGCCCTCCAGCCTTCTTTTTGATGGGGCTTGGCTGGAGAGTTCGGCGGAGGGTTATAGTTTCCGGTACTTTCTCTGTGCGAGCGGCTTCGATTCGGCGCCGGCGCCGGCGGCGTTGATGATGTCGAAGGAGAGATGGATGGTCTGCTCGGCTGCTCGGTCCTGCGAGTGTTCTTGGCTGCGTCTTTCTGTTTGCGAGGTTTCTTCTGGCCGGGCTCCTTGGCGGATGCTGTGGCTTCTCTCGACGATTTTTCCGCCGTCACATCATTCGTTGTGGTGGCTGAGTTTTGCTCGGACGTATCGTGTGCTGTTGCGTTTCGCTCTGTAATATCGTCCTCCACCGCAGCGGGAGCGGAGGCCTCTTGCCTTTGGATTCCCGCTGTGCCAAACGACCGAACCGATGTCGTCGTCAGTCGATGAGCCAAACAGGACACCGTCGATGAGGCCGTGAACCGACACTTCCTGCCAACTGCCTGGATATTATGCACTTGGGCTAACCCTTGAACAAATGTCCTCCATGGCGCAGCATGGCACGCGCAATTCATGCTATTGTCGAAAGGGTCCTGCTTTGTTGAACAGCGCAGCGGATGAGACTTATTTTCTCTCTCTCCTGTGTCTCGTTTCGGATGGATCAATGAGGGAAGAAAAGTCAAGCCAGTCAGAGCTTGGCGACGGGGCAAGGCGTATGGCGCTGAAGGCAGGGGGGCGGTGGTCCAGGTGGGTCCGCTTCATTGGCGGTTATCCTCTGCAACAAAAAGATAACCTGTTGTCAATGCAGACTTCTGACCACATAAATGACGTTTTGTATTTAGTTGGGGTTCAAGGTGATTTGACTTGATTTCATTTCAAGGCAATTCACTTTCCATGACAATCGTTATTGTTGCGGGACACACCAACTCCAGCTTAAAATAATCGAATTTCAAACAAACTCCGAATAATCTTTCCCATGCAGTATTTCTTTGCCGACCCCCTGAGGGGAAATTATGAAAATTCTTGAATAGACGGTCCACATGATACCCCTGCCGACGACATGTATCCATGCCGTTCCATTTACGCCAATTCTTGATGAGTAGTACCGCCGGTGCTTGCTAATTGCCCAATCTCCTCTCATGCCAAGTTCCTTTTCTTTATAGCAGCCATGTAATTCAACTATGCATGGTGCATGAGCTCAAGTGGAGGGCGCGAGGTATGAGCCATGATGGGCCGCGCGCTCTCGATAGGACTGATCTCCTCGGGCTCGTCGGTCATATCCTCCACAAAGACGGCCGGCAGGTCAGGGCTGCTCCCATTGTCCGCGGGACGATATATGAGCGTTGAGCTGCGGCTTCTGTTGCGACCGGCAGACATGGACCCATCGACAGGACTGACAGGAGACTCCAATCCTTTTCCTTTGTTGCCGTGTAACTTGGCAAGCGCTTCCGCCAAGTCCTCGGCATGAACCAGCTTGTTCGGTGCGTCTTCAAGACGGACCTCCCAGCCATGAGGGGGACTGGGGGGCGGTGAGATGAAGAATAGCTTGCCAGCATCAGGGAGAGCCAGATGCTCGTCTCTGGCCTCTACATTGGTCTGTTGACCGAAGTATACTCGACAGCGATGGTCGATGATGGCTTCACCATCCCAAATGCGACGGACGGCAATAGCTGAGTCGACGTCGAAGAAGGAGATGACGATTCGACGGAAGGACTTGAGAGGGGCGAAAGCATGGATGGGCGCCGTCTTAGTAATGAGGTCTCGGATTCGTTCCAGGTTATCCGGTCGAAAGATGTCGAGATTGTTCAGGCCTGTGAAGAGGAGAGTGTTGGATGGTGGTGTGGGCTGCACCAGCGGTGGCAAGTTGGAAAGGTCCAGCGTTAGGTTGGACTTGCGCGAGGCCGACGAGGACGACCGCGAGGGACGAGGTGAAGGCTCCATGATTTATGATGTGGTGATGTGTATAAAGTATTGCCACATGGGAGGAGGCGCGAGGTGCGACTTGGCGATCAAGCAAATGGCGGCAGAGGAAGGATGCTGGAAATCAAGGTGTTGTGTGGCGACGATGTTGGTTTAGCAACTCGCAACTCGGTCGCTTGTCAAAGAAGAACAGTAGATGATAAGGATGGCGGGGGGGGAGGAAACTATGTATTCAGACGAGTTGTTTGCTAGCAAGAAGAGACCTCAGATTGGCCGGAAGAATGATGGGGAAGACGACATAGATTTATGACATGTCGACGACGTGGGCAATACTGGGAGGGACAGAAGTTGACGAGGACATTTGTTGAGGCACAGGAATGGTGATGGATGCATGCATGACCCGCAAGCCCTGCCCAGAAGTGGCAGTTGGCACAGGATGGGCGGATGGATCACCGATCCCCTCCCTGTCGGGGCTTGGCAAACCACCAGAGGGCTGTGCAACACGCTGCGGCTGCAAACGGAGACTGGCGGGGTATTTATTTTGCTGCTTCGCCGCCGTTGCCACTCGCGTTGATTTTATTAGCTCGTTTGTAGTAATGTTCAACGGGATATTTGACTGCTCATCGACAAATCGTAGACCCCGACATTCATGACTAAAGGACCCGAAGTTCGCAAACAAGGCTCGCCGGGGGGGACCGAGTCGCACAGCCGCTTTCCGCACTGCATTCGAGCTTGGTTTGCACAAAAGACTTGGCGACACGGTCATTGATGAGTACGTACTACGGAGTACATAAGTAGTACTCCGTGCGCAACTGACGGATGACAACCCGTGGCGACGCTCCATTAGTCGGTGTGCCATTTTACGCTTAGAAGACCCGTGTCAAAGAAGTCTCACAAGATGACTCGACTCCTTCCCCCATGAGCCATGGCTGCCGAAGGCTATCTGATCAAGACGGACTACCAGACTCGGATGGACGGGAATCAGGGCCCCCGCGCAATACGGTCTGAACACGGGCAAGCCCTTCTGCGGGATATCACAAGATATCACAAGACACTGCTCGTTTAGGAAGTGCGTTCAACGGCTTCATTACATGACAGGGCCATGTATCCACTTCATGCGCCTCGTACCTGACGACGATGGCAATGCTGGTGAGTCGCGTGGCATCTGGCACGGCGGAACGGAGAGCGTGGTTGAGGCTTGTTGTGGTTGCAAATGATTGCATCGTGGGTGTATTTGTTCCGCCACTCCGCATTGCCCGAGCGTCTCCCTCCGTGGCTGTGCACGAGGGTCCCACTTCGAAATGCCGCGTTGACGGAAACACCCACGGGTTTTGCCTCCTCACGAGTCCCTCTCTCCCCCGTCCCAGACTCCAGAGTTTGGTCTCCAGGTCTCTCTCCTCGAGGCTGAGCGCGCCAAGAGCAAATAGACAGCTTGGCTCACGGGGATCAAGAGCTTTCTCCGCCGGCTGATTGCACACAAGTCAACACGGTCGTGCATGCATGCAACCATGGATCGTGCCGGTTCCACAGCATCGCCATGGGATTCATCGACACGCCGGTCCACCTACTTTTCGTCTAGCTTGTAGGTGCAAAGTTGCACTATCTATCAATAACGGGAGAATTTTCCTCGCGTCCATTCACATACAGTACTCGGATCAATGCCATTCGATTCGTCAGTGGGGAACATCGTCTTTATAAAAGTAGGAAACTCTTTGCCTCACCATCAACCCGTGCAATACCATTTCGCAAAAGTTCTGAACTTCTGATTGCTGGAATAAAAGCGGTAAGCCCCGGCGCCATGGTCGTCGCCACGCCGTAACGAGCCGCAACAGATTCAGCCAGTCTTTTCTCCCCATGTTAGAAGGAACTCCCGTCTTGGAGAGTGCGGAGCAAGCGTAGTAATCCTGACGAGATCATTTCTGGACTTATAATAGTCCTCAACATTCCAATATCTTATGCTCCGAGTAGGCTGTCGATTTGTCAATACCAAGCACTAGAGTGCGAATGGAAGTCAGCCTAAATCCCAGAGGGCGGAAACAGGTAATTGAAGGGACTAGAATAGAAGGATTTGCTCACAGATCAGGATCTGGTCTTTCCCAATGAAGTACTCGTCGCAGATTCCGCATCGCCGGCCCGATTTAATGTGCACATAATCGTATGCTGACAAGCCAAACATCCTATTGTGGCAGTTCCAGTTTCAGAAAGTTCTTTGCAAGCTCAGAGATGAAGGAGTAGAGTAGGTAGTTCTTACTTTACACACGAAAAGATAATGTTGAGGGGATGCGGAGAGTCAACGGCACTTGCTCGAGTCTGTGTGAGTAGTGGAAGCACTCATCATGGAAATCAAAGTTCAACGTGATCTTCTTTCGTCGGCTATATTCACTTGTTTAAAGCTGGCAGACACCAGTAGAAGGCCAGCAGCATGACTTTTCGCAAGTCCTTTCACCTGTCAGCCATGCCAATTCTCTGCCGTGCTTCACGGAGCGTGCCAATGTGTGGTTCCAATTTCTTTCAACGGACCTTCTAGTTTCCGGTGGATATATATACACTATAGGCAACCAATTCTCGCACCGGATGTCCCTTGTAAAGAAGTTATGCAACGCATGTGACGAATGCTCGGAATACAACAATGTCATCGGCAGTCAAAAACCTTGTGTGGCCTAGCGAACATTCGACACAAAGACGATACCGTGACATCATTTCCGCCTTGAGGATTGTGAAACTTTCCAGGAATTCTTCTTCTTCTTCTTCTTGTTCTTTCAGAGACACGACTTGCTGCCAAGGAAATTGCAAACATGACATAGGGCCCTCATGCTGCGGCCAAGGCAGCCAAGCTTGCCTCTCAAGCTCGAGTCAAGACGATCCATGGTTGGTTTGCGGATTATATTGATGAAAAGGGCTGACATTATCACCATACGACCTTCCTACACAGGACATCTGGGAGAGGAGAGGCGATAGCTTGTCAGAGGACGAAGTCATGCATAGATGCGCAAGGCCCAATTTTGGGGTGTTCCAGAGACAAATTCGTGAAAATTAATATCTTCTCCTTTGTCAGTCTGTGGCTCCGTCTCTTGAAACGCTACATCTTGCACGTCATAACTCGCCTTGTATTGCTTGGAATATGTGATCGACCTATCCTCTGGGTTCATCAAGCTTCAGACTGCGTTCATCGCCACACTATCGCGTACCGCATTGCAGCACGTGTAGCAAAAGCCCCTGTCTACTCGTTCGATGGTCAACTTGCCGAAATCCTCGTAAAATTCAAACCCTGCCTGCGACTCTGTTGTTGATGCATCGCTACTGACCAGTCGGGCCCCGGCTCCCAGAGGAAAGGAGCTGCCTTTCTGCACGTTACTAAATAAACTCAAGTTGATCATGGGCTTTGTTCCCATCCTTAACTTGCCTCGTCGGCTCACGACCAGGTCCTCCAATCGTAGCAAATGAACCTAGCAATTCCGACTGCCTTTGCGTCGGATTCATCGACGCGTGGCAGGATCACTGCGGTGAAGGTTTGGGCGTGTGTAACTTTGTAAGCGTGAACGTTTGGGTGAGCGTTTCTCTGGCCAGCTTGTGATTGCGACTGGATCCCGTGATTCAAGTGGTCTGACGCTCAAACCAGTTGGTACTCACGAGCAGACGATCCGTGCTTGGCATGCTCTGCAGGAACAAGTGGAAGAGGCAAGATGATCCGCAATACGAGGGTTCAATCGGTTATTAAAGCAGGTGATGGACAAGCATGGGACGCGACTCTGTCCGACGGCAAGAGAATGTCGGCTGAGCTCTATCTCTTACTCCACGGGATACAAGTTAAGATTTCATTTGCACCCGAAAAGCTGCTAGACTTGAGAGAGAATGTGCAGTAAGACAAGCACTTAAGATTGACTGGAACAGGGAATATCCGGGTCATCGGCGACGTTGGCAACGATGAGCCGAAGCAACTGACTGTGACTGATGGACAGATTAATCATCTGGCGAGTGCTCTGCATGCCGCTTGACGGAAACAGGTTCATCGGCTGAATACCACCCTGCTGGCAAGACCATGATATTTTTTCTGTCTCTAGGCAAAAAGCTTGCGACGGGGCAGATCGGAACATGGAGGCTCTGGGGGTGGATGGTTGCGTGGGTAAAGGAGAGGAAGCTTTTTCTTGACACAGCTGCGAGCTACGTTGGTGGCGAGAGACTGCGGCATGAGTCGTCCATGTGAACCGCAGATTCCCTGGATATACATAATCTTACAAGGAGACGATTCCATGTCTTGATACAGGTGATCCTTGCAACATCTCGCAATGACGTATCGCTTGCGTTTCCCTGCGCGTGCAATGCAATGGCCTATTGAGTCTCTAGAGACTAGCGAAGCTCAACACCCAATTGTTTCACAAGTGCATCTCGCACACCATCGTGAAAGGTCTTGGCCTCCTCATTGGTAAGAGTGCGCTCCAGACTCCGGTACACAATGCGGTATGCCATGCTCCTCCTGCCCGTCTTGGGATGCGTAAACTCATCGATGAGTCTGACATCCTCGACAACATCGCCAGCCACACTGCGCACAATCTCCATGACGTCGTTTTCGTGAAAATTGCCCATTGTATTTCCCCCATCGGCCGATGTTGACGGCAGCCAAAATGAGACGTCTTTGGGGCAAGGAGGATACTTGGAGAAGGGCGCGAACCGTTTCAGGGTGTCGAGTTTGTCCGATACGCCCTCGAACTGGGAGAGGAAGCGATGATCCTGGGACCAGAATAGGCGAATGTCGGGGATATTGAACAGAAGCATGGCAATGCGGTCAATTCCGATACCAAAAGCCCATCCAAGTTGAGACGGTACGCCAGCATTGTCGTACAGACTTTGCCTGACAACTCCGCATCCCAACACTTCCAACCAGTCTCCCGCGTAATACACTTCGAGCTCCCAGGAGGGGCTTGTGAATGGGAAGTATGCCTCCACCCAGCGCATTCGTAGGGGTTCATCTACAAAATTTGGGTCGCCTTTCAAAGCCGCAGTTCTTGCTCGTGAGAATATGTCGATAACCATACACTCTAGCGATCGCTTGAGATGCTCGCCGATGGCTTGCGCCTCGGCAGCGGAATGGCAATCCTGCAGAGGATTGCGCTCCTCATGAAACGGGGGATTTGGGTCCTCAACCTGCACATCGTGCTTTGGTAGCTTCTCCAAGTCGGCTCGCACAGCGGCAGCTACGGCACCGCCAGGGACCCGGTTTCGATCCCATGATCTTGCTCCCTCCATTTGGTGGAAGACGGGGTAATGGCTTCGGTCGATGGCATCTCGTCGATAAACATCGGCGGAGATGAGGTACCCGTCGCTCTCGTTGGCCCGAAAAACATCTGCCTGATGCGCACTCGTGTGCGTCCGCAACAATGTCTTGTCATTAATGTAGTACGTGTCGGATAGCGCCCGGCCAGGGTGGTTCGGCGGGAATCCCAATGAGTCGAAATTCTGGTGCGTCGATACAACGGGGTGATAGTCGTTGTGATATTTGTATGTGGGTTGAGGGAAGTTGGACTCGATAATCTGTCGAGTGATGTATACGGGGTGGTCCTTCTGCAGATGAAGTCTTCGTGAAGTGGCGTCTAGCACATTGGACGGCACGTTGAACCAAGCTGGGTCTTTCTTGTAGGTAACTCCTCGAACCAAAACGGTGCCGCCGGGTTCTTGTGATGATTGTGAGGACAGTCGGAAGCCTAGAAGGTGTCAGCGTGGGAGCGATCTCGAGCGAGTCGCATTGCGCTGGAGAAAACCGACCTGAGCACGAGAACGTCCTGAGGAAAGTGGTGTGTTGTGGAAGTAAAAGAAGCTGAGCTTGGCGGCTGCACCCAAGTACGCTGCGCACAGCCCCGATCTGTATCAACATGATTATGGACCAGACTTACAGTGGAAGCCGCATTTCAAGATGTCTCGTTGGCTGCTTAGCTGCCAATTACTGCCGTGTGCTTCTGTTGATGGAGGCAAAAAGCTTCAACGTCGGGACTTGTTGGGTTGGACCCTGTGGAATTGGCTTCGAGAACACGATCGACTACCCTGTACCGTTCCCATCCATCCAGCGCCGGCGGCTGAGTTATCTCCAACGTCCATGAAAGCGCTTTCGTGAGCTGAATTTAGTTAGTTGCGATCAGATATCACAACAATTTCTTCGTCGTGTCCCAACCAACCAACCAGCTTCTCGTTCGGAAAAACAAATGTAAAAAAAGAGGGGGATTCCAAGAATGACCCACGAAGACCACGCAACGGTGAGATAAAGCTATGAATCTCCTCCTCCTCTCTCCCGAATTACTCAAACGTTGCCAGTGTAACGCCATAAATTATCGAGCCACGTTTCCATCGTTGACTCCAATTAAATTGTAAAGATGCGGAGTAAGCTTTTGCATTTTGATTCTTGTCCATCACTCAAGTTCCCCCCGTTGGAGACAATCCTACCCAATACGTCACCGCCTACCATCGGGTCCCATTTTTCTGCCAGCCGACGTCAACGTCGCGACAGTATCAAGCCGAACCCTCCAAACTCACTCCCGCGACTCGGATATACCCAACACATTTTCTCACTCACCTTTCACCCCCAAAATCCGCAGGTCCTTTGTGACAGGGCTTCGGGAAGGTCGAACATACTGCACCAGCACACGCTGTATTTTCTGGAAACCTTTTGTGCGATGCAGCTGTGAAAGTCTTCTTCTCCAATCCCAGCATATGCAATCGACCGCAATGGCCGCTTCTTCGGACGTAGATGCGACCAAGGCCGCGCCAGCCCGGAAACTCACCAAGGAAGAACGAGCTGAGCAGCGCAAAAAGAAGATGGGCCCGTCCGTGCGATATCCTTTCTGGTTCGGAGGAAGCGCAAGTAGTATGGCTGCGTGTGTGACACATCCTCTTGATTTAAGTGAGTCGATTTAAACTTTCCGGCCACATCTGCCACACATAGAGCATCCAGAAGCTAACCCAGGCGAACAGTCAAGGTAAGAGAATTTCTTCTCCCGGAAGCATGCGTAATGTAATTGCGCTTTTGGAAGAGAAGGAAGAAGAAAGGGGAGGGGGGGCAAACAAACATACCAAATGTGCATTGCGCGATTCTCACAAACGTTTTCCCCAATTCGTACAGGTCCGACTGCAAATGCGCAAAGGCGATGCGCCGAAATCCATGAGCGGGACATTCGTCCACATCGTCAAGACAGACGGCCCTCTCGCCCTCTACAGCGGCATATCCGCCTCCCTCTTCCGCCAGCTGACCTACTCGACCGTCCGATTCGGTGTCTACGAAGAACTCAAGGCCCGCTACACGAGGACCGGCGGCGAGCCCACCTTCCCCGTTCTTTCCGCCATGGCCGTCACCTCGGGCTTCCTGGGCGGCATTGCCGGCAACTTTGCCGACGTCCTCAACGTGCGCATGCAGCATGATGCCGCGTTGCCCGCCAACGACAGGCGCAACTACAAGCATGCCGTCGACGGCATGGTTCGCATGGCGCGCGAGGAAGGCCCCATGAGCTGGTTCCGAGGCTGGCTGCCCAACAGCAGCCGCGCGGCCGTCATGACGGCAGGTCAACTGGCGACGTACGATACCTTCAAGCGGCTCCTGGTGGATTACACTCCTCTGGGGGATACCTTGACCACACATTTCTCGGCATCCTTCCTGGCAGGCCTGGCTGCTGCGACGGCCACCAGTCCCATTGACGTGATCAAGACGAGGGTCATGTCTTCGACGCAAAAGCAGGGTATAATACGTCTCGTTGGCGATATTTACAAGACTGATGGGCTACGATGGATGTTCAAAGGCTGGGTGCCAAGCTTTTTGAGACTAGGACCGTGAGTTTTTCTCAGTCCGTTCGACACAGCCACATCTTCTCTTTTTTCCACTTTCCCCCTTCCTTTCTTTACCCCCATCCGTGTTGCTGTTTTTTTCCCCGTGTCCCTTTATCTCGGACTCTGCAAGGCTGACCTTCCCAGACACACCATCTGCACATTCGTCTTCCTAGAAATGCACCGCAAAACCTACAGAAAATTCAAAGGCCTTGACGAACAGAAGCTATGAGACCCGAAACTTCAGCACACTTGTACATATGGAAAGGAAAAGCCGTTCTTCTAGACTGGGCCGGTGATACAAGGCTCGTTTAACTGCATTTTGATATTCAAGCTTTTTGACAAGACCGGAAAAAAATACAGGCATTTGGTTGAAGAGTCTGGATGTTTGTGGCGATTGTACCAGAGTAGACAAGATGGATCAAATAGATGGCTACTATTGTGAACTCTCCAATAACGGCACAACAAGCATTCTTGGCCACTTTCTACTCACCATCTCACGTGGTAAAGGTGCCATGTGATTCTCGATTCCAACCTCGACGCTCTAGGCGTCGCTATGCTCCTCCCTTGTGCTAAGGAATTACCAGACTCTACTGTACAAACCCAAAGCGATACTTCGTAAATGTTTGCCTTTAAATGTGGTCGACATTTCCCAACCATCCCATGAAACGCCCGTCTCCTCTACCTTTTCCACGCATCACCCCTCACTGCCACGAGGACTGCCCATATGGTGTAGTGCCGTATGCGCCAGAACCACCCCCATAAGCGGTGTTGTTACCACCGCCGTATGCAGTGTTGTTGCCCCCATACGAAGTCATGTTTCCTCCATAAGGAGTAGTATATCCCCCATCCTGCCAAGGTGTCGTGCCACCACCGTCCATGTTCATATCTGGACTTCTGGGGCCATCGAACTCCCCAGCCTCCTCGCCACCGTATTTCTTGGGGTCAAGACCCTTGAGCAGCGCTCCAATCTTTTGCTGGAGTGCACGGATGCCTCCCTGGACGATCTGATCGGGTTCCATGCTTCCTGATGTCTCGACTTCGAAATAGAATCGGTCTGGTACGGCATCGTAGTTGAATGGTTCGCCTTCTTGTGGGGGGTCCTCCCACTCAGCATATTTGCTCTTGGGCCTGTCGATCCAAGCGCGTCAGTTCAAGGACTAACGCAATAAGAAGCAGACACGCTCAGACACCTACCATTCCTTCTCAGGATCCGTGTTGTTCTCAAACCACATATCCAGATGGTGCAGTTTGTTGTGGGGATCGTATTCAAACCCAACTGCTGACGTGGGCATCCACTTGGCATGTTCCTTGGCGATTCCCTTCTTTGCAATACACGTAAGCTTCAGCTCTTGGTCCTTGCGCAGCTTGGCAATCAGACAGCCCAATCCCTCCGGGTCCATGATAACCGGCGATCCAACTTGAGTAGCATGACGGCCATCGACAACCAGGTCTCGCGCATACACCTTCATGATCTCGTCGCTGGTGCATCGCGCATGTAATGTCAACGTCACACTGCACTGTTCGCAGTACTGATCGCAATCGCAGTCTCGTGAGTAATTTAGTTCGTTAACGCCCTTGGCGTTGAGCGGTATCAGACCGAGTCTGTGGGCGATGAACTCGTCGGCAAGCACTGAGCTGTTGACTTCGACTTCGACCAGGTCGACGGCAATTGTGGGCACTTCTGCCTGGATAATTCTTCGTATCGAGTTAGCGAAGGAAAGGTTTGTCTTGGAGAGCACAAAATCGACGCGCGTCCTGTCGGCCTGTCAAAACCACATGAGAAAGATATCGTCAGCAAAAATGCACAACCAGGCACCGTAAAAATTGGTACGAAGTGATGCGCCATACAGCAGAGATGGTGACTTGTGGCTGCTCCGGCTCACCATCCATCACCATGGGGTCGTAATTCATGCCATCCATCTTGGCGAAGGGTCAAACGGCCGCCAGAGCGGGCCTGGGCTCCTAATAATCCTGTGCCTCGTTTGGTATCAAAGCGAACAGTTTTGCTATTTCTATTCGTGAAAAAAATTGGGAGATGGTGGCAGAGAGGGACAATCAATTGGTGAACGTAAAGGTGAACGAGGCGGATCGCGAAAGGTTGGAAGAGCACACCTGCACGCTTCTCGGAGTGCCGACCCAATGATTTATTAACCCACTCAAAGCTCTCGGACAAGCAATGATCCGCGCTCTTGCCAACCCGCATACTTTTTCCGATAAGCAAAAAAAAAAAAAAGGTATCCCCACCAAGAAGCCAAGCACCACCACAGCATTGCTCGAACCATCGCTCACATCGCCATTTTCACCCTTTCATAGAGGACAGAAACCAAAGCCATGAAGATCAAGGCTCTCAACCGCTCTCTAGCAGACCACCAACCTCCAGGTTCGGACGCCGCGAAAGTACCCCGCAACCTGGATTCGGCCCTCCATCCATTCGAACGAGCAAGGGAATACCAAAGAGCTCTCAATGCCGTCAAGCTCGAGCGAATGCACGCCAAACCCTTCATAGGGCAGCTCGGCCGCGGCCACGTCGATGGTGTCTACTCCATTGCTAAGGACCCTAACGCTGTAGAGCGCTTCGCCAGCGGGAGCGGTGACGGTGTCGTCAAGGTCTGGGACCTGACCAACCGGGACGACTCCATCTGGCACACGACGGCGCATGAGAACATCGTCAAGGGCATGGATTGGACTCGCGACCAGAAGCTGCTCACTTGCGCTGCAGACCGCACCATCAAGCTCTTCGACCCTTACAACACAAAGCCTGACTCGGCGCCTATATCCTCGTGGCTCGGCGCCGGCGCCTTCACCAGCCTGTCGCACCACCGGTCCAAGAACGCATTTGCCGCCGCATCGAGCGTCCTCTCCATCTACGACCTCGAGCGCCACACGGCTGCGCCCGAAGTCCTGAAATGGCCCACGTCCGTCGACACAATCACAAACGTAGCATTTAACCAAGTCGAAACATCTGTGCTGGCATCCTGCTCGAATGACCGCTCCATCGTCATCTACGATCTCCGCACATCCACCCCCGTCACCAAGACCGTCCTCAAATTCGCCTCCAACCACATCGCCTGGTCCCCCATGGAGGCCTTCAACTTCGCCACCGCCTCTGAAGACCACAACATCTATCTTTTCGACATGCGCAAGATGGACCGCGCCCTCAACGTCCTAAAGGACCACGTCGCCGCCGTCATGGACGTCGACTTCTCCCCCACGGGCGAGGAGCTCGTCTCCGCCTCCTGGGACCGCACCGTCCGCCTCTGGAATCGTGACAGAGGCCACTCCCGCGACATATACCACACCAAGCACATGCAGCGCGTCATGGCGGCCAAATGGACCCCCGACTCACGATACATCCTCTCTGGCTCCGACGACGGCAACATCCGCCTTTGGAGAGCCAACGCCTCGGAAAGTGGAGCAACCAAATCAGCTCGTCAACGACAAGCCCTCGAATACAACGAGGCATTGACACGTCGGTATGGCCATATGCCCGAGATTCGACGCATCAAGAGGCACAGACATGTTCCCACGGTTCTCAAGAAAGCGGGTGAGATCAAGTCCCAGGAACTCAAATCCATCAAGAGAAAGGAGGAGAACGAGCGCAGACATACCAAGAAACAATTTGAGAGGAGAAAGGGTGAGAGAGAGAAGATGGTGCTGGCGAGGGAGAAGTGAGTAAATTTCATCTCACGTCATGTTTGGGGATTGTCATACTTGGGTGGTCTACGGACAAAATCAAAACGGTAAATAGTTTAGGCGTCTGGTAAAAGAGCTCGTATCAAGGACACGGGCACGGCATGGCACGGCGTTTTTCTCGGGCACGTTTTAGACATGAGAATATATACCCATGTTGACCAGTTTCATAAATCTTCAACTAAGCTAGCATGTAGCATGTGACATTCATTTGTCCTTGGCAATGGATATCAAACCTTCGTCTCGCACGTTTGAATTGTGGTTTCGAAATTTTCGCTGTTTACAGTACAACTTTCCTGCCTGGCCCCCCGCCAGTTCAGCCAAGCGAGAGAGGTTCGACAAGCCGGATCCGGTTGCTCCATCTACTTCGCTTGTACTGCTTGCTGACAACGAAGTCATCAATCCCCGTCAAAATATCCATTTCCCGCCGAACGAAGGGGAGGAAAAAGTCAACAACCCCAACGTATATATCTCATCGTCAATTCACTGACGAGTGTCCATTGAAGCATAGCCGAAACCCGAAAATACTTGAGCAATAAATCACAAGCTAAACACCGGGCATATAAGAGAAACCGTGTCCCATGCGCTGCTTATCCAGTGCATCCATCGTTGAATACCACAACATTGTTCGTGAACCGCAATGCATGCCATTCCATTGCTACTACAATCAATTCACCCCAAACAGAAGAATGCCTTTCATCCACTCCCTCAAACAAGTCAACAAGTCGGTGTTGACTAGATTCCCGTGAGATGTGGCATACATGAAAATGCGACAAGTCGAGTGAGATATACACCAAAGCACGGACCTTGGAAACAAATCGAGATTATCGAATCCTCAAGTGCCATAGTTCCACGATCCGATCTTGTATCGAATTTGTTGTTCGGAGCACCCGGTTATGACTAGCTTGAACCAGCGCTCGAACCGAAGTCCAGATGAAGGGAAATAGTGAGGGAAAATAACTATACAGCATGGCACAAACCATGACAAGGAGCAAGGGAATCTAGAACAGGTCAGTGATGTGTTCTGCCTTTTATCTGTGCATGCGCTCCTCAAGATTGCGACTTACCCAGATGAAGAAGAGATTTCGGTCACTACGAATACTCTTCAGTTTGATCTCTCGCGCGCGCAAGAACTGCTCCTGTTGTTCCCTGGTGATGGCGTTTTTGCGACCGATCTTGAGCACTTCGGGTGCCTCATCCTCGGCCCGTCGCGTCGCCATTGTCGTGCGCGTTGTAGTCGCCGACTGATCGTACAAAGTAGCGCACTTGGCATCCGCTTCAGCTTCAGCAGCAGCTCGCACAGCGGATTCCTCCTTTCGATCCATGTTCCCTTGTGGGAAAATGTCCTCATAGGCAGGTGGTAGTGCTGAGCCAGTGTTGTTCATGTACGATGAAATGTCCCACCAGCGACCATCCAGTTTGGCGTGGTGTTCGCCTGGTGAGCCCGCAGATCCAGGACGAGCACCAGACATACCAGGCATCAGCTGCTGTACTCGTTGTAGATATGCTTGATAGTCTGGAAGCATGGCCATTCCAGGAATAGCCGGCATCTGAGGGAAGTGGGCGAGGTTCTGCAGATGCAACGCCATGGACTGTTGAAATTGTTGCAGTTGTTGCTGAACTTGATCCCTCAACGCCGCGGCTAGCACAGTTGTTGGTGAGCCTGGGGGAACGTCCGGCGGACCCAAGTCCTCGTCATTTACCTCAGTAGACTCCTCTTCTTCTCTCCCTGTGTTGGCACGACGCATGGTGAGGTAGTGATCCTCGTCGGGATCCTCGTCGGCAAAGTCCCCAGAAGTATACTCGAGGCTCTCCTGACTGGATGAGTCCAAGAGGATCGGCTCTTCATGAGTGTGAGCTCTAGTCATTGGCTCCCAAAGTGATCGCAACGAAGTTGCACTGCTGCTGCGACTATGCAATGATCCTCCACTTCGAGATCGCACGTGTCGCTCCGAGCGGCGAATGGCACGCAGAACAGCACGAGATTGGGCCATGTCGGCTGGGGTGAAGCTCGACAAGCTACGAATCGTGGGATCAGCTCCAACGAGCATCAAGCGCCGCACAATCTCGGAATGGTTGTGAATGGCTGCCATGTGTAATGGTGTGAAGCCTCCTTTATCCCGGGCGTCTGGATTAGCCCCTCGGGCGAGAAGAGCGGCCACGAATCGATGGTAACCCAATGAGCACGCCAAATGAAGCATCGTATGTCCCGTGGGCCTCTTAAGGTCAAGGCGTGTCTTGTGCGTGCTGTCATCGAGATCGATGAGATCCAGGCACTTGAGGAGTTGTGATTCGAGATGTTCCCGGTGGGTTACCGCAGCGTGGTTGAACATGGCACCTCCAGACGATTGCCCCGCCGAGCCATTACCATTGCCACCACCACCACCGCCAGACCAGCTTGAACTTCCATCGTTTAGAATTCTGCGAGCCAAATCGCTTACGTCAACCATTTGCCCAGACATTTTGTGTCCGAGGACCGAAAGTGCGGTACGGATAAGCTTGTCTTCGTTGTCATCGATGTATTTGAACGTAGGGGGCTGATTGCCCATGACAAAGCTTTGAGGTCCGGGGACGCCCTGATGCTTGAACGTGACCGCTACGGCGCCGGCAACAGGAGAAGGGGGTAACAAGCAGACCAGGGATGAGTCGCCCCAGTACGTCGTAGTGGTAGCCTTTTGTTCCCCAAACCAGACCTCTAAACCCTGGAAGAATGCAGCCCCAAGTACAGTGACTTCGATGCCACCAATCTTGGGCCCTTCGTTGGGAATGATCTTGTGAATGACTGGCGGTGCTCGCGCCTGGTTGAGGCCGATCGGCAGGGAGTAGAGATTGGCGGTCAGGCTCTGCGGAAATTGGTTCCGAATACCATTCGCAACGTTGTTGCGCATGCCATTAGGACTGGGAGCCCGGCTAGGATGACTTGATGCTGGTGCTGAGTAGAGCTGTGCCATAGCCAAATTATCCATACTGGCTGACCGATTCGAGAAGAACGGAACCTGATCGGCGCTGCCGGGGGTCGGGGGACCGTTGGCAAACGGCTGCTGGCCGCTGACAGCTCCGAACATTTGCTCAGGCGCCTGGAATGGGCTGGGGTTGGGCGAAAACGGAGAGCTAACGGTAGAAATTTGAGCTGATGCTGTCTGAGAGCTTGGTGCTGGCGAGGTATCCAATTTGGTCATTGTCAAGCCGTTAGGAACCCTATTGAAGCTGCTCGATTTTCTTTTCTTGGCCGGGCCTCCATGGTTTGGTGACGAAGGTCGAGAGAGAGCGCGTCCCGTCACCGTTGAAGTAGTTGGCGTGGGTGTCGTTTTTCCCGAGGCAGACCCTTGGTATGGCGACTGCCCGCCACTGTTGACGTTGCCGTGACTGTTTTGCTGTGGGACTTGGAAAGCTCCAGTTTGCTGTCCTTGCATCATGTTGCAGGCATCTATCGGCTGGGGCATGTGGACAGGTATAGTCGTTGTAGTAACCGCTTCCGATACCTGCGGATTCGCAATTTGAGTCATTGGGTGCGTCTTATGGTCATCTGTAATCATGATGGGATTCGACATTGCTTGCGCAATAACTCGATCTTGGAAGTCCTTGATAGTGAAAATCACGTTGAATCCCATCTTTTCGCCGTGATGTCTGCAGTAACATGCAATGCGCATCGGCGCGTCGATCTGCATGGCACGAGGGAGCACAACAGGATCAGGGCGTCCATGAATATCTAACACGCCGCTCAGAGGTTGCCACTCCTTCACTTCTTGCGTGTTGAAGACAATGACACGTCGCTCTTCGTCCAGGCCCCAAACCTTCTCTTCTTCAGGTTTTTTTATTTTTTTACGCGCAGCTCGTTTTCTTTCTCTTGTGATGCAGCCATTGCAGATGCGAACATCGCCTCCGTTCTGCGGGGCATTTTTTTCGTCATCGAGATCTGGAAGGTAGCCCTGCGGAACAGACGCCGCCCTCTCCAATGCCTTCTTCTTGAGATCTCCATTGTCAATCGCACTTGTGCACACCAGACCGACGTGAAGCTCAAGGGTATCGGGCGAACGTTCTGGCGGAGGACGAGCGAGGAGCTTAGGCTTGGAAATCGTGTGGGCAGGCAGGTGCAATTTGGTGACACCGGGAGGCAGCGGCGACAGTGTCATCTTGATGGGAATTTGTGTCTCAACGCGGGACTTGAGTGGCGTGGGCAAGATTCGCAGCTCGTAGCCAGAAGTGAAGTTATAGGACTGAGGGTGGGCGCCATTGTATACAGACATTTGTTGTGGCATCGACATTGGTTGCCCCGGAGGATGGCTAAATTGTGTGGGAGTTGGCAGGGCGTCGGGTGCGGAAGCAGTAGCGATATCTACTTTGTTTGGCCAGACAGTGTTCCCGTTGACCTGAGTACTGAGAGGGGATGGTGTGTTGAAGAAGGCAGCGGCGGGCGAGGAGTTGTGGCTAGTGACCATGGCAGACATAGGGGAGACTTCTCTGGAGCCAGAGGTTTTGACTCCAATGGAAGACAATGGGTATTGCTATCGCATGAGCGGTCAGCTAAAAAACAGTGAAGGATAAGGAACCGGCGAAGGAGAGACTTACCGAGTCCCGCTTCTTATGATTTCCCGTCTTCGTTTTGGTCTTGTTGCCACTTTGACTTGTCGCTTTAAGCGAACTGTCTGTTTTGATGGTTGGCATGGCTGGTGGTGCTATGCTGACATGATCCGTTCCAGGCTGTGCGTCAGGGCTACTAGATGCACTTTCAAAATCAAAAGAGCGGTCCATGAAACTGTCATCTTGCTCGCCAAACGAATATAGCCCGTCCATGGCGGAAGAATCAGCCTCACGTCCGAAATTGAATGGATGATCGTCATCGGCAAAGGTAGCAAATTGAGCATCAACCCAATCCATCTTTATGTTAGGGCTGGTGTCCAAAGTGCTCTCGCGAGTTGTCGGAGGTGTTTTGGATGAATCTGTGCTACGGGTCCTCTTCGAAGACGTTGCCGACTCGGAGGACGAATCGTGAAAGGAGCCGTTTGGTGAGTCAGGAAACGGGCCAGTGGATGTGAGTTCCTGGGGATTCAAGTAGTGTTTCTGATCGTTGGAGCCTAAAGCTTCCAAGCCCTGTAGCGTGTCTGGACTATTTGAAAAATGGAACAAGTTGGAAGAACCAAACTCATCGTCGCACGGATCGTGAAAATCGCTGCTCGGCATTCCTGCTCCCGCTATTAGAGGGCCTGCGACGGGAGGTCCTCCGGCAGATGGCATGACCAGCAGACTTGGCTGTGCGCGTTCCGCTTACTTAATGCCCGTTCGGGGTCGACCAGTCGAAGCCCAAATGTCTCTGCAGTGTACTGTTTCAATCGCGAGGGAACTCGTAAAATCGGAGCGATGTGGCGGAAGGATAGAAAGAAGTTTGCGAGCGAAGCAAAGGTCAGACCGCAAAATGGATTGGAGGTTTGCCAAGGAGGCGGGTGGGTATGAAAAATTGCTGGTGGTTGATTACTGTCGCGGGGGTTGATTGCTTGCTGCCGGAGCACTAACTAAGTCGACATCAAGCGCACTTAGCGAGCACCGGTAAATTGGGGGGGGGGGGGTTCAGAGCACCACTGTATCGCACTCTTGAAAGAAAGCGAACGGTGCCGGGATAGGGTATATGGCCTTCAAAGGTCGACGTGAGCTGGCATGGCCGAGACAACCAAGCAAAAGCTTAGAAACCCCGTCAATACACGCCACGGACCCAATGTCTTGTCGCTGGAGTGCTATTGCGCGCAGGTCGTCGGATGTTTAAAAAAGGAGCGTCTCGCCGGGCGACAGACAAACAAGACGTTATGGATACAGAGACGAAGCCTAGTCAACGAAAGCACAGTATAGATATGTAGGGAAAGGGTGGCAATGGACGTAAGGAACAAGGGAATGGAGGATGAATGCGAGGCTTGAGTGGAAGGGTCTGGTGCAACCAAAAGTCGAGTTCTGGACAAGTGGTAGGGCGGTGGGCACATGGAGACTCATGGGCCAAGCAAGTCAATGTGTGGTTTTTAGGGTATCCACTAATGTTTCCAGGGACAGCACTTGGGGACTTCAGGCGCTGACACAAGTACCTTGTACCCAGAGCTCGGGCGGATGCTCCGGCTCCCGCAATGTACTGAGTACCCCGAGCGAAGTCGCTTGGCGTGGAAGAGCGCGGGAGATAGTAGGGTGGATCGGAGGGTAAGGGGATCAAAATAGATGCCGTTGTCGGCCCACCGAGGGATAAGACGTCTTCTGGTCCTGCCTGAGACTTCTTTGGTGTGGACGCCCGCGACTGCTTCATGACTCTCTCATCAGACCCTTGAGACAAGCACAGCACCAGGGTTTTAGTGTTTTGGAGTGGGTGCAGATTAGTGGACAGGCACCAACGGCAGGCCGCCAAATTTGTCAACCACTGCTTTTTGGAGTTTTGTTGATTGATCGATCATCTGTCCATTTGAAGCCGACTGCTTCTCCAACATAATTATCATCATCAGCACCCAGCCTTTCCCGGACTCAATGCGGTCACGCAAAAGCGCAATCCCTTTCCGTATATCCCGTTCGAGTCAGGAGGCATCGGCGAGCAACACTGTCTGTCGCAGTTACAATTGCGTCTGGTGTCTGATCCTTCCTGCAGACAGCTGGGGTCTTCTGGACGTTTGCTCGTAGGGTTCTTTGGCTTATGCACTAGACTCTTCGGAACTGCGGTGTAGACGGTGCCGCAATGTGATCTAGGCTTCGAGACCCCTTCATCCAGGAACGGCACATATGTAGTTTGAAGGCAGATATTGAAAGAAGTTTCCGTCTTTCAAGATATTACATGGCGTACCGAGTGAACGAAACGGACGTCGCCCGGGTATGGTATGTACTGTGCTGCGTAGTGGTGTCATCATGTTTGCCCTATAAATTTTTGTTTGGGCTCGTCACGACGGAATGGATTCGATCAGTTTGCAGTGGCCGTCCTCCGTACAGTATTCTGCCGCATGCTCCTTGTTAGCAAGACTGCGGCAAACATGACACCAATATTCTCGCAACATCGAGCTCGCCACCCGGCGATGCCACAGATACAGCAAGAAACCTGAATGCAGTAACTCTCGCACCTATCTAGGTGCATCATACTATCTGGTGTTTATTCGTGGTAGAAGAACTGCACTCGTGCATGTCTATCGGTTGATGTCCTCCGCGATAGCAAGCAAATTTTGAAGCCCGGGTAAGTACAGAGTATGTCCCGATACCTACTATACGCATTAAACGAACAAGAGCATGAAAAAAGCTTGAGCCAAAGCGAGCCATAAGGCTTCTTCCTTTTTAAAAGAAAAGAAAAATATTCGGAATAGACTAGCAAGCTCGTCATCACAAACCACAACTACCGCAGCAACAAGATCCCGAGCGATATCACCTCACGGTGATCCGTAGATGTGCCTCACTGAAACAGATTCTGATGCCAAAACACCAAACTGAGCAAAAGGCCTCGTCCAGCCACGTAGCTCAATTCCAGCAAGCTGCCACCATTGCCAAGCTTCTACACCCTGCGGGCCCTAATACGGGGTAGACGGGACAGATTCCCGCCCAAAAAAAAAGCCGGAGAACGCGGTGACAATTCCGATGCCGCATTGTTGGCTTTTAATCAGGGTTACGCTACCCGCACTGTACCCCTAGTAAGGTGGGGCGGGGCACGAGTAACAGGCGGAATACTTGATCAAACAAGGGTTACAGCGGGCCACCAGATTTGGACGTTACCCAGGGTCCGCATAAATTAGCGACTATAGCGCATGGATTGGCTTAAATTTGGCGCTTCTGCACCAGAATGGGTGCTACAAAGGCAATCCTTGTTAGCCTTACGATCACATGTCTCACACTGCAAATTGTTCATCTATCATCATGATGCTTTGATCGTGCTGCGTTGTTTTGCATGAGTGAACGAGTATTGATAACATTTACCCTCTATCAGGAGACTGCGGAGACAACAAGGACCGATTTAAGACCAAGGAAAGTCAAGACCTCTACTAGGCAGTAATTTGCTGCCCAGAACACGCACACTCTTACAGCGCACAATCGATCCTCCGTCTCCACGCCTCCTTGCGATCCTTCGTGCCATCACTTTCATCCTTCGTCTCTCAGCAGCAGTACCCTACATTGACAGAACTCTTCAGGACGCAGATGATCAGAGTGTACAAGTAGATGGACCAACCGCCCTCGGCAAGTTAGTGCAGCTGAGAATGGCTGGAGGGACGTGAGGCGAGCGTAGCTGTCGACTCACCTCAAATCGCCGCCCAAAACGTCCGTTACGTACGATGATCACTCCAGAGCTCGAAAGCGACCGTATATGTTTAGTACATAGGCAATAGCGAGTCATATATACATCGGCGTCTAATTTTATACACATTCTCAAGGACTTGCTAGTACTTAATGGAAGCAGTCATTCCTACACTTGAGACGACTTAAGATTTTCGATGCGCTCGCCTCACACCGATACCCGTATGACGGGAATGGAGCATCTGCAATGCAACGGTGGTATACTCCCCGCTTACTCCGTATACCCAAGATGATATCATCTTGAAGCGTATCAACCGAGGATCGACAGGCGCAGTATCTTTCAAGTCTGTCAGTCGCCGTTGTACGGATTATGTGCTGCAACTCTCCGCAAAAACACAAATCGCGCCATCATAAGCGTTCGATGAGTGTAAAAGCTGCATGGCGCTATGTATCGTTCTTCGTCATCTCGGCGATTCGCATGAAAATGTACGTACGGGTCATGTAATTACTCCGTAGAAAAGACCCGGACACCGATACGATGGCCGTTCTGCCGTGCAAATCTCAAGTCCATGTCACGAGCGTATGATCTGCACAGCGCCACGTCCCGTCATACGTATTGTACAAATGTCGATGGGGAAACCAGTTGGAAAACCAATCAATCACGTACAAAATACATAATAGTCTTGTGTGAAAAACTGCAATAACATTGAACACTGGCTGCACAACTCAGATACATACTTCTGTGACATGGGATGTGGCGTGTGTAAATTCTTCTTGCTTTTTCCAAAAGGTGCTTCCAAATGCCAGACATCCATGCACACAGACGCGCACTTCCTCGTGCTCACACACAAGCAATTGCACATCTGCAGCTTCGTCCGTTGCACCTTGTGGCTGCAGAGCGGTCGCCGCTATCGACGCAACTAAACGGCACACAGGCATCGATCAAGTATTGCCACTGTCCTTTGCATTGATGCCGCAAATCTCGCCCTCGACTTCATCGAAGTAGGTAATCTCTCTTGTGGCGCTTCGCGCACGTGTTCTCGTCCCCGAAGGCCCGGCTTCACCTGCACCGTCGGGTCGACAGGTCTGCTCCCCCTCGAGAACATTGGTGGAGTCCGAGCCAGGTGATACTCTGTTCCGTGCCTCTTCGAGGTCTGTTTCCCCGACGTTGGTTGGCACCACGCCGCGACTAGTACGGATGATCGAAGCGGTGCCGCGGCGTGCCCGAGCCGCCAGGTTTGCTCCTTCGGCATCCTCACCGTGAACTGAGACGCATCGTCTTATAACGTGTGTTCGTCCTGCAGCCTCAATGGAATTTTGGTAGCTCAGGTTTTCGCTTCGACTCTCGCTTAGGACTCGATGAACCCTAGGGGCGAGATAGCCGAGTTTTCCAAGGGGGATGCTCAAGCCGTGAACGATCTAAACATGTCAGTGGAAAGAACTGTGCAGAAATGATGATAATGTACGAGATCTCATTCACTCACAATACTGCAAACGGCTAGAAACCAGACAACAATCGTGATCGACTCTGCTAGATCTTTGACATCTGCTCTTGGCACACCATTCTCGTCACTGAGATGGGCTTTGATAAACTCGATGCTAATAAACAGGTAGAATATGGCCGAGACACCAATGGGACCAAAAAATCCCACGAAAATAGCCTGTCGAGCCTGTCGAATCTGAGGGATCCATTTGTGCAAGCCAAACACCCATGGTAAGCGGCGTAGGAGGAGCACCAAGAGCCCCAGAGGGATCAGGCGGCTCAATGGAATGATGACATTCTGAGAAAACTTGTGCCAAGGAAGATAGGCACCATACCAAAGGAAAACGCTCACGTTGAGGAGCATGTCAACCGTGGGCTGTAGAGAGTCGTCCTTGGTCCGGATACGGAACCAGTCATCCCACGTGAATACGTTACCGGCGATGAAACATGCCAACACGTCGTCTGTGCCTATCATGCCGCACGTTCCCAGGACGAACAGGGCCAACGCAATGGCAAAGACGAGAAAGCTCTCGCGGTCCACGTAGTTGCGCTTTTCAGCAAATTGAAGCATTTCTTTGGCAACCCATCCTACTACGGCGCCATATAAAACACTCAGGACGATGGTGTATCCCCACGTAAAGGCGAACCACAGCCCCATGGCATCTCCGGCACCGCCTTCGGTTGCCCCCGTGCCTACATACTTAATAAGGTACAGGGCGAAGAACAAGAACGGGTACCCCAAGCCATCATTAGTCCCCGACTCGGCGACAATGAGATCCTGCAGGTCCTTCGGGATGTTGTGATCGGCAAATTTGCCCTTGACAACGACGGCAGATAGAACAGGGTCAGTCGGCGTGACACATGCTCCGATGGCGAGAGCGTGCAGGAAACTCGGAGTGGCGACGAAACCCCAAACAAGAAGACTAGTCGCCATCCACATACATGCCATACCTGGACCGACAAGCAGTACGATGGGCTTCAGCTGAGTCCACAAGTACTTGCTGGGCAATTGAACGCCAGCAAGGACCAGCTGCACGCCGAGAACAAGTCGAGAGAAGTTGAGCGTGATGGCCATCATCCTTTCCTCACACTGCGCGTCGGAAAGGCCATCGCGCTGACAAGCAGCGAACGACCATGGCCGGATCCAATCGGCGGCGTGTGGACCAAATGCTACACCGACCGAGAGTGATATAACTACAAGGGAGGAGAAGCGTCAGTATTTATTCCTTCAAGAACATGGCCAAAAGTCAACGCAACAGGCACGAAGACATAGTTCAAACAATATCGAGATGGCCCGTCGCATAGCAAAGCAAACTTAGACAAGCGACGCAAATTGTGAAGCCCAGCAACAGCGCATAAACTGCCGACCGTGTTGCAGCACGAACACAATTGCAATCCCAAGAAACAAAACAAGAAAGGCAATCTTTACAAAGCATACATGCGTTCTGGTTTCAGGATTCGGAACTCACGAGCCTCGGACATGTAGCACTTCTCCTTCACCAGATACGACACCAGCCCAAAGAGGGAAACAAACCCGCCCAAAAAGGCGACAACGACATTGAAGTCACTGAAGGCTACGGGCACAGCCCAGATGTTATGTGCCATATCGGCAAAAGCTGATGTTAGAACGCTGGGGTGATGGCGACGATGGCGACAATCTGGGCTGGCTGGCGGGAGGGAGAGATCATGCCGAGGGCGTGGGAGATCATGAGAATTGGCGGGAGACCAATGCTTGCGGGACGAAGGGCTGGATGAAAAATGTGTCTTCTGTTCGACTGGAGATGCTCTGTATGCTAAAGAGCGTTGCTTTCTTGATGATGGCGGGGAGACGGGTGAGGAAGAAGAGAGATTGGACGAGACAATAATTGAATCATTCTGTGCACACAGCTAGCTGGGTTCGCATTAGTGGCCCCTCTTCTCGCGGGCGCGCCTGCTGACAAGGCATCCAGTCACCTTGCTTATCTAATCAAATACTCGACAATTAACTTCACATGCTCTCTTTTCAGTCAACTGCAGGGGGGAATTATTATAGCTCGAACATCGAGGGATTAACATGATAACTTGGCAATCTGCATCCGCTGACACCAGCTGTCAGATGCCGTGCTGCTGCACAATACCCGGCTTTTCAATGTGATAGATATCGCAATTGCAAGGCGTTGTTGCGGTTTTTTCTTTGGTGGGGGGGATCTGGGGTATAATGCAGCATTGGATTGCTTATTCTTGCCGTGTCTGGGCCGCACAGCCTCGTGGCCCATGGGATTGACTGGCTTGCTGCTGCCAAGTCTTCCATGGCAAATAGAAACAGGATACAAATTCCCCGGGAGCCCAAGGTGCTCTAGGTGCCCTAGACGGTGCTATTATGAGGTACAGTGGGGTGTATCATAACATTGAGATAAATCCAATAGCTAAATCGAAATTGGTCATAAAAAAGGCCACTCAGACGCCACTAAAGCAGTCACGGCAAATGACATTCGCCGTCCCCCTCCGCGTAAAGACTCAAACACATACATGCTGGTCATGACGACGACTCAAAAGACCCAAAAGCGACACTGCAAGCCAACCCCCAGCCTGGAGCTGATTCAGGCCGTACCAAGACAATCACCATGGAGAGCCCGCCGAATCGCCACAAGATCATCAAATCTCGTCGACAATGCCAACCCTAAGAACACACGCTCATGCAATAATTTGTGACCTCAACGGAATGCCGTCAGCTGAGCTTTGCTCCTCGCACCGCCAACCGATCGGCAGCCATGTTTCCTCTATTAGACGCATGCCCTTTAACCCAATGGTAAGATGTGCTCGCCTTGGCCTTGGTTCTCTCGTCCATCCTGTCCAGAACAGCTCTAATAATGTCCTGGTTCTTGACGTTCTCACCCGTCGCCGTCTTCCATCCTTTACTCTTCCATCCGTGAGCCCACTGCGTCACACAGTTGATCGAGTATTGACTATCACTGATAATCTGCACCGTTTGTCCAACCGGTGCAATTTGTAGCGCCCTCAGCATAGCCATCAACTCGGCTCGCTGATTCGTCTGAGGATCACCAACCAGTCTTTCCGACACATTTCGAGCATCGCCGTCACCGAAGTAGACACCGACACCAGCCCGCGATCCTTCTCTGCCGTTTGCAAGACTGCTTCCATCGGTATATATCTGCAGCGCGCCTTCGGCTGGACATGCTATTCCTGGATCTGGCTTCACAGCAGCCGGCTTTGGTGCCGGCTTCTGTGCGGGAGTTGCTGGTGATATGGATTGTTGCAATGCAAGAACCGGTTCTGACGATGGCACAGCTTCCCCAAGGGCCTCCAACGCTTCCCTATTGCCAAACTGTCTGATGTACGCGACCGCCTCCTTGCGCGACGCAAACCGTTTGTACTTGGGACCCTTGACTCCCTTGATAGACGCTGCCGCGTCGCTCCAATCGGTATATATGCCCGTCGGGTTTCCCACAGCCACAGCGTAGAATCTCTCTGGCTCGTCAGACGATGCTGCTACCTTTTTGCCCGCAGCGAATGCCTCAGCGTCAGACCGTGAGGTAAATGACTTGACTATGACACAAAAAGACTTGAATTAGCCAGACCGAAATATATGACCGTGCGAGGGACTCTTATCGTTCTTCACGCTGCGCCATAATTCATGGGAACCCACTTACACACAGCACCCTTGAAACCAGCTGTTTGAGCTGAACACTCGGCATATGTAAGGTATACGCCCGGCCGAAAGCCAGCTTGAACTGCGTAAAATTTCGGGCCATTGTCCATTTTGCGTTTTCTGGGAGGGGTGGCTGCAGAAAAACCCCCAGAAGCAGATCTCTTATTCATGTTGTCGGCGGCCTGAGAGTTTTCGGAGCTCCAGCTGAAGAGGCCAAAAAGCTGTGTCAAAGTCGTGGTAAGTGCCCTCCTCGGTGCGCCCGAGTGCCTTGAATCTCGCCGAGAGATGGAAATCGTTGATTGTGGTATTGTGCTGGGGCGCCAAGAAGGCGTAGTCACTCTATTAAGCAGGCGTCGTGCGTTGGCGTTGAATTTTGTGCCGTTGGCAATTCTCGCGCCGAGCTGAAGGTGACGCGCGGGTAGTCAAACTGATGGCATTTCGGCAGCCAGAAATGTTAGATCTCAATGCGTACGCGAGATGGCCAAGTTGGCTCGCATGGGGAAACAAAACTAATGATCAGACTGGATGTCGAGTCGCGGAGCTCAGGGAGAGGGGGGGGTTTGAAGCGGCGATGCCAGGCTTTATGTAAAGAAATAACAAGGAGGGGAGGGGGGGGGGGGCCTCTGGGGCCAGGCACGGCGCCACTGCAGACCCTCATGATGACCACGCCTATGAGGGGCTTCCCTGCCGTGCAGACCCGAACACAACGACGCGATGCAGAAAATCTTCTTGTACAAAGACATACAAACGCATAGAACTAGGCCTTTATCATGGGGGCGGGGGTAACTAGATAAACAAGGTGCCGGATCCTCCACTATTTTCCCCGTCCATTTTACACGAAACAGTGTTCGCCTGCTGAAAATAAACCCTTGGCACATAGCAAAGCAAGCTGGTAACGTAACAGCTCTTCGAGAGCGATATCAGTTCCTTGCCAAGCGGACCATACAGCACTAACGAGTTCCTCTACTAATCAAATATTGCTTGCTCCGAAAATTGAATCAAAAGAGTCTGACTACTAGTACGTTACTCCGCCAATTAGGAAGGGGAAAAAAATGAAAACGTGGGTATAGGAGAGCGGAGCGACAAAGTCATGGCCACCACGCAATTCGTGGAGATGATCGTCCCCTGCTGCAAATTGACCAAAAACCCCGAATCCATTCGACGTTGTTCGTGGCCTCACTTCGTAGCAAATTGTTGAAACGAGGTTTTTGTTGCGACACAACGTAAACACCACGGTGGATATAGTTCTTTGTGACTCGGAAGTAGTAATCCTAAACATGAGTGGCTGGGTGTACGGGAGGGAGAGTGGGCACGTTTTCACGTTCCCATTCCCAGGCAAGCAAGCTCCAATTGAGCTCACGTCTCCAGAACAATCCCAATCCTCGGCCACCTCCATCCGGACGATCATCCGAACTCAACCCACCGGTGCGAGCCATGTGATGACAAAATACAGCTTTGCCCATTCGTGAATGTAAGATTCCCATAGAACAAGCAACACAAGGCTCATGTGTGACATATAGCTCTAGTCCATGGCAAAGATACCCGTCCTTGTTGGGATGTTCTTGTTCGAAACACTGCCGTTCCAGTTCGATCAGAGGTTTATCTTGGAAACAGTCATAGTAGAGGTTAGCCGGGTTTGAAGTTATACCAGCTGCTTGATGCTCGTGCCTGACAAGCTTTTGTGCTACCATGCTGATAGCTCGAAGCACGCAGTGCGTCATGGTGTTGCTGAGAAATGCTCCATTGCGTTCCTGATGCTTACGGGCATCACCAGCAAGACCAACCAATTCTGCTCCCATCTCTCCTCTCTGAACAATGACAGCCCCCATGGCCTCCCCAATTCCTGACGCTTTGGCCTGCAGCGCAACACGGTGAGCTAATGCCATCCAAAGAGATGCATCCTCCTTGATCTCGTCAGTTCCTCGTCCTACCATACTAGGGTGAGGACCAAGAGGGTTGTTCTTGCGATATACGGTCGGCCAAAACTGAGATGACCACATAGCCGCTTGAACTTGGGACGTTGGTGCTAACAAGGGAATAGGAATAGTGGCCACAAAGGGGCCATTGTCCAATGCTTCTACCGCTGCAAGAGTCTCGACAAGATCTTCTCTGTTGATCTCATTGACTTCTCCTGCGATAACATAGATCCACGTGGACTTGGCTGTGTGAATTTGGCGGCCCACCGGATCGTCGTTCATGAATTGAGTCTTGAGGTGCGCCGGCAAATCTGTGGGTTTGGCACAGGTGCGAAGATGTGGTAGGGGATTAGCACCACCCTCAGGTCGCAGTCCTCTTAGAGCCCTGTTCTATGTCAGATTTATTTGGTTCCTTTCCAACTTGACTCAAGCAGAGACACTTGAGTATAATTTCGATGACTTGTTCAGATTCTTACGTTATGACTTCATTCGCAAATTTCGTGGGAGCACGAGTTATATATGCTTGAACGATAGTATGATCTTGGCGGACCTCTTGCGTTGTTTTCAGAGGAATCAAGACTCCCTTATTCAGGTGCTTTGCTTTGAGGTCGTTAATAAGCGGATTGGGTCGAGCTCCAGGAAGTGGAATTCCAACGTTCGTAGCGTCGATGCCCGACGCATTCACTGCTCCATTTGTGGATTTTGAGTTCGCCTCCTCTGCCATGACTTTGTTCCGATTTAGTAAAAAACAACGCACTTATTTTAAGATGGGTAAGTGGCTGAACAAATGATATCGTGGCACGAATTGCGTGCTGGTATGGCGGAGATATGCGTCTGTTGATCTAGCAGACAAATCACCACAAACACCACAAACTCGACGAAAGTGTGATTGAGTGGAACACGAGTTGCCCTCAAATCTGGGAGGGCAGATAATGCAGGGGTCGAGGAAGACGTGCTGAATTGCAGAAGTGCCGTTTCTCGTAGTGAGGTTGCGGGAAGAGTTCAAACGCGAGTGCTTGGATGGCCAAGGACGGGCTTCACTCCTTAGCGAACGAGTCCGAGTATGCCAGTGTTCAAGGCAAGGCGAGATGTATAGAGCGAACAACGGGGTTGGGAGACTTTGAAGACGCCGGAGCCAGAAAGCTAGGCGGTCACGTAAGGCTGGATCCCAAGAGGTCCTTGTTGCCCCGGTGTCAATGGAGAGGCAGCAAACCAGGGTGGCGGCGGACGATATCTTGCCGTTACGTCTGTTATTGCCAAGTGAAGCAGGTGTTGCTGCGAAGCGAAACGTCTATGCTTCCGTTCCAGGATGCCTAGAGTGACAGAGAGGGGCGATGATCGAACCGAAATTGGCTTCGATGGGTGAAGAGACATTACCATCGATGTGTTGACGAATACTTTGGAGGGTCCGACTGGTGGCAGCTGGCCCAGCTGGTAGATGCAAATCTTTCAGCGCTGGCTCTGATTCGCTAGTAACGGGGTCTGAGGAAGGAACACAGGATCTGGGTTGCCACGAGTGAGAATTCGGGTAAAGTCCCATAGATGGTAGAGTGATGATGCCTCCAGAACGTGAGCAACATCGCATAGACCACAGCAAGACCTTGTCTCACGATGTTTGTCAACCGTATTTGCCATTATACAAACGGGCTGTGATTTGCTGGCACAAGCAACCCAATCTTGGTGATGTGGCTGACGGATTTGTGGCAAACGCAGCCACATACGTTCTGGAAGTCCTTGAGCTCTGGGCATGCGCAGTTGTAGCAGAAGTGAACGAATAGCACATTTGCCGCTGAGTACCACTTGCAAACACTGGTCAAGATGGGGTGACGCTGGGTGCTCGCCAAAGACCTGCTGGTGGACAGTGATGCCGCCCGCTTTCGCTGGCGATTGCCTTGTCCAGTCATTTGAAAAAGTCGATGCTGCACTCGGTAGGGCGCTTTGATGATCGCCCGCTCCACCCAACGAGCCCAAAAAGGCAATTTATTATGCAGTCAAGGGTCATCAGTGCATACTTTGATGCGCGCAACACCATCATCGGTGAAGACGCGGCTAAGCATGGCCGTCTTCCCCACGGAGTGGCTGTTCATTTGGGTGCTTCGACTCTGCCACTGCATATTAGAGGCTGAGACACCAGGCAGCTAAGCAATCATCATTCTGGCGCCTTACCGCACTCAAAGGGACAGCATCGAGCATAATCAGACACCTTCCTTTGTTCTGTTTCGCAATGCTAGATGTGTGGCAGACGCTGCTAGGGATGGGTGGAAGGATCATGTTAATTATGTTAATTGATAATAAGGCTCACAAGGCCAAGTTTTTGCTTAGAGTGCGGCAATTGATTTCGCGCATGCCAAAATATGGCCAAGCACTGACTGCGATGCTTGTGGTTGAACAAAACATGCAATGCAACGAGGCATGCAACGAGGCATACAATATGGGGGCACGGAACAGGTAGCACTATAAAAGGTTCAATCTGGTCGTAGTCCCAAATAGATTCGTTTGCTGCGAGTACGGAGTATTTTTACCATATGTACTAACAGGGCTCTGACTCTCGGAGTTTCACTTTGATGCAACCACACGCAGCCCATGTCGCTGGTGAGTGGTATTCATTCGTGTTGAGAAGACATCTGTAAATTTATACCTGTGGTTTCCAAGTCATGCCTGCTACAGTGGATTGAGCCATCTGTCGGAAAAGAAGGCTCGGGGCAGACCACATCTGCTGGACAAGCTCACCCCGAGCCCGGAAAGACAGTACCAACCGTCGTGTGACAGCTCTGGAACATCAACCTGTACGGAGTACTCCGTATTACCCGAGGCAGAATGGCAATCTGACGCTAGAAACACCTTCATCAATCTCTCCGCTTTCCCTGCATGTGCTGATGTGTTGCGGCACGTCCTATTATGTGAGGCTCGAGTTGCTTGAAGTGGCTGCAGACCCTGCGCACGCGGCGACATCGGACCTGAACATTTGTATTACAGAAGCCATTAACAATTGTGGGTCATGCTAAAAAGCAAGCAGGCTGTAGGAAAGCACTGAGACTGACTTCTTCCCATGTGTGCTCCGGATTCCGTACTCCGTGCTGTTACAAGTTGACTCGTGCATAACCCATGACCATATGAGTCCGCCCAACAAGTAAAGAAGAACCATTTCATGTAAAATTCATTGTCCAGGCACCAATGCTTGATGCCCCCCCCCTCCCTCTTCTACGTCGAGAAGGATGTGCCGACGCGCCAGCACACTCCATCAGGAACTAGGGGAGATCCTGGAGTCAGCAACCACCGCGGAGTACCCCCGTTCTGACAACAGTATGTGAGCATTAATGGCTCGGTTCACCGTCGTCCGTCTGCGTGTGCAAAAAAAACATCAAGAACCCTCCGAAATACGGTCCAAGTTCGGGCTTACTTAAGAAACCATGGTTAAGAAATGTGATCAGGCCCGTAGTTCAACTTTGCTCCGAGTATGATCACATTTGAAGTATCTGGTAGCATAATGAGGGACATGTGTTGCGAAACAAACTTCTTGTGCATGTGCATGGGAGGAGAAATCGAAGAATACCAACCAGTCTGTACAAGTCTATGGCGTCCTCAGAATTATTAAAATTGGCAACCGTATTAACTTTACTCCGTAATATGTGTTCTTGTGGTTGTAAAAGGATGGTGCTCCACAACCACAAATCCGGCTTGTCCTTCTGGCCAGAGGTGGTTTTCTGGTATCGAAATTGCCAAAGTGAGAAGTGTGAAGAGACTTGCCACCACTGAATAACTGCGCATCTTAAAGGACGCCTCCAGGTGAATTGGGTCTCTCGCGTAGGACACGAAAGCTTGTGAAGAACGCCATCAACAAGTTTCGGTGGGCAACCGAGACAGGTGCAAGTGCCACCATGGGTCTGCGAGGGAGTCGACTTACTTCATCTGAGTCATCTCCCTCCTCATCGCCAGTGGGAGACCAAACTCATTGACTTAGTCACAAGGTATGATTCCATTATGATGTAGTCAGATTCCCGCTTGTGTGTTAAAACAATCCCCGTTGAGCGGCCTTCCTGTATGTAGTTCTTGCACTGATTGTGCAGCGAAATTAGCTTCGTCTTCGCGTATCGCAAATTTATTTTCCACATAACTCTGTGTGCTTGCTTGCAAAGCCAGCTCTTTTGACGAATTTCCTTAGTCAAACATCAAGGATTTCTGGACCCTCCACAAAGCGCTTTCGCACTACCGCCAGTGACTCAGATCGAGTGCTGATACAAACCTGAAGTCGACGGGGTATTAGCTCGGCGTTTCGCTGCCAAAGTTCCTCTCCACCACCAAAAGCCGCCATCTGTCGAGGAGGAAAGGGGGAAAACCTCCCCATCAAGTCCGCCAAGCTACCAAGCTATCCCGGGGCCCACAAGACGGCATCTCTTCGGTGCCGTCGCCGAAATATCAGACGAGAAGTAAGATATTTGCTGGTAATAAGCACCCGCTCTGCTCATTGTGGATGTCCCGTGGTGAACGCAGCATTCGTTGGTTGTGTTCCTACTTGCAATGCTGAACGAGTTTTCTGTTGATCAAATAGCTGAGATAGCATCAGAGTTGGAACTTGCAGCAGAAGAGAATCAACCGTTTCTGTCTCGATTGTTGTCGCAATCTCGCGTATCGGCAACCCAGGTCAATTGCTCGTGGCAATCCCAGCTCAGCTCAACAAGCGTCGAATTCTGGCGAGTCAGCATCGGGGTTTGTTTCCCGTGTCCACTGCCTCTTCGGCGCGGATCAGCTAGAGCATTTGTTGGTTGACTGCATCCCAGCGCCGGGACAAGGGTCTCACTTGTGCCAGGGTCCGAAAATCCACAGACGCGGCGGTCGGAAAGGAAGCTCGACACCTGCACGAGCCGATTTCGCTGGCTGGTGGTGCTCGCAGACGACCAACGTCATTGGATGATAAGTGGCGCAGGGTGGTGTCTTGTCTCTTGCCTGAATATGGTTCTTGGCGTTGCGCAAGCCTTGCGCAAGACGCCGAGCCGTTCTGGGCCCGCCCCCCCCAGCGAAGTCAACTTTTGGTCTGGCTGGATACTTTGCGACCACCCACACCACCCGCGGTCGAAGCAAGTACATGATAAATTACAAGACCAGACCAGACCTCCCCTCAACAATTCGCCCCGTCGCGCCAACGGCGACTACTTTTCCTCGACGGCCCATCCTCTCCCTCCTCCACACTACTCTGCAATGCCATCCGCAGTAGCCGTTCCCAGACAAGGTGTGTAATCCATGCTTGTCTACTCCGTTCAACCTCTTCTCATCCCCTTTTTTAATCCCATCTCCCGTTGCTCTCTTTCTCTTCCTTCCCAGCCTCGATCGAACCCCTGCCTTTTTCCTCATCCATAATCATTGGGCACCCGCCTGCCTACTACGTCCCCGTCGTCACTCACGACTGCCGCCAACAGCCCCTCCGTCTTATCAATCAGCGATCAGTAGCTTACTCTGTGGTATTTTGCCTTTCTACGATTTAGACATTGGTAAACGACAAGCATCACTGTCAGATTTGGGCAAGCTTGTCATGCAAAACCAGTTTGGTGTCGCCTCGTCGCAATTGTCGTCTTCGCCAACTTCCTCGGAGCCTGAACAGTCGCTCGCTGTTCAGCCTCCCTCGTCTTTCCCTCGCAATGGCGTCCCTTACAGTTCTCCCGTGCCGGCACCAGTAGCCATTCCCACCATGGCGTCGGCCGTCAAGATGATGAAAGATCTGACTGATTCACCACCACTATCACAGAGTGTCAACTCGACTGCATCGAGCTCTCCGCGCATGTAAGTCCCGTACCTCGAATCATCTGGGCGCGCAACCAAGACATTGCTTGCTGTGTCATGGCGACCACTCGATTTGGCCGTGCTTGACAGAAGCAACTTGTTACCCACCTCGTTCCTTTCTTTAAAATGAATGAAAATAAAAACTTTTTCATCTTTTGCTGACTCCTGCTTGTTGCTTTCACAGTCCACCATTGCGTCAGAACTCGGGCACCCAGACACCGAGAGTTCGTCCACATGCGACGACGCTCAATATTCCCGGCATGACCAGGTCGCGAGTCTCCCCAGACGGCAGGATCCCTCAGAGAGATGTCGCCGCTAAGCTTGTCATTGTCATGGTTGGCCTTCCTGCTCGTGGAAAATCCTACATTACAAAAAAGCTTCAGCGATACCTCTCTTGGCAACAGCACGAGTCTCGCATCTTCAATGTGGGCAATCGGCGGCGCACCGCAGCAGGGATTAAGGTTTCCGTGCATCCAAACCTTGCACCGGAACATGAACGACTCGACCCGCCTGTGGAAGCCGCCACCATTCTGCTGAATGGTGTTCGAGAACTACAGCTGGACCAGGCAGAGCCCACCATGCTAAATCTCAACGGGGATGGTCATGAGCTACATGGGGAAGCTGACCAGACCGCAAAATTCTTCGATCCCAACAACGAGAAAGCGTCTGCCATAAGGAACCAAGTCGCAATGGAAACCTTGGACGAGTTGCTCGATTATCTATTGAACCGGGGTGGCGCGGTAGGAATCCTCGACGCCACCAATAGCACCCTCAAGCGACGGAAGGATATTGTCCAACGCATCAGAGAAAGGGAGCCAAAACTCGGCATTCTCTTCATCGAGAGTATTTGCCGAGACCCACACCTGCTCGAGGCGAACATGCGGCTCAAGCTGTCAGGTCCTGACTACCGAAACAAGGATCCCGTCAAGTCCCTGGAAGACTTCAAGGCCCGAGTTGCCGCGTATGCTAGTGCATATGTGCCACTTGGGGAGTATGAGGAGGATAATGATTTGCAATATATTCAAATGGTGGACGTCGGTCGAAAAATGGTCCAGCACAGATTGAAGGGTTTTCTCAGCGGTGGCATCAGCACATATTTGTCGAGCTTCAATCTTGCACCTCGTCAGATATGGATCACGCGCCACGGGCAAAGCGTGGATAACGAGCTCGGCAAGCTCGGTGGCGACTCAGTCCTTACGGAACGTGGCCATTACTACGGCTTGGCACTGTATACGTTCATTACTCAAAAGCGAAAGGAATGGCTCATGGAACAGAAGAGCAAGCTGGCCCAAGCCACTTTCCCACCCCTTCCAGGCGACAACACGCCACCCTACCCAGACATGAACAGGGACCTTGACGAGAAGAATTATTGCGTTTGGACATCCATGCTTCAGCGCAGCGTGGAAACCGCCGAGTACTTTGACGCAGATGACGATTACGACGTCAAGAAT
Source organism: Epichloe hybrida (assembly GCA_019022495.1). Lineage (NCBI taxonomy): Eukaryota > Fungi > Ascomycota > Sordariomycetes > Hypocreales > Clavicipitaceae > Epichloe > Epichloe hybrida. Next base: position 44,762 of record JAFEKR010000022.1, read on the forward strand.
TGGGAGATGCTGAACGAGCTCAACACGGGTCAATTTGAAGGAATGACGTACGAGGAAATCGCACGCAAGTATCCCGAGGAGTTTTACAAGCGGTCCCGGGATAAGCTCAACTACATTTACCCTGGTGTCGGTGGCGAGGGCTACTTGCAGGTTATCAGCCGCTTGCGCGACATGGTGAGGGAGATTGAGCGCATTACCGAGCATGTCCTCATCATCGGACATCGCTCAGTATGTCGAGTTCTCATGGCCTATTTCATGGACCTGACTCGAGAGGATATCACGGACATGGATGTCCCGTTGGGCATGCTCTACTCTATCGAGCCTAAGCCATATGGCATCGCCTTTCACGCTTACAAATACAATGAGGCGCAAGGCTGGTTCGATGAGCTTCCCAACTATCGGCCCCAGAAGGCCACTCGAGGGAGTGTCTAACAAGCACTCCCTTTTCTTTTCCTTATAACGATACAGTCCTTCCACCGGCGCCATGGACACGTTTGTCTATAGCGCGCCTCTATGGGCGATTGCCAGGTTTTCACGATCCTGGCCATGTACAAAACAACAACACCTGTTTCCAAAGAACAGCGAGCACAATATCGCAAGAAAGGAAAAGATGACGAATAGAAGACGGTGTTGAAACAATGGCGCAATATGGAACAGGGCTATTATAGAGACGACGACACAAAGTCGAAAGATGGGAGTGTTTTGAGAAAGCGTTTGGCAACCTGAGCTTCCTCTCTTTTCTTGCCCTGTCCTGACTTAAATTTTTTTTTTTTTGGGGGTTGACGCGAACAATGAATACCCCGCTCTGGCACTCTCGAGTCCAGTGGCAACGAGTAACCTGTGTTTTATTTTCTATTCTTTGTTTTATTTTATTTTCTTCCACAAAAAGATGCACATGGCCTTTGATTCAATGAAGGGACTTGGGCATAAAGAGATGTATTTTGGCGTTTTGACAATGTATTCCCGCGAGCCTCCTGGTATTTGTGGTCTATTGCTGGGGCGCGGCAGAGTACTGCTAGATGGTATCGGCACGATTGTGCCTATTTGTTAGACGAATGACGATTTGTTGAGAATGAATCTCTATTGGAATCCTGGCGGTGCCAAGCTGTGATGACATGCCGTAATGGCAGGTTGCCAAGACCAGTCCTATCACTTGAACACTTCGGATACACGCAATCCAACTCGTCAAGTCATGGATCGGGCAACATCAACCCCAAAAAAACAAGACAAAACGATGCAACCCACTCAACTCAAGGCCTCTTTGATTCCGCAGCGGCCTTTTCGCGCGCAACCATTCTATCGAAGCGCAAGATGGAAGGGAAGCCCTCCTACAGGCACGCCGCCATCCACTTCCACCACAGCGCGGACCCCGCCTCGATGCCGTGCCCCTGCAGTCTCGCGAGACTGAACCATCGCGGTTCGAGGGTGTGGACGGCCATGACGGGGCTCAAAACGGTTCTGCGCAACCAGTCGAAGTCCTCGGGCCCGCAGGGGCAGTATGCCTCGATGGTCCCGGAGCCGCGAGCCGGGCGCATGCGAAGATTGCGAGGACCCCCATGGATTGCGGCGATTGGGGGGTTATGTATTTGTTCACGCGGTGCGTGCGCTGGGCCATGGTGGGTTGAGGTGAAAGTTGTGGGAGTAGGGGTGGTCGGTGATGACGGGTTCGAGTAGGTGATGCGAGTTGGGGGGGGGGGGGGGGATTGATGCGATGAACGGGGCGAGGTGCGTACGGACGACGGACGGGTGTAAAAGCGAGCGGTAGCCCAACGGACGGGATTTCCTGGGATCAGCGAATCACGCCGGCTCCGGCACACTCCGAGAAACTCGCGGTTGGATGCCGAGCCGGCGGCGCGCATTGACAATTCTGCCGGGGACGGGAAGAAAAGATGAGAAAAGAGGCGTTGTCGTGAAGTGGTGGGAAGAAGGATTGGCGATTGCCATGTTTTTCGATCGTGCGGCCTCCCTCCCGTTATCCTTCGGGTTATGAGCCCGGCTGTGAAGAAGGCAGCGTGGATAGCAAACTTGGACGATGCCGGACATGCCGGCTTATCATGATTTGAGACCAAAATAGGGGAGGGATAGGCACCTCTTTAGAAAACAACCCCGGGGGGGGGGGGGGCACGGCGACCGCTTTTGCTGCAACAGTGCCAACAGATGCCTTCATTACATACATTTACGAGCTCTAGCTTCACCCCTAACTAACCAATCTACCCATCATACATGTACATACACATATGCTGTCCATCTACCCAGATATCATCATTACTCCGCCGAGGCCCTCGCCAGCGCTTCGTGCACATGCGGCGGGAACCTATACCGCAACTGACTTGTATACGTCGTCAGATCCAACGTCATCTGCTTCAGCTGGTCCACCATCATTCTCCTCGTGCCCTCGTTCCCGCTAAACTGCCCATTCATGAGCTCCTCGCGCTGTCGTACACAGCAAATGATGGTCCAGAGGAGCAAGTTGGGGACGTTGATGGACACGGGCTGCGGGAGGCCCGAGAATTTGGACGCGCAGGCGCGGATGGTGCTCGCGTCCCCGGCTGCGTCGAGGGGCAGGATATCGAGGCTCTTGATTTTCTGGTCCCGGAGTTAGTTTCGTATTTCACACATTCACACAGACGAGGTAGTTGATTTCCGCGTGTTTATTGTTATTAGATAGGGGGGGTGAAAGGGGGGTAAAGGGGGGGGTCGCGATGCAACACTTACATCCAGGCCTTGGGCCCATTGACCACCCTCTACCACCAATTTCTTAATGGTGCTCATTTCCAGCAATACCCGGCACGCCACTTTGTTCTGGTCTTGGATCTTGCGGGAAAACATGGCGTCCCGCTCGTACATGGCCATCATGGTCTTGGCCAGCTCGACGGGGTCGTCGATGGACGCCAAGCTGAGGCTGCTTCCACCTTGCTGCTGCTGCTGCTGCTGTTGGGCGTCCACTTCGGCACCACCGGCTCTGGGTTTGACGGGCATGAGACGCATGGGGTCTTCGCCAATCTCCAACGAGATGGCTTCGCTGAGAGCGCGGCCGACGATGGCGACCACTGTGTCGTACTCCCCGGCCAGGTGGTACAGGAGGACCGAGTCCGTGGTTCGCCCGCTCTCGTCGGCGAAGCTGGCGGCCTGCAGCGTCACCGTGTTCACAAAGTCCGTCTCTTCGTCGAGGCCGATGAGAGACCCGCGCTCCTCAATGACGCCGCGGATGGCACGTCCGTCGGGTCGGATGTCGCCAATGAGCTTGCTGAACTCGCGCGTCTCGAGAACCAACTCGCGCAGTGCCTCGTGGCAGAGGCTGCTCTGGCGCCGACCTGCTTCTCCGCCAAGATCCTGGTTGAGGCAGATGAGCGTGAGATAGTCGACGGCCGAAACCACATCAGCGGCGCGGAAGTCTCTGGTGTAGTAGCCAATCATGCGGCCAAAGTTGATTTGGGGAAGGTTCTTGGCGCTGTAGCTGCGAAGATCGTTTGGCGCCGACATTGGATCGCTCGGACGCAAGAGTCCGTAGTACGCCAGGGCCAGGGCAAAATGCACGGCATCGACGTAGGAAAAGGGGTATAGGTAGGCAACGGCGTCCTCGAACATGCCGGCAAGGATCTGCAGGTAGAAGAACATGCCAAAGCTGCCGCTGGTGGTGTCTTCGGATGTCGACTTGGGGAAGTGCTTGAGCCCGATTTCCCGAATGCTCGATTGCAGCTCCGCCAGACCGAAGGATTCTCCCGCCATCTCGATGGTCTTGTCTCCTTCTCTGGCGAGGTTGAATTGCAGCCAGATCCAGTCGTTGATGTCGGTGTTCAGGCCGTCTAGATTGCGGTTGCTGAGCTCGATTCGCCCAATCACCTTGTATGAGGCCATGCGGAACGGATCGATGGAGTTTTCGGGCGCATTCCTCGAGCGCTGGATGTATTCGTTGGTGCAGCGGTCAAGCAGCTTCCTGTTGGTTATCCTGCGGTCCTCGCTGGCTGCGTAGTTGTTGAGATAGGTGGCAAATGTGCGATCGATGCCTCTGAAGTGGTTGCTATTGTCGTTGACGTACTGCGCAGCCTCGTTCACATGCCCGGATCGGAGCAGGTAGAAGACGACGGCCCACACAAACTCACCCTGAATCTGCTGCAGCTCCGTGTTGTCCGGCACCAGATCCTTCCGGGCAGAGCGCAGTCGGATGTAAGCCTTGATCTTGCTCGTGATATCTGGCAGCCCACCAAGCTTGGCTTCATGTGGGTGCTTCGCAATCAGAGACTCCACCTCTCGCAGGAACTGCCTCTCCAGGAACGCGGTAGACCCGTGGAGGATTCGTTTTCTCATCTCAACGGAAGGCGCAGAGTTGGGGTTCTCGTCCAAGTACATGGCGGCATACTGTCGTTCCTTGGCTGTAGCACTGTTGATGGTGGTCTCTGCCTCGGCATCTTCGCCCACAATCTCAATCATGACGCGATACGCCTCGACCACGTGCGGCGCATGATGCTCGTGAGATTTGTGTTCCACCTCGCCCAATTCCGCAAGAATGGGGTACGGCCGCCTCATCACACGGGCAATGTTGAGCGTGCGAACCTTCTCCGCCAACTTGGCCTGCCGCTCACGCAGGACATTGTCTTCGGTGGCGCCTCTCGACTTGAGCGTCCCGGTATCAGCAGAGCGATCCACGTCCGTAAACTCTGGCTGGTGGTGAGTGCCAATGCGGCTGGGCGTGCCAATCACTGATCGCTGAAGCATGGAGGCTCCCAGCACGCTGTTTCTGCCCGTTCGCGCCGGCGCATGCGACTTTCTTCGGGAACGTCCGAAGCCACCTTGGGATTCGCGAGCCGCCGCAGCTGAGTCTTGGCGAGGTTTGATACCGAAATGTTGGTAGATGCGCCTGCGTTGGGCGTCCCACTCCATGGCCACGTTGTCCTCGAGGAAGTTATCAAAGTCGCGAACGGACCGTTCCAAGCCGTCCGAGATCATGTCGAGCGTTGTCTTTGTTTGCAAATTGGACAGGTATGTCTCGACATCGATCTCGCTCGGGGCATATCCGTGAGTGCGCTCAACTCGGCCTCCCTGGACATCCAGCATGCCGAGATCCTTGGCAGCTGTGCTAGGATCGACTCCGGACGCAGCAAGAAGATAGTGAGCCTTGCCGTCAAGGGGCTTCTCATTCTGCTTCGACTGGAGCTTTCGTAGCCGGTGTCTCAAATCACCCAGGCCGAGCTCCAGACTGGGCAGATCTTCCATGTTCGTCTTGATGCCGCCGTCCTTTTGGGTTTTGGCAAACAAGCTGTCGAAGTAGGCTCCGGCGGGTTGCTGAGGCTGAGCATTCTGGGGTTGTGCCATCTGAGTTGATGCGCCCCAGAGACTGCCAGCCGGGATTCCGGGGTTTTGTTGAGGCTGTTGTGCAGTATTGGCGGCGGCCATTGTCGACCCGAACAGAGAGGGCTTCGCAGTCGTTCCACTCAAACCACCTGCCTGCTGTGTCGTCGTAGCTCCGCCAAACGGGGAACTAGCCGTCGATGCTCCAAAAAGCGATGGCTTCTGTTGTTGTTGTTGTTGTTGTTGTTGCTGCTGCTGCTGCTGTTGCTGCCCTTGAGGCTGCGATCCAAACAGCCCGCCTCCTGTCGCACCCGTCGTCTGATTCTGTGTGGATTGTCCAAACAGCCCACCACCAAGAGTTCCCGTTTGTTGGCCTCCCCCAAACAATCCTCCCGCCGCGGGCTTATTCTGTTGCTGAGCACCGCCGAACAGCCCACCGCCAGATTGAGCCTGCTGCTGGTTCTGCGTAGGTTGTCCGAACAGCGAAGAGCCGCCTCCGCCAGCAGTAGACTGCCCGAATATCGACATGATGCCCCTGGTGTCTGGCCGTCCTTCGAGAGCTGTTTTCGGTTTTCGAAAGGAGGGAGAAGGGAGGGGGGGGGGGGGGCACGAAATTTTGGCTGGCCAAAAGCAATCGATCAATCGACGCGATTAGGAGAGAGGGCGTCGCTCGCAGGTGTGTGTGAGATTCGAGATGCTGCGAAATATTTCACCACGCTGGGCGATGGACACAAGCAAGCTGGATTGGTTTTGTTATTTTTCAAGAAGCTTGAGAAGCTCGAGCCAATAGCAATGAGCAATGAGCGTGGGTGGATGTCAGTGGTGTTGTGTCAGGCACCGAGTCCCACTTTTTTATTTATCCCGTTAATAATAATAGATGTCAGCTCAAGTTGTGAGCAGGTGGGCAAATCTCCTTTCGCTGATGAGAATCACACTGAGCTCTCCGTCAAAGTTCGTCTTCGGCTCGATCATAAAGTTCAAGCTAGTACGGGGGTTTGGGTCAATCGAGCAAGGATTGAGATGCCGAATATTGACATGTGCGACCTTGCCTTGCCATATTAAATTTGCCACATCTATCCTACCTCCCCTATATTGAAGCGGCATTGAAGCGACATGAATGTGCACAATGTGATCAAAGTTGATGCCCGGAATCGTGATGCCAGCCTACATTCCAGTACCATGCCCCTTCTTTTCCCCGCTCATCCAAATGCGAAACTACGGAAAACACGTCTTTTTTTTTTTTTTTTCATCACGAACCACATCATCTGCCTAGGCGTCTCCGCCATGCTCGCCAGCCCAATTCGCCAAAGCGCGATCAATCTTCTTGCGGTACAACTGCTGCGACTGGCACATCTCCAGGAAGACTCCATACTTGGCATTGAGCAGTCTCCTTTCGCCCTGGTCAGTTCCCGGTTCTACCAGACGACCGCGCTTGCTCATTCGATCCATAATATCCCAGAGAGTCTCAGGCTCGGATCCCTCCTCTCTGTTGTGACTAGCTGCTTTGGCTCCCAGCATGGCTGCGCCGTGCACGACAGCGGCATGGACATATCGTGGAATGAGCACTGGCATGTTGCAAGTTGTGGCGAGGAGGTTCATCAGAACCGGGTTCTGACACTGTGATCCGGACATGAAGATGGAGGAAATTTCGTGGCCTGACTTGTTCATCTGCTCAATGATCTGGCGGGTCTGCATGGCAATGAATTCCATGGTGGCGTAGTACCAGAGAGCCATATTATCGGTACTCTTGTCGCTGTCCAGCCCGATCATGGTGCCTTTCATGTTGGGGTCAGCGATGGGCGATCGATTACCCCACAAGTCGCCGTGGAAGAAGTGGTGACGGCCGAGGTAGGAGATCCCTGGTGCATCCTGCTTCCCGACCATGTACTCGAGATGGGCGTTTAAGAAGTCGTAAATGTGCTTGTCTTCAGCCTTGGCGAGCGCGCACGTCTCGTTGTACGCGGGGTGGATGTCGAGCATGTGCCGCAGGAGCTCACCAGTGGCGGATTGACCACCCTCGGCAAGCCAATAGCCAGGAAGCAAAACGTCGCGGTACGGGCCCCAGACACCAGGAACAAACACAGGATCCTTGGACATGGCCAGGTGACACGTCGATGTACCGGCAACGGCCGCCAGACGCGTGAACGCTTGCGACAAGTCGTTGTGAGGCACGTTGGCGTTGAGCTCATCGTCTCCGAGGTCGACTTTGGCCCCAACAGTACCGATCCATCCAGCGTAGGCGTCAATGACACCGCTTCCTACGGCAATTCCCATGGGAAGACCGAGCTGATAGGCAGCTTGGCGGCTCAGAGTTCCAACCGATTCACCAGCACTGTAATACTTTCCATTCTGTGAGCAGCGCGTTAGTATTCGGGTTTCGAAGAGCAGATGCGGCGTACTACGGGCAGTCAGTTCTTACCACACCGTGAACACCACCCATTCTCTCGAAGTTGTCCTTGGCTAGGTCACTGAGGCCAATGGTTTCGAAAAAGTCTTCCTGCCAGCCCTTGTCACTGTTGTCTACGCCAACGGGAACGTAGCCTTGCTTGCAGACAGTGCTGCAAAAGCTACGAGCCTCATTACCAGTAGCCAGGTGAGTGAGAGCATCGCCCAAATCATAGAATTTGCAGCGAGCAAATTGCTCGGCAGGCATGTTGTTCTTAAGCCAGAGGATCTTGGGTATCTCCATTTCGATGCTCATCTTGCCGCCCACATATTTGAGGAGCTTATGCTTTGAGTCATTGATCAACTCGGTCTCATCCACGGGTCTGTGGTCGAGCCAGAGAATAACGTTGCGATCGTGGCCATCGTTGGCAAAATCGGGGCCAGTGACCGCGACAGGCTCATCCGTGTCGGTAGAAAAGACAGCGAGGGAGCAGGTAGCATCGAAACCGATACCTTTGATGTGGCTTGGATCGACATTGGACTCGCTGACAACACGACGGACACATTCGCAAATGCACTGCCAAATGTCGGTGGTCGATTGTTCCTGGAAAGAATTGCACGGTTAGGATACAGTGAAGTCTGAGCATATGAGAAAGACCATATGATACTGCATGTTCTCGCACATACATAGTATCCCGTCTCGGGTTGCCATAATTTGATATTCTCAGACGCGAGCGCCTTGATGTCACCTGTCTCATCAATGATACAGGCACGAGCAGAGCCGGTACCAACGTCTACGCCGATATAGAAGTCCTAGCAGATGAAAAGTAGTTCAACGTCAGCCAATTGCATTTTCTAAGCTCAATGCTCCCCGTCCATGAGCTCAAGATGGCTCTATGACAACCAAGCACCTCTTTCAACTACTCGAAATGTTTGTGTTGGCGGGGGTGGCAAATACCGAGACATTGGGGGGCCTGGACAAGGGGGGTAAACCGTCAGTATTCATCGTCCGTGTCGTAGCAAGATCCATGTTGCAATCGGATCAAGGAGGTTTGGGCAAAGAAAAAAAAAAGGGGGGGGGGGACCAGCTCGGAAAGAATTTTGGAGAGACAGTAAAATCCGCCGTCCAGAGGGTGGACTCACTCCATAGGCTTGATGGGCTTGTGGTGAGCGAACATGATTGTCCCGTTCGGTTGAGCTCCCAAGCTCAACGTAAGCTTCAGCTACAATTCTCGGCGGGAGATCGGTGGCGTTTGCAGAAATGTGTCTCTGCAATTCGAGGCGCCTTTACGGGATGTTCGGATGCTCAAAGATGGTGCAGGTAAGGTAAGTGAGCCGTGGTGTGTGTGGTGTGTGTGGTGTGTGTGTGTGGTGTGTGGTATGTGGTGTGGCCGAATGCAGCTGTCTTGTCTCTGCGGCTTGCTGAACAACGAATTGGACCGACAATTCGGAGTATTGACGATGAATGGGGGAAGAAACAAAGAGTGACGAAGGCAGTTTTCTCGTGGCGGCGACAACCTGGATGCACGAGACTTAAAAAAGTTAAGAGGAGTCGAGCCTTGGCTCTTTTTTGGGTCTTGTCTGGGATCTGCGCGAGCTCTTGGCGTTGTGGAGGACGATGACGGCAGTGGACATGATGGACGGATTGTTCGACTCCACTCACTTGATGTGATGATAGGATACATAATCCGTACAACCAACCCCTACTGCACGGAGTATGTGCACACTCTGGACACGCCCCGCGGCTCGCATCTGGGGGCATCTGGAGGGGGACAGTGGCAGCGGGGCTCCAGTGGTTCAAATGCACCGGGCCCGCTGCCGCCGATTGCGGCACGCTCAACTGCCCCTTGTCTTGCAGAGTACGGACTTATTTACAGTATTACTCGCTGCAACATGAATTCATCCACATACTCACCGCCCACCGCCCACCGCCCACCGCCCACCGCCCTTGCAGCAACTAACCCATAATAATGTCGTTCCGTCAGGACGCTCTTGCACGATCGGCACGCGAGGCGGACCTTGACGGACGGATACATGCTGTCGGATATCGCAGCCTCATATCTTGGGCATCAATGACTTTCCCCCCCACCAAGAGAACATGTCAGTCAGTCAGTCATTTTCGACCAGGTGCATAAATGAGGGCTTTACACTGTCGGCAATGGAAATAATCTGGCATGCATTCAACAGAGGAGACATGACGACGGTGTTACCAGCTGGCAGGCAGGTTGACTTGATCAGGCAAGCAGAAATGCAATAATACAGTGGCAGTTCTTCGGTAGCATAGCATACTACATACAAGCTACCACATGAATCATGCAAAGTTCAACAAAGCGAAATAACCACATGCTATGCTATCATCAGCCTCATCCCAACTCATCAGACGTCATGAAACTTCGTTGCAGGAGAAAAAAGTCCCCGCGGGCATTTACTGTTCCTCGTGTGCGGCCTCGCTGTGCCGACTATCTACTAATATGACGACGGTGATGGTGGCGGCGTATGCTTCTCGAATGGCGCAGGACATGCTGTGACCGTTAGCGAGACTATGGCTCGGGTGTCGAATGTGAATGGGCAAGACGGTGAAGTGCATGGTTGAGGAGTGAGGGCAGAACAAGAAACACGCACCAAGTCTTCCGTATATCAGCCACCACCGCGCTCAGCCCCCAGTGAGAGCACCACGCCCTCGCCAACACCTCATTGTCCGCCACACCATACGCCTCCACGACCAGGACCTTCTCCTCGTCGCCGTCCTCGTCGTCGATAAAGTCCAGCTCGTCGTTGAAGCCCATGTTGTACAGCGGCGGCGCGGGACTCGAGCGCGCGCTCGCAGAGACGCCATCCCGCAACCTCTTGTAATAGAGGCCGCCCCAGTCTCGCACCCTGACCACCTCGTCTGCCTTGACGACTCTGTATATGTAGTCAAAGAAGAGCGGGTGTGGGGCCTGCGAGCACGGCCAGCCCATGACAAAGTTGACGTCGTACATGAGCCGTAGGGGCCACGATACACCGTCTATGGCGAATTGAACGGTTGCGTCAAAGAGGCGCGGTCCGTTGACGTACGTGTCTTCTGCCATGGTGACGACGGGCTTGAATCCCACGAGCTCGATGCGGACGGTGTCGACGGCGAAGCTGTCCTCGTCGGGCACAACGAGCGTGTAATCTAGTACGGGGTAAGCCTGCGCCGCTGGGCCGAGACAGTCGGATCGTTCCGCCATGCTTTCCACGTCTTCGGTTCCAAGTCTTCGCTCTTGGTGTTTGGGACGCCGTGTGCGGACACGCGCGATTTGAGAACGGCCTAGGTCCGAAGTCGGTCGGCAGGGGCCGATCCAGCCTGCCACAGCGTGGCACGTAGGCGCGAGAACCTTCCCAACTATGCAAGCTGCTGACCAGTAGGTATGACTATTACGATACTGGAAGCCGCTTTGGGGGTGCGTGTGCGAGAGCAGCGCGAGATTGTCGGTTGCCTGGTCTGGATCTAGATCGATGAGCGTGTTCATAATAAGAAAGGGGAACGTGGGCTACATATTTCTCAGCATCGAGTCAGTCTTTGTGATGTCCTGAACTTGGGGGGAAAAAGGGGGGGGGAAAGACGGCGACAGGATGTCAACGGGGCACAACATACGCCAGGCAAAACAAGACCGCTGAAAAACGCAAATGCATCCGAGCTTATAGAGTCCAGCCGGGATTCCTCGTCATGCAGCCGGAGGTTCTCCATGGTGCTGTTCAAGTTCGGCCACTTCATGGCCTGCGCGAACTTTTTCAGAACCTTGACTTGTCTCTTTTTGAGCTTATATCGGAGGTTCGCTGGTCGTATGTTAGCAAAGGGCATAAAGCCGAAGTAAACCTCGATTTAGGAAGCAAATGTTGGGGGGGGGAAGAGCAAAGGAGGAGAAGGGAGGAAATTCGCAACGGCCAAGGCCCAACATACTCTGCTCAGCCGTCCCCCCAAACCCATCAATTCTCACGTTCTCCCTCCACCTCCTCGCCAAAGCCAGGTTCCACCGTATCGTCGGCGGAATCTGCCCCAGCAGCTTTTCCTTGGCCCACTCCCCATGCTGCCGCGAGTGAATTCGCATGTCCAGCTCAAGACTCAGCAGGAGCTGATGGAAAAACTTGCGGTACACCTCCGGATTCACAAACTCCGAGTTGAAGATGAACCTCGTGACAACCTGATTCTTGGCCTCGGTGAAATCAATCCAGTCTGGGCGGGACAAAACCAGTAGCAGGTCCGTGATTTGCTTGTCCAGCGTTCGATGGGGGTTCAGGATGCGGTCAGGGTCGCGGAGGATTCGCTTGTACAGGATGCGGTAGAGGAGGTTCTCATCGTCGTCTTCCAGGCCGGCCTGGAGTTCTCGCAGGCGCTCCATGATGCGGTAAAGATCCATCGTTCGAGGGACCACGCCAGAGTCACGGAGGGCAATGGTGGGGGGGAGGGAGCTGCTCATGGAGACCCATTGGTTTAGGGTTATGGTTCCGGGGCGCTCGCCGTAGAGGAACGCGCAGCTGGGTTGTTCGAGGGTTTCCCATGCGTAATATGCTCGCCCTGTACCCTGGAGTCGCAGTGTCATGAGGGGGGTCATGGAGTCGTGGATGCTGGCGCCGTCGGTGTCGTCGGCGTTGGCACTGGATGTAGTTGTGTATAGAGCGTAGTAGTGCTCCGGGGCATGGGGGATGGGCCTCTTGTATCCTTTGTAAACGGGTGCTCCTCGAGCAATGAGTTCCATGGCATAAGGAGGCGGCAGGTCCTCCTCGTTGGACAATCCTGGCGGAGGCCACTGCGTCAAGGCCGGCGGCTCAGGAGTTTCCAACCGGTTCTTCTGCCTGGCCCCGGGGCTATCCATCTCGTCTTCCTGCTCCAGCGGTTTCGGCCGTCTCGGCCGCCTGCGAGTAGATTTTGGCCAATTATCTATCGGCTGGACTACCGATTTCATCGTCCGGCTTTTTTTGCGTGGGATTGGAATATTTTCTTGGTCCACTCTTCGTGGCGTGCCACTACTGCCATCGCCATACGCTCGTCTAGAGTGATCTCCCCCATTGAGAGCACTTTTTCTGGTCTTTTGCTTGACTTTCACCGGCGGGATCTCTTCGATGACCTGTCTCGACGCCTTGGATTTCAGCTTGGTCTTGTCCTCGGTCGACGAAGAGCTATTGTCGCGATCTCGAAACACCTTCTCCTTGGCCCGTGACGCGAAGCTCTTGGCGCGTAGGATGCCGCCAAAAATACCCTTCTTTTTCTTTTTAATATGCTTTTCGTCGTCCATGTTGACATCGAAGCGTCGGTCAGCTCCCGGCTACTTTGGTGTAAATTGTTTTCCCCAGTCTCAGCGCGCGCGCCGTGGCGGTGTGGTGAGAGTGATGGCGGATCGTACTCGCCGCCTCCGTTGCGCTTCAAGAGCTCGAGACCGCAGGCACGGCATGTGAGGACGCCTCCCAAAGCAGAAAGACCGTATATCTGTTCTTCTTAGACACGGCGCCTGCGATGACCGCGTGTTCAGAAACACACGACGATTTCGTCTGATACCTCGATTGACCGAAAGAAGCGCCTGTAATCCGGACAGCGTGGCACCCTTCGTCCTGTGGTGCCCAGATGGCCTTGTTGCATTCATTACCTTTCCTTGCTGCGCATCCAATGCCCGACCTCATGGTCCAACTCCCCGCCCCGAATCACCGCTTTGCGGCGCAGGGATTCACACCCGAATGAGGGGCGCAGGTTGTGTGACAATGAGTTGCAAACGCGACAATGCCTCGGGTGCACTCATTGAAGCTCTCGTCCGTGCCGAGTCAATAGAAAAGGCCCTGCTGCTGTTAAAGAAAGGAGCGGCGCGGGAAGAACAATCTAGGCGGTCAGAAGGGGAAATATGACTTCAAACAAGACCGACCACCTGCTCTCCACCCGCTTCGCAAAATGTACATGCAAATCAATGCAGGGAGGGCGGCGAAGGCTACATGTTTGTTGGATGGCCCCGAGAGGGATCAGATGTCGGATTCCGCGGCCTGCAGGAAGGAGGCTGGGTTTGGGCCGCCGGCGTCCAATCACGGCGTCGACATGCACCAAGTCCCATGCACCAAGTCCCATTCACCAAGTCCCATGCACCACACACGGAGCACAATGTACGGACTACATTGTGCATATGCTCCGTGCATGACGGGGAGGATCCCCCGCCGACACACTTCTATTAATACCGAGTGCCAGTTGACTCTTTTTGCGGCGCCACCAGTGCTGGATCGTGTCACTGTAGTGGCCCAACCGTTCAATTGGCTGGTAGAAGCAGATGTACAGATTAGCTATGGCTCAGACAAGTCACCATCAAGAACCGTCCACCTTCCGCGACAACCTCTACATCCAGAAACTCTCCACCACGGGCAATTCACGTGAGTGCTATTGCTATTACTCCAACTCAAGAAATCAATGCGGCACGCAGCTTCGCCGACTTGAATCACTTCAGCTCGTCAGAAACGACATGCGTGCCATTGTCATGGCCTCGGTCGAACTTCGCCAAGGCTTTTTGGTACTGAAATGAGAGAATCGAGTCAGCATCATCAGCCTTGTCCGAGTCGCATTCGAGACTTGATGTGTATGAGCTACTGAACTTACCTGCAATATAAAATTGGCAAGCAACGCTACCATGAGCGCAACGCTAATGATCAAAGGACCAAACATGTTGTCGAAATCTTTTCCACTTCTCTCCAGGATCATGCCTCTTCGCACATTGAGCATGTAGTAGCCCCAGAGCCCCGCGAATCCAGCAATCACAATATACACCACGCCCATGACTTCTGCGACAAGACTCTTGCCAGCAGCAGAGTACAGGGCCAGGGCAATCGTGCCTAGCAGGATGCCAATGTGTTGCCACTTGAGGAACGTTCGCTCATTTGCCAGCCAAACTTTGGGCTCGACCTTCAGCTCGCCCATGTTCTTGATCCATTGCTTAGGCTCCACGACGCCTTCCGGGAGCTGAGCTTTCTGAGCACGCTTGGCCCTGGCATATTTCGAGAGCGACAGGCCTGGCAGCACGGACGACAATGTGCCATAACCCCCACGGCTCTGTGCTGGCTCGTTCTGCCGCTGAGCGCTGCTGGACTCGCCCTCTTCCTCTTCGGTGTTGATTGCGCCGCTTTTCCTTCTCAGCGACGTTGAAAGTGCAGCTTTGGAGTCGGCCGCCATTCGATCCGCCAGATATGACTTACCAACGGGGGAGCTCTGGGCCGCCCTGTATGAGCTGCGGACTGTGCCAATCAAGCTTCCAACAGCCTGGACATCATCTGCTCTCTGGGCTCGCCTTTGCTCTTCTTCCTCAAAAGCCTTCTGGGGGTCCTTGCGAATATCCGTCTCGAGATCACTTAGCCAGAACGGCAAATTGTTCACGTGGTCCTCGAACAGCGACGCCACGCCGTGAACGAACTTGGAAAACCTTGGTGTGGGATGCACCAAATGCGATGCCATAAGATCCTCGATCCATGCGGGCCTCTTTCTGTTGCCGTCCTCCTTGAGCTTGATGTCGAGTACTGCAAAGGGAAACCTGGAAACCTCGCTCTGGTTGATGTTCCGGAATGGATACATCATGCTGCTGTTGTCAATGTCATCTCTATGCCAGTCATTGGGGTTCCGACAGGGGCGCTCTGGATCCAGTGTGTCTTCGCGGATGAAAGCAAGGTTGGTGTCAATGGAGATGCGGACGCGATCATCCAACGGCTTTTGGAAAGCCGTCCGGACGTAGTTGGCTCGCAGAACAGGGGAGAGCTTCTTCTGCTTGAGAAAGTCCTGAATCTTGGCCACAGTGTTCTTGTAGCTTTCGATTTTTTCTTCGGCTTGGCCCTGACGTTCCATCTTTTGCACGCTCTTCTCCATTGCATATTCTCCATCAATGAAAGGCTTGACCCATTTGTCCTTAATCGTGAATTTGTGTTCCTGGCTCATGCCCTTGGCGTCGGTGCGCTTTAGCTCGACAAAAATCTCGGGTCGGGTGTTTAATTGTCCATACCAGCGCAGCCGGAGAGAAGACGTTTCCGACTGGCGATCAACCTTTTCAGAGTACAGTTCGAATTGTCTATTGTCGAAATAAAGCGACGTCACCGCAGGCGAGTCGTTGCCATCAACTTCTTTGGAGGTCTGGTCGCTGTAAACAAGGGCAGGGAGTCGTCGGAGAATCAAGGTTTTGACCTCGAGCAGGTTATCGAGGTGAACCCAGACTGTACGATAAGCTCAACATCAGCAAAAAGCGGCGATGGAAAATCAGGAATGCAAGTCCGTTGTCAAATGAATCTTACACTTGTGGGAAGTATACCGCTCTCCATTGTGTGTCTCGCCCTGGTTATCCAGGTCCAATGGCGCAACCTCACCCTCCAGCCGTTGCCTGATGGCGAAGTACATGATGGATAGTTTGTTCAGCAAGGGAGAGTATCCTTGCTCCGAGTTGAATGGTCGCTGGGCCAGGCTGAGCTGCATCATGGGCCGGACCTTGTATCTATCGCCGCGTTTACGGTCATGCTTTTTGACGATTTTCAGAAACCCCGTGTAGTTGATGCTGCTGTACTTCTTCAGCTCCTTGACCTCATTGGTGATGTCATCCAGCTCCTTCTCGAGCGCCTTGGGGTTTGCGGCGTCGCCATCTCCACGACCGGCTTCTTTGACGCCCTCGGCGGGCGCCAATTCCTTTAATTTGTCAAAGGCAACATCTGCCCGCTGCTTCAGAGCGTCGAACCGCTCCTGCTGGAAACGAGCCACTTTCTCCAGCTGAGCATTGAAAATCTCTTCGCAGAAGCGGTTCTCATCGTCTTCGGTCCAAGGTACGGAATCGTCGTCGAACTTGTCCTCGTGAAGCAAGGACTTCAGCTTGCTGTAGTCAATGTACTTGTCCTTCCATGGCGCGTACACGGCCTGCCGGAGAGTCTTGCCAAATCGCATGGTGAGCAGCCGAGGCTAGTCCAGCAGCTAAAGATCGGTTCAACGCAATAAAAGCTAACGCGGAGAGGGCTTAGAAGACTCAGGATAAAGGAAAGGCAAGGCGAGGTGAGGCAAGGCACACAAGACAAGGCACGCAACACGAAAAGAAACCAGGAGCGGCTAGAAGAAAATTTGGTGAAGACGGTTCCCGACCTCCACGCGGGCGGCCAGAATGCAGCTAGAACTTGAAAACAGGACCAGCAGCGTTCGCTTGTTGCTCGGTAGTTATGTACGGAGCAGGCTCCCAATCATGGTTGCAGATGTGGGGCCAGAGTGGGCCCACTGCCCTTCTGAACTTTACATGTAAAATGTTGGCCGAACAAGGCGCAGCTCTCATCATCTAATACAAGTGGGGGGACTGTTTGCACCTTTCCACCCGAAGACGGACTCTGATAAATTGACTCGTCTGTTTTGCTTCCGCGTCACTGTCATTGCGACGTTCGGCTCCATCTGTTCCATTTTCACAGCATTTCCGGGAATTTCATTCCAAAATAAATTTATTCACGGTCCAACCATCATGCCTCGTAATCTGTATCCAAATCAATCATCAATCCAAGCGTCAATATATTTAAACCTGAAACCCATCTGTGTCTTGCTGGTATCGTAATGCCATCATTAACAGTAAGTAGCAAACTAAATCCTCTTGAGAAAATGTTCAAGAAAAATAATTGAAAACGAAAATACCCAAAAACTCCGCTGAAATGATAAAGTTTTTGGTTTTGTTCTTTCATCCTTACTTGGCCTCGACAACACGACCCAATATTTCCTGAGCTGTGCGCTTCACGATACCGCCGGTAACTGGGAGATTGGTGTTCTTCTCGAGGTACAAGTCCACCTCGCGAGCTGCCATGCGGCCTTCGTTGATACCCCTGTAGAAGAATCATGTTAGTAAATGGCTTTCAAATAGCAGGTAATGCATGTTGGGGTGCAGACTTACCAGACAATGAGAGATTGGCCGCGACGGGCGTCACCAGCAGCGAAGACACCCTCAATATTGGTGCAATACTTGCCAGGAGGCGTCTTGACGTTTTTGCGTGCGTCCTTCTCAATCTCATCACCCAAAACGCGAGCTTCGGGTCCCAAGAAACCCATGGCAAGGAGGACGAGGTCTGCAGGGAAGAATTGCTGTGAGCCATCAACCTTCTTCATGTCCCAGCCACCGCTCGGTGATTTAGTCCACTCTACACGAATGGTGTTGATGCCCTTGACCTTGCCACTGCCGTCGTCAACAAACTCCTCAGACATGATACAATATTCACGAGGATCCTTGCCAGTGTGCTGACGAACCTCCGTGTGACCGTAATCTACACGATAAATTCGAGGCCACTGAGGCCAGGGGTTGTCGCTGGCTCGCTCCGGTGGAGGCTGGGGCAGAAGCTCGAAGTTGGTGACGCTCTTGGCTCCATGACGGACCGAGGTACCAATGCAGTCATTGCCAGTATCACCGCCACCAATGACAACAACGTTCTTGTCCTTGGCAGTAATGTAGGCATTGTCACCGAGCTCAGAGTCAAGGAGAGACTTGGTGTTCTTGTGCAGAAACTCCATAGCATAGTGAATGCCGCTGAGCTCACGGCCCTTGATGGGGAGGTCACGGGCAACAGTGGCACCGGTGGCGATGACAACGGCGTCATGGCTGGCTCTGAGTTCGGACAAAGAAGGCTGGCCTACCTCCCCAATGGCCACGCCGGTCTGGAACTTGATGCCCTCGGCAGCCATGAAGTCGGTGCGTCGCTTAACAATGCGCTTGTCAAGTTTCATGTTGGGGATTCCGTACATCAGGAGACCTCCCAGACGATCGGCACGCTCGTAGACAGTGACACTGTGGCCAGCTCTGTTCAGCTGATCGGCAGCGGCGAGGCCAGCGGGACCGGAGCCAATAATGGCAATGTTCTTTCCAGTGCGAACCTCGGGAGGTTGAGGGATCATCCATCCCTTCTCGAAACCACGATCAATGATTGCACACTCAATGGACTTGATTCCAACAGGATCTTCATTGATGCCGAGGACGCAGGCGCCCTCACAAGGAGCAGGGCACACACGGCCGGTGAACTCGGGGAAGTTGTTGGTCATGAGAAGACGGTTGAGAGCATCCTTCCATTCGTTTTGGAACACGAGCTCATTCCATTTGGGGATAATGTTGGAGATGGGACAACCAGTCTCGGACTGACAGAAGGGTACACCGCAGTCCATGCAACGGGCCGACTGATACTTGAGCTCGTCTTCGTCCAGGCGAGAGCTGAGCTCAGCCCAGTCCTTGGTGCGGGTCGAGGCGGCGCGGTACTTCTCGGCGCGGCGAGCATACTTCATGAAGCCCTTTGTCTTGTCAAGCACCAGCGCTCTCTTCTTTTCCGCCTTGGCATCGCCGACGGCTTCCTCGAGATCCTGCAGCTTCGTGGCCTTTTCTTCCTTCTTGTGCTTCACGCCAGAGACAACAGGTAGGTCGTACTCGGCGCGCTTGGCCTCGGCAGCCTTGGCAGCCTCTTCCTCCAAGACTCGCTTGTAGTCAACAGGAAGAACCTTGACAAAGCGAGGAAGGGCACGGTTGAAGTCGATAAGAATGCGAGCAGCGAGCTCAGATCCAGTGTAGTGGTGGTGATCCTCGACGAGTCCACGGACAAAAGCGATTTCGGTCGGGTCAGTGATCGGCCCGGCTTCAACCATTTCTGTGTTAAGCTTGGCGTGGAAGTCATTGTGGATGTCCAGGACATATGCGATACCGCCGGACATGCCAGCAGCAAAGTTGCGTCCAGTTCGTCCCAGAATGATGGCACGGCCACCCGTCATGTACTCGCAACCGTGATCGCCGACACCTTCAACTACAGCAGTCGCGCCGGAATTACGGACGGCAAAACGCTCAGCAGCAATGCCGCGGAAGAAGCAAGTACCGGCAGTGGCACCGTAGAGACAGACGTTGCCGATCAGAATGTTCTCTTCAGCTTTGAAGACTGCTGATCGAGGAGGATAGACAATCAAGCGACCACCAGAGATACCCTTGCCAACGTAGTCGTTGGCGTCACCTTCAAGTTCCAGGGTGACACCAGGTGCAAGGAAAGCGCCGAAGGATTGTCCTGCAGAGCCCTTGATGTTTACGTGGACCGTGTCCATGGGCAGACCTGCCTCGCCGTATCGCTTGGAGATCTGGTAGGACAGTGACGTGCCCATGGCTCGGTCAGTGTTGACAATATCACATTCAATTCTGGATGGAAGTCCCTTGTCCAGAGTCAACTCGGCCTCCGATATGAGCTTGTTATCCAGGCGAACGTAAAGTTTGTGGTCCTGCTTTCGCACGTTGAAAGTAGCGACGCCAGGTCGCAGCTTGTGGGCGGGAGTCAGAAGCAAAGACAAGTCAATGTTGGCCGTCTTGTGGGTTCGGAGGTCGTCTCTCATCTTCAAGAGCTCGACATGTCCAACCATCTCGTTGATGGTTCGGAAACCAAGCTGAGCCATAATAGCACGGAGCTCATTGGCGATATAATAGAAGAAGTTGATGACATGCTCAGGAGTACCTTGGAATTTCTTTCGCAACTCGGGATCCTGGGTAGCAATACCAACAGGGCAAGTGTTCACTGGACAAGATGTTAGCCAAAACTATTCATGGGAGTTGTATGAATGGGGAGGACCAACAATGACACTTGCGCATGAAAACGCAGCCCATGGCAATAAGTGGGGCAGTGGCAAACCCCCATTCCTCCGCGCCGAGCAAACAGGCAATGGCGACATCACGCCCGGTTCTAAGTTGTCCATCAGTCTGAACAACGACGCGACCACGGAGGTCATTCAAAACAAGTGTCTGATGGGTCTCAGCAAGGCCTAACTCCCAAGGCAGACCTGCGTATTTGATGCCAGTCCATCGAGAAGCACCAGTACCACCATCGTGACCAGAAATAAGGATGTGGTCAGCCTTCGCCTTGGCAACACCTGAGGCGACAATACCGACGCCGACTTCGGAGACGAGCTTGACGGAGACGCGAGAGCGGGGGCTTGAGCACTTCAAGTCGTAAATGAGCTGCTTTAAATCCTCGATGGAGTAAATGTCGTGGTGAGGAGGGGGCGAAATCAAGCCGACACCGGGGGTTGAGTGACGGGTGCGAGCAATGGACTTGGAGACTTTGTGTCCAGGGAGCTCACCACCCTCACCAGGCTTGGCACCCTGGGCCATCTTGATCTGAAGTTCGTCGGAGTCTGCAAGATAGGCAGATGTGACGCCGAAGCGCCCAGATGCAACCTGCTTAATGGCAGATCGCATGGTGTCGCCATTAGGCATGCGTTCAGATCGCTCAGGGTCTTCGCCACCCTCACCAGTGTTGGACTTGCCACCCAGTCTGTTCATGGCGACAGCAAGAGTCGAGTGAGACTCCATGGAGATGGAACCATAGGACATGGCACCAGTGCAGAATCGCCTGACGATCTCTGTCCAAGGCTCTACCTGATCGATGGGCACAGGGGCGGCCTCTTCGAAGTTGAAGTCCAGAAGGCCACGGAGTGTGCAGTTCTTGATTTGCTCGTACTCAGCCTTGGAGTAGGCCTCGTAAGACTTGTCATTCTTGTTTCGCACGGCATCCTGGATGTTGGCAATGGCTGCAGGGCTGTTGATGTGGGGTTCACCACCGTCACGCCAGTGATATTCGCCCGACTCCGGCAGGCCCTTGATTCCGACGGTATAGCGAGATGGGAAGCCGCGCTCGTGGAAACGGAAGGCATCTTCGGCAATCAGATCAAAGGTCAGGCCTTGAATACGCGAAGCAGTACCCTTGAAGCAGCGTTCAACAACAGATTCGTCCAGACCGAGGGCCTCGAAGATCTGAGCACCCTTGTACGAAGCGAGCGTGGAAATGCCCATTTTGCTCATAACCTTCAGAATACCACCATCGCAGGAGTGAATATAGTTGCGGATGAGTGCTTCGTCAGACAGCTTCTTCTTGATCAAGCGCTCTCGGTTGAGCTTGAGAACACACTCCATGGCAAGATAAGGGTTGATAGCGTCAGCACCGTAACCAAGGAGCACACACATGTGATGAACCTCACGGGCTTCAGCAGTCTCGACCACCAGAGCAACCATAGATCGCCACTTATTGGTGACCAAATGATGGTGCAGCATGCCAGACGCAAGGGCAGCAGAGACGGGAACCCGATCAGCAGAGGTCTTACGGTCCGAGAGGACAATGATACGGTCACGAGACTCAATGGCAGCCGTGGCTTCGCTGCAAATCTCATCGAGGTGGTTGATGTAGCCTTGGACTCCCTGAGACTTGGGGAAGGTAAGATCAATGGTCTTTACGGTCCACTCGGGGTAGACAGAGGACATGTTGTTGATGGCATTAAATTCGGGAATGGACAAAATCGGGCTGGGGAGCATGAGGCGTCCACATTGAGAGGCGTCCATTTCTAGCAGATTGCCTTGAGGACCAACATAGCACTCAAGAGACATGACGATAGATTCTCGAATAGGGTCGATGGGCGGATTGGTGACCTGGGCGAAAAGTTGTCGGAAGTAATCATATAGCAGTCGCGGGGCCGAAGTCAAACATGCCAGTGGCGCATCGTTACCCATAGATCCCAGAGCCTCTTTCTCATCAGCGGCCATGGGAGCGAGAAGCAGGCTAACCTGCTCATGAGTGTAACCAAAAGACAGCAAAAAGGGATCCTCTTGAAGAAGATGTGCATCAGGTTTGGCAGCAAGGTCCAAGGTGGTCTCAAGCTTGTCCAAGACTTTGGGCATGGTCAAAAGCCCCTTGTTAAGCCACGAGCGGAAGTCGTGGCGGTTAGCAACAGCAGCCTTCAGTTCCTTATCGTCGATGATGCGGCCGGCTTTGGTATCGACCAAAAGCATCCTCCCAGGCTGCAACCGGCCCTTCTGAATGACGCTCTCAGGCTCAACTGGGATGGTGCCGACTTCAGAAGCACAGATGATACGGTCATCATCCATAACATAGAATCGACAAGGTCGCAAACCGTTACGGTCCAAGTTGGCGCCACAGTACCGGCCATCCGCGAAGGTGAACAACGCGGGACCATCCCATGGCTCCATCTGGCACGCGGCCCATTCGTAAAAGGCAGCCTTTTTGGGGTCCATGTAGTCATTACCTTGCCAAGCCTCCGGGACCATAAGCATGACAGCTTCTGGCAAGGAGAGCACACCATTGATGGTCAGAAGCTCGAGCACGTTGTCAAAGGCAGCGGAATCAGAACCGCCGTCCTCAACAATGGGATACATGAGCTCGAGTTCGTCCTTGAAAATGTCAGAGTTCATGACACCCTCACGAGCGCGCATCCAATTCTTGTTTCCGCGCAGCGTGTTGATCTCTCCGTTGTGGGCGGCCCATCGCAGAGGTTGGGCTCTGTCCCACGAAGGGAATGTGTTTGTGGAAAATCGTGAATGAACAAGGGCGAAATGGGCTTCGTAATCGGCGTTGACAAGGTCATGGTAATAAGAATAGACCTGCACAGGCGATAGTTGACCTTTGTAGACAATGTTCTTGTTGGACAGAGAGCAAAGGTAGAACCAGTTCTTGAGACCAATGGTATGAGTAGCACGTTTTCGGAGGACGTACAGCTGTCGCTCGAACAATCTCTCGTCGAACTTCTCTGGATCGGTCATTTCCGGGGCATTGCCAGAGCCGTAGGCAGAGGTGAGAACGACAAAGGGCTGGGCGATGATGGGCTCACGAGACTTTGCCGCAGGGCCAAGCAGAGTCGAGTCGACGGGAGGCCTTCGCCATCCTAGGACCCGAAGGCCCAACGACTCGGCAACATCTTCCAGCTGCCTCTGGGAATCGTCGAGAGTCTCCTCGTCGGGCTTGAAAAACAAGTTTCCTACAGCATATTGGCCGGGAGGCGGGAGCTTGATGTCCTGCTCCTTTTCAAAGTTCTTGATGAAGAACCGATGAGGAATAGATGTCATGACACCAGCACCATCACCGTCTCGTGCATCAGATCCCACGGCCCCACGATGAGTCATGTTGCAGAGAAGATTGCGAGCTGAGAGAATGAGAGGTCAGAGTCGCTGAATTTTTCACACAGCATATTGTTGCAAGGATCGACTTACCATCGCTGACAATCTTGTGACTGGACTTGCCCTTGATGTGGCTAAAGTTCACTGCATGAGTCCCTGTTGTTTTCACTGGTGTATGGTTCTTTGCCGGGGACTTACCAGGCGAAGCCAACGCCGCAAGCATCTCGCTCGTACGACGGGTCATAGAGACCCTGCTTCACCGGCAAGGCACCAGCCCATGAGTCATTATTCTCGGTCTGATACTCATATGGGTGGTATGTGTCCTGCTCAGCTTCGGTGTGTCGATCGTCAAACTCGGCTAACAAGCCCATGCTAGGCGAGGCTCGCAGGTCGACAGTAAAACGGGAGTTGCGATAAGAAAGGATCGTGTGGCAGGGTCCGCTCAGGCCGCTCGTCTGTAGGGATTGTCGTCGCTTGTAGTGAAACGGGGGTGAGAGCAGCGCCGAGGGCTGCTCTGGAACAAATCTATCTTGGAGGCGGTAAACGTCAGCTTAGATCGAGAACGTTTTCATTTCAAGAAACTTCCGCAGCACACGAGCGAGCCAGTTGCAATTGAGATCTTCCAGAGTCCGTCCGATGGACAGCATGTGAGATTGAGGAAAAGGTGTGAGTGAGAGACAAGAGGCGCTTTGGCAAGCAACAAGCAAATCACACACTTGTGGCATGCCGGAGGTCCGATCTGATTTCTCTGCACCAGACAGCTCGGCACCAGACCCGGATCCGAAGTCGCTCGGCTGTGCAAAGCTGGAGGCTAATTAGTAAGAAGTGTGCAAGTGGCTTGCTTCTGACACACACAAGAGGCAGGATCGGCGCATCAGTGCAGCAGTTTTGCTCAGTGGCGTGGTAGAGCTGGTGGGGGCGCCAGTGGCACTGTGGACTCGGCCCCATCTGCAACAAAATTGGCGCTGCGGGAATGCGAAGTTGTACTCCGTAGCCTAACTAGCCACTGCCAGTGCGTTGGTTCCCGGCAGAGATCCGGAGCCGGCCAATCGCCCCACGCAACCCTCTCCCACGTCCTGCGCTGCTCGCGTAGAGTTCCTCAAACGTGCAGCCTAGAAGTTGTCGAGGTTCGCGGCATCGCCCTCGTTCGGCAGTCCATCTGCTCTGGTCTGCCTGTCGCTCGCCGTTGTGTCAATTTGAGCTGGCTTGACGGCGATCGCCGTCCGATCTCCAATATGTGGGATGCAAATTGACGGTGATGACTGAACGATTCATTTGCGGCGCTGGCTTCGTTTGTGCGGTTCTTGGTGATGTTCTTGCCGAAGGGTTGGCGTTTTGGCGTTTTCCCTTCCCTTCCCTCGAGAACCTGCGGCTGCCCGCCCAGCTCCAATCCCGTCGTATCTTGGAAATTTTTGCAATATCTTGACTTCGTCTGGCCACCAAGTTCATCTAAGTCCCTCAATGCTTTGAAAAGGCCATTATTGCGACTCGGTTGATCTCAGAACATCATGACGCTGTCTTCGTTGCTGCTTCAGACTGACATCGAGATCCTTTTGTGTTGTTGTTCGCGAGTCTTCTGCCGCAAAGCATATGGGTGGACGAAGCAACAAAAAGCTTCCACGAAATAGAGACCAATATTGGGTTCTTGTCTTTTCAAAAAAAAAAAAAAAAATCCATGAGGCCGAACTACCGCTTGGTGGATTTCAAAGAGGGGGGAAGAGCACCAACTTAAAAATTCATTCAGGCAAACGTCAAAGCATCGTTGCTAACTTACCAGTGAGACGGGGAAGCTTCTTGGTCGGACACAGCAATTGGGGGTTTTTGATGCAGCTCGCTACAGGAAGATGCGTGGAGAGAGCAGAAGTTCGAAAGGGGGGAAAACTTCGGGATGGCGATTCAATGGAGTGGAGGGAAGACGGCATGCTTTTATTCAAGTATGTAGCATAGAATTGTCTCCGGCCTCGCAGGGCACCAGGCAGGGTCCAGTGTTTCCAGCATCCATTGGCCGTGGGCAAAATGCGACAAAAGGAGCTAGCTTCTTTGGGTTACTGGGGGCTGATCAGCTGCGAGTGACAGGTGGGGCCGGCTCAAACATTTTCAAGAGGCGCGCAAAGAAAAAAAAAACGCAAGCTCGTCCACTTCTCCACCACATGGGAAGTGGGACGTGGTGGGAAGGAAGCACATGTCAGAAAACACCGCAGCGCGAAATATTATTACTCCGTACTCCGTAATGCTTCTGCGTGGATTGGCCACAGCCCACAGCCCCGATGCCGCATCTTCTGGTCAGATAGATCCCGCCCCCTACCCCGAGCTTCCCACCGCCGTGTGCGCAGTCAATCATGCGAGAGGCACAGGAACAACGCGTGACGCGTGCGTCTCCTAGGATCTGGCCACACGCTGCAGGTCTGCACGTACAATCCAGTACAGTAATCCGTAATTCGTAACAAGCGCGTCTTACATATGCTAGGCCCTTGCCCTTGATGGGTGCCGAGCGAGATCTGATTACCACCGAAAATCCTCTACCTCACTATGTACATAAACTAGTCCGTAAACACCCCTAGCTTGTCAGTGGGCTCAGTCAATGCCAATGCCTTTCTCGCCCCCGTTGGTCCCTGCCCCTTGAGCAACATTTATATACGACGCCGAGCATCGGCGGCGCGGGCTGAGGGGACAAGACGGATTGTTACGGATTGTGCCAACGGATTCGAGACCCGTCGGCGGAGTTGCGAGGGGAAATGCAGAGAGCTCAACTTAGTTTTTCAATCCCGATTCCCCCCTCCCTCGTATGGAACTCGTACGGAGTACACCTGGTAAATGACGACTGCTTATTTTCTGCTTTGCAATCCCATTGTATGCGGCTCTCCACATTCGTCGGATCTATGCATCTTGGACCGACCCGGTATCTGCCGTGGCCAAAAGGCTTTTTGTGTGCGTGCGCGTTATACCATGTCGCACAAGCATGCACCCAGCCGTCATGGTTTGCACCTGAGATCCAAGGTCCCTGCACCCATCTCTTCTCTCGCGCCAATCACAGCGTTGTATTTATAAGCCTGCCTCGCCGATGTCGCACTGAGACCACTGCGAGGCAGGGACGCGACAAGGGCTCCTGCAACGTGTCGTCACTGGGACGCGGGGAGTGAGTCCTGCTGCTCACTGGCCATTCTACATGTACAACATAGCCATGACGCTGAGAAGAGCTCTGTAGAGCGTGCTGGGGCTCGTCTCTGGCCGCCGCCCGCGACTTCGATGGCATTGGCTGTATTGATTAGCACGAGCATCATTCAGCAAACCAATGCGCAATCGGCGGCCACAGTCACCAAAATTCATGCAGAGGAGATCTACATATTGTGGGTGAGGATCGGCGAGACCAAGACGGGATGGATGTGCACCAAGGCCTGGTAGGCATTTCAGCCTTGAGATCGACCACGACCTCGGCCCCAGGTTTGTTAAAATAATCGACACCATGGAACATTGGCAGCCAACCAATCAGCGCGATGCGTTGGACTACTCATCCTTATCTCCCGCCAGCCTGGCCTCCGCCGTGGAAAAACACGGCCTATCTGGCCTCGTTGTGTTCGAGACGTGGATGCGCGGGGAACGGATGAGGCGGTTTCTCGGTTTGAATCATGCTGTACGGCGGTAGAAGACGAGCATACTACGAATAAATGTTAATATCAGCTTTGTCATTTCGGGATTTCGCACATCACTAGGAGCTGCATCATGAAAACCAAAAATCACGAGACAGAATCAACAACCAGCCAGATGGAATCCGAAGTCGGACCACAACTCGCACCCCGGACGGGCGATGATGTCCGAGTCTGGTGCGAGTCTGCAAGAAGAATCTGTACATAAGGTCCCTCAAGAGTAGGGAAACTAACTAATAATCGACCGATTGGCGAAGTCTTCGTAGACAGTATTTGAAATTATAGCAAGGACCCTCCCCATAAGCATGTGTTGTTTTAAACCCCATCTGCACCCCATCTGCCCAGGGTCAGTCGTTCTTCAGTCGACGCATAAACCACCATCTTATTGATCGACTGAGAAGCAGGTCATTTTACGGACATAGACTTGGCTAGATAGCCATTTCACACCACTGTCTCGGCGGTGACCGAGCCTTGCCAGAGACCTCTTTTCCCTACGGATCTTACAGCTCTCGGGAAAAGTGTCAGTTTCGCGAGAACAGCAACGTCGACGTTATTTACTGATGGGGGCCACAACCACCATGCGGAACACACACCCGACCGAGCTAAACTCCCCAACGCTCTATGCAATATCTTGAAGAGCATACATATCTAGTAACCAGGTCGCAATAAGCGGTGCGACCATTATTAACCATCGCCGCACATAAACGACAATCACACGCTACTACATGTACATGCTAGTACTAGTAATTTGTATGGAAAAAATATCTCCTTAGGCGTCCGAAGCCTTGTGGATCCGTGGGGCCCCCACAACCCCCCTACCACAAGGTCAGTGACCGCGTAGGTACGCGAAAGTGTGGTGTAGCGCTTTGTATAGGTAAAATTAGTAGTATATTTAGTATTAGCCTATTTATACATAAGCGAATGTACCTCTAATTCACTTCTATCTAATTGGATACAGACCCTAGCTAACGTGACTCCACAAGGCTTCGGACGCCTAAGGAGATACTCTTTTGTGGCGCTATCTACCCTGCGTATTTTCCCTGTAGCTCTCTAAAACATGACAGGGGTTATTACACTTACAATACAACCCCTGAATTATTTTACAAATCTACATGACAGGGGTAAATAAGCCAATTAGATATCAGAAGGGAAATGAAGGTGACAGGGGCTAGGATTGATAGATACCTTGAATTCTTAGTAGTTCACACCTAAAATATTGTATCTTTTCGTGGCGTTTGCCCCCTGGTTTATTTTCCTTGTAGCTCTCTAAAACAATACAGGGGTTATATTGCATGTACGGATTACCGCTGATCGCCGCTGTTAGCGGGGGACGAATAACCAGGGCATGTAGATTTGTAAAATAATTCAGGGGGTGTATTGTACAGCTAATCACAGCTGCCAGCTAATCATAGCTAACAGCTGATCACAGCTGTCAAAGAGGAACGAATAACTAGGTGTCAGGTAGGGGTGTAGATAGATGATAAAAAGTGTTCAATTTGATCAATCAGAGGTGCAGACGGCAGCCGACTTTTGTACCTAAAGGGTACATAGTGCGCTATAGTAATAACTAGTCTACGGAGGTACTTCTAATACATTTATCTCTACCAATATCTTATCCTAGTTAATACACGCTCCTTACCTACATATCTAATACTTTAGGGAGCTCTTCCTAATATACCCCTTATAGCTAAGATAACTATTAAAGCTAATAATCTAAGGCGTAGGAAGAGATTATAAACAATCTCTAGTGTTATAATTAGGTAAGAATCTCCCTTATGCTAATTCTATAGCAGAAGTCCCTATACATTTAACCTAATAGAGGCTTTGTAAAGCTATCTATAGGTATCTTAGAGGTCTTTATCTAATTTACCTTAATATTACCTATTATACACTACTCTTAAATCTATATTTAATTTATATTAAGGTGCTTAAGGCTAGTTTAAAGCCTTCCTTCTATATATTTAGTAATCTAGATTGTCTACTTATTATCACACTAGATAATTAAGAGCGGTAGCCAGAGCATTGCAATACAATACAATACATTTGATGTATTGTGTATTGTATTGTATTGTATTGACAATACAATACAATACAATACATTACACAATACAATACATCTAAAATTTTACAATACAATACAATACATGTATTATTTGTATTGTTTTGTATTTTTTTTTCTTTTTTTTAGTTTTAAGTAAATTCCTTAATTATAAGGTATATATAGTTAATATAATAGCTTCTAATAGCTTATAATAGCTTATAATAGCTTATAATAGCTTATAATAGCTTATAATAGCTTATAATAGCTTATAATAGCTTATAATAGCTTATAATAGCTTATATATATTATATATATATATATTACTTTTATTACTTATATAACTTATATAACTTATATTATAAGTGTTAAAGTTTAATTAAAATAAATAAGTAATAAATTAATATAATATAAATATAAGTATTTATAAGTAAATTACTATAGAAAAAGCTAGACTTTTTAGTTATTTAGTGTTTAAAGGGTTTTTAAAATATTAATAAAATAAAATTCGTTTCTTTTTTATGTTTTTTAATATTATACTATTTATAATTTTATACTAATAAAAAGTAAGTCCTAATATAACTATAAGACTTACTTAGGTATATTTCTCTCTTTTAAACTAAAATTACATAACTAAGTAAAGAGATTACTATATTTATAGTATAACTAATGAGACCCACTTTTATATATATGTTTTTTTAGCTAGAATTATATAACTAAGTAAAGAGATAATACTAGGTTTATAGTATAACTAATAGGGCCCACTTTTAGACCCACTTTTGTATATATGTTTTTTTTTAGCTAGATGTATAAAACTAAGTAAAGAGATAATACTAGGTTGATAGTAAAACTAGTAGGACCCACTTTTAGACCCACTTTTATATATCCTTCTCTTCTTAGCTAAAGTTATATAACTATAAAAAGGGATTATACTTAGTTTTTAGTATTTAACAAGACTTACTTTTAGACTTACTTTTAAAAACACTTTATAACTAAGTAAGTAAGCTAAAAGTAGTATAAATAATTAAACTTACTTTTAAAGCTTATTTATTTATTTACTTAATATTAAAAAAAATAGTATATATATTATAATTATTCTTTATATAATATTTTAACCTTTCTTTATAAACTTTTCCTAGGTTTTTTCCTTCTCTTTTAGTTTAAAAAAGGTTAAAAGCTAATATAATTTATTATAATTATAATAAAATAGCTTAATAGTAAAAGAAGTATTTATTAAATAAGTGTTAATTTTCTCTTTATAATAAATTCCTTATATATATAAGTATATTTTTATTAGAGTTTTAATCTTATTTATTTAGAATTATAAATTATTTCTTTAGGGTAAATATTATATTTAAAGCAAAAATACTATATTAAAATGCATAGTAAATCCTATAAAAAAGCTAGAAAGATAGGATAACCTTTAAAATATAAAGAATAAATATTACTATAAGTTAAGTTTAGATAATACTATTTATAGCTACCCTATATATATATATAGCTTAATAGTCTAAATTAGCTAAAACTTTATAATTCTATAACTAAATACCTAAATAGTATAAAAATTTAAGGATATCTTATTTAGATTATATTAAAAATCTACTATATAATAAGTATATATACTACCTTACCTTTTTAATAATATATTGTATTGTATTGTAATGTATTGTAATGTATTGTAATGTATTGTATTGTATTGTATTATAATGTATTTTTATATAATAAATAATTATAATAAATCATAGAAAATAGATATAAGAATAAAAAGACCCTTAATATATTAAGAAAAAATCATTTTTTAAAATAGATATAAAAGAATATTACTAAGATATTATATATTTAAAATAAGCTTACTTTTCTAAATAAGCTAAAACTTTTTAGATTTTTAAATAAATAACTAATGTTAATTCCTTCGGATCTTCATCGGTTCAATCGTGGCCAAAGACCGGACCAATTGTGGGTCCGGCGCGATGCACGCGATATGATTGGCTACATCAATTCGCCACCCCCTTTTATGCCTTACATACAGATTTCGCCTACTTTCCTAGCATCTAGACTTTCCCTCTCTTCTCTCTCTTTCCTAGCTAGCTAACTAACTATTATTAACTTTAATTATATAGGATTTATTACTTACGCAAGACCTTAGTGTAACTAATACTAATTAGTAGTTAACTTTATAACCATAGATAAGCTAGGTATTACAAGAAGAGATATTTTTATAGACGCTACTACTACTACCCCTTATTATACTGTAACGGTTATTATAGTAGAGAGGTATAACTATATAAGTGTGCTAAAGGAAGAGATTAGAATCCTAGTTATAGGCTTGTTAGGCTTCTAAGGAATTAATCTATTAACCCTTAGGCTTAGGGATATAACTTTATTATATTTATCTGGGATATTATTATCAATTATTAATTTTATCGTCCATCACGAGAAAACCAACTAAACAACCGAATCTATCGCCGCAAGGCATTTATTTTAAACCTAACGTTAAATAACCTTAGCTAAGCTAGCTAACATATCTATAACTTCTCTATAAAATTTCCCTTCATCCAACAGACCTTTAATCTCTCCCCATAAGCATCTACTACTCGTTTTTTTTTGCCCTCTTTATTATTAGTGCTATTCGCCCTGTACTTATTAGTAAGAGAGAGAGATTACCTCCTTCCCTCCTTTTTATAAAAAATAGGAAGTAGCAATTCCTATTATTCCCTTATTACTTTTCCTATTATTTTCTAGTTACTTTTAGAACTTCTATTACTATCTTTATCTCTAGTGATTTATTCTTATTGCTTTATTCTTATTACTGCTTTTGCTACTTTTACTGCTTTTTCTTCTGTTTTTCCTGTTTTCGTAATCTTCTAATTTCATTAGAGCAATAACACTCCTAAAATGCAAAAGAAGAACCTTATAATAGCGATAGGCAAACATAGGAGCTTAATTAGTAGCAAAAACAATAAATTAGTAATATTCCTTTTATAGTTAAAAATAGCAAAGGAATCTAGACCTTCTATAAGAGGAAGAGCTACTAGTAATAGTAAGGCTCTAATTATCACCCCTAAGAGACCTTAAAGGTATAAATTACCCCTATGCCTTTAATAGCTTACTTATAAATTCTTATATAACTAGAAAGAATTTACTAAGCTAGATCTAGACACTACTACGTAGCTTAAGCTTAATAACTAAATTATAAGATTTATTAACCTTAGTAAGCATTAAGAATAGAGAGATAATAACCTATAGGAATTATTCTAAGAAGACTTTAAAGGCTAGTCTAAAGATACTTTTAAAAGGGTATCTAAGAATATTATTAGCAGAGCATGTAATGTAATGTTAGGGGAAAATAAAAGTGGAGTATATTAAGATCTTATAATATTATATAGATTTTTCTTTATTAAGTTAATATTAGCGTTAATTTAATTACTATTTTAGTTTACTTACTATAAATTATTTAAGTTTCCTTAGTTTTAGATTATTAGTTATA
Organism: Epichloe hybrida; assembly: GCA_019022495.1. Classification (NCBI taxonomy): domain Eukaryota; kingdom Fungi; phylum Ascomycota; class Sordariomycetes; order Hypocreales; family Clavicipitaceae; genus Epichloe; species Epichloe hybrida. Next base: position 77,501 of record JAFEKR010000022.1, read on the forward strand.
TATTAGGGTATAGGGTATATTATATAGGTTTAAGAGAAAAATAGAAATCCTTGAATTTTTTTTCTATATTATAAGATCTTGAAATACTAATAAATCTAATTTCTAAGATTTAATATTGTATTATTTAACCTAAGTGTTTATTTTACTAAATAATACCCTATATATACTTTTAAATTTAATATAAAATAATATATTATAAGTCTAAATAATTATATCATGGACTAATAAAGAAATCTTTAAGAAGCCTATATTATTTAAAGTTAATTAATTTAAGATAGGATATAAAATCTAATTTTTTAGAATTAATAAATAAATATTATACTTATAAAAAATAAAAGTTTATTTCTTTTTAGTAAAGGTAATTAAAAAGCTTATAAGTTATCTAGGTTTATAAGAATTTAAATCTATAAAATAATAATATAGTATATTTAAGGTATAAGTTAAAATTAAGTATAAAAATAAGGTTTATTTATAATATAATTAGCTTATTTATAGCTTATTTACTTAGTTATATATAATTTTCTTTTAAAAGAGAGGTATTTTCTAAAGTAAGTTTAAAAGTAAGTATTACTAAATAGTATAACTTATTTATAGCTTATTTATAGCTTATTTATAGCTTATTTATAGCTTATTTATAGCTTATTTATAGCTTATTTATAGCTTATTTATAGCTTATTTGCTTAGATATTTATGATTTTCTCTTAAAAAGGAGGTATATATAAAAGTAAGTCTTACTAATTATAGTATTAACTTCTTAATAGCTTATTTACTTAGATATTTATAATTTTCTCTTAAAAAGAAGGTATACTTAAAAGTGGGTCTAAAGTAAGTCTTACTAATTATAGTACTAACTTCTTAATAGCTTATTTACTTAGATATATATAATTTTTTTATTAAAAAGAAAGTATATATAAAAGTGGGTCTGAAATGGGTCTTACTAATTATAGTATTAACTTCTTAATAGCTTATTTACTTATATATTTATAATTTTCTCTTAAAAAGAAGGTATACTTAAAAGTGGGTCTAAAGTGGGTCTTACTAATTATAGTACTTACTTCTTAATAGCTTATTTACTTAGATATATATAATTTTTCTATTAAAAAGAAAGTATATATAAAAGTGGGTCTAAAGTGGGCCTTACTAATAATAGTATTAACTTCTTTATAGCTTATTTACTTAGATATATATGATTTTTTATTAAAAAGAAAGTATATATAAAAGTGGGTCTAAAGTGGGTCTTACTAATAATAGTATTAACTTCTTTATAGCCTATTTACCTAGATATATATGATTTTCTATTAAAAAGATAGTATACTTAAAAGTGGATTTAAAGTGGGTCTTACTAACTATAGTATAAACTTCTTAATAGCTTATTTACTACGATATTTATGATTTTCTCTTAAAAAGAAGGTGTTTATAAAAGTGGGTCTAAAGTGGGTCTTACTAATAATAATATTAACTTCTTTATAGCTTATTTACTTAGATATATATGATTTTTTATTAAAAAGAAAGTATACTTAAAAGTAGGTTTAAAGTAAGCCTTATGAATTATAGTACTTACTTCTTTATAATGTAATGTAATGTGTAATGTAATGTAATGTGTAATAATTACATTACATTACAAACATTACACAATGTAATGTAATGTAATGTGATGCTCTGATTATTAGAGAATTACGTAATTCTTTATAAGATTACGGCGTCCTTATTAGGCAAGGCCTAGGATATTTAATCCTAGTTTAAGGAAGTGCTTTATTAAACCTTAATACCCCTTTAGTTATAGGAAAGATTATAAGAAAGACTATAATTTTCCAAACCCCTAGAACCTTAATATTAATAGCCCTAACAACTTACCCTAGAAATTAACCTTCCCTAACCCTAGAGATTACTTAAACCCTTATAAGAACCCCCGCGATAATCCCTATTATATTAACAGCTCTATTTGGATAATTATTATTAAGAATAACTAGTAGACTGTTATTTATAATAAATTATGCCTTTATAGTAATTCCCCTCTGAAGATTAGATTACAAAGAAAATCTTAGAGCTTATAAAGATATATAAGGATAGTAATTACTATAGTAAAAAGCTATATAACTTCTTAATACTAAAGATTACACTCTTTAAAAATAAGTGTAATAGAATTAACCTTCCTTAAACGTATTATTAGAAGGCTTTCCTTATTATATTAATAAGTAATACTAAGTAATACTACCTTAATTACCTCTTTAGGAATAACTATTCCTATAAAGAGATAATTACTTATATTTATTAACACTTTAAGATAGAAAGTAACTAGTAATTCTATTGCTATAAATAAAGTAGTATAACACTAAAGAACATAATTAAGAAGAACCCTAATAAAAGCAAGCTTAAGTGCCTTAAGATTATGTTATTAACCCTTAAGAAGATTCACAGAGGCTTATACCTTACTAAGATAGTAAATACTAAACTCTATAAGTAAGCCTTAAATGCTATAGCTAGTGTGCCTAAATATTAGATAGTAAAATATATATACTCCGCAGGCTTTGAAAGTCTTGCTAAAGACCTTCATAAGGTAATTACTATTGTAGAATTAAATAAGAAGTTCTCCTAATACCTTTAGTACTAATAAGGAAACCCTCTAGAGGCTATATTTACTAATTATTAGTATAGATAATAATCCTACGGCGGAGGAAGCTATTATAGATAAAGCCCTAGGCTAAGCACTAAGCACTGCTTAATATATAGTAAGAGCAGCTACTAGTGTTAAAAATATATAAGGCTTTGTAATCCTAGGTTCAGTCGGATCAGTCCACTCTTTTGATTTCAATAGGTTATGAGCCCGGCTCTATCACTATAGATTCCGTTTAGGTCACTTTGTGTGCGAATATAGAAGAATTCCCTTCTATAAAAAAGGAAGGATCCGCGAGATAGAAGCTTTTCCCTTCTATAAAAAGGAATTAATTGCGAATAAAGAAGCTTTTCCCTTCTATAAAAAGGAATCAATTATGGCTATAGAAGACTTCCCTTCTATAAAAAAGGAAGGACGTGCAAAAAAAAGGAAGCAATTCCCTTCTATAAAAAGGAATTTCAGTACGATATAGAAGTTTTTTCCCTTCTATAAAAAGGAAAATGGATACCAAAGGAAAGGGAAAGGGACCTGTTATCCCTGACCCTAGTGCGCAAGAGGTTCTAAATAACTAGCTAAAAGAGCAGGCTATTAAGCAACAAGCAACTATAGACCAGTTATTAGAGAAGCTAGAAAGCCTATCTATAACTATAAATAGTCGTATGGAGGGTGTGGAATCTGATAAGCCCGCTAGTCAGCAGCAAGATTAGCAGCCTATTCAAGAACAGCAAGCTGAATCTAGCTCCGTACAAGCAACCTTTAATAATTTAATTATTAAGGAATTTAATAAGAGGGTTTATAGTTTCCCAGAGACTACTAGGCTTAAAGGAGCTGAAAATTTCGAACAATAGAAACAAGCCCTAACTATCCAATTTAGACCTTTAGGCATGCCTAATTTTCTAGATAATCCGGAGAGTTCTAGGGCGCTAGGGGATCCAGATTAAGCTATTATCCTTATGTTACTAAGGGATAGTTGTACAGAAGGACCCTAAGCCGCTATAACTTGGCAAAAATCACCTAAAGAAGCCTATAATTTACTTATAAGGCAATATTCACATAGCGTTGAAATCCAGAGGGGGTCCCTATATTCAGAATTTCATAACCTGAATTTTCAAGAGTTTAAGGGGACTCTAGAGTCCTTTAATATAGTCTTTAATAATCTACTAGCTAGATTATCGATTTTAGGGGTCCTGATTGCTCTAATAGATCAGGTTAATCAATATCTTCAATCCCTAAAATCAACCTTCCCTCAGTAGGCTAAGAGGCAACGATTTAGCATGCGTACGAATAGGGCTATAGGGGCTCCCCTAGATGCCCTAAATCTTTAATTCTTAATGGCAGACCTTCTAGCAGAACAGAGGGATAAATCATCTATAGTATCTAAAGCCCTGAATTATAGGGCTAAAAACCTTGAAAAGGGTGCCAAAGAAAAAGAAAAGGCCCCTAAGGATTAGAAGAAGAAAGGAGGCTCTAAAGAAAATAAGGGCTCTTCTAATTCTAATTCTTCTTCTAATAAGAAGAAGAAAAAGAAGCAAAAAGGTCAAAAATCAGATAAAAAGGATAATAAAGAGACCTCTGGAGAGGGATCTTTTATGCTAGGAAATTACAACCTTTCTAACGGTGCTCTCAAACCGTACAAGAAGCCTAGCCTTTATAAGACTAGTTATAAGAGCTCTAGTAATAGTAGCTCTAATTCTAGCTCTAGTAAATCGGATAATGAAAATCAAGAAATTAAAACCTTAAATAGTTTTAATTATTACAGCAAAGACATAAAAAAGGCCCTATTATATAATACAGGTTCGACTATATATATTATTAATTCTAGGGAGGTCTTTAGGGATTATACCCCCTATAAAAAGGGGGAATCCAACCCTATTATAACTGGTGGTGGCCCTATTTACGCTAAGGGTCACGGTAGTGCTGTTTTTAAGGTCTTATATCAAAAGAATCCTAATAAATATAGGACCTTAGTGCTTAAAGATACGCTATATTTTCCTTAGCTTGATGTTAATATAGTTAGTGGACTTACGCACTATATATCTAGTGGTTGCCTTATAAAAAACCTACTTTATCTTAAAGATAGGTCTTGTATTGTAACCTTAGATATAGAAAAACATGGTTTTTTCTTTCACATTAAAAACCAATCTACACTAAAGTTATCTAAAGGACCCTGTAATAACTCTCATTACATCTAACCTTTTACCTATGCTGCTTTTAAGGGTTATAGTTACCCTATAGAGGTTCAAATTCCCTTTAAAAAGCCGGATTAGGCTTCTGATTTAGACAAAATTAACGAAAATAATGATGATATTAAAGAAATCGTACGGGATGATTTAGAGGAATTAGTCCCTTCTTCTTCGCCTATAGCCCTAGGTTAGGTCCCTTATAAATCTAAGGAAATAGATTTAGGGGTATTAGAGGGCCCTAGTGGAGGAAAAGGGTCCCTAATACCTCTCTAAGAGGCCTGTGGTTCTTAAGGGGCCTAGCAGGGGACTAGTGAAGAGGGCCCTAGTCTAGATCCTAATTCAGACCCTAAGGATCTTTAATATTAACGGTTGTTAGAACTAGCTAGCCTATGGCATGTATGATTAGGGCACCTAGGTCTTCCTTTGCTAAAGAAAACTAGCCTTATAACTAAAGGAATCCCTGATTTTTCTAAAATTAAGGATAAGGATTTTAGATGTATTACTTGTGATCAATCTAAGGTAGTTAGAAGACCTAGGAAATTAGCTATCCCTGACCCCCTAAGAGCTCTAGATCGAATAGAGGGGGATACGCTAAAAATCAGTCCTACGCCGTACAATAAACAGTTAATTTGCTTATTTTTAGTTGATTAAAAGACTAGATATAAGTGGGTTATCTTATTACCTAATAAGGAAGGCCTAACTGTTTATAAGGCTATCAAAGGCTTCTTCAGAGGGCTTAAAAATCAACTAGGTTAATATCCTAGGCACCTTCACTTCAATGGGGGCCAGGAAATTAATTCTAGTTATCAAGCTTAGTTAAATTCTAAAGGGATCAAATTTACGACTTCTAGTCCCTATATCCATAAGCAAAATGGATTAGCAGAACGTTCAATTCGTACTATTCTAGATCGATTAAGGGCTACTATCTAGTGGGCAAAATTACCGTTATTTTTATGGTGTTTTGTATTACCTGCAGTTGTTAACCTAGTTAATATAACTGCTAATACCACTAAGGATGAAAGCCCTGAACAGCTGCTATCTAGGGAGCTAAATCAGCCTTATACAACTGATATTAGCAGTATTAGAGCTATAGGATCTCACTGTGAGATTCTAATCCCCCTGGAAAAACAACCTAAAGCCCAGAAGTTAGCAGCTAGGACTATCCCTAGAAGACTTTTAGCTACACTAGGTTCTAACACCTACCTAGTGTACATCCCCTCTAAAAGGCTAGTTACAAAGACTAGCTTTATTAAGATTATAGAACCTATAGGCCCTGTTTCTAAAGGCTTACCTAGGATTTCTATAGGGGATAACCCTTTAGAGGGGGAAAATGATTTAGATTAACAACATCTAGATCAAGGTTCAAAGGATTATCCTATAGACAACATAGGTATCCCTGTAGGTCAAGAAAAACCACCTACAGGCCCCAAAGAACCCCCTAAAGGCTTAATTCCAGCGGATCCCATACAGGCGCAGCCTATAACTTAACCAGGAAATCAGATTTCGACTTCGGACCTTGATTTTGACAAAATTATCGATTTTGACCCTAATATCGACCCTATGGATGTTAATATTAGTTCCCCTTCTTCTCTAGATTTTATAAAAGAAATCTGCTTTAAGGTATAGGAGAAGCTAAAGGAAAAGAATCCTATTAGCCCTGAGCCTAAGACCTGGAAGCAGGCTATATCTAGCCCTGAAAGGGATAAATAGATAGGAGCCACGTACAAGGAATACAAATAGCTTCTAAAGGCTAGTACTTTTAAATTTATAGGGAAAGATTAAATCCCTAAGGGCCGAAAAGTACTAAAGAATAGGCTTGTTTATAAGCTTAAAAAGGATAAAGAAAATAATCCTTTAAAATATAAGGCTTGACTTGTTGCTAAGGGATTTATGTAAATTGAAGGCCTAGATTACCTAGAGACCTTCGCTGCCACAAGCATTCCCCCTAGCTGGAGGATTTTACTAGCCCTAGCGGCTTGGAATAACTAGGAAATCGAACAAATCGATTTTATAGGAGCTTTTCTTAATAGTAAGCTACAACAACAGATTTATATGGTTATTCCAGAAGGGTTTATTGAATTCCTTAAGGCAAATCCTAAACTAGCTAAATTAGCTAGAAGTTTTAGCTAGAAACCTTCTAAAGATCAAGTAATTTTATTACAGAAGTCTTTATACAGCCTAAAACAAAGCTTAAGGGAATAGCAACAAGCACTAATATTAGTGCTTAAATCCCTAGGATTTAACCCTTTAATATCTGACCTAGCTATCTTCTTTAATCCTTTAACCAAAACCTTCGTCATTACATACGTTAATAACTGTCTTCTAATTAGACTGGATTTATCTTATATCCAAAGGCTTAAAAAGGAACTTCATAAAGTCTATCTAATAGAAGATAGGGGGCCTGCTGAATTCTTCTTAGGGGTTCAAATTATACAAGATAGGCCTAATAGAATACTAAAAATCTATTAATCTTAGTATATATTAGAAGCCTTAAAACGATTTAATATGCTAGATAGTAAGCCTATTAGCATACCTCTTTAGCCAGGCGTTTTAGCTACGCAGATAACTAAGCTTTTAATAGCTAGCGAAATCAAGCTTTATTAGTGCATTATAGGGACTATAATATACCTAATGTTGCTTACAAGGCCTAATACAGCTTTTACGCTACAGTGGTTATCTACTACATTAGCTAGCCCTTATATAGAACACCTAAAAGCAGCTAAAAATCTACTAAGGTATCTATTAGGGACTAGATTCCTTGCTATTATCTATAGGGGAGACCCTAAAGGTTTAGTTAGCAAAAGCCTAATAGGTTATTGCGATAGTGATTTTACAGGGGATAAAAAGACCTTAAAATCAACCTATGCTTATCTATTTAAGCTAGCTGGCGGACCTATTAGCTAGAAATCAAAGAAAGCTAGTATAATAGCTCTATTAACACTAGAAGCTAAAGCTAATGCTATCTGCGAGACCTTCCAGGAGCTTCAGTGGCTTTAGGGCTTATTTAAGGAGCTAAAAACCCCTATTTCTCCCCCTATCTAGATATATTGCGATAATTAAGGCGCTATAACTACTGCTTATAACCTTGCTTTACATAGTTATATAAAGCATATATTACTAAAGTTTAACTATATTAGGCAATAGGTTTTAGAGGGTTTAGCCAAGATCAAATATCTAGATACAAAGTTAATGCCTGCAGATAGTCTTACGAAACCTCTTTCTAGACCTCTTCATCAGGCTTTTATTAAGCTTTTAGGGCTTAATAATTATTAAACTAACAACTAATTCCCTTCAACAGGGAACTAAAAAATAACGTTAAAAGGGAGCTATATTTAACAATAGCTAGGAATTCAAAAAGGGGGCTTTTTTCATATTTTCCTGTTTTTCCCTTTTATCTGTTATTATCAAAAGTTGTTGATTTTTCCCTATAGTCTTTTTGTACACTTCTAATTGCTTTTAAATGTAATTCTTTTGTAGAGAGGGTGTTAAAAATAAGACCTATTTTTAGCCCTTTTTTTCTAGTTAAAGAACCTTCTTATTACTAGCTTGCTTTGCAAGTCTGACAGCTGCACTGCAGCTGTCAACGGTCGCGAGGGCAGCTATCAATGGCTGCGTCGCAGCTGTTAACAGCTGCGACCGACCGTGTGGATGACTAATTAGTCAATTGCGTTGTGGCTACAAGTGTGGCCACAACCACGCCACTAGTAATTAGGTAAGCTAGGGTAACGTAAGCTAGGGTGACGTAAGCAGGTTACCCTACATATAACTTACCCTATAGCTATCTTTAATAACGATTTTCTCTTTATCTAGAGGTCGTACAAAAGTTTCACATATAGCAAATTAAAGCTTAAAGATAGGGCTTTCTCTTTATATAAGGTTATTTTTTAGACTAAAAGTTAGTGCATATAGGTTGCTAGCTAGTATGGTAGTGAGTCGATTTTTTGGTTTTTGCATACAAATGAATTTTGCGGAAAATCAAAAGTGGCTCGTAAGACCCCGCTAGCGGCCCGGATCCACTAATACGGTTAGTAAGTCTATAAGAGGAAGAAGATCTTTTCAACTAGCTAGATAGCTAGTCCTCTCAACTAACAACAGCCGCATTGCCCGTACAACGTATCTAAAATCAATTCTATTGCTTTATAAGATATTATAAAAGTGATCTAAATCGAATTCTATTAGTTAATAACTGCCACAACCTTCCGTTGCGTTACGTTAATTGATTTAACGTTGCGGCCCTATCAGTCCCCGACCGTAGAGCTTGCACTTGTACAGCTGTTGCCAGCTGGCAGCTGGTAACTAGCTCCCTACATTTCAATAACTAGTCTTCTAATTACTTTGCTAAAGAGTGTTAAAAGGAAAAGAACTACTAGTAGGCTAGTAAAACACATTATACACTCCCTTTAGAGAAGAGATTCTAGGTATTCCTTACCTCCTATAAAGGGTAGAATAATAATAAGCCTAATAAAGGCTTAGGTAAGAATTAGGAAGCATATCTTATGGCTTATACGGAAGCTAAAGATAATAATAATAATATTAAGAAGCTACTATTAATAGCATATCTAAGCATTATATAATTCTTCTATTTAGGACTATAGACTAACCACAACGCTGCTGACGTTAACGTCCTAGCGACCTTATATAATTAAGCTTTTTAATATATATTCCTTAAATAAGAGCTCTATAAGCTATAAGAGTGTAATAAAGGCTTAATTTGCTATGTCTCTAAAGAACGCTATTCTAAAGAGGTCTTTAGAGGGATTATACCTAATACTAGTGCCGTAGGAAAGTTAACTATAGGAGAGGCATAAGTAAAGGCTCTATTAAGATTATTGAAATGTAGGGAGCTAGTTACCAGCTGCCAGCTGGCAACAGCTGTACAAGTGCAAGCTCTACGGTCGGGGACCGATAGGGCCGCAACGTTAAATCAATCAACGTAACGCAACGGAAGGTTATGGCAGTTATTAACTAATAGAATTCGATTTAAATCACTTTTATGATATCTTATAGAGCAATAGAATTGATTTTAGATACGTTGTACGGGCAATGCGGCTGTTGTTAGTTGAGAGGACTAGCTATCTAGCTAGTTAAAAAGATCTTCTTCCTCTTATAGACCTACTAACTATATTAGTGAATCCGGGCCGCCAACGGGGTCTTACAGGCCACTTTTGATTTTCCGTAAAATTCATTTGTATGCAAAAACCAAAAAATCGACTCACCACTATACTAGCTAGCAACCCGTATGCACTAACTTTTAGTCTAAAAAATAACCTTATATAAAAAGAAAGTCCTATCTTCAAGCTTTAATTTGCTATATATAAAACTTTTGTACGACCTCTAGATAAAGAGAAAATCGTTATTAAAGATAGCTATAGGGTAAGTTATGTGTAGGGTAACCTACTTACGTCACCCTAGCTCACATCACCCTAGCTTACCTAATTACTAGTGGCATGGTTATGGCCACACTTGTAGCCACAACGCAATTAACTAATTAGTTATCCACACGGTCGGTCGCAGCTGTTAACAGCTGTGACGCAGTCATTGACAGCTGCCCTCGCGACCATTAACAGCTGCAGTGCAGCTGTTAGACTTATAAAGCAAGCTAGTAATAAGAAGGTTCTTTAACTAGAAAAAGGGCTAAAAATAAGTCTTATTTTTAACACCCCCTCTACAAAAGAATTACATTTAAAGCAATTAGAAGTGTACAAAGAGACTATAGGGTAAAAACAACAACTTTTGATAATAATAGATAAAAGGGAAAAAACAGGAAAAATAAAAGACCCCCTTTTTGAATTCCTAGCTATTGTTAAATATAGCTCCCTTTTTAACGTTGTTTTTAGTTCCCTGTTGAAGGGAATTAGTTGTTAGTTTAATAATTATTAAGCCCTAAAAGCTTAATAAAAGCCTAATAAAGAGGTCTAGAAAGAGGCTTCGTAAGACTATCTGCAGGCATTGACTTTGTATCTAGATATTCGATCTTAGCTAAACCCTCTAAAACCTGTTGCCTAATATAGTTAAACTTTAGTAATGTATGCTTTATACGACTATGTAAAGCAGGGTTATAAGCAGTAGTTATAGCGCCTTGATTATCGCAATATATCTGGATAGGGGGAGAAATAGGGGTTTTTAGCTCCTTAAATAAGCCCTGAAGCCACTAAAGCTCCCGGAAGGTCTTGCAGATAGCATTAGCTTTAGCTTCTAGTGTTAATAGAGCTATTGTACTAGCTTTCTTTGATTTCTAGCTAATAGGTCCGCTAGCTAGCTTAAATAGATAAGCATAGGTTGATTTTGAGGTCTTTTTATCCCTTGCAAAATTACTATTATAATAACCTATTAGGCTTTTGCTAACTAAACCTTTAGGGTCTCCCTTATAGATAATAGCAAGGAATCTAGTCCCTAATAGATACCTTAGCAGATTTTTAGCTGCTTTTAGGTGTTCTATATAAGGGCTAGCTAGTGTAGTAAATAACCACTATAGCGTAAAAGCTGTATTAGGCCTTGTAAGCAACATTAGGTACATTATAGTCCCTATAATGCACTAATAAAGCTTGATTTCGCTAGCTATTAAAAGCTTAGTTGTCTGCGTAGCTAAAACGCCTAGCTGAAGAGGTATGCTAATAGGCTTACTATCTAGTATATTAAATCGTTTTAAGGCTTCTAATATATACTGAGATTGATGAATTTTTAGTATTCTATTAGGCCTATCTCGTATAATTTAAACCCCTAAGAAGAATTTAGCAGGCCCCCTATCTTCTATTGGATAGACTTTATGAAGTTCCTTTTTAAGCCTTTGGATATAAGATAAATCCGGTCTAATTAGAAGATAGTTATTAACGTACGTAATGACGAAGGTTTTGGTTAAAGGATTAAAGAAGATAGCTGGGTCAGATATTAGAGGGTTAAATCCTAGGGATTTAAGCACTAATATTAGCGCTTGTTGCTATTCCCTTGAGCTTTGTTTTAGGCTGTATAAAGACTTCTATAATAAAATTACTTGATCTTTAGAAGGTTTCTAGCTAAAACTTCTAGCTAATTTAGCTAGTTTAGGATTTGCCTTAAGGAATTCAATAAACCCTTCTGGAATAACTATATAAATCTGTTGTTGTAGCTTACTATTAAGAAAAGCTCCTATAAAATCGATTTATTTGATTTCCTAGTTATTCCAAGCCGCTAGGGCTAGTAAAATCCTCCAGCTAGGGGGAATGCTTGTGGTAGCAAAAGTCTCTAGGTAATCTAGGCCTTTGATTTGCATAAATCCCTTAGCAACGAGTCAAGCCTTATATTTTAAAGGATTATTTTCTTTATCCTTTTTAAGCTTATAAACAAGCCTATTCTTTAGTACTTTTCGGCCCTTAGGGATTTAATCTTTCCCTATAAATTTAAAAGTACTAGCCTTTAGAAGCTATTTGTATTCCTTATACATGGCTTCTATCTATTTATCCCTTTTAGGGCTAGATATAGCCTGCTTCCAGGTCTTAGGCTTGGGGCTAATAGGATTCTTTTCCTTTAGCTTCTCCTGTACCTTAAAGCAGATTTCTTTTATGAAATCTAGAGAAGAAGGGGAACTAATATCAACATCTATAGGGTCGATATTAGGGTTAAAATCGATAATTTTGTCAAAATCGAGGTCCGAAGTTGAAATCTGATTTCCTGGTTGAGTTATAGGCTGCGCCTGTATGGGATCCACTGGAATTAAGCCTTTAGGGGGTTCTTCGGGGCCTATAGGTGTTTTTTCTTGACCTATAGGGATACCTATGTTGTCTATAGGATAATCCTTTGAACCTTGGTCTAGATATTGTTGATTTTCATTTTCTAGATCATTTTCCCCCTCTAAAGGGTTATCCCCTATAGAAATCCTAGGTAAGCCTTTAGAAACAGGGCCTATAGGTTCTATAATCTTAATAAAGCTAGTCTTTATAACTAGCCTTTTAGAGGGGATGTACACTAGGTAGGTGTTAGAACCTAGTGTAGCTAAAAGTCTTCTAGGGATAGTCCTAGCTGCTAACTTCTGGGCTTTAGGTTGTTTTTCCAGGGGGATTAGAATCTCACAGTGAGATCCTATAGCTCTAATACTGCTTATATCAGTTGTATAAGGCTGATTTAGCTCCCTAGATAGCAGCTGTTCAGGGCTTTCATCCTTAGTGGTATTAGTAGTTATATTAACTAGGTTAACAACTGCAGGTAATATAAAACACCATAAAAATAACGGTAATTTTGCCTACTGGATAGTAGCCCTTAATCGATCTAGAATAGTACGAATTGAACGTTTTGCTAATCCATTTTGCTTATGGATATAGGGACTAGAAGTTGTAAATTTGATCCCTTTAGAATTTAACCAAGCTTAACAACTAGAATTGATTTCCTGGCCCCCATCGAAGTGAAGGTGCCTAGGATATTGACCTAGTTGATTTTTAAGCCCTCTGAAGAAGCCTTTGATAGCCTTATAAATAGTTGGGCCTTCCTTATTAGGTAATAAGATAACCCACTTATATCTAGTCTTTCGATCAACTAGAAATAAGCAAATTGACTGCTTATTATACGGCGTAGGGCTGATTTTAAGCGTATCCCCCTCTATTCGATCTAGAGCTCTTGGGGGGTCAGGGATAGCTAATTTCCTAGGTCTTCTAACTGCCTTAGATTGATCATAAGCAATACATCTAAAATCCTTATCCTTAATTTTAGAAAAATCAGGGATTCCTTTAGTTATAAGGCTAGTTTTCTTTAGCAAAGGAAGACCTAGGTGCCCTAATCGTACATGCCATAGGCCAGCTAGTTCTAATAACTGTTGATATTGAAGATCCTTAGGGTCTGAATTAGGATCTAGACTAGGGCCCTCTTCACTAGTCCCCTGCTGGGCCCCTTGAGAACCATAGGCCTCTTGGAGAGGTATTAGGGACCCTTTTCCTCCACTAGGGCCCTCTAACACCCCTAAATCTATTTCCTTAGATTTATAAGGGACCTAACCTAGGGCTATAGGCGAAGAAGAAGGGACTAATTCCTCTAAATCATCCCGTACGATTTCTTCAATATTATTATCATTTTCGTTGATTTTGTCTAAATCAGAAGCCTAATCTGGCTTTTTAGAGGGAATTTGAACCTCTATAGGGTAGCTAATCGGATAGCTATGACCCTTAAAAGCGGCGTAGGTAAAAGGTTAGATGTAATAAGAGTTATTACAGGGCCCTTTAGATAACTTTAGTGTAAATTGGTTTTTAACGTGAAAGAAAAAACCATGTTTTTCTATATCTAAGGTTGTAATACAAGACTTATCTTTAAGATAAAGTAGGTTTTTTATAAGATAACCACTAGATATATAGTGCGTAAGTCCACTAACTATATTAATATTAAGCTAAGGAAAATATAGCGCATCTTTAAGCACTAAGGTCCTATATTTATTAGGATTCTTTTAATATAAGACCTCAAAAACAGCACTACTGTGACCCTTAGCGTAAATAGGGCCACCACTAGTTATAATAGGGTCGGATTCCCCCTTTTTATAGGGGGTATAATCCCTAAAGACCTCCCTAGAATTAATAATATATATAGTCAAACCTGTATTATATAATAAGGCCTTTTTCATGTCTTTGCTATAATAATTAAAACCATTTAAGGTTTTAATTTCTTGATTTTCATTATCCGATTTACTAGAGCTAGAATTAGAGCTACTATTACTAGAGCTCTTATAACTAGTCTTATGAAGGCTAGGCTTCTTGTATAGTTTAAGAGCACTGTTAGAAAGGTTGTAATTTCCTAGCATAAAAGATCCCTCTCTAGAGGTCTCTTTAATATCCTTTTTATCTAATTTTTAACCTTTTTGCTTCTTTTTCTTCTTCTTATTAGAAGAAGAATTAGAATTAGAAGAGCCCTTATTTTCTTTAAAGCCTCCTTTCTTCTTCTAATCCTTAGGGGCCTTTTCTTTTTCTTTAGCACCCTTTTTAAGGTTTTTAGCCCTATAATTTAGGGCTTTAGATACCGTAGATGATTTATCCCTCTATTCTGCTAGAAGGTCTGCCATTAAGAATTGAAGATTTAGGGCATCTAGGGGAGCCCCTATAGCCCTATTCGTACGCATGCTGAATCATTACCTCTTAGCCCACTAAGGGAAGGTTAATTTTAGGGATTAAAGATATTAATTAACCTGATCTATTGGAGCAATCAGGACCCCTAAAATCAATAATCTAGCTAGTAGATTATTAAAGACTGCATTAAAGGACTCTAGGGTCCCCTTAAACTCTTGAAAATTCAGGTTATAAAATTCTAAATATAGGGACCCCCTCTGGATTTTAACGCTATGTGAATATTGCCTTACAAGTAAATTATAGGCTTCTTCAGGTGATTTTTGCTAAGTTATAGCGGCTTAGGGTCCTTCTGTACAACTATCCCTTAGTAACATAAGGATAATAGCTTGATCTGGATCCCCTAGCGCCCTAGAACTCTCCGGATTATCTAGAAAATTAGGCATGCCTAAAGGTCTAAATTGGATAGTTAGGGCTTGTTTCTATTATTTGAAATTTTTGGCTCCTTTAAGCCTAGTAGTCTCTGGAAAACTATAAACCCTTTTATTGAATTCCTTAATAATTGAATTATTAAAGGTTACTTGTACAGAGCTAGATTCAGCTTGATTTTCTTGAATAGGCTGCTGATCTTGCTGCTGACTAGCGGGCTTATCAGATTCCACACCCTCTATACGACTATTTACAGTTATAGATAGGCTTTCTAGCTTCTCTAATAACTAGTCTATAGTTGCTTGTTGCTTAATAGCCTACTCTTTTAGCTAGTTATTTAGAACCTCTTGCGCACTAGGGTCAGGGATAACAGGTCCCTTTCCCTTTCCTTTAGTATCTATTTTCCTTTTTATAGAAGAGAAAAGTTTCTATCTCGTGGGTCCTTCCTTTTTTATAGAAGGGAAGTCTTCTGTATTTAAAATTTATTCCTTTTTATAGAAGGGAAAAAGCTTCTATCTTGCGGATCCTTCCTTTTTTATAGAAGGGAAGTCTTCTGTAGCCACAATTAATTCCTTTTTATAGAAGGGAAAAGCTTCTTTATTCATAATTAATTCCTTTTTATAGAAGGGAAAAGCTTCTATCTCGCGGATCCTTCCTTTTTTATAGAAGGGAAGTCTTCTGTATTCGCACACAAAGTGACCTAAACGGAATCTATAGTGATAGAGCCGGGCTTATAACCTATTAAAATGTAGGGAGCTAGTTACTAGCTGCCAGCTGGTAATAGCTGTACAAGTGCAAGCTCTACAGTCAGGGACCAATAGGGCCGCAACGTTAAATCAATTAACGTAACGCAACGGAAGGTTGTGGCAGTTATTAACTAATAGAATTCAATTTAGATCACTTTTATGATATCTTATAGAGCAATAGAATTGATTTTAGATACGTTGTATAGGCAATGCGGCTGTTGTTAGTTAAGAGAACTAGCTATCTAGCTAGTTAAAAAGATCTTCTTTCTCTTATAGACCTACTAACTATATTAGTGGATTCAGGCTGCTAACGGGGTCTTACAGGCCACTTTTGATTTTCCGCAAAATTTATTTGTATGTAAAAATCAAAAAATTAACTCACTACTATACTAGCTAGCAACCTGTATGCACTAACTTTTAGTCTAAAAAATAACCTTATATAAAGAGAAAGCCCTATCTTTAAGCTTTAATTTACTATATATGAAACTTTTGTATAACCTCTAGATAAAGAGAAAATCATTATTAAAGATAGCTATAGGGTAAGTTATGTGTAGGGTAACCTACTTACGTCACCCTAGCTTACGTCACCCTAGCTTACGTCACCCTAGCTTACCTAATTACTAGTAGCGTGGTTATAGCTACACTTATAGCCACAACGCAATTAACTAATTAGTTATCCACACAGTTGGTCGTAGCTGTTAATAGCTACGACGTAGTTATTAACAGCTGCCCTCGCGACCGTTAATAGCTGCAGTGCAGCTATTAGACTTGTAAAGCAAGCTAGTAATAAGAAGGTTCTTTAACTAGAAAAGGGCTAAAAATAGGTCTTATTTTTAATAATAGCTAGGGTATATAATATCAACAAGCTTTATATGCTTTTAAGGCTATTAGAAGACCTAAAAGAGGCTAACACTATATTAAGCAGAGCTCCTAGGCTACCTATAAGAGGAGATATAAATCTCTAGCATTATAAAAGTAGTTATCTAGGTAAAAGGGCTTTTATAAAGCTTATAAATATAACTTTAGGTATTAAATTAATAGGACCTAAGCTTATAAAGTATAAGATCTATACTATAGGTAAAGCTAAGCGCTAGAGATTATAAGTTACACCTAAAGGGCTTCCTTAAGGACTAGGTTATAGGCTTTTAGTTAATCTAGAGTACTATAACTCTCCTTATTAGAATAGCAATAGATATTAGTGTATTTTTACATGCCTTATAACCTTAATATAATTCTTTTACTTATTTAAATTAAAGGATAGGATTTATAATAGCTTCTATATAATAGTAGTATTTCTAAGCACTTAATTTAGGGTTTAGCTATAATTTTTACATAGCAATATTAAAAAAGCTCTCTTCATAGAGAATATAAAGAACAAGATAGCCCTCGCAGGCATTATAGTTTATAATTTAGCTCCCTTAACACCTAGTTAGAATAGTAAGGCAAAGAGATCTAGGGGCATAGTTAAGCAGAAGGCCCGTATGTTAAGTCTAGAGGCTAGATTCCTATTAGAACTTAATAATAAGATCTTTAACATAGCGGTTTATCTATTAAATCAAACACCCTTTAAATATTATAGGAAATAGATTATACTATATAAACTCTAGTGGAATTAGGCTAGGAAAACTATCCCTGCCTATTCACAAATATTAGAGATCTAAAAGCCCTTAATTTCGTATTTACAAGCCTATAGATATAAAGCATTTCCTATAATAACAAAAGCTCTAGAGCATATTAAATTAAATAATATAATCCCTTAGTTAGAGTAGAAAGCTTATATTAGATACCTCGTAGGCAGAGCTTTGCACTACACTACACTACACTACACACTACACTACAAGGGAATTTTTTTACTACACTACACTACATGTAGTATTTTGTAGTATTTGTAGTATTTGTAATTTTTTTTTAGTAATATAATTACTTATAATAGCTTATAATAGCTTATAATAGCTTATAATAGCTTATAATAGCTTATAATAGCTTATAATAGCTTATAATAGCTTATAATAGCTTATAATAGCTTATAATAGCTTATAATAGTTTATAATAGCTTATAATAGCTTATAATAGCTTATAATAGCTTATAATAGCTTATAATAGCTTATAATAGCTTATAATAGCTTATAATAGCTTATAATAGCTTATAATAGCTTATAATAGCTTATAATAGCTTATAATAGCTTATAATAGCTTATAATAGCTTATAATAGCTTATAGTTTATAAGCTACTATAAGCTATAATAAATTATATTGATTTTTAATTTTTTTTGGGGTCATTGGCTGTGGCCAATGCATCTAATTTTCAAGGAACCAAAAAAATTACTAGCAATACCCAGCTAGTGCCACATGTAACAACCAAATTATAATAAATTATATTAACTTATAATATTATTAGTGTTAAAGTTTAATTAAAATTAAATAGTAAATAAGTAACTAAAATATAAATATAAATAAGTATAAGGAAATTACTATAGAAGAAGCTATACTTTTTAATTACTTAGTATTTTAAGCTTTTTAAATATATTAATAAAATAAAATACTTTTCTTTCTTATATTTTTTAAAATAATAATAATAGTAATAATAGTAATAATAGTAATAATAGTAATAATAGTAATAATAGTAATAATAGTAATAATAGTAATAATAGTAATAATAGTAGTAATAGTAATAATAGTAATAATAGTAATAATAGTAGTAGTAGTAGTAATAGTAGTAATAGTAATAATAAATTTAATATCTCTTTTTAAGAAATAATTCTATAACTAATTAAAAAAAAGTATAAACTCTAAGTAAAAGGCAACTATAAGGACCTACTTTAGACCCACTTTTATTAATACCTCCTTTTTCTAAGACTAGATTATAGAAAAAAGCATAAAAGTTATTAGGAAGTAGAGGTATAATTATAAGGACTTACTTTAGACTCACTTTTATTAATATATCTTTTTCTTTAGACGAATTTATAGAAAAAGCATAGAAACTATTAGTAAATAAAAGGTATAGTTAATAAGGTTTACTTTTAAACCTACTTTTTAGTATAATATATAGCTAAGTAAGTAAGCTAAAAATAGTATATATTCTTAAGCTTACTTTTAAAGCTTTTTTTTCTAATTTTAGTAATAAAGGAAAATATATTATATTTCTTTTTAATATTATAAGAATAATATTCTTGCTACTTTTTCAAAGCTTTTTTAAGGGTTTTTACATTTCTTTTAACTTAAAAAACCTAAAAACTTAATATAATTATTTATAATTATAATAAAAGAAAATATATAGCTAAAAACCCTTCTATAATATAAAGTAAAAATATTTATTTATTATAAATAGCTTATCTTTATAAATATATTATTATTAGATTTATTATCCTATTTATATATAATAGTAAATAATTTCTTTAGGGTAAATCTTAGATTTAAAGTAAAAAAAGTATATTAAAATGAATATTAAATCTAATTAAAAATCTAGAAAGATAAAATAACCTTTAGAATTTAGGAAATAAATAGAGTTATATAGTAATACTAAAAATACCATACTTAGCTACCCTATTCCTATTATAAGCTTAATAGTTTAAATAAGTATAAACTTTAAAGATTTATAACTAAATAACTAAATTCTAATAAAAAAGAAAGCTAATATTAATTTAATAAAGAAAAATCTGTAGAATATTATAAGATATTAATATGCCCCACTTTTATTTTTAGCCTTATACTACATGTAGTATTTGTAGTGTAGTGTAGTATTTACTACACTACACTACATACTACACTACACTACAATTCACTACACTACATACTACAAGGAAAGTCAAAATACTACATTTACTACACTACATGTAAAGCTCTGCTCGTAGTTTATAAGGGTAAATCTTAGTATATTATCTAGGTTCTAACCCTTTATAATTATAAGGTTATTATATTAGCGTGTGTATAGTTTAATAAGGCCTTATTCTTTAAACTAGAAGAAGAGATTAAATTAGCCTAGAAAGAGAAGATATTAATAATCACACTACTTAAAGAGCTTAAAGCTAAAGACCTTAATAAAGAAATTAGTTAAGACCTTATAGGAATAGACCTAGAAGAGAAGAATCATGACTTTTAGCCCTTAGTTATAAAGTAAGAAAACAATTAGTTTAAAGCAAAAACACTACCTTATATATTAGGATAAGAAAGTAGCTATATTAGTGCTCTTTTAACCCCTCCTAACTCTTCTTATAAGGCACTAATTACTATAAAGAACATAAAGCTTTAGGTATAAGGTAATAATACGCTATTTTATAAGATTAATAAATTTATAAGTAATATAATAGCTAAACACGCGGAGATTACTATAGAGACTAGTAAAATTACTACTAAGAGTAGTAAGACTATAAAGAATTATAGTTTATGTAATAATAGTATTAATTTAAATAACATTATAACTAGAAAATATTAATAAAAGGATTTAAGGAAAGCTAGGTAGGCATAGTTTTCTTCTACTTTCTCTATAGCGCTCTAAGGAACTTAGTATAATTTATATATTAAAGATATACCTCTAGAACTTACTTATTATTGCTAGGTAATGGCATTACTATATTGTAACTACTAGAAGGAAGCGATTATAAAGGAGCTTTTAAAGCTTCTATCCTTAAACTACTAGGAGGATATACCTAAGGAACTAATTAATCCTAATAAGTATAAGGAAATTATTAACCTTAGCTAGGTTTTTAAATATAAAACTAATAAAAAAAGTATAGTTATAGAGTTTAAGGCTTAAATAGTAGTATAAGGTAATTAATAACTAAAGGATAACCTTAATAACTACGCTATAATGCTTACTTCTTAATCTCTATAAATATTACTTATAGTTTATTATGCTAATAATCTTAATACTTAACAATATAATGTTCAGAATGCCTTCCTATATATAGAACTCAAAGAACCTATTTTCTATAAGCCCCTAGAGGGTATAAACGCGAAAGGTTATCTCTAAAAGATAATTAGAGTTAGAGCATTGTTGTATTGTATTGTATTGTATTTTTTGGCCCTTCGATGTATTGTATTGTATTGTATTGCCCTATGTATTGTATTGTGTATTGTATTGTATTAAAAATACAATACAATACAATACAATACATACAATACAATGTATTGTTAGGGAAAAATATAAGTGGGGTATTATATAAATTCATTATATAGTAGATTTTTTAAATAATCTAATTATAGTATTCTTATTTTTATATATAATTTAGTTATTTATTTAAAAATCTATTAAGTTTTAGCTTATTTAGAAAAGTAAGCTTATTTAAAATATATAATATCTTAGTAATATTCTTTTATATCTATTTTAAAAAATGATTTTTTCTTAATATATTAAGGGTCTTTTTATTCTTATATCTATTTTCTATGATTTATTATAATTATTTATTATATAAAAATACTGTTGGAACAAAGGTGATATCAATCGCGCGTCGCAGCCGCAATTACCCGGCAGAAGCTCGGGCCGCGCACAGACCCCACATGTGACCCATAACCTAGCATGTTAATTAGCTAGGAAATATAAGGACATAAACGCGTAACCCCTTTTCCTTTTATATATTATAACTTCTAGCTTTTTACCTCTCTTTTCTAAGAACTTAATCAATTATAATAACAGATAACGTAGCCTAGAATAAATAATTAATAATAATACTATTCTTTAGGCTTACGACTATATTACATTAAATTTAATACCCTGTGAATCTAACACTAATTAGTAGTTACCTTCACAGATAACCACGCAGTCTTCGAACACCATAGATTAGTAAGGTTAATTAGAAGAGGTAGCTTATCTAACGATGACTTACCCTATGTAATAGGAGGGCTATGTTTAATAATAAGTTATGCTAATAGAAAGGTATAATATAGCTCTCTTCTTACTTTAGTATTAATATCTATATCTATATAGACTCTGAAACAATAAAGAAAGGTTTAATGCTAGTAGCTAAGCTATCCCCTTATCTTTCTTTGTTATGCGTTTTATTATGTATTTAAAGTCAACCGCCTTGCCTCGTAATCCTTTATATCTAAAACACGTTATATAATCATAGTTATACCCCTTTTCTTCTTATATCACAAGATTTACCTCCCCTAATTAATTAGAATGTTAGATGCAGCTAGACTATCTAAGACCTCTAGTTAATTCAGAGTTCCTAGTGAGACTAATAGTTATAATAATACTATAGAAGGTGTTAAAATAGGAGATAATAACAAATACCTTAAAAAAGGAAAAACCCCTGTCTACACTAACCTATACCCTTATATCTCTGTAAGGCTTTAATAACATATTATAAAAAAACTACTCTAATAAATAGGAAGTTCTAAATATAAAGAGATAAAAACACCTAAGGAAATTAGTCTCTATATCCTTATAAAGACTAAATAATATAAGGAGTAAGGGTTATTTAGAAGAACACTATTCTCTGAATTTAGTAATAACTTCTATAGATAGTTAAGGGATAAGTTTGTAGAAGGGAGAGACCTTTTATAGAATAAACTTTAAGACTATCTCCTTTATAATAGAGTGTATATAACTATTAGAAAAGGCACTAAGATAGTAAATAACCTTAAAGAAGTAGTAAACTAAGAAGAATTTAGATTTTAGACTCTTAAAGAAATTAAAAAGGCTAGGAAGAAGTATATAGGCTTTTAAAAAAACCTATAGAATAAAGAGTTTTTCTATAATCTACTAGATAATAGTAATATTAAAACTAGGTAACTTACCTTATTACCTTGTTTATTAGTATAATTACTATTAAAAGGATTAATAAGCTAGACTCCCCTAGGAAGACTAAGTTAATCCCCTCTAGGAAGGCCTAGTTAATCTCCCCTAGGAAGGTTAATTAACCTGGAGTTAAGACTGCCTAAGGATGCTATTTGTAAGTATCTATAAGTAACTCCCTTACCTATACCTTTACTAGAGGTAAGTTAGTAGTATTACCCTATTAATACTACTAATAATACCCCTAAGTAGGAGAGTTACTAATAGAGGCAACCTACGCTATCTAGGGCTAGTAGTACCCCTATTAGTATAGCTTAAAGAGCTATAATTCCTCCGTCCTAATATAAGGAAGAGAAGGATTAGAGGGAATAATAAGCCCTAAGGGTACTACCTATAAAGCTACCCTCTTACTTCCTAAAGACCTTACTACCCCTTCTATAAATACAAAGGGAAACACCTAGAGGACCCTTATAGACCTAGAGACCTTTACTAAAGTAAATTATTAACCTATCTAAGGTATACCCTAAAGAATAACTCTATGGCGCTAATAACTACAATATCCTTAAATTAAAGCTTTAAATATTCCATAGAAAATATAAGTTACTTAATATCTAGCCTAAATAAGCTAGTTATGCTTTTAAGGTTATACTTAAAGGTAAAGTACTATAATACTATACAGACTACCTCTCTAAACCTAGATAACCATAAGATCTCCCTATGCTTATTAGCTATATAAGAGAATAATTTAAAACTAAGGATATATAGTAAAGATATCTGCTAGAGTAGAATAACACTTCCCTACAAGAAATAGCAAATAATAACCTAACTAAGTTAATAATTAAATACTTTAATAAACTTATAGAAAGACTAGCTATCTTGTAATAAGTAGTGCCTAAAGTAAGCTAAACTAAAAGGGCACTCTAGAATTAACTTATTAAAGCCTATTATAGTATTCTAGAGTGCAAAGGAGTAATTATAGATCCGCTAGATAGACTATAAGAGTTCTATAAATAAATCAGAATAACCCTTTATCTTATTAAGGAAGAGAAGAAGAACTATTAATAGTTCCTAACTAAAGCTATAACCCTAGAGTAATTCTAGACTAACTAAAAATATAATAGGACTAGAAAAGAGACCTAATACCCCTTAAAACCATAAGGAAGAGGAGGTACTCCTTGCATAAAGAAGTGCTATATATATAGCAAGGAAGGATGCTAGTTATCTAAGCACCCTAAAGAGAACTATAAGAAGGCGTTTTAATGCTTTAAGAATTATTACCTTATAGATTTGACTAATAACTTATATTATTTATTCCTTACTTAGTATAAGGGAGAACATAAGTCCTAACCCCCTATTAATAATAAAATCGCTTAGTATATGAAGAGCATTGGATTTAATAATAGCCCTAATAATATAGATAGGCTAGTACCTATAAGCTTCTTTACTTATAGAACCTAGATTAATAGCGAAAGAATAGTTTAATTCTTAATAAGGTAAGCAGCTTATTATAGTCTAAGTAAAGAAGACCTCTTTTAGCAGGAACTCGTAAATAAAGCCCTAGTAATGTTTATATTAGAAGATCGCTATTCCTATGTAATATTCTAAGGGATTATGCCTAATACAGGAGCTGCGAAATTCTCTATAGTAGGGCACCCTTAATTTCTTACTTTACAATATTAAATACCCACATTACAGCTTAATAAATTAACAGGGAAGAAGGCATTAGTTAGATTCGGCGCAGGAGACCTAATTATCACGCTTAGAGTGGCTAATATACCTACTCTCTTTAGAAATATTCTCTTTTAGGTTATCCCTATAAACACTCTATTTCTCTTATCCCTTAATAATATAGACTATCTAAAGATTAACTTTAACATCTCTAAGAACACACTATAACAAGGAAATATTAAAGTACCTATTATACGCAAATAGGGCCACGCCTAGATGCTTCTTACACAGAAAGAAGAAGCAGTTGCTTAGAGCTACCTTATAGAAGGTAAACTATAGCAATTACACCGCTGCTTTAGATATCCATTAATCTAACATCTACACAAGGTTCTCTATAGATTAGGGCACGACATTAATATTAAAGCTATTAGGGAGCTAATAAGAATCTACCACTAATGCTAAATACATGTAAATAGCCCTAATTACTTTAAGTTCACCCTTAAGGACAAGTGTAGCTTTAATTATAAAGTAATAGTAAATATCTTCTACCTAGATAGTAACCGCCCTACACTCCACGCTATAGATATAGCTATAGCGTTTAACATAGCGAAATTCCTTAATAATATCTCTATAAAAACAACCTAGGAAGCCCTCTAAATATGCTAGATTAATACTTACCTAGGCTCCCTAGACTTTATTATTATAGACACTAGAACAAACTTCCACGGCAATAAATTCAGACAATTCACAGCTTTAATATCAATTTTAATTAAGGAAGTCCCTATTAAGGCACACTATAGCATAGGGAAGGTTAAAAGGTATTATAGGCCGCTCTAAAGAGCCTATAATATAATTAGACACAAATACCCTATAACACTAGAACCCATTACCCTTTAAATAGCAATTAAGGCCCTAAATAACACTACAGGCCCTAATGGCCTTGTCCTAACTCTCCTTATCTTTAAAGCCTACCTATAAATAACAAATAAGTCCTTACTATTACCTAATATTACATAGTATGTAATTATAGTATAAAAGGCTACTAAAGAGATTAAGAGACTTTACGCTATCTAGAAGGTCAATAAGGCCCTTACTAAACGTAATAGCCTAGATACCTTAAAGACCCTTAGTTTACTACTTAGATTAAAGGTTAAGGTCTAGTAAGAAGGTAAGGGATAGGTAAGTCTATATAAGCTACTAGTAATTACTAGAGAAAGCTATACACTTAATATACCTAGAGGCCTAAAGACCTTTAAGTTAATATCTATTAAGCCTTAATATAATAATCCTAGTATAAAGAAGATAGCAGAGCCTAGTGAAAAGAAAGGAGAAAAAGGGCAAGAGGCCTATAATAAGAATACAGTGCTACTAATACTACTAAAGCAAGGACACGGAAGGCTATGGAAGAACCCTCCTATAATGCCTTAAGATACTAATACCTTCCTATTAGTAAAAGAATATAGTAACCTAGCTCTTATAATCAAGCTATATAAGGAAGGAATTATTAAGACCCTAGGCAAACTATTTAAGCTATTAATAAAAGCAAAGATTAATGCTCTAATTAAGTAAGGTGTGTTTAAATTTATTATGTTTAACAAGGAAGAACATAGTAGGATTTAAATCTTTAATTCCTAAATTATTAATAAGATTAAAGGCAAGATAATAGAACCCTACAAAAAGTCATGCCTTGTGATCTAAGGGTGTAAGGATAAAGGGAAACAGGCTATTCTTACATAGGCCCTAACGATTTAACGCGCAAGCTAACGTCTTATCCTCGCGATAGCCCTATTAGTAAGATTAAGGAAATTTCTTATCTAGCTAAGAGATATCTATTAGGCTTATATATAGGCCTATATATTACTAGAGCAGCTAATCCTAGCGCGCTTGCTAATTTAGATATAGTATCTCTACCTACCTAGTATAATCTTAAGGGTTATAAAACCCCTCTATAGGCTCGTAGAGGTAAGAACACACTAGTAGGTTATATATTATAAGCATTATAGAGAGAACCTCTAGATAGAAACCTCTACGTATAATCCCTACTTGCTTATAACTACAAAGGAAAGCCCTAACTTTACTTACGTTAGTATATAGACTAATAACATAATTAGCCTCTTAGACAAGAAGTTCTCTAAGAAGGAAAAGACCTAGCTTACTATAGTAGGCTTTAATACAAAGCTAAAGTAATTCCTAACTTAGGACTACTCTCTTATGTTTAATAGTGGCATTATCTCGCTAGAGAATAATACTATTAAGATCTAGTAGAAAGGGCAGAGCGATAAGTTAGAGTTAGTTCTAATAACTAACTTAAAGCGTAAATACGTTAAGTAAAGGGCCTAAGGCGCTTATATTACCTTAATTTGCTAACTAGAGGCTTACTTTAACCTATCTATTACTATATAATACTAGGAGCTAACCCTAGAGGACGTGAAAGCCCTTAATCACTGCCTAAAGTGGTAAATAGATTACCTAGAGAGAGGTCTAATGTTTATCCTAATTAACCTTAAGAAGGCAAAGCTCTTTACCTTTATAAATAAATCCTTTACTAATAACTAGGACCTATTCTTACAACTAGGATATATACTTGTCCTAGTAAATAAAGACTATACTAATAGTAAGTTTATAATTAAAGGTAATATTATACACTTTAGCTTAACAAAGAGCAAGAGAGTTACGTAAAGCGTGCTTGCCTTAGAAGTCTATAGCATAGTAGCTAGTGTTAATATAGCTTATGTAATTATAACTACCCTAAACTTAGTTACTAACTAACTAAAGCTCCTAAAGATCCTAGTTATTGTATATACGGATTCATACTCCTTATATAAGTGCCTTATTAAGCTTAGTATAATAAAGGAGAAATGCCTAATAATTAATATTATAGCCCTTTAATAGTTATATAAATGCTAAGAACTCTATAAAATCTAATAAATTAACAGAGAGAATAACCTAGCTAATGCCTTTATAAAGGCATTACCTAATAAAGCCCTTAAGAGCTTTATCTTAACTAACTAGATAACTATCTAGATAGAGGGATAGGTTACCTACGTGTAACACACGCGTAGTAAGAGGAAAAGATAATCCTCTAGGAGGGTAGCCATAGGGACAAGATAGTAATACGTAGGGGATTTACGCCCTTATAGTTAATATCCCTAGTAGCCACAACTATGCTAGCCTACTAGGCCCTCCTAGTGGACTATAGAAATTAATAGTAGTGCGTAGGAGGATAAAGGTGTTACTAAGAAGGAGGAAGATATTATATACGCGCTATGGTGCGGTATATGTGTTATTTTGAGGAAAAGAAGGGATTTAGAAGGACTTACTTATCCTTATATAGGCTTATAGGCTAAGTAAGAGTGTTATTTCCCTTTTATTAGTAACCATATGCCTAGACAGGCTATAAGTTCTTTTCCTTATATCCCCTGTTAATTATATTCTTAATCTATCTTTCCTTTTTTTATTTCTATAATTAATATCACGCGTTAATAATCATATTAAAAGAGAGAAGTTCTAGTGTTAAAACAAAGGTAATATTAATTACGCATCGCAGCCGTAATTACCTAGCAGAAGCTTAGGCTACGCGCGGACCCCACACGTAACCCATAACCTAGCATATTAATTAGCTAGGAAATGTGGGGATATAAACACGTAACCCCTTTTCCCTTTATATATTATAACTTCTAGCTTTTTACCTCTCTTTTCCTATAACTCAATTAATTATAATAACAAATAACACAGCCTAGAATAGATAATTAATGATAATACTATTCTTCGGGCTCACGACTGTATTACATATTAAATTTAATACCCTATGAATCTAACAATAATATATATACTATTTTTTTAATATTAAGCAAATAAATAAATAAGCTTTAAAAGTAAGTTTAACTATTTATACTACTTTTAGCTTACTTACTTAGTTATATAGTGTTTCTTAAAGTGGGTCTAAAAGTGGGTCTTATTAAACACTAAAAACCAAGTATAATCCCTTTTTATAGTTATATAACTTTAGCTAAGAAGAGAAGGATATATAAAAGTGGGTCTAAAAGTGGGTCTTGTTAAACACTAAAAACCAAGTATAATCCCTTTCTATAGTTATATAACTTTAGCTAAGAAGAGGAGGATATATAAAAGTGGGTCTAAAAGTAGGTCCTATTAGTTATACTATAAGCCTAGTATTATCTCTTTACTTAGTTATATAATTCTAGCTAAAAAGAAATATATATACAAAAGTGGGTCTAAAAGTGGGTCCTATTAGTTATACTATAAACATAATAATCTCTTTACTTAGTTATATAATTTTAGTTAAAAAGAGAGAAATATACTAAAGTAAGTCTTATAGTTATATTAGGACTTACTTTCTATTAGTATAAAATTATAAATAGTATAATATTAAAAACATAAAAAAGAAAGGAATTTTATTTTATTAATATTTTAAAAAACCTTTAAATACTAAATAATTAATAAGTCTAGCTTTTTCTATAGTAATTTACTTATAAATACTTATATTTATATTATATTAATTTATTACTTATTTATTTTTAATTAAACTTTAACACTAATAATATTTTAAGTTATATAAGTAATAGAAGTAATATATATATATAAGCTATTATAAGCTATTATAAGCTATTATAAGCTATTATAAGCTATTATAAGCTATTATATTAACTATATATACCTTATAATTAAGGAATTTACTTAAAACTAAAAAAAAAGAAAAAAAAATACAAAACAATACAAATAATACATGTATTGTATTATATTGTAAAATTTTGGATGTATTGTATTGTGTAATGTATTGTATTGCAATGCTCTGCTCGCAGGTCCTTCCTTTTTTTTATAGAAGGGAAGTCTTCTGTAATCGTACACAAAGTAACCTAAAAGGAATCTATAGTGATAGAGCCGGGCTCATAACCTATTGAAATGTAGGGAGCTAGTTACCAGCTGCCAGCTGGCAACAGCTATACAAGTGCAAGCTCTACGGTCGGGGACCGATAGGGCCGCAACGTTAAATCAATTAACGTAACGCAACGGAAGGTTGTGGCAGTTATTAACTAATAGAATTCGATTTAGATTACTTTTATGATATCTTATAGAGTAATAGAATTGATTTTAGATACGTTGTACGGGCAATGCGGCTGTTGTTAGTTAAGAGGACTAGCTATCTAGCTAGTTGAAAAGATCTTCTTCCTCTCATAGACTTACTAACCATATTGGTGGATCTGGGCCGCCAACGGGGTCTTACGGGCCACTTTTGATTTTCCGCAAAATTCATTTGTATGCAAAAACCAAAAAATCAACTTACCACTATACTATCTAGCAACCCGTATGCACCAACTTTTAGTCCAAAAAATAACCTTGCATAAAAAGAAAGTCCTATCTTCAAGCTTCAATTTGCTATATGTGAAACTTTTGTACGACCTCTAGATAAAGAGAAAATCGTTGTTAAAGATAGCTATAGGGTAAGTTATGTGTAGGGTAACCTGCTTACGTCACCCTAGCTTACCTAATTACTAGTGGCGTGGTTGTGGCCACACTTGTAGCCACAACGTAATTGACTAATTAGTCATCCACACGGTCGGTCGCAGCTGTCAGACTTGCAAAGCAAGCTAGTAATAAGAAGGTTCTTTAACTAGAAAAAGGGCTAAAAATAAGTCTTATTTTTAACAAAGATTAATGCCTTTATTAAAGGTAACCCCCTACGAACCCTAAATTATTATATTTAGCGCTAGATTAGTAGTTATAAGAGAAATCCTTTATATGCTTACGGAACTTAAAGAGCTTAAATTTTATATACTTAACATAGCTACCCCCTTTCTTTTCTTAATTACTAATATAGATAAAATATAAGTTAAGATTAATAACCTTACTAACATACTTATCTAAGGTAATAAGACTATACTTATTATGTGATAATAGGGCTATCCTTAGTAGTTACTAAAAGCAAAAGAAATAGTTGCCTTCTACCTTTTAGAAGGAGATATCTATTAATTATATTATTAACTTAGTTACCCTTCTGTTTAATGACTTATAAAGATCCTTTACTAAGCTAGTCACGAAGTTAAACGCTAGGTAATTAAGGAATTAACTAAAGTCTACCACTATTACTAGATGTATAGAAAGGCCCCTAGTTGATTTAAGTTTTTAATTAAAGATAACCACGAATTCAACTATAAGATTATCATTAATATCATATAGATCGATAGCTAACTAGTGCTTTACATTGTTAATTTAGTAATATTATTCTAGGTAGCCTGATTCCTTAATCTAAAGAAGTAGAAGGCTTGAGATATCTAGGATATAATCCGCAAATGTTAGATTAATACTTATCTTAGACCTCTAGATTAGATTATCCACGATGCTAGTAATAACTTTGCTTCCGCTAAATTCAGGTATTATGCTTAATTAATATTAATTAAAACCGGTGAGATACTAATTAAAGCCTATAATAGCATTAGAAAGGTTAAGAGATACTATAGACCTCTACGCTAAGCCTATAATATTATCATAGACTTAATTAGAACGAAGCTTGCGCTAGAGTAATACCTCTAAATAGCTATTAAGGCTATTAATAACTCTATAGGCCTAAATAGTATTATCCTAACTATACTAGTCTTCGGAGGCTACCTATGGATAATAGATAAGTCATTGCTAAGCATCTTTATTATTTAATATACTAAGGTAATTCGTAAGGTAATGGATAAAGTCTAATGTCTTCTAGCTTCGTAGTAAGTCTATAATGCCCTTAGAGCCTAGAACGGCCCTAATATAGCGCCTATATATTAGCTACCCCTATAGGCTAATATATATGTATAAAGAGAGAAAGGTAGCTAGCATAGCCTATATAAGCTACTTACTACTAATAGAGAGACTTATACTATTAATATGCCCTATAGCCTAGCGAAGTTTTACTTTATAGTAGTAAAGCCTTATTACAAAGACCTATATATTATAGAGGAACTAGAGTAGTAGGAGATAAAGCCTTATAATACACTAGAGCAGTAGGAGATAAAGCCTAGTAATATAGAGGAAGAAGTAATTATATAACTAACTACTACTAATAAAAGAGATTCTCTAATAGAAGATAGTAAAGAGCTATAGACACTAGCTAAGAGAAAGTAAGGGAGACTAAGAAAGGCCCTTATAGTGTAATTTATAAGTGCGGGAGAGTCTAATAAAGAGGCTTATAAAGTCTAAAAGGCCCTAAGGGGAAGCTATTAAGTTAAAGACTTATTGCCACGCCCTAAAGGAATAAAAGTAAGGAAAAGAAAACCTTATAGCCCTAAGAAGGACGTTAGCCTAGTTTAGCTCTATATACTTATAAATAAAGATTAAGAGAAGGCCTTTATTTAAGAGGTTATAACTAGAGGGATGCTAAGTATAGCATTCCTTATAGTAAAGGAAGAGGCTAATTAAAACCTTACCCTTTAGCTCTACTAAGAAGGAAGGATTATAACCCTAGGAAAACCCTTTAAGCAGTCTAATTAAGCTAAGATTAATGCTTTATAAGCTTGTAATGTGTTTAAATTTATTAAGTTTAACCTAGCAAAGCACGGAGGTTATAGAATCTTTGATTCTTGTATAGTTAGAGAAATCAAAGGCAAAGGAACGGACTTGCTATATAAGAAATCCTGCCTTATTATATAAGGCTATAATAACAAAGGAAAGGAATTCATCCTAACGCAATCGCTAATAATTTAACAAGCAAGCTAACAACTTATCGTAGCTATTACTCTATTATTAAGAAAAAGAGGCATTTACCTTTAGATTCGCGATATCACACAAGCTTACACTTAATCGCACACGGTGCTAATAAGGCTAATTATTATAAGATTACTAAAGCAAATTACATATCTCTTTCTAGAAGGGACTATAATTAAATTAATTAGACCTCTTTACGGGATCACAGAGGCCAGAACCCACTAGTAAGCAACGTACTTCTGTCACCACAGGGATAACCTTAATATAACGACTTTAACCTACAATCCCTGCTTATTAATTATAGCTCTAAATAATAAGAACCTCTTTAGCATTATTAGAATATAAACTAACAATATATTAGGCCTAAGTAATAATAACTTCTTCTAAAAGAAAAAGAAAGAGCTCCAGAAGGCTAATTTCATAGCTAAAGAAAAGTAATAATTAACCACTAAGAATCCCCTTATCTTTAACAGGTGCATCTTAACCTA
The DNA here is from genome assembly GCA_019022495.1 of Epichloe hybrida. Classification (NCBI taxonomy): domain Eukaryota; kingdom Fungi; phylum Ascomycota; class Sordariomycetes; order Hypocreales; family Clavicipitaceae; genus Epichloe; species Epichloe hybrida. Next base: position 110,079 of record JAFEKR010000022.1, read on the forward strand.
AAACACTAATAATTCATTAATCTTAACCTAGAAGGGCTAGAGTTAGAAGATTAAGGAAGTTAATCCTTAATCCCTAATAGTAAAGCAAGACTACATGGAATAATAAGCCTAAGGAAGCTATATCATAACTATATGTTAACTAGAAGCTTCCTATAACCTATTAATCATAGCTTAACACTAAGAACCCTTTACTAAAGATATTACACGCCTTAATAAACGCCTTAAATAGTAGATTAAGAATTAATAATGTAAACTATAATACATTCCTTTAGTTCTTAAAGAGGTAAAGCTCTTTGTGTTTATAGATAGATTGCTTGCTAATAACAAGGATTTAAGCTCATAGATTAGATACGTAATTATAATTGGCAACGAGATAATGCAAGACGATAATACCTTTATTATAAAAGGTAACATCATCACATATAGCTTAACAAAGAGTAAGAGAGTCACTTATAGCGCGCTTACCTCCGAGTTATATAGCATAGTTTAAGGCGCAGATATTACCTACGTAATTTCCATAACTTTACATTAGATCACGGATTAATTAAAGATGCCTCAGATTCCTATAATTCTCTATACTAACTCTTTTTCATTATATAAATATCTTATAAAGCTAGGAACCATAAAGGAGAAGAGACTAATAATTAATATTATAGCTCTTCGTCAATTGTATAAGAGGCATAAGATCTACGAAGTCAGGTGGATTAACGGCAATGATAATCTGGCAGACGCGATAACTAAATTATTACCAAATTTATCACTTTCCTCTTTAATTAATTTAAACGAATTAATAATTTATATTAAAGGATAGGTAAAGAGACCTATAATATTAAGGGATAGGAGCTTAGGTAAGGACTAATAGATTAATTTAATTAACTAATGCCGTAATGGCTAATTAGAGCAGCGGATTCCTATTAAGGGATTCACTAGTGTATACTTTCCTTTAATCTAATTTTTATTATGTTTTTAAGCTCTTTAGCTATAAAGGAAAAAGAGAGATTGCTAGTGTTAATTCCTTTAGATCTTTATTAGTTTAATTGTAGCTAAAGACTAGACTAATTATGGGTTTGGCGCGATGCACGCAATATGATTGGCTGTATTAATTCGCCACCCCCTTTTGTGCCTTACATACGGATTTCGCTCACTTTCCTAGCATCTAGACTTTCCCTCTCTTCTCTCTCTTTCCTAGCTAGCTAACTAACTATTATTAACTTCAATTATATGGGATTTATTACCTACGCAGGACCTTGGTGCAACTAACAACTAAATTATATATAAAAATAAGGATACTATAATTAGATTACTTAAAAAAACTACTATATACTAAATTTATATAATACCCCACTTTTAATTTTCCCTAACAATACATTGTATTGTATGTATTGTATTGTATTGTATTGTATTTTTAATACAATACAATACACAATACAATACATAGGGCAATACAATACAATACAATACATCGAAGGGCCAAAAAATACAATACAATACAATACAACAATGCTCTGGCGGTAGCATACGTACATTAATATTATAAAGTAGCTTACTAAGAGAGATATGCTCTTTTACACTGTAATTTAGGGCAAAGAGCTTTACTTCTATGCTTAAAGTCATTACGCAATATTACCTCCTAGACTTCTAATTAATTACAGCGCCATATATAATAAAGACGTAGCCTTATATTAACTTCTAAGTCTTAGGATTATTACTAAGTGAAGCATCTATGCTAGAAAATAACGTATTAAAGCTATCTACGCCTAAATATTATAAGCAAAGCTTCTTTATGTTCTAAGCATATAATAGAGCACCCTATGCTAGCTTAATGTGCTTTACTAACGGATTTATTATAAAAGAGGCTAGCTTTAAAGCTATAAACACTGTATTAGGTCTTCCAATAATATAAAGGTACACTAAAGAGCTTATAATTACTTTGTAGTAGCTGATTTCTTTATCTGAAGCTTCGTTATTATTTAGGTAAATTATAGCTATTAGAAGAGGAGCTGTAATTAAGCTCTTTAACTCGTTATTAATAATATTAGGAATAAACTTCTAAGCAATCTTTTAAATATATAATTCCTATAATAACTATATTTCTTTAGTTTTGTAATTTCTAATAATTTTAATACCTAGGAACTACTTTAATTTGCCTTAGTCCTTGACATCTAGGCTGTTTATTAATTACTTATATAATTCTTTAAATTTTACTTTAGATTTATTAGGGTAAAGCACTATAATATTATCTACGTAGAAAAATAGGATAAAATTATCCTTTGTGAAGATATATAGGTCTTCTTTCCCTTAGATAAAGCTAAGCTCTAAAAGGAATCTCTTTAAATAAAGAAACTATTATTAAGGAGCTTCCTATAGCCTATATAATACTCTAATCAGAGCATTGCAATACAATACAATACAATACATTACACAATACAATACATCCAAAATTTTACAATACAATACAATACATGTATTATTTGTATTGTTTTGTATTTTTTTTTCTTTTTTTTTAGTTTTAAGTAAATTCCTTAATTATAAGGTATATATAGTTAATATAATAGCTTATAATAGCTTATAATAGCTTATAATAGCTTATAATAGCTTATATATATATATTACTTCTATTACTTATATAACTTAAAATATTATTAGTGTTAAAGTTTAATTAAAAATAAATAAGTAATAAATTAATATAATATAAATATAAGTATTTATAAGTAAATTACTATAGAAAAAGCTAGACTTATTAATTATTTAGTATTTAAAGGTTTTTTAAAATATTAATAAAATAAAATTCCTTTCTTTTTTATGTTTTTAATATTATACTATTTATAATTTTATACTAATAGAAAGTAAGTCCTAATATAACTATAAGACTTACTTTAGTATATTTCTCTCTTTTTAACTAAAATTATATAACTAAGTAAAGAGATTATTATGTTTATAGTATAACTAATAGGACCCACTTTTAGACCCACTTTTGTATATATATTTCTTTTTAGCTAGAATTATATAACTAAGTAAAGAGATAATACTAGGCTTATAGTATAACTAATAGGACCTACTTTTAGACCCACTTTTATATATCCTCCTCTTCTTAGCTAAAGTTATATAACTATAGAAAGGGATTATACTTGGTTTTTAGTGTTTAACAAGACCCACTTTTAGACCCACTTTTATATATCCTTCTCTTCTTAGCTAAAGTTATATAACTATAAAAAGGGATTATACTTGGTTCTTAGTGTTTAACAAGACCCACTTTTAGACCCACTTTAAGAAACACTATATAACTAAGTAAGTAAGCTAAAAGTAGTATAAATAGTTAAACTTACTTTTAAAGCTTATTTATTTATTTGCTTAATATTAAAAAAATAGTATATATATTATTATTAGATTCACAGGGTATTAAATTTAATGTGTAATACAGTCGTAAGCCTAAAGAATAGTATTATTATCGATTATCTATTCTAGGCTGCGTTATCTGTTATTATAATTGATTAAGTTATAGGAAAAGAGAGGTAAAAAGCTAGAAGTTATAATACATAAAGGGAAAAGGGGTTACGCGTTTATATCCCTATATTTCCTAGCTAATTAACGTGCTAGGTTATGGGTTACGTGTAGGGTCCGTGCGCGGCCTAAGCTTCTACTAGGTAATTATGGCTATGACGCGCGATTAATATCACCTTTATTCTAATACTAAAACTTCTCTCTTTTAATATAATTATTAACGCGCGATATTAATTATAGAAATAAAAAAAGGAAAGATAGATTAAGAATGTAATTAATAGGGAATATAAGGAAAAGAACTTATAGCCTGTCTAGGCGTATAGTTGCTAATAAAAGGGAAATAATACTCTTGCTTAGCCTATAAGCCTATGTAAGGATAAGTAAGTCCTTCTAAATCCCTTCTTTTCCTTAAAATAACACATATACCGCACTATAGCACGTATATAATGTCTTCCTTCTCCTTAGTAATACCTTTATTCTCCTATGTATTACTGTTAATTTCTATGGTCTACTAGGAGGGCTTAGTGGGCTAGCGTGGTCATAGCTACTAGGGATATTAACTACAAGGGCATAGATCCCCTGCGTATTACTATCTTGTCCCTATAGCTACCCTCCTAGAGGATTATCTTTTTCTCTTACTACACATGTATTATGCGCGGGTAACCTATCCCTCTATCTAGATAGTTATCTAGTTAGTTAAGATAAAGCTCTTAAGGGCTTTATTAGGTAATACCTTTATAAAGGTATTAGCTAGGTTATTCTCTCTATTAATCTATTAGATTTTATAGAGTTCTTAGCGTTTATATAACTATTAAAGGGCTATAATATTAATTATTAGGTGTTTCTCCTTTATTATACTAAGCTTAATAAGGCACTTATATAAGGAGTATAAATCTATATATATAATAACTAGGATCTTTAGGAGCTTTAGTTAGTTAGTAACTAAGTTTAGGGTAGTTATAATTATATAAGCTATATTAACACTAGCTACTATGCTATAGACTTCTAAGGTAAGCACACTTCGCGTAACTCTCTTGCTCTTTATTAAGCTAAAGTGCATAATATTACCTTTAATTATAAACTTGCTATTAGTATAGTCTTTATTTGCTAGGATAAGTACATATCCTAGTTATAAGGATAGGTCCTAGTTATTAGCAAAGGATTTATTTACAAAGGTAAAGAGCTTTGCCTTCTTAAGGTTAATTAGGATAAACATTAGACCTCTCTCTAGGTAATCTATCTACTACTTCAGGCGGTAATTAAAGGCTTTCACATCCTCTAGGGTTAGCTCCTAGTGTTATATAGTAATAGATAGGTTAAAGCAAGCCTCTAGTTAGTAAATTAAGGTAATATAAGTACCTTAGGCCCTCTGCTTAATGTATTTACGCTTCGAGTTAGTTATTAAAACTAACTCTAACTTATTACTCTACCCTTTTTACTAGATCTTAATAGTATTATTCTCTAGCAAGATAATGCTACTATTAAATGTAAGAGAGTAGTCCTAAGTTAGGAATTACTTTAGCTTTGCGTTAAAGCTTACTATAGTAAGCTAGGTCTTTTCCTTCTTAGAGAACTTCTTATCTAAGAGGCTAATTATATTATTAGTCTATATACTAATATAAGCAAAGTTAGGGCTTTTCTTTGTAGTTATAAGTAGGTAAGGATTATATATAAAGGTTTCTATCTAGAGGTTCTCTCTATAATACTTATAATACATAACCTACTAGTGTGTTCCTACCTCTGTAAGCCTATAAAGGGGTTTTATAACCCTTAAGATTATACTAGGCGGGTAGAGATACTATATCTAAATTAGTAAGCGCGCTAGGATTAGCCGCTCTAGCAATATACAGGCCTATACATAAGCCTAATAGATATCTCTTAGCTAGATAAGGAATTTCCTTAATCTTACTAACAGGGCTATTACGAGGATAAGACATTAGCTTGCGCGTTAAATTATTAGGGCCTATATAAGAATAGCCTATTTCCCTTTATCCTTACACCCTTAGATTATAAGGCATGACTTTTTATAGGGTTCTATTATCTTGCCTTTAATCTTATTAATAATTTAGGAATTAAAGATTCAAATCCTACTATATTCTTCCTTGTTAAACATAATAAATTTAAATATACCTTACTTAATTAGAGCGTTAATCTCCGCTTTTGTTAATAGCTTAAACGGTTTACCTAAGGTCTTAATAATTCCTTCCTTACATAGCTTAATTATAAGAGCTAGGTTACTATATTCTTTTGCTAATAGAAAGGTATTAGCACCTTAAGGCATTATAGGAGGGTTCTTCTATGGCCTTCTATGTCCTTACTTTAGTAGTATTAGTAGCACTATATTCTTATTATAAGCCTCTTACCCTTTTTCTCCTTTCTCTCCACTAGGCTCCGCTATCTTCTCTATACTAGGATTATTATAGTAAGGCTTAATAGATATTAACCTAAAGGTCTTTAGGCCTCTAGGTATATTAAGTGTATAGCTTTCTCTAGTAATTACTAGTAGCTTATATAGACCTGCCTATCCCTTACTTTCTTACTAGACCTTAACCTTTAATCTAAGTAGTAAACTAAGGGTCTTTAAGGTATCTAGGCTATTGCATTTAGTAAGGGCCTTATTAACCTTCTAGATAGCGTGGAGTCTCTTAATCTCTTTAGTAGCCTTCTATACTATAATTACATACTATATAATATTAGGTAATAGTAGGGACTTATTTATTATTTATAGGTAAGCTCTAAAGATAAGGAGGGTTAGGATAAGGCTATTAGGGCCTGTGGTGTTATTTAGGGCCTTAATTGCTATTTAAAGGGTAATAGGTTCTAGCATTATAGGGCATTTGTATTTAATTATATTATAGGCTCTTTAGAGTAGCCTATAATACCTTTTAACCTTCCCTATACTATAGTATGCCTTAATAGGGACTTCCTTAATTAAAATTAATATTAAAGCTATAAATTATCTAAATTCATTGCTATGGAAGTTTATTCTAGTGTCTATAATAATAAAGTCTAGGGGGCCTAGGTAAGTATTAATCTAGTATATTTAGAGGGCTTCCTAGGTTATTTTCGCAGAGATATTATTAAGGAATTTCGCTATATTAAACACTATGGCTATATCTATAGCGTGGAGTGTAAGGCAGTTACTATCTAGGTAAAAGATATTTACTATTACTTTATAATTAAAGCTACACTTATTCTTAAGGGTAAACTTAAAGTAATTAAGGCTATTTATATATATTTAGCATTAGTAGTAGATTCTTATTAGCTCCCTAATAGCTTTAATATTAATGTTATGCCCTAATTTATAGAGAACCTTATGTAGACATTAGATTAATAAATATCTAAAGCGGTAGTATAATTACTATAGTTCGCCTTCTATAAGGTAGCTCTAAGCAACTACTTCTTCTTTCTATGTAAGAAGCATCTAGGCATAGCCCTATTTACATATAATAGGTACTTTAATATTTCCTTATTATAGTGTGTTCTTAGAGATATTAAAGTTAATCTTTAGACAGTCTATATTATTAAGGAATAAGAGAAATAGACTGTTCGTAGGGATAACCTAAAAGAGGATGTTTCTAAAGGGAGTAGGCATATTAGCCGCTCTAAGCGCGATAATTAGGTCTCCTACGCTAAATCTAACTAATGCCTTCTTCCCTATTAATTTATTAAGCTATAATATAGGCATCTAATGTTACAAAGTAAGAAATTAAGGGTGCCCTGCTGTAGAGAATTTCGCGGCTTCTGTATTAGGCATAATCCCTTAGAATATCGCATAGGAATAGCGATTTTCTAATATAAACATTACTAGGGCTTTGTTCACAAGTTCCTACTAAAAGGGGTCTTCTTTGCTTAGACTATAATAAGCTACTTGCCTTATTAAGAATTAAACTATTCTTTCGCTATTAATCTAGGTTCTATAAGTAAAGAAGCTTGTAGGTACTAGCCTATCTATATCGTTAGGGCCGTCATCAAATCTAATGCTCTTTATATACTAAGCGATTTTATTATTAATAGGGGGTTAGGACTTATGTTCTCCCTTATACTAAGTAAGGAATAAATAATATAAGTTATTAGCCGGATCTATAAGGTAGTGGTTCTTAAAGCGTTAAAACGCTTTCTTATAGTCCTCTTTAGGGTGCTTAGATAACTAGCATCCTTCCTTACTATATACATAGCACTTCTTTATATAAGGAGTACCTTCTCTTCCTTATAGTTTTAAGGGGTATTAGGTCTCTTTTCTATTCCTGTTATATCTTTGGTTAGTCTAGAATTACTCTAGGGTTATAGCTTTAGTTAGGAACTGTTAATAGTTCTTTTTCTCTTCCTTAATAAGATAAAGGGTTATTTTAATCTGTTTATAGAACTCTTATAGTCTGTCTAGCGGATTTATAATCGCTCCTCTGCACTCTAAAATACTATAATAAGCTCTAATAAGTTAATTCTAGAGTGCCCTTTTAGTTTAGCTTACTTTAGGTACTACTTATTATAAGATAGCTAGTCTTTCTATAAGTTTATTAAAGCATTTAATTATTAACTTAGTTAGGTTATTGTTTGCTATTTCTCGCAGGGAAGTGTTATTTCACTTTAGTAAATATCTTTGCTATGTATCCTTAGTTTTAAATTATTCTCTTATATAGCTAATAAGCGTAGGGAGATCTTATAGTTATCTAGGTTTGGAGAGGTAGTTTACATAGTATTACAGTGCTTTGCCTTTAAGCATAACCTTAAAAGCATAACTAGCTTATTTAGGCTAGATATTAAGCAACTTATATTTTTTACAGAATATTTAAAGCTTTGATTTAAGGATATTATAGTTATTAGCGCTATAGAGTTATTCTTTAGGGTATACCTTAGATAGGTTAATAATTTACTTTAGTAAAGGTCTCTAGGTCTATAGGGATTCTCTAGGTGTTTCCCTTTATATCTATAGAAGGGGTAGTAAGGTCTTTAGGAAGTAAGAGGGTAGCTTTATAGGCAGCACCCTTAGGGCTTGTTATTCCCTCTAATCCTCCTTTTCCTTATATTAGGAAGGAGAAATTATAGCTCTTTAAGCTATGCTAATAGGGGCATTACTAGCCCTAGATAGCATAGGTTACCTCTGTTAGTAACTCTCCTACTTAGGGGTATTATTAGTAGTGTTAATAGGGTAATACTACTAACTTACCTCTAGTGAAGGTATAGGTAGGGGAGTTACCTATAGATGCTTGCAAATAGCATCCTTAAGTAGTCTTAACTCTAGGTTAATTAACCTTCCTAGGGGAGATTAACTAGGCCTTCCTAGAGGGGATTAACTTAGTTTTCCTAGGGGAGTCTAGCTTATTAATCCTTTTAATAGTAATTATACTAATAAACAGGGTGACAGGGTAGGTTGCCTAGTTTTAATATTACCGTTGTCTAGTAGATTATAGAAAAACTCTCTGTTCTATAGGTTTTTTTAGAAGCCTATGTACTTCTTCCTAGCCTCTTTAATTTCTTTAAGAGTCTAAAATCTAAATTCTTCTTAGTTTACTACTTCTTTAAGGTTATTTACTATCTTAGTGCCTCTTCTAATAGTTATTTATACTTTATTATAAAGGAGATAGTCTTAAAGTCCGTTCTATAAAAGGTCTCTCCCTTCTATAAACTTATCCCTTAACTATTTATAGAAGTTATTGCTAAATTTAGAGAATAGTGTTCTTCTAAATAACCCTTGCTCCTTATATTATTCAGTCTTTATAAGGATATAAAGACTAATTTCCTTAGGTGTTTTTATCTCTTTATATTTAGAACTTCTTATTTATTAGAGTAGTTCTTTTATAATGTGTTGTTAAAGCCTTACAGAGATGTAGGGGTATAGGTTAGTGTAGATAGGGGTTTTTCCTTTTTTAAGGTATTCATTATTATCTCCTATTTTAATGCCTTCTATAGTATTGTTATAACTATCGGTCTTACTAGGAACTCTAAATTAACTAGAGGTCCTAGACGGTCTAGCTGCATCTAACATTCTAATTAATTAGGGGAGGCAGATCTTATAATATAAGAAGAAAAGGGGTATAACTATGATTGTGTAACGTGTTTCAGATGTAAAGGATTACGAGGCGAGGCAGTTAACTTCAAATGCATAATAGAACGCATAATAAAGAAAGACAAGGGGATAGCTTAGCTACTAGCAGAGCTTTGTACTACACTACACTACATCTTGTAGTATTTGTAGTGTAGTGTAGTAAACTACACTACACTACATACTACACTACACTACATACTACACTACACTACATACTACACTACACTACATACTACACTACACTACATACTACACTACACTACATACTACACTACACTACATACTACACTACAATGAAATTTTTCTACTAGATGTAGTATTTGTAGTATTTTGTAGTATTTGTAGTATTTTGAATTTTTTAATAATATAATAGCTTATACTAGCTTATACTAGCTTATAATAGCTTATAATAGCTTATAATAGCTTATAATAGCTTATAATAGCTTATAATAGCTTATACTAGCTTATAATAGCTTATACTAGCTTAGAATAGCTTAGAATAGCTTAAAATAGCTTAAAATTACTTAGAATAAGTAAGAATAGCTTTTATTACTTTATAATATTATAAGTGTTAAAGTTTAATTAAGTTTAAATAATAAATAAATAACTTAAATAAAAATATTAGTAAGTATTAGTAAATTACTATAGAAAAAGCTTTACTTTTTAGTTATTTAGTATTTTAAGGTTTATAAAAATATTAGTAAAATAAAATACTTTTCTTTCTTATGTTTTTTAAAATAATATTTAAAATAATAATAGTAAAAATATATTATTTACCTTAGTTAGCTTTCTATATAGCTAGTACTAGTACTTTAGCTATAATAGTAATAATAATAATAATAAACTTTAATATCTCTTTTTTCTTTAACTAGATTATAAAAAAAGTATAAAAGCTAGTAATAAATAAAAGATATATCTAACAAGACCCACTTTAGACCCACTTTTATTAATATTTTCTTTTATAGAACTAGATTATAAAAACTAGAAAAGCTATAACTAAGTAACAAGTATAATTAAATAGACTCACTTTTAGATCCACTTTTATAAATCCCTTCTTTTCTAAGACTATATTATAAAAACTATAAAAGTAATAAAATTAAGTAAGAGATATAATTAAATAGACCCACTTTGGACCCACTTTTATAAATCCCTTCTTTTCTAAGACTATATTATAAAAAACTATAAAAGTTATAAAATTAAGTAAGAGGTATAATTAAATAGACCCACTTTGGACCCACTTTTATAAATCCCTTCTTTTTATAAGACTAGATTATAAAAAACTATAAAAGCTATAACTAAGTAAGAGATATAACTAAATAACCTTACTTTAGACCCACTTTAAACTTACTTTAGACTTACTTTTAAAAAAAACTATTTAACTAAGAAAGTAAGCTAAGAATAGTATTAATAAGCTTATTTCTTTATATATTAAATAATTAAGAGAAATTAATTTATTTTATATTTTAATATCCTAAAAAATATTATAGCTTTATTATTACAGCTTTTTTACAGTTTTTTAATTTTCTTTTACCTTAAAAACCTAAAAACTTAATATAATTAGTTTTAATTTAAAGAAAATAGTTATATTACTAAAGAACCTCTTACTAAATATAATAAAATATTATCTTTATAATAAAAGTATTATTAATCTAAATATATTATTATTATATTTAACATCTTATTTTTATAGAATAATAAATAATTTCTTTAGGGTAAATCTTAGATTAAAAGATAAAAAATATACTAAAATTAAATAGGAAATCTAAGAAAAAAGCTATAAAAGTATAAAGACCTTTTCAAATTTACTAAAAAATTTAGGCTGTATATAAATACTAAAATAGTTTATCTTTAGTAACCCTATACCTATTATTAGCTTAATAGTTTAAATAAGCCTAAACTTTAAAAATTTATAACTAAATAACTAAATTATAATAAAAAGAAAGGCTAATATTAAGCTAATTAAGAAAAATCTAAGGAATATTATAAGATAATAAAAGTACCCACTTTTTTTTTACTAAGACTACATTTGTAGTATTTGTAGTGTAGTGTAGTATTTACTACACTACACTACATACTACACTACACTACAAACTACTACACTACATACTACATCGAAAGCCAAAATACTACAAATACTACACTACATGCAAAGCTCTGCTACTATTAAACCTTTCTTTATTATTTTAGAATTCATATAGATATAAATATTAATACTAAAGTAAGAAGAGAGCTATATTATACCTTTCTATTAGTATAACTTATTATTAAATATAGCCCTCCTATTTTATAAGGTAAGTTATTATTAGATAAGCTACCTCTTCTAATTAACCTTGCTAATTTATAGTGTTTAAAGACTATATAGTTATTTATAAAGGTAATTACTAATTAGTATTAGATTTATAGGGTATTAAATTTAATATAATATAGTTATAAGCCTAAAGAATAGTATTATTATTAATTATCTATTCTAGGCTATATTATCTATTAGTATAATTAATTAAGTTATATATAAAAGAGAGATTAAAAGCTAGAAGTTATAATATAAGAAGGGAAAAGGGGTTATATATTTATATCCTTATATTTCCTAGCTAATTAACACGCTAGGTTATAAGGTTACGTGTGGGTCCGCGCGCGGCCTAAGCTTCTGCTAGGTAATTGCGGCTGCGACGCGCGATTAATATTACCTTTGTTCTAACAATTATAATTATTCTTTATATAATATTTTACCTTTTCTTTATAAGCTTTTCCTAGGTTTTTTCCTTTTCTTTTAGTTTAAAAAAGGTTAAAAGCTAATATAATTTATTATAATTATAATAAAATAGCTTAATAGTAAAAGAAGCATGTATTAAATAAATTTTAATTTTCTCTTTATAATAAATTCCTTATATATATAAGTATATTTTTATTAGAGTTTTAATCTTATTTATTTAGAATTACAAATTATTTCTTTAGGGTAAATATTATATTTAAAGCAAAAATACTATATTAAAATGCATAGTAAATCCTATAAAAAAGCTAGAAAGATAGGATAACCTTTAAAATATAAAGAATAAATATTACTATAAGTTAAGTTTAGATAATACTATTTATAGCTACCCTATATATATATATAGCTTAATAGTCTAAATTAGCTAAAACTTTATAATTCTATAACTAAATACCTAAATAGTATAAAATTTAAGGATATCTTATTTAGATTATATTAAAAATCTACTATATAATAAGTATATATACTACCTTACCTTTTTAATAATACATTGTATTGTATTGTAATGTATTGTAATGTATTGTATTGTATTGTATTATAATGTATTTTTATATAATAAATAATTATAATAAATCATAGAAAATAGATATAAGAATAAAAAGACCCTTAATATATTAAGAAAAAATCATTCTTTAAAATAGATATAAAAGAATATTACTAAGATATTATATATTTTAAATAAGCTTACTTTTCTAAATAAGCTAAAACTTAATAGATTTTTAAATAAATAACTAAATTATATATAAAAATAAGAATACTATAATTAGATTATTTAAAAAATCTACTATATAATGAATTTATATAATACCCCACTTATATTTTTCCCTAACAATACATTGTATTGTATGTATTGTATTGTATTGTATTGTATTTTTAATACAATACAATACACAATACAATACATAGGGCAATACAATACAATACAATACATCAAAGGGCCAAAAAATACAATACAATACAATACAATACAACAATGCTCTGACTCTAATTATCTTTTAGAGATAACCTTTCGCGTTTATACCCTCTAGGGGCTTATAGAAAATAGGTTCTTTGAGTTCTATATATAGGAAGGCATTCTAAACATTATATTATTAAGTATTAAGATTATTAGCATAATAAACTATAAGTAATATTTATAGAGATTAAGAAGTAAGCATTATAGCGTAGTTATTAAGGTTATCCTTTAGTTATTAATTACCTTATACCACTATTTAAGCCTTAAACTCTATAACTATACTTTTTTTATTAGTTTTATATTTAAAAACCTAGCTAAGGTTAATAATTTCCTTATACTTATTAGGATTAATTAGTTCCTTAGGTATATCCTCCTAGTAGTTTAAGGATAGAAGCTTTAAAAGCTCCTTTATAATCACTTCCTTCTAGTAGTTACAATATAGTAATGCCATTACCTAGTAATAATAAGTAAGTTCTAGAGGTATATCTTTAATATATAAATTATACTAAGTTCCTTAGAGCGCCATAGAGAAAGTAGAAGAAAACTATACCTACCTAGCTTTCCTTAAATCCTTTTGTTAATGTTTTCTAGTTATAATGTTATTTAAATTAATACTATTATTACATAAACCATAATTCTTCATAGTCTTACTACTCTTAGTAGTAATTTTACTAGTCTCTATAGTAATCTCCGCGTGTTTAGCTATTATATTACTTATAAATTCATTAATCTTATAAAATAGCGTATTATTACCTTATACCTAAAGCTTTATGTTCTTTACAGTAATTAGTGCCTTATAAGAAGAGTTAGGAGGGGTTAAAAGAGCACTAATATAGCTACTTTCTTATCCTAATATATAAGGTAGTGTTTTTGCTTTAAACTAATCGTTTTCTTACTTTATAACTAAGGGCTAAAAGTCATGATTCTTCTCTTCTAGGTCTATTCCTATAAGGTCTTAACTAATTTCTTTATTAAGGTCTTTAGCTTTAAGCTCTTTAAGTAGTGTGATTATTAATATCTTCTCTTTCTAGGCTAATTTAATCTCTTCTTCTAGTTTAAAGAATAAGGCCTTATTAAACTATACACACGCTAATATAATAACCTTATAATTATAAAGGGTTAGAACCTAGATAATATACTAAGATTTACCCTTATAACCTACAAGGTATCTAATATAAGCTTTCTACTCTAACTAAGGGATTACATTATTTAATTTAATATGCTCTAGAGCTTTTGTTATTATAGGAAATGCTTTATATCCATAGGCTTGTAAATACGAAATCAAGGGCTTTTAGATCTCTAATATTTGTGAATAGGCAGGGATAGTTTTCCTAGCCTAATTCCACTAGAGTTTATATAGTATAATCTATTTCCTATAATATTTAAAGGGCGTTTAATTTAATAGATAAACCGCTATATTAAAGATCTTATTATTAAGTTCTAATAGGAATCTAGCCTCTAGACTTAACATACGGGCCTTCTGCTTAACTATGCCCCTAGATCTCTTTGCCTTACTATTCTAACTAGGTGTTAAGGGAGCTAAATTATAAACTATAATGCCTACGAGGGCTATCTTATCCTTTATATTCTCTATAAAGAGAGCTTTTTTAATATTACTATGTAAAAATTATAGCTAAACCTTAAATTAAGTGCTTAGAAACACTACTATTATATAGAAGCTATTATAAATCCTATCCTTTAATTTAAATAAGTAAAAGAATTACATTAAGGTTATAAGGTATGTAAAAATACACTAATACCTATTGCTATTCTAATAAGGAGAGTTATAGTACTCTAGATTAACTAAAAGCCTATAACCTAGTCCTTAAGGAAGCCCTTTAGGTATAACTTATAATCTCTAGCGCTTAGCTTTGCCTATAGCATAGATCTTATACTTTATAAGCTTAGGTCCTATTAATTTAATACCTAAAGTTATATTTATAAGCTCTATAAAAGCCCTTTTACCTAGATAACTACTTTTATAATACTAGAGATTTATATCTCCTCTTATAGGTAGCCTAGGAGCTCTGCTTAATATAGTATTAGCCTCTTTTAGGTCTTCTAATAGCCTTAAAAGCATATAAAGCTTGTTAATATTATATACCCTAGCTATTATTAAAAATAAGACCTATTTTTAGCCCTTTTCTAGTTAAAGAACCTTCTTATTACTAGCTTGCTTTACAAGTCTAATAGCTGCACTACAGCTATTAACGGTCGCGAGGGTAGCTATTAATGACTGTGTCGCAGCTGTTAACAGCTGCAACTAACTATGTGGATGACTAATTAGTTAATTGCGTTGTGGCTGTAAGTGTGGCTATAACTACGCTACTAGTAATTAGGTAAGCTAGGGTGACGTAAGCTAGGGTGATGTAAGCAGGTTACCTTACATATAACTTACCCTATAGCTATCTTTAATAATGATTTTCTCTTTATCTAGAGGTTATACAAAAGTTTCATATATAGCAAATTAAAGCTTAAAGATAGGGCTTTCTCTTTATATAAGGTTATTTTTTGGACTAAAAGTTAGTGTATATGGGTTGCTAGCTAGTATAGTGGTAAGTTGATTTTTTGATTTTTGCATACAAATGAATTTTGCGGAAAATCAAAAGTGGCCCGTAAGACCCCGTTAGCGGCCCGGATCCACTAATACAATTAGTAGGTCTATAAGAGAAAGAAGATCTTTTTAACTAGCTAGATAGCTAGTCCTCTCAACTAACAACAGCCGCATTGCCTATACAACGTATCTAAAATCAATTCTATTGCTCTATAAGATATCATAAAAGTGATCTAAATTGAATTCTATTAGTTAATAACTGCCATAACCTTCCGTTGCGTTACGTTAATTAATTTAACATTGCGGCCCTATCGGTCCCTAACCATAGAGCTTGCACTTATATAGCTGTTGCTAGCTAGCAGCTAGTAACTAGCTCCTTACATTTTAATAGGTTATAAGCCTGGCTCTATCACTATAGATTCCGTTTAGGTTACTTTATGTGCGAATACAGAAGACTTCCCTTCTATAAAAAAGGAAGGATCCGCGAGATAGAAGCTTTTCCCTTCTATAAAAAGGAATTAATTGCGAATAAAGAAGCTTTTCCCTTCTATAAAAAGGAATTAATTGTGGCTACAGAAGACTTCCCTTCTATAAAAAAGGAAGGATCCGCGAGATAGAAGCTTTTTCCCTTCTATAAAAAGGAATAAATTTCAAATACAGAAGACTTCCCTTCTATAAAAAAGGAAGGACCCGCGAGATAGAAACTTTTCTCTTCTATAAAAAGGAAAATAGATACTAAAGGAAAGGGAAAGGGACCTGTTATCCCTGACCCTAGTGCGCAAGAGGTTCTAAATAACTAGCTAAAAGAGCAGGCTATTAAGCAACAAGCAACTATAGACCAGTTATTAGAGAAGCTAGAAAGCCTATCTATAACTGTAAATAGTCGTATAGAGGGTATGGAATCTGATAAGCCCACTAGTCAGCAGCAAGATTAGCAGCCTATTCAAGAAAATCAAGCTAAATCTAGCTCTGTACAAGCAACCTTTAATAATTCAATTATTAAGGAATTTAATAAAAGGGTTTATAGTTTTCCAGAGACTGCTAGGCTTAAAGGAGCCGAAAATTTCGAACAATGGAAACAAGCCCTAACTATCCAATTTAGAGCTTTAGGCATGCCTAATTTTCTAGATAATCCGGAGAGTTCTAGGGCGCTAGGGGATCTAGATCAAGCTATTATCCTTATATTACTAAGGGATAGTTATATAGAAGGACCCTAAGCCGCTATAACTTAGCAAAAATCACCTAAAGAAGCCTATAATTTACTTGTAAGGCAATATTCACATAGCGTTAAAATCCAGAGGGGGTCCCTATATTCAGAATTTTATAACCTGAATTTTCAAGAGTTTAAGGGGACCCTAGAGTCCTTTAATGTAGTCTTTAATAATCTACTAGCTAGATTATCGATTTCAAGGGTCCTAATTGCTCCAATAGATCAGGTTAATCAATATCTTCAATCCCTAAAATCAACCTTCCCTTAGTAGGCTAAGAGGCAACGATTTAGCATGCGTACGAATAGGGCTATAGGGGCTCCCCTAGATGCCCTAAATCTTCAATTCTTAATGGCAGACCTTCTAGCAAAACAGAGGGATAAATCATCTATGGTATCTAAAGCCCTAAATTATAGGGCTAAAAACCTTGAAAAGGGTGCCAAAGAAAAAGAAAAGGCCCCTAAGGATTAGAAGAAGAAAGGAGGCTCTGAAGAAAATAAGGGCTCTTCTAATTCTAATTCTTCTTCTAATAAGAAGAAGAAAAAGAAGTAAAAAGGTTAAAAATCAGATAAAAAGGATATTAAAGAGACCTCTAGAGAGGGATCTTTTATGCTAGGAAATTACAACCTTTCTAACGGTGCTCTTAAACCATACAAGAAGCCTAGCCTTCATAAGACTAGTTATAAGAGCTCTAGTGATAGTAGCTCTAATTCTAGCTCTAGTAAATCGGATGATAAAAATCAAGAAATTAAAACCTTAAATGGTTTTAATTATTATAGCAAAGACATAAAAAAGGCCCTATTATATAATATAGGTTTAACTATATATATTATTAATTCTAGGGAGGTCTTTAGGGATTATACCCCCTATAAAAAGGGGGAATCCGACCCTATTATAACTAGTGGTAGCCCTATTTACGCTAAGGGTCACGGTAGTGCTGTTTTTGAGGTCTTATATTAAAAGAATCCTAATAAATATAGGACCTTAGTGCTTAAAGATGCGCTATATT
The DNA here is from genome assembly GCA_019022495.1 of Epichloe hybrida. Classification (NCBI taxonomy): domain Eukaryota; kingdom Fungi; phylum Ascomycota; class Sordariomycetes; order Hypocreales; family Clavicipitaceae; genus Epichloe; species Epichloe hybrida. The sequence goes on from JAFEKR010000022.1 coordinate 128,119, forward strand.
TTCCTTAGCTTAATGTTAATATAGTTAGTGGACTTACGCACTATATATCTAGTGGTTGTCTTATAAAAAACCTACTTTATCTTAAAGATAGGTCTTGTATTACAACCTTAGATATAGAAAAACATGGTTTTTTCTTTCACGTTAAAAACCAATTTACGCTAAAGTTATCTAAAGGGCCCTGTAATAACTCTTATTATATCCGACCTTTTACCTACGCCGCTTTTAAGGGTCATAGCTATCCGATTAGCTACCCTATAGAGGTTCAAATTCCCTCTAAAAAGCCGGATTAGGCTTCTGATTTAGACAAAATTAACGAAAATGATGATGATATTAAAGAAATCGTACGGGATGATTTAGAGGAATTAGTCCCTTCTTCTTCGCCTATAGCCCTAGGTTAGGTCCCTTATAAATCTAAGGAAATAGATTTAGGGGTGTTAGAGGGCCCTAGTGGAGGAAAAGGGTCCCTAATACCTCTCCAAGAGGCCTGTGGTTCTCAAGGGGCCCAGCAGGGGACTAGTGAAGAGGGCCCTAGTCTAGATCCTAATTTAGACCCTAAGGATCTTCAATATTAACGGTTATTAGAACTAGCTGGCCTATGGCATGTACGATTAGGGCACCTAGGTCTTCCTTTGCTAAAGAAAACTAGCCTTATAACTAAAGGAATCCCTAATTTTTCTAAAATTAAGGATAAGGATTTTAGATGTATTGCTTGTGATCAATCTAAGGCAGTTAGAAGACCTAGGAAATTAGCTATCCCTGACCCCCCAAGAGCTCTAGATCGAATAGAGGGGGATACGCTTAAAATCAGCCCTACGCCGTACAATAAGCAGTCAATTTGCTTATTTCTAGTTGATCGAAAGACTAGATATAAGTGGGTTATCTTATTACCTAATAAGGAAGGCCTAACTGTTTATAAGGCTATCAAAGGCTTCTTCAGAGGGCTTAAAAATCAACTAGGTTAATATCCTAGGCACCTTCACTTCGATGGGGGCTAGGAAATCGATTCTAGTTGTTAAGCTTGGTTAAATTCTAAAGGGATTAAATTTACGACTTCTAGTCCCTATATCTATGAGCAAAATGGATTAGCAGAACGTTCAATTCGTACTATTCTAGATCGATTAAGGGCTACTATCTAGTGGGCAAAATTACCGTTATTTTTATAGTGTTTTGTATTACCTACAGTTGTTAACCTAGTTAATATAACTGCTAATACCACTAAGGATGAAAGCCCTGAACAGCTGCTATCTAGGGAGCTAAATCAGCCTTATACAACTGATATTAGCAGTATTAGAGCTATAGGATCTCACTGTGAGATTCTAATCCCCCTAGAAAAACGACCTAAAGCCCAGAAGTTAGTAGCTAGGACTATCCCTAGAAGGCTTTTAGCTACACTAGGTTCTAACACCTACCTAGTGTATATCCCCTCTAAAAGGCTAGTTATAAAGACTAGCTTTATTAAGATTATAGAACCTATAGGCCCTGTTTCTAAAGGCTTACCTAGGATTTCTATAGGGGATAACCCTTTAGAGGGGGAAAATGATCTAGAAAATAAAAATTAACAATATCTAGACCAAGGTTCAAAGGATTATCCTATAGACAACATAGGTATCCCTGTAGGTCAAGAAAAACCACCTATAAGCCCCAAAGAACCCCCTAAAGGCTTAATTCTAGTGGATCCTATGTAGGCGCAGCCTACAACTTAACTAGGAAATCAGATCTCTTACTATATATATATTATATATAAGTAACCTATCCCTTTATCTAGATAGTTATTTAGTTAGTTAAGATAAAGCTCTTAAGGGCCTTATTAAGTAATACCTTTATAAAGGCATTAGCTAGGTTATTCTCCTTATTAATCTATTAGATCTTATAAAGTTCTTAGCGTTTATATTATTATTAAAGAGCTATAATATTAATTATTAGGTGTTTCTCTTTTATTATATTAAGCTTAATAAGGCACTTATATAAGGAGTATAAATCTATATATATAATAACTAGGATCTTTGGGAGCTTTAGTTATTTAGTAACTAGGTTTAGGGTTATTATAATTACGTAAGCTATATTAACGCTAGCTACTATACTATAAACCTCTAAGGTAAGCACGCTTTATATAACTCTTTTGCTCTTTTGCTCTTTATTAAGCTAAAGTGTATAATATTACCTTTAATAGTGAATTTGCTATTAGTGTAGTCCTTATTAGCTAGGATAAGTATATATTCTAGTTAGGAGGATAGGTCCTAGTTATTAGTAAATAATTTATTTATAAAGGTAAAGAGCTTTGCCTTCTTAAGGTTAATTAGGATAAATATTAGGCCTCTTTCTAGGTAATCTATCTACTACTTTAGGTAGTAATTAAGGGCTTTTATATTCTCTAGGGTTAGCTCTTAGTGCTATATAGTAATAAATAGATTAAAGTAAGCCTCTAGTTAGTATATTAAGGTAATGTAAGCGCCTTAGGCCCTTTACTTAATATATTTATGCTTTGAATTAATTATTAGAACTACTTCTAACTTATTACTCTATCCCTTTTACTATATCTTAATAGTATTATTCTCTAGTGTAATAATGCCTTTATTAAACATAAGGGGATTATCCTAGGTTAGGAATTACTTTAGCTTTATATTAAAGCCTATAGTAACTAGTTAAGTCTCTTCCTTCTTAGAGAACTTCTTATCTAATAGGCTAAGGGTATTATTAGTCTGTATTCTAATATATATAAAGTTAGGGCTTTCCTTTATAGTTATAAGCAAGTAAGGATTATACATAAAGGTTTCTATCTAGAGGTTCTCTTTATAATGCTTATAATACATAACTTACTAATACATTCTAGCCTTTATAAGTTTATAAAGGGGCTTTATAACCCTAAAAATCATGCTAGGCGGGTAAAGGTGCCATATCTAAATTAGTAAGCGTGCTAGGATTAGCCGCTCTAAGAATATACAGGCCTATACATATACCTAATAGATATTATATAGCTAAATAAGGAATTTCCTTAATCTTACTAATAGGGCTATTACGAGGATAAGACGTTGGCTTACTTGGTAAATTATTAGGGCCTGTGTAAGAATAGCCTATTTCCCTTTATTCTTATATCCTTAGATTATAAGGCATGACTTTTTATAAGGTTCTATTATCTTACCTTTAATGTTATTAATAATTTAGGAATTAAAGATTTAAATCCTACTATGCTTCTCCTTATTAAATATAATGAATTCAAATATGCCTTACTTAATTAAGGCATTAATTTCTGCTTTTATTAACTATTTAAAAGGTTTACCTAGGGTCTTAATAACTCCTTCCTTATATAGCTTAATAGTAAGGGCTAAGTTACTATATTCTTTTACTAATAGGAAGGTATTAGTCTCTTAAGGTACTATAGGAGGGTTCTTTTAGGGTCTTCTATGCCTACGCTTTAGTAGTATTACTAGCACTATATTCTTATCTTAGGCCTCTTACCTTTTCTCCTTTTCCTCTTCCCTAGGCTTTGCTATTTTCTTTACGCTAGGATTATTATAGTAAGGCTTAATAGAGGTTAATCTAAAGGTCTTTAGGCCCCTAGGTATATTAAGTATATAGCTCTCTCCAGTTATTACTAGTAGCTTATATAGGCTTGCCTATCCCTCGCCTTCTTACTAGACTTAGACCTTTAATCTAAGTAGTAAGTTAAGGGTCTTTAAGGTATCTAGGCTATTATGTTTAGTAAGGGCCTTATTAACCTTCCTAATAGTATAAAGCCTCTTAATCTCTTTAGTAGCTTTCTATACTATAATTATATACTATGTAATATTAGGTAATAGTAGGGATTTATTTATTATATATAAGTAAGCTTTAAAGATAAGGAGAGTTAGAATAAGGCTATTAGGGCCTGTAGTGTTATTTAAGGCCTTTATTACTATTTATAAGGTAATAGGTTTAGGTATTATAAGATATTCACGCCTAATTATATTATAGGCCCTTTAAAGTTGTGAGAACAGAGGGATAGCTAGGCAAGAGGTATAGGGGCGTTCGTATATTGACTAAAGCTTGCTAGGTCTAAGTGTGTTATGCGTGCGAGTTACTAACTTATAGCTAGTGACTTACTAGTATTACGTAGACCTAGCCCTAGGGCGTAGTACGCTCGCCTAGTGGTGCGCTAGCATACTAGTGTTATAAGTAAGGCCTTATAATTACCCCCTTACTTTTAGCTAGGCTCCTAAATGGCTTTTAGTAGGTACTATATAGCTATTTACTAAGTAGTAGCTATACTAAAATAATAATAAATAACATTAGTATTTAAGTATAAATTCACTTATAACTCCCTATTATATTACTAACTTTTCCCTTTCTTATCTATAGCAAACTTTTCCCTAGATACTATTATATTATTAGTTACTATAACTTTACCTTTACTACTTACCTTATTATTAAAATAGAATTAGATAAGGAAAGCATTAAGAGTATTATTATTATAGCTATCCCTAATATTTATTTAAGAGGATATTCCTATATGCATTATTTACGCATAGGTTACATAGACTTTAAGAAAAATCCTCTAGCTAAGCCTAATATCCCTTAGATTAACTATTAATTCCCTAGCACACTAACTACTATTATTAAAGGGAAATATTTAAAGCATTATATCTAGTGTGTGAAATATAGTAATACTTATAAGATAGTAAGTATATTATATTCTCTACTCTTTTAGTCCCTAATCACCTATATCTCTCTAGGTAATACTAACTATATAAGGGGATTTTTTAGATTTTCTTACTACCCTTAATTAGGTAAAAACTTTAATAGATACCCTAAGTAATTAGAACCCTAATAACCCTAATAATTATATATTTTCTAAGGTAACTCACTGCTATTTTAGCACCTATTATCTAAACCTTATTTTAAGGTTTAATTATACTAATATAGCTTATTATATTTCCTTTAGTTTAACTAGGGCTACTAAGGTCTATTAAGTATATTTTATTACATATTCTCTAGACCTTTACTTACTCCCTAGGTAAGCCGCTTTAGCTATATATAATTAGTATATTATTTTACGCTAGTAACTTTTAGTTACTATATATCCTACCCCTACCCTAGGGATTATAAGTTATTACTCCTCCTTTACTACTTATTTACTAACTTTTATAGCTAAACTATACTATATATTATAATTCCTAGAAAAGAAAAATAACTTTATAGCTATAATATTATAATCTAGGATTTATGCCCTAGGGGGTAGTAAAGCACTAGTTTTTCTAGGTAATAAAGGTAGTAGTTTAGGAGGATAAGAGTAAGGGTGCTAAGTCCCTCCTTTATAATAGCGTTATTTTAACGCATAAGGGGGTAACTATAGAAGGGTTTTCTATAAGACTTCTCTCCTTATAAGCATCTTTTCTTTTATTATTTAGTAAATAGTTTAATAAGGGTTTTAATTAGAGTGTAATAGTAGCTAATAAGGCTAGGCCTTTTTTATAATTACCTTATCCCTTATTACTTATAACTTACTTATATCTTACTATACTTTTTACTTATTTTACTTTAATAGAAAGCTTAAATTATATATTAAGCGCCTTCTATATCTTCTAACGCTACCTATTAATTATATTTACTTAGCTAGCCCTTTTATTTTACTAGGTATTTATTACCTTTATGTATTTTCCTATAATCCCTAACTTCTTTAACTTTAAACTTATTATTATTATCTTTAAGGTCTAGTATTAGTATATTCTTATCTAGGGTGTCTTCCTAGTAATTCTATAGCTCTAATAGGCTAACGTAGAATATATTATATAGTTAGCTATACTTATTAAGTAGTGCTAGTTAGTACGCTTATTTACTTATAGTATTAAGTATCTAAAATAGCCTAATAAATCTTAGGTTTAGCTTCTATTTTATATCCTTAAGCCTAATATTCTTTACTAATAGTAGTACTAAGTCTTCTCTTTTTAAGGTTATTAGCTAATATCTCTAGTTATAGTACTTTACCTATGCTTTAGTAGCCCTTACCTAGTTATATACTAGTTTCTCCCTAACCTTATATAGCTTTTTAATATATATATAAGCCTCTAGGACCTCCCCCTTTATACTCTTACCCTTAAGAGTAAGGCAGAACTTAGGTAAATAGCCTATAAGAGTATAGTTAGGGGAGTAGCCTATTATCCTATTAATAGTATTATTACACGTAAATTAGGCTATTAGGAGTAGCTTTAGCTATAGTTATTAGGTTTCTTTAATAAAATATTATAAGTAATACTTAAGTACCTAATTTATTCTCTTTATTTACCTATTAGTTTAGGGGTAAAATACTATTAAAAGCCTTTGCTTTATATATAACTAGTAATATACCTCTAACTAGAATTAGCTTATAAATACTAACCCTCTATTAGATATAATACCCTCTAGTGCTCTAAATTATAGCTTAATCTCCTTATAAAATAACTTTACTAATTTAGCTATATTAATTATAGTCTTTATAAGAAGGAAGATAAAGTACTTAGTAAATTAGTCTATAATTACTAGGATTACGTTAGTTTCTTACTTACCTGGCTACACTAGTAGCAAACCTATAATAAAGTCTATTAAGATCTTTGCCTATAGTTACCTTAGTATTAGTAGTAATTTAAGGCTTCTATAAGGGTAGTGCTATCTTACTACTATATACTAGTATACTCTATAGCTAGATATATAATTTAAAATAGCTTCACTTATTACTAGCTACTAATAGTAATGTTTTAGTAGCTTTAGAGTATATTTAGTCCTAAAGTAACTTACTAATAGATTATTATAGTATAGCTATAGAAGCTCCTATTATAAGATAAGCTCCTATAAAATAACTACCTAGTCTTTATATATTAGGAGGCCTCTTATACTATATAACTATAAACTAGCTTTTCCCTTCCCTTTTACTTAGGAGTTAACCTTATTTCTATGCTTTTATAAATCTAAATCTTAGTTCTATGCCTTCTATAGTAATTATACTAATAGTTTATTTATTATAAATTAGTAAGGATTTAGTAATATAATAGCCCCTTAAATTACTTATACTATACTAATATCTTAAATATATGTTACTTTCTCCTTAAAATTACCCTTATTTAGCTAACCTATTACTAGATTTATAGTAGCTAACTAGCCTTTTACCTAGGCTACTCATACCTTAGTAAGTTCTAAGACTAGTGTTATACTATAACTTCTTTAATATATTAGTACTTCTCCTTTTATTATATAGATATTTACTATTTTCCTTTAAAGCTTAAGTAGGAGTGCCTTATTTAATATAGGTTTACCCTTATAATTAAACCTTCTTAATAGTATATTTATAAGGTTACTCTTCCCTAGTCTATACTTAATTATAAAATAGAAAGGGCAAAGGAATATACACTATTATACTTATTTTCTATTTAGCTTTTACTACCTTATAAAGGTGTATAGGTTATAATAGTCTAATAGGACCTCTATAGGTATCTCTATGCCTTTAATATAATATTACTAGTGTTTAAATAACTTTACTATAGTAAGTAGCTCTTAATTAGCTATGCTATAGTTATGTTTAGTATCTATAAACTTCCTTAACTAAAAGGCCACTAGATACTAATAGCCCTTATTATCTTACTAAGATAGAATTCCTACTATTATAAAAATTAAGGCATCTATCTTAATATACACTGCTTAACTTAGGTTATAGTATTAGAGTAAAGACACTTACTAAAAGGTATTTTTTAGCTAGTTAAATGCTAACTACTTTTTTTCTTTAAATATAAACCTCCTAGTCTAAATACTATTTTAACTACCCTTTATTAACATATAAAGAGGTGCTATAATCCTAGAGTATTTATAAATAAACTATTAGTAAAAGTTATAGAACCTAAGAAATAACTATATATTCTTAAAACTTATTAGCTTCTTTTATTCTCTAATTATATTAACCTAGTAAGTATTTATTAATATCCTATTAATAAGAGAATAAACCCTAGGAATTTTACTAATTTCTTATAAAAAGAGCACTTAGAGGGTTTTATATATAACTTTACTAACCTTATATATTTAAGGACTTACTTAATATATTTAGTATACTCCTTCTTTATCTTAGAGAAAATTAAGATATTATCTAGATATACTACATAAATAGTGTTAACTAGCCTATATAGCGCTTTATAAATATAACTTTAGAAAGTAGCTAGGGTATTTATTAACCTAAAAGGTATTATAAGGTACTTATAGTGCCTATAATATATATAAAAAGCTATCTTCTATTTATTACCTTCTTTAATATAAATTTAGTAGTATATGTCCTTAATATTAATCTTAGAAAAGAAATAAGCCCCTTAGTATTAATTAAGGATCTTTAAAATTAAGGGGAGAGTATAGTAATTCTTTTATATTACCTTATTAAGCCCTTAATAGTTAATATATAGCTATAGCGTTCTATCCTTCTTTAGTATAAAGAGGATAGGCATGCTTACTAGGCTTTTTAAGGGTCTTATCTAGCCTTTCTTTAGGTTATTATTAATATATTCCTAGAGCTCCCTAAGTTTACTTTAGGAGAGAGAATAGATTAGTCTATATAGGGGTGTAGCTCCTAGTATAAGATTAATTATGTAGTTAGTTAACTTCTTTAATAGGAGGCTCCTTACCTTATTTAATATAAATATATCTTTAAATTCGTATAGTTCCTCTAGGATATCTTTAATAGTTTTATATACTTTTGCCTTCTCTTTATCTTTAAGAGGGATAAACTTATCTTCTATTACGCTTATAATAGTATATATAATTATCTTATTATATATTACCTTTATAAACTTATAGGGAGTTAGTAGTAAAAAGGCTACCTTTCTCTTTTTAAACTACTATTCTTATAAGTATAAGTAAAGATATATATATTCTTTTATAAGTATATGTATTCTAATTAATATAGGGCTTCCCTTTACTCTTAGGTCCCTATTAATAGCTATATATAGTAACTTAAGGTCTTTCTCTTTACCTTATAAATCTTTAATTAAAATAAGTACCTTATAAATACTATATTAGGGGACTATTAGAGCCCCTATTACCTTTAAGATAGGTATTATAGCCTTAGCCTAATTAAGCTTATAAGTCTATGTAAATTAAGCGCTTATAATATTAATCTTAGTATAACTATTAAGATCTACTACTATTTTAATATCTTTATGCTTATAAATAGTAACTAGTGTGTAAAATTAGTATCCTACTAGTACCCTAGTATTTAAGGTAAAGGTAAGGGCTTTTACTTTTACCTTTAGAAGTTTTCCTAACCCTCTTACTAGTCTTTCCTTAGCTTATTATAATTATAAATAAGGTACTTTATACTACTATAATTAAAGTACTATTTTTTTCCTTATAGTCTATTATTATTTAGGTAAGTAGCTAGGGTCTTTTTCTTATCCTTATCTATATCTCTTTAGTCCCTATTTAGCTAATGCCCTTATAAGGAGTTATATCTTTAGTATTAAGCTACCTTATATAGCCCCTTCTCTTTTAAATTATTTAGCTTTTACTTATTCTTTAATATTACCTCCTAGAATTACTAGGTAAGTTATATAATATTTTCTTATATTAGACTAGTAATATTTATATATAAGTTAATATAATCTTATAAGTTAGGAAGTAATTTTGTAAAGAATATAAGAGTATAAGTCTTTTCTAAAGCTTATTCTAGGTGTTTCTCTAGTAAATCTAAGTAAATACTAAACTTAATAGGACTCTAGCCCTCCTTTTACTTTATATTTACTAGCTATATAGCTATTTATATATTATAACTTATAAAGTCTTTAAGTAGTATAAGGATTTAGTCTTAGAACTTATCCTAGTTATCCTTAGGATAATCCTAACTATTAGCTAGTTATTCTTTAATATATTAGTCCTATCTAGCCTAATAGTTTATATATATATAGTTAAGTATAAAGAGAATCTTTTAGTTATCCTAGTAATACTTTTTCTTTACCCCCTTAAAGGTATAGTTAAGGTTATTAAGCTATATCTTATACTTCTATAGGTTTATAAGGTATTAGAGTTTTATAATATTTTAAACCTTAACTTCTTAGCTACTAAGGCTTAAGGATAAACTATCTTTTTAGCCCCTTTTTACTAGTTCTCTATAAGATTATATTAGATTAGTAAGCTTTTTTTCTTAATCCTATAGTTTCTTAAGTTACTTAAGCTAGGTAATTTACTCCCTAATTACTATCTCTTTTACTACTATAGTAAAGAGCATAGCTTTAAATAGGGTTATAAAATATAGTATATCCCTAGCTATAGTATTACTATTATCTAGCTAATCCTAAGTTATATATAGTATAGTTCTAGTAAATTAGGTTATTCTCCCCCTTATATTACTCTTAGGTAACTAGTAAGAGAAGCTTTAGAATTATAAGAATAAAGGGATAGCTAGGTAAGAGGTATAGGGGTATTTATATATTAACTAAAGCTTACTAGGTCTAAGTGTATTATACGTGTAAGTTACTAACTTATAGCTAGTGACTTACTAGTGTTACGTAAACCTAGCCCTAGGGCGTAGTGCGCCCGCCTAGTGGTGCGCTAGCGCGCTAGTGTTGTGAGTAGGGCCTCACAAAAGTAGCCTATAATACCTTTTAACCTTCCTAATACTATAGTGTGCCTTAATAAGGACTTTCTTAATTAAAATTAATATTAAAGCTATAAATTATCTAAATTTATTACTATAGAAGTTTATTCTAGCGTCTATAGTAATAAAATCCAAAGGGCTAAGATAAGTATTAATCTAGTATATCTAGAGGGCTTCCTAGGTTATTTTTACAGAGATATCTTTAAGGAATTTTACTATATTAAACGCTATAGCTATATCTATAGCATAGAGTATAGGGCGGTTACTATTAAGGTAAAAAATATTTACTATTACTTTATAGTTAAAGCTATACTTATCCTTAAGGGTGAATTTAAAGTAATTAGGGCTATTTACATATATCTAGTATTAGTAGCAAAGTCTTATTAGCTTCTTAATAGCTTTAATATTAATATTATGCCCTAATCTATAAAGAACCTTATGTAGTTATTAGATTAATAGATACCTAAAGTAATAATATAATTACTATAATTTGCTTTCTATAAGATAGCTCTAAGTAACTGCTTTCTCTTTCTACGTAAGTAGCATCTAAGCGTGCCCTTATTTATATATAATAGGGACTTTAATGTTTCCTTATTATAGTGTATTTTTGGAGATATTAAAATTAATTCGCAAGTAGTTTATATTATTAAGGGATAAGAGGAATAGAGTGTTTATTAGTATAACCTAAAAGAGAATATCTCTAAAAGGGGTAGGTATATTAGCTACTCTAAGCGTAATAATTAGTTCTCTTACGCTAAATCTAACTAATACCTTTTTTACTATTAATTCATTAAGTTATAAGTCTAGCATTTAATATTATAAAGTAAGGAATTAAGGATGCCCTACTATAGAGAACTTTATAGCTCCTGTATTAGGTATAATCCCTTAAAATATTATATAAGAATAGTAATCTTCTAGTATAAACATTATTAAAGCTTTACTTAAGAGTTTTTACTAAAAGGGGTCTTCTTTGCTTAGAATATAATAAGCTACTTAAATTATTAGGAATTAAACCATTCTTTTACTATTAAGTTATATTCTATAATTAAAGAAGCTTATAGGTACTAGCCTATCTATACTATTAGGGCTATTATTAAATCCAATGCTCTTTATATACTAAGTGATTTTATTATTAATAGGGGATTAAGCTTTGTGTTCCCCTTTATACTATATAAGAAATAAATTATATAAGTTATTAGCTAGATCTATAAGGTAGTGGTTCTTAAAGCATTAATATGCCTTCTTATAGTTCTCTTCTAAGTGCTTTAATAACTAGTATCCTTCCTTACTATATATATAGTATTTCTTTATATAAGGATTTCCTTCTTTTCCTTATAGTTTTAAAGGGTATTAGGTCTCTTTTCCTTTCCTATTATATCTTTAGTTAGTCTAGAATTACTCTAGGGTTATAGCTTTAGTTAGGAATTAGTAGTAGTTCTTTCTTTCTTCCTTTATAAGTTAGAATATTATCCTAATCTATTTATAGAATTCTTATAGTCCCTTTAGCAGGTTTATAATAACTCCTCTATATTCTAGAATATTATTATAAGCTATTATAAGTTAATTCTAAAGTGCCCTTTTACTTTAGCTTACCTTAGGTACTGCCTATTATAAGATAGCTAGTCTTTCTATAAGATTATTAAAGTAATTAATTATTAATTTACTTAGGTTATCTTTTATTATTTCTTATAAAGTAGAATTATTCTATTCTAGGAGATATCTTTACTATATATCTTTAGTCTTAAATTATTCCCTTATATAGCTAATAAGTATAGGGAGGTCTTATAGTTAACTAGGTTTAGAGAGGTGGTTTATATAGTATTATAAAGCTTTACCTTTAAGTATAATCTTAAAGGTATAACTAGCTTATTTAGGTTAGATATTAAGTAATTCGCACTTCCTATAAAATATTTAAAGCTTTAATTTAAGGATATTATAGTTATTAGCGCTATAAAGTTATTCTTTAGGGTATACCTTTAATAGGTTTATAATTTACTTTAGTAAAGGTCTCTAAGTTTATAGAAGTTCTCTAAATACTTCCCTTTATATTTATAAAAGGGGTTATATAGTCTTTAGGAAGTAAGAGAGTAGCTTTATAAGGAGTAGCCTTAGGGTTTATTATTCCCTCTAATCTTTCTCTCCCCTATATTAGGGAGAAGGAAGTATAGTCCTTTAGGCTATACTAATAGTAATAATATTAGCCCTAGGTAGTAGGGGTTAACTCTATTAGTATTACTCTTGCTTAGGGGTATTATTAGTAGTGTTATTAGGGTAGTTTTACTAAATTATCTTAGGCGGAGGTATAGGTAAGGGTATTACCTATAGATACTTATAAATAGCATTCTTTAGTGCCCTTAATTCTAGATTAATTAACCTTCTTATAGGAGATTAGCCTATTAATCCCTTTAATAGTAATTATACTAATAGGTAAGGTAAAAGGGTTAGTTATTAGGATCTAATATTACTATTATCTAATAGATTATAGAAGAATTCTTTATTCTATAGGTTTTTCTAGAACTATATATACTTCTTCCTAGCCTCTTTAATTTCTTTAAGAGTTTAAAATTAAAATTCTTCCTAGTTTACTACTTCTTTAAGGTTATTTACTATCTTTATACCTTTTCTAATAGTTATATATACTTTATTATAAAGAAAATAGTCTTAAAGTTTATTCTAGGAAAGGTCTCTCTTATTTATAAACTTATCTCTTAACTATCTATAGAAGTTATTACTAAATTCAGAGAATAGTGTTTTTCTAAATAACCTTTACTCCCTATATTATTTAGTATTTATAAGGATATAGAGACTAATTTCCTTAGGTATTATTATCTCTTTGTGTTTCAAGCTCTCTATTTATTAAAGTAATTCCTTTATAATATATTATTTAAGTCTTATAGAGATATAGGGGTATAAATTAGTATAGATAGGGGTTTTCCCTTTATTAAGGTATTTATAGCTATCTCTAGCTTTAACGCCTTCTATAGTATTATTATAGCTATTACTCTTACTAGGAACTCTAAATTAACTAGAGGTCCTAGATAGTCTAGCTATATCTAATATTCTAATTAGATTAAAGGGAAGCAAATCTCTAATATAAGGGGATAGGAGAGGTATAGATGTAAATTATGTAACTTATGTTTAGGGTAAAGGATTATAAGGCAAGGTGGTTAACTTTAAATATATAATAGAACGTATAATAAAGAAAGATAAGGGGATAGCTAAGCTACTAGTATTAAACCCTTCTTTATTGTTTTAGAATTTATATAGATATAAGTGTTAATACTAAAGTAAGAAGAGAGCTATATTATACCTTTCTATTAGCATAACTTATTATTAAACATAGCTCTCCTATTTTATAAGGTAAGTTATTATTAGGTAAGCTACCTCTTCTAATTAACCTTACTAATCTATGGTGTTTAAAGACTACGTAGTGTGTGCCGTAAGATGCGCGCCCAAAAACGCGATCACGATGATAAGTGCTAGGGTTTAGGGATGGGAGTATCACAACAAGGGATGACAATATTAGTCATCCAGGCAATAGGATTATTTAATTTATAAAGGGACTGCTTATAGACAGACTCTTTAATAGTAATTTACACACCCCATAAGATTCTTAAGATTACCCTAAGTTTGCTTTACCTAAGATTATACCTATATTTACTATAAGATAAATTAAGAAGATACCTTCCCTTATTTATTTAAGATAATACTTCTAATCTAATAGACTATTTAATCTTGGATATCTCTGCACAACGAGATAGTCCTTGCCATTATTGTGATCGATTCTGTTAAGTTAATTATCCCCTCTATTATATGTAAGCTCTAGAGCTACTCATAATCGTGGGCTAGCATTATGTCTTTTAGGGTGTTGTTTTCCGCTTAACAAAACTAGTAGAGAAACATAGTCTTAAACCCCTAGGACTTCCGCTTTCTATTTAATTTACTATAGACTAAGATTAATTAAAAGTATGCTTTTTTAGCTATAATTCACAGCTAATACTAAACTGTTTACGCAAAGACCCCCTTATTTCGTTATTCCCTATAATATAACATAGACTAGTAGCCTAGCCCTAGACTATATAAGGGCTAAGGCACTAGCTTTAGACTAGTTAATCTAGAAGAACTAAGCTAGATTAAGGATAGGAGACTATATTCTATAGAGGCGTTAAAAGGGAGGCTAGCTAGCTTAGGAAAGTATATTATAAACACTAGCTAAACTATTACCCCCTTGCTAAGAAATTTTAAATATAAGAATATAGAATAGGAACTACTATCTAGCGTTATAAACTATTTAATCTTAGGACTTATAGCTAATTTTATGATTATTTAGCTATACATTAGGGTCTTATAGTTAATTATAAAGAGCTATATAATTATACTCCTGATTTTCACTTATAGACTATTTATAATTATAAATATTGCCCTCCTAGAAGATTTCTTTCTAAAGATTCTTTTAATTACTAAAGTTTTTATTTAAGCACTTATTTATTTATAAGATTAATTAGAAGTACTATTACTAGACTCTATATCTAATTATTTTCCTTTATATTCCCACTAGCTAAGTAAAGCAAGATTAATTAAGTAACTAAGCTATTTAAAGAATACTCTAGAGCTATTAATACTAGAACCCCTAGTTACTAGTAAGGAACTATTTAATCTTAAAATAGTTTCTATGCTAATATATTCCTACTCTAATAATTAATTAGAGAAGGACCCTAATAGTAAAGGAAAATCTTCTAGATCTCTTAATAGGCTTAATACTAAATCTTTTGTAAAGATCCTTAGAGAAATAATAGCTTGCTAGACTTCCCTTATTATAATATAAAATAAGTATAATATTTAGTAGTTTACAGGGGAAAATATAGTAGATTTCATTAAGAACTTTAAAGCTAAGATAAAGGTAATATGTATTCCTAAAAAGGATTAGCGAAAAATACTTAAACATAACATTAACCCCTAGGTCTAATAGGTAGTTAAGATACTAATAGCGTTGCGTACTTAGGAAAAGTTTAAGAACAAAATACTCCTTTAGTTTAATACTATAAGCTAGGATTAAATAGAAAGCGCTTAAGGATAACTTAAAGACCTTAACCTAATATAACTAAAGTCTATTAAGGAAACCTATTACTAGCTATAGAAGCATTAAGCTTTAATATTAAACACAAACCCTATAGGATAGAGAACTACTATAATATAGTTTAACTATATTTATAAGGCCCTCCTAGAGCATTTAATCTTAAGCTTTATAAATTAAAAGGGGTTTACTTATAAAGAAATTCTAGTTATAAAGTATAAACTACTCTAGATAAAGCTTAATATATATATTCGTATATAATTAGAGCTTAGACATAGGGACCCTAAAATCTCTAACTTAGGAGGGTACCTATTAGATAATACAAAGTCAAACCTAAGGAGTTAGAAACCATTTAATTTACTTACTCTTAGTAATTATTAGACTAACTAAGGGAACCGCCTAGCGTAGGCTAAGTCTTTAGGATGTAATAAGAAAAATATCACCTTTAATAATAAGGCAACAAAGGATAATAGTCCTAAGTTAGCTAAATACCAAGATTAAATAGATAATTTAATAAAGCAGCTAGCTAAGTTAAAAATTATAGTTATAGCCTAAGTAAGAAAGGAAATTAATATTATAAAGTAGCTTAAAAAGAAGTATAATAGCAACCCACAATACTAGTAACGGAATTACTAGCTAAATAGCATTAGATTATTTAATTAAGATAAGGACCGTATTTTCAAAATTAATGCAATAGGTAAACAAGGCCGCTAGTTAAACTATTGCCATTACTATAACAATAAGTCTTACTTAGATATAAAGTACGACATATTAGGGTTTAATAAGATGTCTAAATTCGCTATCTATAACCTAGCTGTTTGCATTTTAGTAATTAGGGATAACATAAGGCACTAAATAATACTACCTGTTTTACTCTTAAAGTTCCTTTAGATTAGTAGCTATATACGTAGGCTAGCTATATTTTAGGTTAAATACTTTCCGGATAGTAAGGTTGCTTACATAATCCCTAGGATTAAGGAATATAATTCTTGTGGAGGTAAAAGCTAGGATATATTATTAGATAAATAAGAAATATTTAATTAAATAGAAAGCTAGTTTAACCCTGCTAAATACTATCTAGAAAGGGAGGTTTAGGTAATGTTAATCTTACAAAGGGAGCCCTTAGGTATAGTCTTAGCTATTACGTTTAAGAAGGCATATATAGAAGAAAAGGAAGTAAAGGACTGTAATAGAAAGATTATAGCTATTAGGGAATGAGTAGCAAAGCGCCTGTGAGTTAAAGATATTATAGAAGAAGACAAATAAGATTATTAAGGCTATAAATAACCTAGATAAGGCAATAATACCTTAAATAAGGGAAAGAAAGATCTACTAGGTAAGGTTAGGCAAAGGATTTTAGATTAACTATATAATAAGGTCTTCTAGAAGAAGCTTAGAGTACCCTTTTAAGATATTTACTATATTATACTAACGCTAGCAGAAGTAATTAGTAATAAGTGTCTCCTATAAGCAAAAGGCATTAAAAATATTTGTTATTATAATAGGGATACACTAGGGCCTATGCTACCTTTAAGAACATTTAGGGTTAAAATAACTCTAAGACTAATTAATCTAGAGAACTAGATTAATTTTATTATCTAGATAATAAAGAATACTCTTAAAGACAATAAGAGAAACAAAGTAAAGGCTAAGGTAAATCCGCTAAAGATAGCCCTAATACCCCTGCTAGAAATTAATGCTACCCTATAGGAAAGGATCTAGGAAAGGCTTAGAACTTAAGTGTAATAGGATAAACCTTAATAGGATCTAATTAATCTACTTAAAGCAAACTTCATGCTTAACGTAATTATAAAACCATAAGCTATAGTTAACTAGTTATAGGATTTGCTATACTTATAAGTTTATCTAGATAACCTAGAAGGAGAGCTTCTCCTAGGGCTTATTAACATAGGCTTATAAGGAAATATAATTACTAAAAGCATAGCTAGATACTTAGGTCTAAAAATCTATCCTATAAATGTAATAAACACTACTTTATTCTCCTTACATAGGATTAAGATAATTAGGGAGGTTTGGACGAAGCTATATCTAGGAAACATCTAGATACCTACTAACTTCTACGTTAGCCTAGACTCTATTAACATAAGCCTAATTCTAGGAATACTATTTTTTAGGCTATTATAAATGCAGTTTAACTATTTAAGAAGTGGTAAACTCTTTATCTAGTGCTACTTTAGAGATATTATTATTATCTTAAGAGTTATAGGAAGTATCTAATAGTAATACACTAACATATAACTAGCCTAGTAACTTACTATTAATATTATTATGTTTAGCTATCCTAAAGTAAAGAAAGAGGAAGATTAAATGGTTTGTAAAGGGTTAGAAGTAAAAATAAGTAATAATAAAGTACTAATCCTTATCACAACTAGAGAAGGGACTAATATCTTCTAAGAAGTTATTAAGGACATAATAGTAAACTATAACTAATGACTTAAAGCGGTTATAGAGGATTTCTAACCCCTAAGGCAGCTAAAACTACCTAATCTTATAATAAACATAATATATAAACGCAAAGCTAACAAGATTTATTTACGTAATAATATGCCTTCTGATAGGTTAACCCTAGAAGGAGACCTTAAATAGAAGATAAAGAAATAAGAAGAAGCAAAATTGCGTTTAGATATATCTAGGAAATATAATAAGTACATTACTAGGAGATTTAGTAAGAACCTATGAGGTTTTAGAATAACCTAGGAACGGCTAGATTAGATAGTTAAGGGGGTGCGAGAACATTTAATACAAGAAGAAGTTAATATTTTTAAGGAAATCCTTTATAACTAAGAAGCAGCGCTAGCGTAGGACTTATCTAAGTATAGAAAAGTTAACCTGCTAGTAGCACTACTGTAAGTCATTAAGGTTATTAAGCATAAGGCATAGTAAGCTAGTTCTATCCTAATACCTCTTAGGTTACAAGGGAAACTAGTTAATCTATTAAAGAAGAAGTTAAAGTATAGGTATCTAGAAGAAAGCTATAGTTCTTATAGAAACCCCTACTTTCTTATTATAAAGAAGGATAGAGGGATTTGCCTAATCCTATTAGCTACTAAGTATAACAAAGTTATAATACGTAACGTGCTAATCCCTTAAGGAGCGGAGGCATTTAGTAAGAGCTTTATAATATATAAGATCTTATCTATTATTAATCTCTTATTAGGATATAATCAAGTGGAATTAGCAGAGAGAAGTAAAGATATAACTATGATTTCTACTATAATTAGCCTTTTGCGACTTTGCTGCCTACTATAGGGAGCTACTAACTTAGTAGCCTAATTTATTAGGATTATTAGCCGAATCCTATTTAACTTAATCCCTAAGATTTACGCACCCTTTCTAGATAACATTGCTATTAAGGGGCTAACTATAATATATAATAAAGAAGAAATTATACCTAGAGTACGTAGATATATAATAGAGTATTTAATTAACATTAATAAAGTTTTAGTTAATATTAAACTCTCTAGTTATATAGCTTTAGTAGCTAAGTTAAAATTCTACTAGAAGTTAGCTAAAATTATGGGATTTATATGCGGGATAAATAAACAAAAACTAACTAAGGCAAAGATTATAAAGATTCTAGACTAGAAAGTTTGCTAAGATCTATTAGAAGTGTAATCTTTTGTTAGATTAATAGAAGTTTACCGCATTTAGGTTAAACACTATGTATAGAAGGCAAGACTACTAGTGATTTTACTACAGAAGATAATAAAGTAAGAATAGGGACTAGAGTAATAAGAAGCTATAGATATTTTAAAGAAAGCAATAACTATGGCCCTAGTTCTTATTTTACTTAATCTTAGACTAGGCTTTAGGGAAATTATCCTTATAGTAAACATAAGCTTACTAGGGTAAGGAGTAGCATTACTATAAATCATTAATAGTAAACGCTATCCTATTTAATATAAGAGCGGTGTTTAGACTATTACAAAGGCTAAGTATAACGCGACTAAAAGAGAATACTAAGTAGTTATTTATATATTAAGAAGACTACAAATCCACCTCTATAGAGTTCCCTTTACGTTAAAAACAGATTCATAAGTCCTAGTGCACTAGCTTAACGGAGCTATTAATAATATACCTAGAGCTCTTATCACGCAATAGATAAGCTACATACTACTATTTGATTTTTTAGTGTAACACGTCCCTAGTAAGAAGAATAGAATTACTAATACCCTATCTAGAAAAGGCCCTAGACTATTAGATTAATTAGATTAAGAAGTCGAAGAAGACATTAAAAACTTTATTAACCTATATCTTAACAGTATTAAGATAAAAGAGAATAGTAAGAAGGACTATTTACAGAAGATATAATAGGTAATTAATTTCTTATTCACCCTCTAAAGACTAATTAATCTTAGTGCTAGGGATTATAGGAAGCTTTATAATAGAGTAAAGAAGTTTTACCTAGAAAATAAATGCCTGTGAAAAAGACTAATAGGAATTATAAAAGGACTAGCGTTAGTTATTAATATTCCTAAGTAGTAACGCGTAATAGTTAAAGCTATTTACAAAGAACTTGGTTATAAAGGCATTAAGGTAGTCTTCTAAGTGATAAAATAGCGGTACTAGTGGAAGGGACTCTAGAACATGACTTAAGAGATGCTAACCTATTACAAGATGTATTAAAAGTTTGCGCCTTAGTAACCTTAAGAACTATTTGTGCTAGTTACGCTAGGGAACCCAATAAGCAAGATCTATATTAACACTTAGTACCTTCTAATTAATCACAGATATAAGTATCTCTTAGAAGCTAGGTGTAACTTAATAGGGTAGGTGGAGGCTACACTAGTTAGGAATATAATAGTACTAGTAATTAGAAAATTCCTATTATCCTTAATTAGCAGGTTTAGACTTTTTTAGTTTGTGGTTTATAATAGAGGTCCTAAGATATAAGGAAATCTTAAGAAAGCACTTATAGATATTAGTATTAAAGAAATCCAAACATCTAGGTATAACCCAAAGGTAAATTCCCCTATTAAAGCTAGACACTAGTCCCTTACATCCGCTTTAGCAAAATTAGGAGGGTTAAATAGCTAATAGGTAAAGCACCTTAACAAAGCCCTTCTTATAAACCACACTGCTATTCGCAAATCGCATAGGAAATCCGCTTTCTATTTAATTTATAGATAGGAACTAATCCTACTATTAGAAGTTAAGTTTCTAACCTAAAGGCTAATTAACTAGGAACAGAGCTTTGCATGTAGTGTAGTATTTGTAGTATTTTGGCTTTCAATATAGTATGTAGTGTAGTAGTTTGTAGTGTAGTGTAGTATGTAGTGTAGTGTAGTAAATACTACACTACACTACAAATACTACAAATGTAGTATTAGTAAAAAAAAAGTGGGTACTTTTATTATCTTATAATATTCCTTAGATTTTTCTTAATTAGCTTAATATTAGCCTTTCTTTTTATTATAATTTAGTTATTTAGTTATAAATTTTTAAAGTTTAGGCTTATTTAAACTATTAAGCTAATAATAGGTATAGGGTTACTAAAGATAAACTATTTTAGTATTTATATATAGCCTAAATTTTTTAGTAAATTTAAAAGGTCTTTATACTTTTATAGCTTTTTTCTTAGATTTACTATTTAATTTTAGTATATTTTTTATCTTTTAATCTAAGATTTACCCTAAAGAAATTATTTATTATTCTATAAAAATAAGATATTAAATATAATAATAATATATTTAGATTAATAAGACTTTTATTATAAAGATAATATTTTATTATATTTAGTAAGAGGTTCTTTAGTAATATAACTATTTTCTTTAAATTAAAACTAATTATATTAAGTTTTTAGGTTTTTAAGGTAAATGTTAGATGCACCAAGGTCCTGCGCAGGTAATAAATCCCGTATAAATTGAAGTCAATGATAGTTCGATAGCTCGCTAGGAAAGAGGGAGAAGAGAGGGAAAGTCTAGATACTAGAAAAGTAGGCGAAATCCGTATATAGGGCATAAAAGGGGGTGGCGAATTAATACAGCTAATTACATCGCGTGCATCGCGCCGGACCCACAATTCAGTCCGGTCTTTAGCCATGATTAAACCAATGAAGATCCAAAGGAATTAATACTAGTAATCTCTCTTTTTTCTTCGTGGCTAAAGAGCTTAAAAACGCAATAAAAATCAGATTAAAGGAAAGTATACACTAGTGGATCCCTTAATAGGAATCCGCTGCTCTAATTAGCTATTACGGCATTGGTTAATTAGATTAATCCGTTATTCCTTGCCTAAGCTCCTATTTCCTAATATTGTAAGTCTCTTCACCTATCCTTCAACACGAATCGTTAATTCGTTCAAATTAATTAAAGAGGAAAGTAATAAATTTGGTAATGCTTTTATCATTATATCCGCCAGATTATTATTACCGTTAATCCATCTAACTTCGTAGATCTTATGCCTTTCGTATAATTAGCAAAGAGCTATAATATCAATCATTAGTCTCTTCTCCTTTGTGATTCCTAGCTTTATAAGATATTTATATAATAAAAAAGAATTAGTATAGAGAATTATAGGAATTCAAGGCATCTTTAATTAATCCGTGATCTAATGTAAAGTTGTGGAAATTATGTAGGTAATATCTACGCCTTAAACCATGCTATATAACTTAGAGGTAAGCACGCTACAAGTAACTCTCTTACTCTTTATTAAGCTGTATGTGATAATGTTGCCTTTTATAATAAAGGTATTGTCATCTTGCATTATCTCGTTACCAATTATAATCACGTATCTAATCTATAAGCTTAGATCCTTATTATTAGCAAGCAATCCATCTACGAACATAAAGAGCTTCGCCTCTTTAAGAACTAAAGGAATGTATTATAGTTTATGCTATTAATTCTTAATCTACTACTTAAGGTATTTATTAAGGCATGTAATATCTTCCGTAGAGGGCTCTTAGTGTTAATCTATAATTAAAAGGTTATATAAAGCCTCTAGTTAACATATAGTTACAATATAGCTTCCTCACGCTCGTTGCTTTACGTAATCTTACTTTACTATTAAGGATTAAGGATTAACTTCCTTAATCTTCTAACTCTAACCTTTCTAGGTTAAGATTAGCAAATTATTAGTGTTCTAGGTTAAGATACAGCCATTAAAGATAAGGGGGTTCTTAGCGGTTAATTATTGCTTTTCTTTAGCTATGAAATTAGCCTTCTAGAGCTCTTTCTCTTCTTTTTAGAAGAAGTTATTATTACTTAGGCCTAATATATTATTAGTTTGCATTCTAATAATACTAAAGAGATTCTTATTATTCAGGGCTATAATTAACAAGTAAGGATCGTAGGTTAAGGTTGTTATATTAAGGTTATCCCTATAGTAACGGAAGTACATTACCTACTAGTAGGTTCTAGCCTCTACGATCCTGTAAAGAGGTCTAATTAATTCAATTACAGTCCCTTCTAGAAAGAGATATGTAATTTGCTTTAGTAATCTCACGATAATTAGCCTTATTAGCACCGTGTGCGATTAAGTGTAGGCTTGTGTAATATTACGAATCTAAAGGTAAATACCTTTTCTTTTTAATAATAGAGCAATAGCTATAATAAGTCATTAGCTTACTTGTTAAATTATTAGCAATTATGTTAGGATAAATTCCTTTCCTTTATTATTATAGCCTTATACAATAAGACAAGATTTCTCATATAGCAAGTCCGTTCCTTTGCCTTTAATCTCTCTAACTATACGAGAATTAAAGATTCTATAACCTCCGTGCTTCGCTAGGTTAAACTTAATGAATTTGAACATATTATAAGCTTGTAAAGCGTTAATCTTAGCTTAATTAGACTGCTTAAAGGGTTTTCCTAGGGTTATAATCCTTCCTTCTTAGTAAAGCTAAAGGGCGAGGTTCTAATCAGCCTCTTCCTTTACTATAAGGAATGCTATGCTTAGTATCCCTCTAGTTATAACCTCTTAAATAAAGGCCTCCTCTTAATCTTTGTTTATAAGTACATAAAGCTAAATTAGGCTAACATCCTTCTTAGGGCTATAAGGTTTTCTTTTCCTTACTTTTATTCCTTTAGGGCGTAGTAATAAGTCTTTAACTTAATAGCTTTCCCTTAGGGCCTTTTAGGCTTTATAAGCCTCTTTATTAGACTCTCCTATACTTATAAATTACACTATAAGGGCCTTTCTTAGTCTCCCTTACTTTCTCTTAGCTAGTGTCTATAGCTCTTTGCTATCTTTTATTAGAGGATCTCTTTTATTAGTAGTAGTTAGTTATATAGTTACTTCTTCCTTTATATTACTTAGCTATTACTTTAGTAGATTATAGGGCTTTATTTCCTACTACTCTAGCCTCTCTATAGTACATAGGTCTTTATAATAGGGCTTTACTACTATAAAGCAGAACTTTACTAGGCTATAGGGCATATTAATAGTATAAGTCTCTCTATTAGTGGTAAGTAGCTTATATAGGCCATGCTAGCTACCTTTCTCTCTCCACACGTATATATTAGCCTGTAAAGGTAACTAATGTATAGGTACTGTGTTAGGGCTATTCTAGGCTCTAAGGGTATTATAGACCTACTATAAAGCTAGAAGATATTAGACTTTATCTGTTACCTTATGAATTACCTTAGCACATTAAATAATAAAGACGCTTGGCAGCAACTTATCTATTATCTGTGGGTAGCCTTTGAAGACTAGCACGGTTAGGATAATACTATTTAGGCCTATAGAGTTATTAATAGCCTTAATAGCTATTTAGAGGTATTGCTCTAGCGCGAGCTCTGTTCTAATTAAGTCTATGATAATATTATAGGCTTAGCGTAGAGGTCTGTGGTATCTCTTAACCTTTCTAATGCTATTATAGGCTTTAATTAGCATCTTATTAGTCTTAATTAACATTAATTAAGCATAATACCTAAACTTAGCGGAAGTAAAGTTATTACTAGCATCATGGATAATCTAATCTAGAGGTCTGAGATAAGTATTAATCTAATATTCATGGATTATATCCTAGATGTCTTAAGCCTTCTACTTCTTTAGATTAAGGAATTAGGCTACCTAGAATAATATTGCTAAATTAATAATGTAAAGCACTAGTTAGCTATTGATCTGCATGATATTAACGATAATCTTGTAGTTAAATTCGTGGTTATCTTTAATTATAAACTTAAACTAACCAGGGGCCTTTCTATGTATCTAGTAATAGTAGTAGACTTTAGTTAATTCCTTAATTACCTAGCGTTTAACTTTATAACTAGCTTAGTGAAGGATTTTTATAAGTTATTAAACAGAAGGGTAACTAAGTTAATAATGTAATTAATAGATATCTCTTTCTAAAAGGTAGAAGGTAACTATTTCTCTTGCTTCTAGTAACTACTAAGGATAGCCCTACTATTGCATAATAGGTATAGTCTTATTACCTTAGATAAGTATGTTAGTAAGGTTATTAATCTTAACTTGTATTTTATTTATATTAGTAATTAAGAAGAGGAAGGGGGTAGCTATATTAAGGATGTAGAATTTAAGCTCTTTAAGTTCCATAGGCATATAAAGAATTCCTTTTGTAACTACTAATCTAGCGCTAAATATAATAATTTAGGGTTTGTAGGGGGTTACCTTTAATAAAGGTATTAATCTTAACAGAGCCTTTACTTATACCTCTCCTATAGTTAATTTCCCTATGGCACTAGTATTAGGCATAATTTCTTTAAAGACCTCTTTAGAATAGCGTTCTTTAGAGATATAGTAAATTAAGCCTTTATTACACTCTTATAGCTTGTAGAGCTCCTGCCTAAGGAATGTGTGTTAGAAGGCTTGATTGTTTAGGGTTATAAGGATATTAATATTAGTGGCGTTATAGTTAGTCTATAATCTAGAGTAGAAGAATTATATAATACTTAGGTATGCTATTAATAGTAGCTTCTTTATATTATTATTATTATCTTTAGCTTCTATATAAGCTATAAGATATGCTTTCTAATTCTTACCTAAGCCTTTATTAGGCTTATTATTGTTTTACCCTTTATAGGAGGCAAGGAATACCTAGAATCTCTTCTCTAAAGGGGGTGTATAATATGTTTTGCTAGCTTACTAATAGTCCTTTTCCTTTTAGTGTTCTTTAGTGGAGTAATTAGAGAACTAGTAGCTACTCTTACTATATATAAAGCAGTGCTTAGTACTTAGCCTAGGGCACTATCTATAATAACTTCCTCCGCCACGGGGGGATAATTACTATCTGTACTAATAATTAGTAAACATAGCCTCTAGAGAGTCTCCTTATTAGTACTAAAGGTATTAGGAGAGCCTCTTATTTAATTCTGTAATAGTAATTACCTTATGGAGGTCTCTAGTAAGGCTTTTGAAGCCTATGGAGTGCATGTATTCCACTATCTAATATTTAGGCACACTAGCTATAGTATTTAAGGCTTACTTATAAAGCTTAGTATCTATTATTTTAGTAGGGTATAGTCCTCTATAGATCTTCTTAAGGGTTAATAATATAATCTTAAGGCACTTAAGCTTACTTTTATTAGGGTTCTTCTTAATTATACTCTTTAGTGTTATGCTACTTTACTTATAGTAATAGAATTACTAGTTACTTTCTGTTTTAAAGCGCTAATAAATACAAGTAATTATCTCTTTATAGGAATAGTTATTCCTAAAGAGGTAATTAAGGTAGTATTACTTAGTATTACCTATTAATATAATAAGGAAAGCCTTTTAATAATATGTTTAAGGAAGGTTAATTCTATTACACTTGTTTTTAAAGAGTATAATCTTTAGCGTTAAGAAGTTATATAGCTTCCTACTATAGTAGTTACTATCCTTGTATATCTTTATAAGCTCTGAGATTTTCTTTGTAATCTAATCTTCGGAGGGGAATTACTATAAAGGCATAATTTGTTATGAATGACAGTTCACTAGTTGTTCTTGATAATAATTATCCGGATGGAGCTGTTAATATAATAGGAATTGTTATAGGGGTTCTTATAAGAGTTTAAGTAATTTCTAGGGTTAGGGAAGGTTAATTTCTAGGGTAGGTTATTAGGGCTATTAATATTAAGGTTCTAGGGGTTTGGAAGATTATAGTCTTTCTTATAATCTTTCCTATAACTAAAGGGGCATTAAGGTTTAATAAAGCACTTCCTTAAGCGATGCTAGGATTGAATATCCTAGGCCTTACCTAATAAGAACGCCGTGATCTCGTAAAGAATTACGTAATTCTCTAATAACATCCTTAGATGCCCTTTTAAAGGTGTCTTTAAACTAGCCTTTAAAGTCTTCTTAGAATAATTCCTATAGGTTATTATCTCTCCACCCTTAATGCTCACTAAGATTAATAAATCTTATAATCTAGTTATTAAGCTTAAGCTATGTAGTAGTCTCTAGATCTAGCTTAACAGATTCTTTCTAGTTATGTGAGAATTTGTAAGTAAGCTATTAAAGGTATAGGGGTAATTTATGCCTTTAAGGTCTCTTAGGGGTGATAATTAGAGCCTTACTATTACTAGCAGCCCTTCCTCTTATAGAAGGTCTAGATTCCTCTGCTATTTTTAACTATAAAAGGAACGTTGCTAATTTGTTATTTTTACTACTAATTAAGCTCCTGTGTTTGCCTATTGCCATTATAAGGTTCTTCTTTCGCATTTCAGGAGTATTATTGCTCTAATAAAATTAGAAGATTATAAAAACAGGAAAAACAGAAGAAAAAGCAGCGGAAGTAGCAAAAGTAATGATAAAAACAAATTAATAGAGATAAAGAAAGTAATAGAAGTTCTAAAAGTAACTAGGAAATAACAGGAAAAGTAATAAGGGAATAACAGAAATTACTACTTCCTGTTTTTCGTGAAAAGAAGGGAAGGAGGTAATCTCTCTCTTACTAACAAGTACGGGGCGAATAGCACTAATAATAAGGGGGGCAAAAAACAAGCCGTAAATACTTGTACAAACAGATTAAAGGTCTATTGGATGAAGGGAATATTTATAGAGAAGTTATAGATGTGTTAGCTAGCTTAGCTAAGGTTGTTTAACGTTAGGTTCGAAATAAATACCTCGCGGCAATAGATTCAGTTATTTGGTTAGTTTTCTCGTAATAGACGATAAAATTAACAATTAACAACAATATCCTAGATAGATATAACAAAGTTATATCCCTAAGCCTAAGGGTTAATAGATTAATTCCTTAGAAGCCTAACAAGCCTATAACTAGGATTCTAGTCTCTTCCTTTAGCACACTTATATAGTTGTGCCTCTTTACTATAATAACCGTTACGGTATAATAAGGGGTAGTGGCAGTGGTATCTGTAAAAATATCTCTTCTTATAATACCTAGCTTATCTATGGTTATGAAGTTAACTACTAATTAGTGTTAGATATACTAAGGTCCTACGCAGGTAATAAATCCTGTATAAATTAAAGTTAATAATAGTTTAATAGCTTACTAGGAAAGAGGGAGAAGAGAGGGAAAGTCTAGATGCTAGAAAAGTAAGCGAAATCCGTATATAGGGCATAAAAGGGGGTGGCAAATTAATGCAGCTAATTGCATCGCGTGCATCGCGCCGGACCTACAATTCAGTCCGGTCTTTGGCCACGATTGAACCAATGAAGATCCGAAGGAATCAATAGTAAAAGAAAATTAAAAAACTGTAAAAAAGCTATAATAATAAAGCTATAATATTTTTTAGGATATTAAAATATAAAATAAATTAATTTCTGTTAATTATTTAATATATAAAGAAATAAGCTTTAAAACTAGGTTTAATTATTAATACTATTCTTAGCTTACTTTCTTAGTTAAATAGTTTTTTTTAAAAGTAAGTCTAAAGTAAGTTTAAAGTGGGTCTAAAGTAAGGTTATTTAGTTATATCTCTTACTTAGTTATAGCTTTTATAGTTTTTTATAATCTAGTCTTATAAAAAGAAGGGATTTATAAAAGTGGGTCCAAAGTGGGTCCATTTAATTATACCTCTTACTTAACTTTATAACTTTTATAGTTTTTTATAATATAGTCTTAGAAAAGAAGGGATTTATAAAAGTGGGTCCAAAGTGGGTCTATTTAATTATACCTCTTACTTAATTTTATAACTTTTATAGTTCTTTATAATATAGTCTTAGAAAAGAAGGGATTTATAAAAGTGGGTCCAAAGTGGGTCTATTTAATTATATCTCTTACTTAATTTTATTACTTTTATAGTTTTTATAACATAGTCTTAGAAAAGAAGGGATTTATAAAAGTGGATCTAAAAGTGGGTCTATTTAATTATACTTGTTACTTAGTTATAGCTTTTCTAGTTTTTATAATCTAGTTCTATAAAAGAAAATATTAATAAAAGTGGGTCTAAAGTGGGTCTTGTTAGATATATCTTTTATTTATTACTAGCTTTTATACTTTTTTTATAATCTAGTTAAAGAAAAAAGAGATATTAAAGTTTATTATTATTATTATTACTATTATAGCTAAAGTACTAGTACTAGCTATATAGAAAGCTAACTAAGGTAAATAATATATTTTTACTATTTGTTAGAACCAAGGTGATATTAATCGCGCGTCGCAGCCGCAATTACCTGGCAGAAGCTCGGGCTGCGCGCGGACCTTACACGTGACCTATAACCTAGCACGTTAATTAGCTAGGAAATATAGGGACACAAACACGCATCCCCTTTTCCCTTTATATATCATAACTTCTAGCTTTTTACCTCTCTTTTCCTATAACTTAATTAATTATAATAATAGATAACATAGCCTAGAATAAATAATCAATAATAATACTATTCTTTAGGCTTATGACTATATTACACATTAAATTCAATACCCTATAAATCTAACACTAATTAGTAATTACCTTCATAGATAACCACGCAGTCTTTAAACACCACAGATTAGCAAGGTTAATTAAAAGAGGTAGCTTATCTAATAATAACTCGCCTTATAAAATAGGAGGGCTATGTTTAATAATAAGTTATACTAATAGAAAGGTATAATATAGCTCTCTTCTTACTTTAGTATTAATATCTATATCTATATAGACTTTAAAATAATAAAGAAAGGTTTAATACTAGTAGCTAAGCTATCCCCTTATCTTTCTTTATTATACGTTCTATTATATATTTAAAGTTAACTGCCTTACCTTGTAATCCTTTATATTTAAAATATATTATATAATTATAGTTATACCCCTTTCTCTCCTTATATTATAAGATTTACCTCCCTTAATTAATTAGAATATTAGATATAGCTAGACTATCTAGGACCTCTAGTTAATTCAGAGTTCCTAGTAAGACTAATAGCTATAATAATACTATAGAAGGCATTAAAACAGGAGATAGTAATAAATACCTTAATAAAGGAAAAACCCCTACCTACACTAACCTATACCCTTACATCTCTATAAGGCTTTAATAACATATTATAAAAGAACTACTCTAATAAATAGGAAGTTTTAAATATAAAGAGATAAGAATACCTAAGGAAATTAGTCTCTATATCCTTATAAAGACTAAATAATATAAGGAGTAAGGGTTATTTAAAAGAACACTATTCTCTAAATTTAGTAATAACTTCTATAGATAGTTAAGGGATAAGTTTATAGAAAGGAAAGACCTTTTATAGAACAGACTTTAAGACTATCTTCTTTATAATAGAGTGTATATAACTATTAGAAAAGGCACTAAGATAGTAAATAACCTTAAAGAAGTAGTAAACTAAGAAGAATTTAGATTTTAGACTCTTAAAGAAATTAAAGAGGCTAGGAAGAAGTATATAGGCTTCTAAAAGAACTTATAAAACAAAGAGTTCTTCTATAATTTACTAGACAATAGTAATATTAGAACTAGGTAACCTACCCTATTACCTTATTTATTAGTATAATTACTATTAAAAGAATTAATAAGCTAGACTCCCCTAGGAAGACTAAGTTAATCCCCCCTAGGAAGGCCTAGCTAATCTCCCCTAGGAAGGTTAATTAACCTAGAGTTAAGACTACCTAAGGATACTATTCGCAAGTATCTATAGGTAACTCCCCTGCCTATACCTTTACTAGAGGTAAGTTAGTAATATTACCCTAATAACACTACTAATAATACCCCTAAATAGGAGAATTACTAACAGAGGTAACCTATACTATCTAGGGCTAGTAGTGCCCCTGTTAGCATAGCTTAAAGAGCTATAATTCCTCCTTCCTAATATAAGAAAGAGAAGGATTAGAGGGAATAATAAGCCCTAAGGGTACTACCTATAAAGCTACCCTCTTACTTCCTAAAGACCCTACTACCCCTTTTATAAATATAAAGGGAAATACCTAGAGGACCCCTATAGACTTAGAGACCCTTGCTAAAGTAAATTATTAACCTATCTAAGGTATACCCTAAAGAATAACTCTATAGCGCTAATAACTATAATATCCTTAAATCAAAGCTTTAAATATTCTATAGAAAGTGTGAGTTACTTAACATCTAGCCTAAACAAGCTAGTTATGCTTTTAAGGTTATACTTAAAGGTAAAGCACTATAATACTATATAGACTACCTCTCTAAACCTAGATAACTATAAGATCTCCCTATGCTTATTAGCTAGATAAGAAAATAATTTAAAACCGAGGATATATAGCAAAGGTATTTACTAGAGTAAAATAACACTTCCCTACAAGGAATAGCAAATAATAACCTAAGCAAGTTAATAATTAAATACTTTAATAAACTTATAGAAAGACTAGCTATCTTATAATAAGTAGTGCCTAAAGTAAGCTAAACTAAAAGGGCACTCTAGAATTAACTTATTAGAGCCTGTTATAGTATTCTAGAGTGTAGAGAAGTGATTATAAATCCGCTAGATAGACTATAAGAGTTCTATAAATAGATTAGAATAACCCTTTATCTTATTAAGGAAGAGAAGAAAAACTATTAATAGTTCCTAACTAAAGCTATAACCCTAGAGTAATTCTAGACTAACTAAAGATATAATAGGAATAGAAAAGAGACCTAATACCCCTTGAAACTATAAGGAAAAGAAGGTA
Source organism: Epichloe hybrida (assembly GCA_019022495.1). Lineage (NCBI taxonomy): Eukaryota > Fungi > Ascomycota > Sordariomycetes > Hypocreales > Clavicipitaceae > Epichloe > Epichloe hybrida. The sequence goes on from JAFEKR010000022.1 coordinate 159,755, forward strand.
CTCCTTGTATAAAGAAGTGCTATATATGTAGCAAGGAAGGATGCTAGTTATCTAAGCACCCTAAAGAGGACTATAAGAAGGCATTTTAATGCTTTAAGAACTACTACCTTACGAATCTGACTAATAACTTATATTATTCGTTCCTCATATAGTATAAAGGAGACCACAAGTCTCCATCCCTTATTAATAATAAAATCGCTTAGTATATAAAGAGTATTAGATTTAATAACGGCCCTAATAATACAGATAGGCTAGTACTTATAAGCTTCTTTACTTATAGAACCTAGATTAATAGCGAAAGAACGGTTTAATTCCTAATAAGGTAAGTAGCTTATTATAGTCTAAGTAAAGAAGACCCCTTTTAGCAAGAACTTGTAAATAAAGCCCTAGTGATATTTATATTAGAAGATTGCTATTCCTATGTGACATTCTAAGGGATTATGCCTAATATAGGAGCCGTAAAGTTCTTTACAGTAGGGCACCCTTAATTCCTTGCTTTATAACGTTAGATGCCTATATTATAGCTTAATGAATTAATAAAGTAAAAGGTATTAGTTAGATTTAGCGCGGGAGACCTAATTATCGCGCTTAGATTAGCTAATGTGCCTACTCCCTTTAGAAACATTCTCTTTTAGGTTATCCCTACGAACACTCTATTTCTCTTATCCCTTAATAATATAGACTATCTAAAGATTAACTTTAATATTTCTAAGAACACACTATAACAAGGAAACATTAAAGTGCTTATTATACGTAAATAGGGGCACGCCTAGATACTTCTTATATAAAAAGAAGAAGTAGTTACTTAGAGCTACCTTATAGAAGGTAAGCTATAGTAACTACACCGCTACTTTAGACATCTATTAATCTAATATCTATACAAGGTTCTCTGTAGATTAGGGCATAATATTAATATTAAAGCTATTAGGGAGCTAATAAGAATTTACTACTAATACTAAATGCATACAGATAGCCCTAATTACTTTAAGTTTACCCTTAAGGATAAGTGTAGCTTTAATTATAAAGTAATAGTAGATATTTTCTACCTAGATAGTAACCGCCCTATACTTCATGCTATAGATATAGCTATAGCGTTTAACGTAGCGAAATTCCTTAATAATATCTCTACGAAAACAACCTAGGAAGCCCTCCAAATATGCTAGATTAATACTTACCTAGGCCCCCTAGACTTTATTATTATAGACGCTAGAATAAACTTCTATAGTAATAAATTCAGATAATTCATAGCTTTAATATTAATTTTAATTAAGGAAGTCCTTATTAAGGTATACTATAGTATAGGGAAGGTTAAAAGGTATTATAGGCTACTCTAAAGAGCCTATAATATAATTAGACGCAAATGCCCTATAACACTAGAACCTATTGCCCTTTAAATAGTAATTAAGGCCCTAAATAACACTATAAGCCCTAATAGTCTTGTCCTAACCCTCCTTATCTTTAGAGCCTACTTACGTATAATAAATAAGTCCCTGCTATTACCTAATATTACATAGCGTGTAATTATAGTATAGAAGGCTACTAAAGAGATTAAGAGACTCCATACCATCTAGAAGGTTAATAAGGCCCTTACTAAACATAATAGCCTAGACATCTTAAAGACCCTTAGCCTACTGCTTAGATTAAAGGTTAAGGTCTAGTAAGAAGGTAAGGGATAAGCAAGTCTATATAAGCTACTAGTAATTACTAGAGAAAGCTATACACTTAACATGCCTAGAGGCCTAAAGACCTTTAGGTTAATATCTATTAAGCCCTACTATAATAATCCTAGTATAAAGAAGATAGTAAAGCCTAGTAAAGAGAAAGGAGAAAAAGGGTAAGAGGCTTGTAATAAGAATATAGTGCTACTAATACTACTAAAGCGAGAACACAAAAGGCTATAGAAGAACCCTCCTATAATACCTTAAGGTACTAATACCTTCCTATTAGCAAAAGAATATAGTAACCTAGCTCTTATAATTAAGCTACGTAAGGAAGGAATTATTAAGACCCCTAGCAAACCTTTTAAGCTATTAATAAAAGCGGAAATTAATGCTTTGATTAAGCAAGGTGTGTTTAAATTCATTATGTTTAATAAGGAAGAATATAGTAGAATTTAAATCTTTAATTCCTAGATTATTAATAAGATTAAGGGTAAGATAATAGAACCCTACGAAAAGTCATGCCTTATAATCTAAGGGTGTAAGGATAAAGGGAAATAGGCTATTCTCACACAGGCCCTAACGATTTAACGCGCAAGCTAACGTCTTATCCTTATAATAGCCCTATTAGTAAGATTAAGGAAATTCCTTATCTAGCTAAGAGATATCTATTAGGCTTATATATAGGCCTATATATTACTAGAGCGGCTAATCCTAGCGCGCTTGCTAATTTAGATATAGTATCTCTACCCGCCTAGTATAATCTTAAGGGTTATAAAACCCCTTTATAGGCTTGCAAAGGTAGGAACACACTAGTAGGTTACGTATTATAAGCATTATAGAGAGAACCTCTAGATAGAAACCTCTATATATAATTCTTACTTACTTATAACTATAAAGGAAAGCCCTAACTTTACTTACATTAGAATACAGACTAATAATATAATTAGCCTCTTAGATAAGAAGTTCTCTAAGAAGGAAGAGACCTAGCTTACTATAGTAAGCTTTAATATAAAGCTAAAGCAATTCCTAACTTAGGACTGCCCTCTTACATTTAATAGTAGCATTATCTCGCTAGAGAATAATACTATTAAGATCTAGTAAAAAGGGTAGAGTAATAAGTTAGAGTTAGTTCTAATAACTAACTTAAAGCATAAATATATTAAGCAAAGGGCCTAAGGCGCTTATATTACCTTAATTTACTAACTAGAGGCTTGCTTTAACCTATCCGTTACTATATAACACTAGGAGCTAACCCTAGAGGACATGAAAGCCCTTAATTACTACCTAAAGTAGCAGATAAATTACCTAGAGAGAGGTCTAATATTTATCCTAATTAACCTTAAGAAAGCAAAGCTCTTTACCTTTGTAAATAAATCCTTTACTAATAACTAGGACCTATTCTTATAACTAGGATATATACTTATCCTAGTAAACAAAGACTACACTAATAGTAAGTTTATGATTAAAGGTAATATTATGCACTTTAGCTTAACAAAGAGTAAGAGAGTTACGCGAAGCGTGCTTGCCTTAGAAGTTTACGGAATAGTAGCTAGTGTTAACATAGCTTACGTAATTATAACCACCCTAAACTTAGTTACTAACTAACTAAAGCTCCTAAAGATCCTAGTTATTATATATATGGATTTATACTCCTTATATAAGTGCCTTATTAAGCTTAGTATAACAAAGGAGAAATACCTAATAATTAATATTATAGCCCTTTAATAGTTATATAAACGCTAAGAACTCTGTAAGATCTAATAGATTAATAGAGAGGATAACCTAGCTAATGCCTTTATAAAGGCATTACCTAATAAGGCCCTTAAGAGCTTTATCTTAACTAACTAGATAACTATCTAGATAGAGGGATAGGTTACCTACGCGTAACACACGTGTAGTGAGAGGAAAAGGTAATCCTCTAGGAAGATAGCCATAGGGATAAGATAGTAATATGTAAGGGATCTACGCCCCTGTAATTAATATCCCTAGTAGCTATAACTACACTAGCCTACTAGGCCCTCCTAGTGGACTATAGAAATTAATAGTAGTGTGTAAGAGAATAAAGGTGTTGCTAAGGGGGAGGAAGATATTATATACACGCTATAGTGCAGTATATATGTTATTTTAGGGAAAAGAAGGGATTTAGAAGGACCTACTTATCCTTATATAAGCTCATAAGCTAAGCGAGATTATTATTTCCCTTTTATTAGTAACTATATACCTAGATAGGCTATAAGTCCTTTTCCTTACATCCCCTATTAATTATATCCTTAATCTGTCTTTCCTTTTTATTTCTATGATTAATATTACGCGTTAATAATTATATTAAAAGAGAGAAGTTCTAGTGTTAAAACCAAGGTGATATCAATTACGCGTCATAGCCGCAATTACCTAGCAGAAGCTTAGGCTACGCGCGGACCCTACATATGACTTATAACCTAGCACGTTAATTGGCTAGGAAATGTGGGGACACAAACGCGCATCCCCTTTTCCCTTTATGTATTATAACTTCTAGCTTTTTACCTCTCTTTTCCTATAACTTAATTAATTATAATAATAGACAACGCAGCCTAGAATAGATAATTGATAACGATACTATTCTTCGGGCTCACGACTGTATTACACATTGAATTCAATACCCTATGAATCCAACACTATTATTATTTTAAATATTATTTTAAAAAAACATAAGAAAGAAAAGTATTTTATTTTACTAATATTTTTATAAACCTTAAAATACTAAATAACTAAAAAGTAAAGCTTTTTCTATAGTAATTTACTAATACTTACTAATGTTTTTATTTAAGTTATTTATTATTTAAACTTAATTAAACTTTAACACTTATAATATTATAAAGTAATAAAAGCTATTCTTACTTATTCTAAGTAATTATAAGCTAGTATAAGCTATTATAAGCTATTATAAGCTAGTATAAGCTAGTATAAGCTAGTATAAGCTATTATATTATTAAAAAATTCAAAATACTACAAATACTACAAAATACTACAAATACTACATGTAGTAGAAAAATTTCATTATAGTGTAGTATGTAGTGTAGTGTAGTATGTAATGTAGTGTAGTATGTAGTGTAGTGTAGTATGTAGTGTAGTGTAGTATGTAGTGTAGTGTAGTATACTACACTACACTACAAATACTACAAGATGTAGTGTAGTGTAGTACAAAGCTCTGACTAGGAAGCAGTTACTACTAGTTAGGACCTATTTAAAGCTTAAGTCTATATGCTTAAAAGGAAGGTAAAGAATATTAGGAAAGTAAGGAAGAAGGTGTTTAACTTTAGGAAGTAACTTATAAACTAAACTAATAAAAACTAAGCTACCTCTCTTAGAAAGGATTAATTAAAACTAAGGGATCTTATTCTAGTATATAATATTAGAAGAAATATTAATATATCCACCACAAAGAAACTTATAATAAGATAAAACAGACCTTTCCGAATCTATAAGCAAGCGCTAATTTCTAAAGCCTATTATTTAAAAATGCTAGATAAGGTTTACCTTATAAAAACCATTTTAGGGGACTATATTAAAAAGTTTATCCTAGATATAGAAGGTTAGTGGACTTTAATAGTAAATACGTAGTTATATACTCCTTAATAATACTAGGCAAGGGAGGAGACTACTAATAACTATAATTAAGAAGTCGCTATAATTATGCCTTTAGCAGCTTAACACAATATATCTAATTAAATGGTTAATAAAGGAGGGATAAGTTTATATCTTAAGGAAGAGGTTAAGCTCCTACCTTAAAGGAGCCTATATTATAGGATTAAGGTGTAGCTACCTTACTTAATAGAAGAATAAAAGAAAGAATATAAAGCATATTCTCTAATGCACCAAGGAGTATATAAGATTAAATATTATTTTCCCTTTATTTTTATTTTAGAAACTAAGCAAAGTTTCGTTCTAATGCTAGAGATTAAGTAATTAAGGTATAAGTCTATTAACTATAGGACTACTTACCCCTTTCCCCTTTTCTTTTATTTCCCTAAAATCCTACACTATAGACTAAATTTATTTTCTCTAATTTTCTCTATTATTTATAAATAATTTAGGAAGGGAGGAGGTATATCTACTACTAAGTAAGGAGAGTTATTAGAATTAATAGTATTTAGATTAAGTAGAAGGGTCTCTACTACTTTAGTAAACTACTCTTTTCCTAAGAAAGGTATAAGAGCTCTCTCTTAGGAAGACTAAAGGTAATACCTAGAGATAAAGCGCTATTTATAGCTAGCTATATAAGACCTATTCTAAATATAATTACTATATATACCTTCGCTAACCCTAGAAAGTAAGATATAGCTATAGAAAGGGAAGTATATATGCTTACTAAAGAAGGTAATATACTATATATATAAGTTTAAGTAGTTAGTATAGAAAATACTATTTAATTTACTAAACATAGACACTAGTAAAGCATAATAATGCTTAGGATACTATAAAAAAGCGTGTAAGAAATACCCGTTAGGATAAGCTATCTTAGCAGGAATAAGGACTAAGTAATAATATTTGTTTTTAATAGTAAGGGCTAAGATACTATTTACTTTAGTGTAGCTTCTTATAAAATTCTTTAGTAATTTAGTTCTCTTTATAGTAGTAATTAGATAGGGAGGAGCCCTTTCTAAGGAATTTTTAGAAGGTTAGAGGGTAATCTTTATATATAAAGGAACACTGCTATTACTAATATTAATCCCGCCCTAAACCTAGAAGGCAAAAAGGAACTTATACTATAAAACAAAAGCTATTAGTATTAGCCTAAATATAAGATTAAATAATCTTTAAAATACCTATGTAGTCTTTACTAATAAATAAAGGAAAGAACTTAGTGTAGTTAGACTAGTCTATAGTCTTTATTACTAAAAGCTTAACTTCTAGAATGCTTACCCTTATAATAGTAGTAATATTAGGAAGTTTTTAATGGTTTTTATTAAGAGATTTAGCTATAATTAATTAATTAGGGTAATAATATAAAGAGTAATAAGTTAAGGAGTATAAAGAAGAGGAAAGAAAAAGGGTTAAAAGAGCCTTAAACTATAGGATGCTATATATAATAGGCGTTAGTACCTAATAAGCAAGCAGGCTACCTATAAGTAATTCATAATAGTAAGGTCTGAATCATAGTAACCACTTAATCTCCATAGACAGATGCCTCGTAATAGATACTAGCGGCTAATAGAGAGAAAGGAGAAGGCAACTAGTAATAGCTGCTAATAACCGCTTTTAAAATTAATAAAGACTATAAGAACAGGATTAGGGCCACAGGAACTACTTAATCTAACTTACTTTTTACATAAGCACATATCCTCTTAACCTTTAAAGTTTTTACTTATACTACCCTTATTTCTAAAATTCTTTCTAACTACGCTAATTTAAAAATCTAACAGGTAGTTACTATATCCTGTCCTATTATAATAGTTATTCTGTCTATCCTAGAACCTTTTAATCTTACCTAGTAAAATAAAATAGTATAGGGAGTCTATTGTAAATGAGGGTAATTACACTAAAGTAAATAGTAATACTATTACTTACTTTCCTTACGGCAGGTGCCTTACTATATACTATATTTATATTTTAATACATAGATTAAAAAGCCCTTTCTTTCGAGAAATTAAGGAAGGCACTATAGAAATTAATTTAGTTAATCTCTATGGGTAGTAGCTACCTTTGTTTTATTCGCAAAGAGACTAGCTATAGCCTTTGCTAAGATTTAAAGTTTACTAGGATAGTAATAATTTTAACCTAGTAATACTAATTAGGCTAGGATAGACAAATATATAATAGCGTAGTTATTTAATGGATATTTATGAATTCCTAAGAAAGGCTTATAAGACTCTAAGTAAAGACTAGCTTAACTAGTTTAAGCTAATAGTAATAGGGAGAATTATAGAGCGTAGGCTTAAAGCGATAGTAGTAATACTACCCTAAACATTCGAAGTTGTGAGGCCTCACTCACAACACGGGTGCACTCCGCCAGCGCACCACGCTGTAGGGCTAGGTTCACATAACACTAGCGAGCCACTAGCTATAAGTTAGCAACTCGCACGCATAACACACTTAGACCTAGTAAGCTTTAGTTAATATATAAACGCCCCTATACCTCTTACCTAGCTATCCCTTTATTCTTATAATTCTAAAGCTTCTCCTACTAGCTACCTAAGAGTAATATAGGGGGGAGAATAACCTAATTCACTAGAACTATACTATATATTACTTAGGATTAGCTAGATAATAGTAATACTATAGCTAGGGATATGCTATATTCTATAACCCTATCTAAAGCTATACCCTTTACTATAGTAGTAGAAGAGGTAGTAGTTAGGGAGTAAATTGCCTAGCTTAAGTAACTTAAGGAACTATAGGATTAAGAAAAGAAGCTTACTAACTTAATATAATCTTACAAAGGACTAGTAAAAAGGGGCTAAAAGGATAGTTTATCCTTAAGCCTTAGTAGCTAAGAAGTTAAGGTCTAAAACATTACAGAACTCTAATACCTTATAAACTTATAAAAGCATAAGATATAGCTTAATAACCTTAACTATGCCTTTAAGGGGGTAAAGAAGAAGTATTACTAGGATAACTAAAAGATTCTCTTTACACTTAACTATATACATATAAACTATTAGGCTAGATAGGACTAATACATTAAAGAATAACTAGCTAATAGTTAGGATTATCCTAAGGATAACTAGGATAAGTTCTAAGACTAGACCCTTACGCTACTTAAAGACTCTATAAGCCATGATGCATAAATGGCCACGCAGCTAGAAAACGTAAAGCAAAAGGAGGGCCAGAGTCCTATTAAGTTTAGCATTTACTTAGATTCACTAGAGAAACACCTAGAACATACTCTAGAAAAAACCTATGCTCTTATATTCTTTATAAAATTACTTCCTAACTTATAAGATTATATTAACTTACACATAGATATCACTAGTCTAACATAAGAAGATATTATATAACTTACCTAGTAATTCTAGGAGGTAATATTAAAGAATAAGCGAAAGCTAAATAATTTAGAAGAGAAGGGGCTATATAAGGTAGCTTAACACTAAAAACGTAACTCCTTATAAGGGTATTAGCTAAATAGGGACTAAAGAGATAAGGATAAGGATAAGGAAAAGACCCTAGCTACCTATTTAAATAATAATAGACTATAAGGAAGAAGATAGTGCTTTAATTATAATAGTATAGAGCATATTATTTATAATTATAATAAGCTAAGGAAAGACTAGTAAGAGAGCTAGGAAAACTCCTAGAGGTAGAAGTAAAAGCCCTTACCTCTACCTTAGATACTAGGGTACTAATAGGACACTAATTCTATACACTAGTTACTATTTATAAGCATAAAGATATTAAAACAGTAGCGGATCTTAATAGTTACGCTAAGATTAATATTATAAGCGCCTAATTTACATAGACTTACAAGCTTAATTAGGCTAAGGCCACAGCACCTATCTTAAAGGTAGTAGGGGCTCTAATAGTTCCCTAATATAGTATCTATAAGGTACCTATTATAATTAAAGATTCATAAGGTAAAGAGAAAGATCTTAAGTTACTATATATAGTAGTTAATAGGGACCTAAGAGTAAAGGGAAGCCCTATATTAATTAGAATACACATACTTATAGAAGAACGCATATATCTTTACTTATACTTATAAGAATAGTGGTTTAAAAAAAGAAAGGTAACCTTTTTACTACTAACTCCTTATAAGTTTATAAAGGTAATATATAATAAGATAATTATATATACTATCATAGGCATATTAGAGGATAAGTTTATCCCTCTTAAAGATAAAGAGAAGGTAAGAGCATATAGAACTATTAAAGATATCCTAGAGGAACTATATAAGTTTAAAGACATGTTTACATTAGATAAGGCAGGGAGCCTCCTATTAAAGAAGTTAACTAACCACATAATTAATCTTATACTAGGAGCTATACCCCTATATAGACTAATCTATTCTCTCTCCTAAAGCAAGCTTAGAGAGCTCTAGGAATATATTAATAATAACCTAAAGAAAGGCTAGATAAGACCCTTAAAGAGCCTAGTAAGCGCGCCTATTCTATTTATGCTAAAGAAGGATAGAACGCTCTAGCTATACGTTAACTATTAAGGGCTTAATAAGGTAACGCAGAAGAATTACTACGCTCTCCCCCTAATTTCAGAGATCCTTAATTAATACTAAGGGGCCTGTTTCTTTTCTAAGATTAATATTAAGGATATATACTACTGAATTCACATTAAAGAGGGTAATAAGTAGAAGATAGCTTTTCGCATGTGTTATAGGCATTACAAGTACCTTATAATACCTTTTAGGTTAATAAATACCTTAGCTACTTTCTAGAGTTATATCTATAAGGTACTATATAGGCTAGTTAATACTATTTATATAGTATATCTAGATAATATCTTAATCTTCTCTAAGATAAAGGAGGAGCACACTAAATATATTAAGTAAGTTCTTAAATATATAAGGTTAGCAGAGTTATACACAAAACCCTCTAAGTGCTCTTTCTATAAAGAATTAGTAAAATTCCTAGGATTTATCCTCTCTATTAATAGGATATTAATAAATACTCGCTGGGTTAATATAATTAGAGAATAAAAGGAGCTAATAAGTTTTAAGGATATATAGTTATTCCTTAGGTTCTATAACTTCTATTAATAGTTTATCTATAAATACTCTAGGATTATAGCACCTCTTTATACGCTAATAAAGGGCAGTTAAAATAGCATCTAGACTAGGAGGTTTATATTTAAAGAAAAGGAGTAGTTAGTATTTAACTAGCTAAAAGATACCTTTTAGTAAGCGCCTTTACTCTAACACTATAACCTAAGTTAAGCGGTGCGTATTAAGACAAATACCTTGATTTTTATAATAGCAGGAATCCTATCTTAGCAGGATAATAAGGGCTATTAGTATCTAGTGGCCTTTTAGTTAAGGAAGTTTATAAACACTAAACGCAACTATAGCATAGCTAATTAAGAGTTACTTACTATAGTAAAGTTGTTTAAACACTAGCAATATTATATTAAAGGCATGGAGATACCTATAGAGGTCCTATCAGACTATTATAATCTATAAACCTTTATAAGGTAGTAGAAGCTAAATAGAAGATAGATATAATAGTATATATTTCTCTGCCCTTTCTATTTTATAATTAAGTATAGACTAGGGAAGAGCAACCCTATAGACATACTGTTAAGAAAGTCTAATTATAAGGGCAAACCTATATTAAATAAGGTACTCCTACTAGAGCTTTAAAGGAAGATAGTAGATATCTTTATAGTAGAAGAAGAAGTACTAATATATTAAAGAAGTTATAGCATAACACTAGTCTTAGAACCCACTAAGGCAAGAGTAGCCTAGGTAGAAGGCTAGTTAGCCGCTATAAATCTAGTAACAGGTTAGCTAAATAAGGGTAATTTCAAGGAGAAAGTAGTGTATGTTTAAGACATTAGCATAGCACAAGCAATTTAGGGGGCTATTACGTTACTAAATCCCTACTAATCTATAGCAAATAAACCATTAGCATAATTACTATAGAAGGCATAGGACTAAGATCTAGATCTACAAAAGCGCGGAGGTAAGGTTAACTCCTAAGTAAAAGGGAGGGGAAAAGCTAGTCTATAGTTACATAGCGTAAGGGGCCTCCTAATATATAAAGACTAGGTAGTTATTCTGTGGGAGCCTATCTTATAATAGAAGCTTCTATAGCTATACTATAATAATTCATTAGTAAGTTACTTCAGGACTAAACACACTCTTAAACTACTAAAATATTACTATTAGTAGCTAGTAATAAGTAAAGCTATTTTAGACTATATATCTAGCTACAGGGTATGCTAGCGCGTAGTAGCTAGGAGGCACCGCCTGTATAGAAGCCTTAAATCACTACTAATACTAAGGCAACCATAGGCAGAGATCTCAATGGATTTTATCATAGGATTACCACTAGTATAGCTAGGTAACTAAGAAACTAACGCAATCCTAGTAATTATAGACTAATTCACTAAGTACTTTATCTTCCTCCCTATACAAACTATAATTAACGTAGCTAAATTAGCAAAGCTATTCTATAAGGAGATCAAGCTTTAATTTAGGGCGCTAGAGGGTATTATATCTAATAGAGAATTAGTGTTTACAAGCAAATTCTAGTTAGATATATATTACCTATTATATGTAAAGCATAGGCTTTTAATAGTGTTTTACCCCTAAACTAACAAGTAGACAGAGAGAATAAACTAAGTGCTAGAATATTACCTATAATACTTTATTAAAGAAAACTAATAGCTATAGCTAAAGCTACTCCTAATAGCTTAATTTATATATAATAATACTATTAATAGGATAATAGGTTACTTCCCTAACTACACTCTTATAAGCTATTTACCTAAGTTTTATCTAGCTTTTAAGGGTAAGAGTAAGGAGAGGGAGGTCCTAGAAGCTTACGCATGTGTATAAAAGCTACATAAGGTTAGGGAGAAACTAGCATATAACTAGGCAAGAGCTACTAAAGCATAGGTAAAGTATTATAACTAATAACACTAGCTATTAACCTTAAAAAGAGGAGACTTAGTATTACTATTAGTAAAGAATATTAGACTTAAGGACATAAAACAGAAGCTAACCCCTAGATTTATTAGGCTATTTTAAATACTTAATACTATAGGTAAATAAGCATACTAACTAGCGCTACCTAATAAGTATAGTTAACTATATAACGTGTTTTACGTTAGTCTATTAGAGCTATAGAATCACTAGAAAGACACTATAGATAAAGAAATGCTAATACTAGACCTTAAAGATAAAGATAATAAATTTAAAGTTAAAGAAGTTAAGGATTACAGGAAGACTTATAAAGGTAATAAATACCTAGTAAAATAAAAGGGTTAGCTAAGCAAATATAATTAATAGGTAGTAGTAGAAGACATAGAAGGCGCTTAATATATAATTTAGGCCTTCTATTAAAGTAAAATAAGGAGGAAGCATAGTAAGTTATAAGTAAATCATAAGCACTAAGGAATAATATTACTATAGTTAAGGCTTAATATTATTAGTTACCTAAAAATTCTACCTAGAGGCCTGCGTTATATTATAAAAAAAACAAAGGAAATAGCACCTAAAGCGTAGGTAAAGCAACTAGAAAACCCTCTATCGTAGCCCCTAGATAGGAGATAACCTTGCTATTAATAAACCCATACTTCGCCTTATTCTTATTAGCCTAAATCACCTTCTCTATAGCATAGAAAAAGTAGTGCACTACTATAGCCTAGGTAATATAGCCTAGATCTAATAAATAAAGCTAAAAAACTATACGCGCTTCCTACATAGCTATAGCATCCTCTAGGTTCTCCTATTAAAATATTAGTAAAGCCCTAGTAAATAAATAATAAAAAGCTAAGGGTAAACTAGAAGAGAGGGAAATAGGGCTATAGCTACTAAGGTAACTTATAACTACTACTAAGAAACCAGATAGCTCTAGTAAGAAATAGAGGTAGCCTACATAGAAAGGTTAGCGAATAACAAGCAATTAGGTTAGGATTTAATAGACTTAATACGCCTTTATAGCACTAGTTAACCTAAAGGCAACGCGGTATAAGGTATTCGTATAGTTAAATCCTATAACTAAGTTAAGGACACACTTAGTAAAGCCATAGTAAGTCTTCTCTAAAAAAACACTAACGCCCTCTTTATTTAGGGTAGAAATAGTAGCGCCTATAAGGGCTTACACTTACTTATAAATAACTATTAGGTTAGAAAAGTCACTAGCTATTATTACTATAGCCTAGTATAGAAAAGTCAGTAAGTTAGAAGCATATAGTAATAAAATACTAAGCAACTCACTATCTTATAGGTATTACCACGCTTATTATATTAGAGATAACGCTTTAACTACTTATCCCTAGTAGCACTACTCCTAAGTAAAGAATAAGAAAAACTACATATAATCCTTAGTAAAGTGGCCTTAATTAGCAAATACCTCTTAAAGTTAGCGTAGCTAGTGCGTAAGTAGTGCATATAAGAGTACTTATAGAAGCAAATAGCATTAGTTTCTATAATAAAATAGTAAGGATAGGTGCGTAATAAGTTAGGGTAAATAAAGTCTAATTAAAATTAATTAGAATAGTCTAGAGTTATAAGGAGAAAAAGGGAGTAATATAATAGTAAGTTTCAATAAAATTTATATTATAAAGCTAACTAATTATTTGTTATTATTTTCATTATTAGCTAGTTAGCAAAAAGCTATATTAAGGCTAGGGAAAGCTATTTAGGAGCCTAGCTATAAGTAGGGGGATAATTATAAGGCCCTACTTATAATATAAGTGCACTCCGCTAGCGCACTATGCTGTAGGGCTAGGTCTATGTAACACTAGCGAGCTACTAGCTATAAGTCAGCAACTCGCACGCATAACACACTTAGACCTAGCAAGCTTTAGTCAATATACGAACGCCCCTATACCTCTTGCCTAGCTATCCCTTTGTTCTCACAGAAGTTAGCAAGATAGAAGATTTTAATATAGATATATTATAATAATTAATTAGTTTAAAAGCTAGAAGACTTTATACTACCTATTAGCCTATTAATATTAAGTATAGCTATAGTTATAACCTTATTAACCTTCACTTACATATAAGTAATTAACGCCTTATTATAAGATTTACTTTCTTTACAAACTATTAGACTACTTTTATATTTAATAGGAAATAAGGATATCTATACTATTTTAATAGCATAGATAAGGGATAAATAACTTAGTTTGCTAACTTCGTATGCGGATAGGGGCAGATTATATAGCTTATGAATTACCCCTTTAATTTCAAAGTAATTATAGTCCTAGCAATAGAGTAGAAAGGAAACTAGGAATATAGGTATATATACCTAGGGTTCCTTCTCTAGATAATCCGCTATTAGGTTGGTTACTAAGTAATTAATCTGCTATTAGAAGATCAAAATGCACTGAATAAGTATAATATTAAGTTTAAATAACTACGCACTTTCGGAGGAGACTTAACTATTAACTAACGCTTTAAACTATACCTTGAAGACTAGATAGTAACTAATAATATCCTAGACCTAAAGTATAGCTATATAAAAGCACTTAAAAGAACTATAAGAGTTTTATAAGATATAGCTATAAATAAACTTAGAATAGGAGATTAATTACTAAGGGAATTATTATACTAGAAGGACTTTAACCTCTAATACTTAATATAATATATAGTGAAATACTTAATACCTTACTTTATAACCTAAATAGTTAGTGAAGGACTCCCTATTAGTGCTATACTTATGCCTTAGAAGCTTTAAGTTACTAATAAGAGTTATTTAATTAAATAGTATACTAATATAGTAAAGTATAATAAGCTTTATATTTAGGATTTCTAGTAACCTATAGCTTATGTCTTTACTAGTAACCCTAAAGGTTAGGGTTAGGGTTAGAGGCTAGATAATCTCAAATAATCTCAAATAAGCTCATATTCATCTTAGGAAAACACAGGTAAAAACTTGATTTGAACAATCCAAGCTAAAGGCAACGAAGGGAGAGTTGATTTTCTATCAAAAGGGAGGGAATCTAGGGTTTTTATCTAGCTAGGGGGTCAGGGGCTAGGCCGGATCCAATGTGGTTGAATTGATCCGACAATCCGATAGATCCGAGGTCCAAGGGGCTAGAGGTCTTGTGAGAGAGGTCTCTAGGGGTCATATTCCTAGCCACACAGTGGCTAGTAATAAGTAAAGCTATTTTAGACTATATATCTAGCTATAGAGTATACTAGCGTGTGGTAGTAAGATAGCACTGCCCCTATAAAAGCCTTAAATTGCTACTAATACTAAGGTGACCGTAGGCAGAGATCTTAATAGACTTTGTCATAGGTTTACTACTAGTATAGCTAGGTGAGCGAGAAACCAACGTAATCCTAGTAATTATAAACTAATTTACTAAGTACTTTATCTTCCTTCCTATAAAGACTATAATTAACGTAGCTAAATTAGCAGAGTTATTCTATAAGGAGGTTAAGCTATAATTTAGAGCGCTAGAGGGCATTATGTCTAATAGAGGGTTAGTATTTACAAGCTAATTCTAGTTAGAGGTATATTACTAGTTATATGTAAAGCGAAGGCTTTTAATAGCGTTTTACCCCTAAACTAATAGGTAAATAAAGAGAATAAACTAGGTGCTTAAGTATTACTTATAATGTTTTATTAAAGAGAACTAATAACTATAGCTAAAGCTACTCCTAATAGCCTAATTTACGTGTAATAATGCTATTAATAGGATAATAGGCTACTTCCCTAACTATGCTTTTATAGGCTATTTGCCTAAGTTTTGCCTTGCTTTTAAGGGTAAGAGCATAGAGAGGGAGGTCCTAGAGGCTTACGTGTATATTAAAAAGCTATATAAGGTTAGGGAGAAACTAGTATATAACTAGGTAAGGGCTACTAAAGCGTAAGTAAAGTACTATAACTAGAGATATTAGCTAATAACCTTAAAAAGAGAAAACTTAGTACTACTATTAGTAAAGAATATTAGGCTTAAGGACGTGAAATAGAAGCTAAACCTAAGATTTATTAGGCTATTTTAAATACTTAATGCTATAGGTAAACAAGCATACTAACTAGCGCTACCTAATAAGTATAGCTAACTATATAACATGTTTTACATTAGCTTATTAAAGCTATGGAATTACTAGGAAGACGCCTTAGATAAGAATATGCTAATACTAGACCTTAAAGATAATAATAATAAGTTTAAAGTTAAAGAAGTTAGGGATTATAGGAAAATATATAAAGGCAACAAATACCTAGTAAAATATAAGGGCTAGCTAAGCGAATATAATTAATAGGTAGTGTTAGAAGATAT
Organism: Epichloe hybrida; assembly: GCA_019022495.1. Taxonomy (NCBI): domain Eukaryota; kingdom Fungi; phylum Ascomycota; class Sordariomycetes; order Hypocreales; family Clavicipitaceae; genus Epichloe; species Epichloe hybrida. The sequence goes on from JAFEKR010000022.1 coordinate 176,302, forward strand.
AGAAAGTGCTTAATATGTAATTTAAGCTTTCTATTAAAGCAAAATAAGCAGAAAGTATAGTAAGATATAAGTAAGTTATAAGTAATAAGGGATAAGGTAATTACAAAAAAGGCCTAGCCTTATTAGCTACTATCACACTCTAATTAAAACCCTTATTAGACTATTTACTAAATAATAAAAGAAAAGATACCTATAAGGAGGGGAGTCTTATAGGAAACCCTTTTATAGTTACCCCCTTATGCGTTAAAATAACGCTATTATAAAGGAGGTACTTTGTGCTCTTACTCTTATCCTCCTAAACTACTACCTCTATTACCTAGAAAAACTAGTGCTTTACTACCCCCTAGGGCATAAATCCTAGATTATAATATTATAGCTATAAAGTTATTTTTCTTTTCTAGGAATTATAATATATAGCATAGTTTAGCTATAAAAGTTAGTAAATAAGTAGCAAAGGAGAAGTAATAACTTATAATCCCTAGGGTAAGGGTAGGATATATAGTAACTAAAAGTTGCTAGTATAAAATAATATACTAATTATATATAGCTAAAGTAGCCTACCTAGGGAGTAAGTAAAGGTCTAGAGAACACGTAATAAAACATACCTAATAGACCTTAGTAGCCCTAGTTAAACTAAAGGAAACATAATAAGCTATATTAGCGTAATTAAACCCTAAAATAAGGTTTAGATAATAGGTACTAAAATAGTAGCAAGTTACCTTAAAAAACATATAATTATTAGGGTTATTAGAGTCCTAATCACTTAGGGCATCTATTAAAGTTTTTACCTAATTAAGGGTAGTAAGAAGATTTAGAAAATCCCCTTATATAGTTAGTATCACCTAGAGAGATATAGGTAATTAGGGACTAAAAGAGCAGAGAATATAATATACTTACTATCTCATAAGTATTGCTACGTTTAATATACTAGATATAATGCTTTAAATGTTTCCCTTTAATAATAGTGGTTAGTATGCTAGGGAATTAATAGTTAATCTAAGGGATGTTAGGCTTAGCTAGAGAATTCTTCTTAAAGTCTGCGTAACCTATGCGTAAATAATATATATAGGAATATCCTCTTAAATAGATATTAGGGATAGCTATAATAATAACACTCTTAACGCTTTCCCTATCTAATTCTATTCTAATAATAAGGCAAGTAGTAAAGGTAAAGTTATAGTAACTAATAATATAGTAGTATCTAGGGAAAAGTTTACTATAAATAAGAAAGGGAAAAGTTAGTAATATAATAGGGAGTCGTAGGTGAATTTGTACTTAAACACTAATGTTATTATTATTATTTTAGTATAGCTACTACTTAGTAAATAGCTATATAGTACCTACTAAAAGCTATTCAAGAGCCTAGCTAAAAGTAAGGGGGTAATTATGAGGCCTTACTTATAATACTAGCGCGCTAGCGTACCACTAGGTAAGCGTACTACGCCCTAGGGCTAGGTTTATGTAATACTAGTAAGTTACTACCTATAAGTTAGCGACTTGCACGTATAACACACTTAGACCTAGCAAGCTTCAGTCAATATACAAACGCCCCCATACCTCTTGCCTAGCTATCCCTTTGTTCTCACACTAAAGCGTTAATATAATTAATAAAGCTTAATTTCTATAAGATAACTCTAAGTAATACTTTCTTCTTTATTAAGAAGCATTTACATATGCCCTTATTTATATATAATAGGAACCTTAATATTCCCTTACTATAAAATATTCTCTAATATATAGAAATTAATCTTTAGGCAAGTTATATTATTAAGGTATAAGAGAAAGGGAGTGTTTATAAGGATTACCTAAAAGAGAATAATTCTAAATAGAGTTAGCACTTTAATTAATCCTAGTGCCTTAATTAGTTCTCTAGGGCCAAATTTAATCTTTACCTTCCTAGTATCTAACTTATTAAGTATAATAGTTAGTATTATACTTTATAAAGCTAAGAATTAAGGGTAGCTTACTAATAAACATCCTATAGCACCTATATTAGCTATAATACCTTTAAAGGTTCTAGATAAATATTATCCTTTAAGTGTAAATATACTTAGTGCCTTATCTAGTTTCTAAAGATTAAATAAATTCTTCTTAGCTAGAGTATAAATTATTACTTTACTAGTAAGAATCTTAGTAGTTACATAGCTATTATAGGTAGTCCTATGTATAAAGAAGCTTATAAGCACTTAGCTATTATTATCTTCTTTACTAAAACTAAGTTCTATTAGGTACTAGTTAATATTATTATCTTTAGCTAATTCAGAATTATTATTACCTTTATACTGTATTAGGAATATATTATATAAAGAAGCTATTAAGTCTATATAGGAGTAATTCTTAAAGCATTAAAACACTTTCTTCTAGTTCTTATCTAAGTGCTTAGTTAACTAATAACTTTCTTTACTATATATATAATACTTTTTTAAGCGGTAAGGCTTACTCTTTAATATAGATTAACTATATTAGGCTTCCTTACCTTTCCTATTATACCTATAGTTAGTCTAAAAGTATTCTTTAGTGCTAGCTTCTATAAGAAACTACTATTAATTAATTAAGGCTTTAGATTCACTAATTAATATCCTTATCTATTTATAAAAGCATTAGAGGTTAATAGGAGGATTAATAATATAGGCCCTATATTCTAGGATTCCTTTATAGGCATTTAGAATCTAACTACAGAGATCTAATTCTAACTATAATCCATAAGGATTTGCCCTTTATAAATTCAAAAGCTTTATTATAAGATTTTTAAAGTATTTAATCTTTAATTTATTAGGATTCTCTTAGGTAATTATAAGTAGCTATAATTTTCCCTATAATAAATAGTTTTTCTAATATATATTATCTATCTTAAACTTTTACCTAATCCTATAAATAAGAGTTAGGAGATCTTAGGGGTCTCTTTAGCCTAAAAGGTTCTCTAGGAAGTACTAAAAAGGTTTTCCTTTTAGTATAAACTTAAAGCTATAGCCTAACTATTCTTATATAATACCTAGTATCTTATACTTTCTTTAATAAGTTAAAAGCTTAATATTAAGAATATTATACTCCTTAGCACTATACTTAATACTCTTATTATTATAAAACTTATTAAGATTAAGTAATTACTTTAATAAGGATTAGCTTATCTCTTAAGGGGGAATAGGGATAATTAAATCTTATAGAAAGGGTGCTATAGTTCTAGACTATAGAGGGGGATTATAATACCTTACTATAGAAGGGGAAGTAAGGGGGGTCTAGGCTTATAGTTAAGGGCTTATAATAAGGGAATTACCTTTGCTATTATACCTTTACCTTATACTTAGTATACTTAGGGATTAATATAATAGAATCTAGGAATAGAATAGGAGTAGTTATAATAGTTAAGGGGATTAGGGAGATTATAAATTAATTAGTTAATCTTTAAGAAAAGGGATAATAATAAGGAGAAAGTCTTTATAAAAGTCTTTTTCTACTATTTACTTCTTAAATATAGAATACTTCCTTCTAACTTCCTATATTTTCTCTTTCTTCTAATTACAAAATCTATTATAGTTAATAATATCTTTAAGTAAGAGTATTATCTTATAGTAAGTTTAAAGATTTATATAAATACTACTAAAGAAAAGAAAGTCTTAAAGAATCTTTATAGCTCTAAGATTTACTATTTAGAATATCTCTTACTTTTATTCTTTAAAGTTATTATTAAAGATAGTAAATAAGGTCTATAAGTATAAGTTCTTATATTTATAGGTTACTTTCTTAATAAGAATCTAAGCTATAAGTTCCTTAGGGGTAGTGTTTACCTTAAGATTAAATAATTCCTTATTCTCTAGTGCTTATTATATAACATATTAGTGTAAATTAGAGGTAATATACCTAAGGAGGTAAGTTATAACTTATAGATTAACTTCTCTTATAATATCTTTAAGGGGTGTGTGTTTATAGTTAGAAGGAATATCTTAGGATCTAGATCCTTTTAGTTAATCTTAATATTTTACTATAATATTAGTAGTAAATAGTGAGGTAAGGAAAATAAAGAAATTCTAGAGGTTTAAAGGATTATAAGTAAAGCTATTATCTTCGCCCCTTAGTAAGTTAATTAATTAACTAAAGATAGCTTTAGACTAGTTACTAACTAGGCCTTAATTATTTAATAAACACGCTTCTAAGGGTTTATTTATATAATAGATATACTAATTAAATAAATAAAGATAGGTTAGGTTAGTTACTAACTAGGCCTTAATTAAGTTAATAAGCTTAGATTTAGTATAAAGCTAGTTATAGTTACTTAAAGTAAAAGGAGAGCTAGAATATACTTTTTCCTTAGTATATTTAGTATCTTAAAGTAGTACTTCCTTTTTTATAAGGTAAGTCCTTAATACTAATACCTCTTTTATAAACCTTACTAATCTATAGTATTTATAAAGATAACTACTAATTAGTATTAGTACTATAGAATACTAGTAACCTACGCGTAGGGTTTTTAGGGTGAACTAAAGTGTATATAATTATTATATATTCTAGTCTATTAAAGCAAGCAAAAGAGAGATTAAATAGAAGTAAAGAGAGTATGCTATTTATTATAGGAAAAGGGTGTTACGACTGTGGTGGGAGAGATATAAACGGAGTGAAGGCTAAGGTTCTTAGTCATAGCTAGAGAGCTACTACTTAAGGGTAGGTATATAAAGGTCTTAAACTCTAACCTTTCACATCTCTTATAAGTAGTCCTTATCTAAATACTTTACTATATACACATAGCTATCTAGTAGCTACTTAGTTATTTACATAAGCTAAGGCTTACCTAAGGGCTTTATTATATAACTATCCTATCCGTTACTCCCTAGCCTCTATGCTCCTAATATACTACCCCCCTAATATATAATTATCCTTAATTATAAAGAGCTACTTAGCTAGTGTATATTTGCTACGCATAACCTATAGTAATATCTATATTACTAGCTATACTATTAGTGCGTAGTATTACATCTGCTTTAAATAATAAGGTAAATATTATTAGGACCTAGGTAATCCTTCTTATAATATCTAGATTATAGATAGCTATATACTTACTACTTTATTACCTCTAATATACATACCTCTATTTAATAAGTTATTAGCGCTAAGTAAGCAGACTACTTATATTAATTTTTATAATTAGGTTAAATAAATAGGGTAACACATACTATTTAAAATAAATAACTTCTTATCTAATATTAGGGATATTATATTAATCTTACTAGGAGTTTATAGCTAGTGTGTGTATTTACTAGTAGTAGCTATAACTATAAATATTATAATTCCTAGATTAGCTATATATAGTATATAGATTACTTAGGGGTCTAGGGCTAATATAAAAAAAGCTTACTTTCCCTTACTTCTATATACTTTTCTTCCCTCTATATTCTCCCTTAGTATTATAAGTTACCTTTACTTATAAGCTAGTAGCTTTATAACTTCTCTTATAGTAATTACTAATATCCTATAGCATTACTTTATTATCTATATTTATCCTTATCTAAAATATCTAAATTCTCTTAAACACTAAAATATTAGTTACTTACCTTTTACTTATAAGTTTCTTATAGTATATTACTACTAACTTACTAGTAGTTAATAATATCTTTAATATAAGTAACTACTTTACTACTACTACCTCCTTTTATTTTAAAGACTTCTATAATATTCCCTTTAAAGTCTCCTAGTAAGAAATATTTAGCTTCTAAAATTTCTATATAAGTATAATATCTAGGTCCCCCTAGCGCTTACCTTACTAACTTATAGCTAGTAATACTAGTAAAATAAAAATTCCCTATATTTACTATATATAGTAGGTTATAATATAGGCTATTATACCTAAAGATAGTAATAGTATAAAGCTATAATATATTATTAAGGGTAAATCTATCCTAACCTAATATACTAATTCTCTAAGTATAACTTTACTACTATCTTACTATATATCCCTCCTAACTTATATAAATAACTTAATAAAATATACTTATTATATATATAATAATAAGGACTATACTAGGGTTTATTCTCCTTTTCCTACTACTAATATATATACTAATATACTACTAGTATACTACTTAGTTTACCTAGTTATACTATATACTCTTTAAGCGTATTAATACTTATAGTAATCCTAATAATAATCTATACTTTCTTAATAATATATATATCTCTTATTTCTATAACTTAGTTATTACTAATATACTACTAGTGTCTTATATATATAAAATATAAACTTTATAATATACTCCTAACTACTAAAAATACTAATAAGCGTAGGTAGGTAAGGTAAGTATAGCTTATAGTAAAAGTTATATATAAGGCTAATACTAATAAATAAGTTACTATATTACTACTTAATAATACTATTAATCTAGAAGTCTAGATTAATATTTCTAATAGTTTATATTTTATTATATAAAATCTTCTATTTATATATACTTCCTATACTCTAGCTTATAGCTTTACTAACTTACTAGTAGCTTACTACTAATATATCTATGCTTCTTACTTGTATTAGGCTACTAAACCTCCCTAGCAAGCTTTATACGTATATATATAGAGAGGGGGATTTTTCTAATAATAAGGATAAATCCTCTGCCCTTATTATTACTAGTAAGACTACTAAGGGCCTAGTAGGTAATATGTTAATAAAGTAATTAGTATAAAGTAGCTATAAGTTAGGTTACCTAAGAAATTATCTGGATTTCTTTTGTATATTACTACTACTATCTAAAATCTATTAAATACATCTCTGTGTCCGTAAACTAGCTACTTAGTTACTACTTGTAATTCTTAATAATATTTATTATAATAAAATCTCTTTTCTTTACCTAAGAATTCTCTAAAGTATTATAGCCTTTCTATTTAACTAGGTATTTCTAACGTCTTCTATTATAATAATATAATATAATTCTTTTAACTTTAAACTCCTACTTATTATCCGCAATATTATCTTATAGTAAGGACATATCTTTTACGCTAGATAGGTCCCTTATAAATAGTTTAAGGTTAGTAATATTAAAAACATTATACAAATGCGTTCTAGGTAGTAGCTTTAATTAGTATATAAGTCTATAGGTACTAATTACCTTTTTGATTTTATAAGGGCCTAAGTACTTCACACTTAGCTTCCTACTAGGTTATTATAAGTTAATATTCTTTATAAATAATAAAATATAGTTACTTACGCTAAACTTTATTAGGGTTTACTTCTTATTATAGTGTTTTATATACTAAGTCTATAAGTTACTTAGGAGCTACTTAATTACTACGTGTTTATCTTTTAGTGTAATAGCATAAGTTTTTACCTAGTTATTTACTATAGGAATATTCATAACTACTTACTATAGTCCCCTAGGGTTATAGCCTTATAGCGCCTTAGCTAAGGTATAGCTATAAGTTAAATAAGCGCTTATATTATACGCAAACTATACTATTAAAAGGTTATTAGCCTAATTGGTTTAGTTAAAGTAAGTAAAGGCTCTTAAATAGTGCTCTAAAACTTAGTTTAGACATTCTATCTAACTATCTATTTACGAGTGGAATGTGGTGCTTAGTTACCGCTTAGTTATAATAAGATAGTAAAAGGTTATCTAAAACCCACTAGCAGAGCTTTGTACTACACTACACTACATACTACACTACACTACATACTACACTACACTACATACTACACTACAATGAAATTTTTCTACTACATGTAGTATTTGTAGTATTTTGAATTTTTTAATAATATAATAGCTTATACTAGCTTATACTAGCTTATAATAGCTTATAATAGCTTATAATAGCTTATAATAGCTTATAATAGCTTATAATAGCTTATAATAGCTTATAATAGCTTATAATAGCTTATAATAGCTTATAATAGCTTATAATAGCTTATAATAGCTTATAATAGCTTATAATAGCTTATAATAGCTTAAAATTACTTAGAATAAGTAAGAATAGCTTTTATTACTTTATAATATTATAAGTGTTAAAGTTTAATTAAGTTTAAATAATAAATAAATAACTTAAATAAAAACATTAGTAAGTATTAGTAAATTACTATAGAAAAAGCTTTACTTTTTAGTTATTTAGTATTTTAAGGTTTATAAAAATATTAGTAAAATAAAATACTTTTCTTTCTTATGTTTTTTTAAAATAATATTTAAAATAATAATAGTAGAAATATATTATTTACCTTAGTTAGCTTTCTATATAGCTAGTACTAGTACTTTAGCTATAATAGTAATAATAATAATAATAAACTTTAATATCTCTTTTTTCTTTAACTAGATTATAAAAAAAGTATAAAAGCTAGTAATAAATAAAAGATATATCTAACAAGACCCACTTTAGACCCACTTTAGACCCACTTTTATTAATATTTTCTTTTATAGAACTAGATTATAAAAACTAGAAAAGCTATAACTAAGTAACAAGTATAATTAAATAGACCCACTTTTAGATCCACTTTTATAAATCCCTTCTTTTCTAAGACTATGTTATATATATTATTTACGCTAGTTAGCTCTATAGATAGCTATTACTAGTACTCCTACTACTAAGTTAAAAGGGAAAACCCTATACTAGGAAGAAAAACCCCCTTACGTCTATTTACAGGCTAGCGCTAGCCCTATAACAGGTCTACGCTGCTTAGTGTGTTTCCTATTATAGGTATTTATTACTAGCTTATACTAGCCTTATCCTATTAAAAAGAAAAAGAAAGGAAAAATATATAAAATAAGAGTTCATAGGCCCCTTCTAGTCTTGCTTTAGTGTAATAACACACTTATCCTAAGTCTCTTTACTTTAGGCTAGGGTAAAGTAAATCTAGATTTATAGCGTTAATTTACTTCTTATTTACTCTTACGCTTACTCTCCTATAGCCCTACTTTTTAGCTATCTCTAGCCTATTCTTACCTTATATATCTAGTAAAGTCTAAGTACTTAGTTTTATTTAATTAGCACTAGGGGAGGGTAGTTATAGCCCTAGACTAGGGTAGTCCTAGGTTGAGATTACTTATGTGTTATTAGATTCATTAATTATATTATGCTTTATTTTTAAGTAAGTTATCTAAATTATCCCCCCCCCCCCCTCTATAGGTATAAAAGAGAGCTCTCCCCCCCTAGGGTCCTAGTCTCTTTCTTCTCTTTATATTAAACTTCCTATAGGTTTTTCTTTTCTTTCTAGCTATTTAAAGCTATCCTAGGCTAGGGTTAAGTTATTTACTAATATTTGCTATAGATTTAGACTAAATCTAGTATAATAGCGCTAGAAGCTATAAGTACTTTAGTGTTACTGCTTGTCTAGCTCTAATCCACCTAGGAATCTCGCAAGTATAAGGACTTCCTAAGGAAGTCTATAACTAAAAAGTAATACACATAGGTTATAGAGAAGGGTTTGTCTATAAGTTATATTTGCTTCTGCTCTAGGCCTAGTTTACTACTAATTTACTTTAGCTTAGTAAACTAAGAGAAGTTTAATATATTTCCTATAAATCTTGTTTAGTTTAGGACCTTAGGCACCAGAGCTTTGCACTCGTGTAGTGTAGTATTTCTTGTAGTATTTCTATTTATTTTTATATCTAGCTTATAATTGAAGTTATTATCCTAAAAATCACGTGATCTTATAGAGGAAAATTCTTAGAAAAATACTATATATATAGGTGGGTCTAAAAGTGGGCCCTCGCTCCACAAATCACAAATACTACATTTGTAGTATTTTTTTAGTACTAAAATGTAGTAAAATGTAGTTTTTCCAATTTGTGGCCTAAGGACCCACTTTTAGACCCACTTTTGTATATAACTACACTGTAGTTTTAAAGTTATCTATTTAAAAATCAAAGTTTTATATCTCTATATATTTTCTAAGATTAGATATGAATTATTTGTTAGAAAAAAAAAAACTACAAGATGTAGTGTAGTACAAAGCTCTGTTAGGCACTAGTGCTATCTTATTATTAGTAGGTTAGTTCTGCTCTGGCTTAGTAATAGGGCTAACTTACTAGATAGGTGCGGCTACTAATGTGTGTTTTAACTATTAGGTTTAGAACTATTAATACCACTAGGTAATAATTAATAATCACCCCTACTCTAGCTTAGTTCTATGTCTAATTCGCTATTTTAGCTAAACTTATTTAGTAATTAAAATAAGCATTAGTAGTTAGTTAAGACCTAGGCTTCTATAGCTAATAGGGGTGGTAAGTTTATTCTAGCTTGATGGCGGGTCTGTTCTAGCTCTAATATCTTCCTTAATAGGCCCTAGAAGGCTTTTAGGACTAGGTTAAGAAGCTTTACGCTAGTAATTAGGTAAAGAAGAAGTAAAGCGCCTTAGTAGTAGGCCTAGACTAGGCTAGTTTCTCTAAGGAATAGTATACTAAGCTTATCTTTTAGCTTATATGCCTTAACGCGTATATAGCGAAGACAAACTATCTCCTACTCTCTATTATTCCTATAAAAAATCATAACTAGGTAGCTATAGGTGTAATTCCTATCCTAGAGAAGGAATAAGGTAGTGGCTTAAATTTAGCTTAGAGTAAGGGTAGTAGCGGGCTAGTAGGACTTATAATACCTAGAGTTTATAGTTAAAATTAATCTAATAATAGTTCTAGACCTGAATGTTTTTTATTATGATTATAAATTATAAAATTAGTCCCTCCCCTAGCCTGCCTCTGTGCCTACACTATCTGTTTTATTCCTTATACTAGATTTATGATTAGAAGGTTTTCTGTTTATTAATGGATTCGGCCTAGGTCTAGCGGTATTTTAAGCTATCTTATAGCTAGCTCCTATGCTAATAAGTAATATTAGAGTTATCTTATGCTAAGGAACCATTTAGCTAAATATTTTGCTTTTTAAGGTTTGTTTAGGGCTAGCCTTACCTCTTATATATTAGCAGGCTATTGCTACTAAGGTTGCTTATGGTTATATTTACTATAATTAACTAGTATATAGTATTAGTTTTCTATAGCTTAACTATAGCTATATAGGGGCGAAACCACCTTAGGAACCTTTCTTTAGAATAGGAACTTATTTAGGTCTATCTTTCCTATGCATAGTTAGATAATTATTAAAGAGATATGCTTATCTATATTAGTGTGAAATTCCTAGATTTCCTTTAGGTTATAGGAGGGTAGGCAGTCTTTAGTTAGTTCTTTAATATGTTTACTCTAGGCTAGCCTCTCTTTATTATACTAGTCCTCCTATTATTTCTTCTATTCCTTATCTAGGTCTATATCTAGTTTATTATTAATAGGTAGGGGTCTTCTTCTATAGTATAGTACTATTATAACTAAGTTAGCTACAGCTTGGATTATCCTTGCTATCCTACTATTAATAATTCTATCTTTAAACCTTTACTTTATCTTATTTAGGTAGAGGTTAAGGGGGGGATATAGGTCTTAACTTCTAGTTATATAATAGGTATGGCCTTAAATGCCCCTATAATAATCCGGAGGCAGGCTAATTAATTTATTATAAAGCTTTTTACTACTTCTCTTAGCTATCCCCCTTTTTTAGTAAGGGTATAATAAGCGCTTACTCTATAGGTAAGGATAGGTTAGACTACCTATGTATATAGGAGTCTAGTATCTCTAAAGCTATATCCCTAGGCTAATGCTACTAGCTTAGAGAGTATAAGCTACTGCTAGGCTAACTTACCCTTAAGAATATTTCTATAGGCACTCTAGTTAAGTTTCTTATTAACCTATACTCCTAGGAATTTATATAATTCTATAGGCACTATCTCCTTTACTCTAAGTTAGACTCTAGCCTAGGAAGGTCTATAGGACTTACTAAAGTATATAAGTTTAGTTTTAGCTAGGTTAAACTTAACTCTTACTTACTTTACTTATTCCTTATAAATCTTTTATATAGCTTTAAGTCTCCTCTAGGTCTATACTATATTCTTACTAAAGGCTACTATATTTATATTATTTATAAATCCTATAGCTACTATGCCTAGGATAGCCTAGAGGTAAATATAGAGCTTTACTAAGTAAAGTAAGAAGAGGATTAAGGAGAGGGGTAATCCTTATAGGGTACTAGCCTTAATTATAAATAGTCTAGAGAGTCCTTTATTAAAGCTAAGCTAGCTTATTCTATCCATAAGGAAGCTTTATATTACTACTATTAGCTATTATAAGACTCCTATCTTTATAAGCAGGTGTATTAGGTATAGGTAGCTAACTTTATTAAATACTAAAGATATATCTATTTACGCTAGTAAGGTAATACTACCCCTTCCCTAAGCCTCCCTAATATATTTAATAAGGACTCTTATTATAGTTTCTATTAATCTATTTATCCTATTGCCTATCTAGAGCTTAGGGAGTAGTCCCTTTACCTTAGTAAAGGCTATAAGTTGCTTTGCTATCGCTACTTCTATAATCTTTCCTACTATATTAAGTAGTAAGATTAGTCTTTACGCGTTAGCTCTCCTTATTTCCTTAGTGGTTTTGCTAGGTTTCCTAATTACTACTACTCTTATGGTTCGGAAGCGGGCTAGGAAGTATCCTATTTCTAGGACTGTATTCAGGAGCCTGGCTATGGCATCTTTGGCCAGGTCATCGCAGGCTTTGATGTAAGACTATGTTATAAAAACTATAAAAGTAATAAAATTAAGTAAGAGATATAATTAAATAGACCCACTTTGGACCCACTTTATAAATCCCTTCTTTTTATAAGACTAGATTATAAAAAACTATAAAAGCTATAACGAAGTAAGAGATATAACTAAATAACCTTACTTTAGACCCACTTTAAACTTACTTTAGACTTACTTTTAAAAGAAACTATTTAACTAAGAAAGTAAGCTAAGAATAGTATTAATAATTAAACCTAGTTTTAAAGCTTATTTCTTTATATATTAAATAATTAACAGAAATTAATTAATTTTATATTTTAATATCCTAAAAAATATTATAGCTTTATTATTATAGCTTTTTTATAGTTTTTTAATTTTCTTTTACCTTAAAAACCTAAAAACTTAATATAATTAGTTTTAATTTAAAGAAAATAGTTATATTACTAAAGAACCTCTTACTAAATATAATAAAATATTATCTTTATAATAAAAGTCTTATTAATATAAATATATTATTATTATATTTAATATCTTATTTTTATAGAATAATAAATAATTTCTTTAGGGTAAATCTTAGATTAAAAGATAAAAAATATACTAAAATTAATAGTAAATCTAAGAAAAAAGCTATAAAAGTATAAAGACCTTTTAAATTTACTAAAAAGTTTAGGCTATATATAAATACTAAAATAGTTTATCTTTAGTAACCCTATACCTATTATTAGCTTAATAGTTTAAATAAGCCTAAACTTTAAAAATTTATAACTAAATAACTAAATTATAATAAAAAGAAAGGCTAATATTAAGCTAATTAAGAAAAATCTAAGGAATATTATAAGATAATAAAAGTACTTACTTTTCTTTTTACTAATACTACATTTGTAGTATTTATAGTGTAGTGTAGTATTTACTACACTACACTACATACTACACTACACTACAAACTACTACACTACATACTACATTGAAAGCCAAAGTACTACAAATACTACACTACATGCAAAGCTCTGCTAGAGCTTTGCACTACACTACACTACATACTACACTACACTACACACTACATTACAAGGGAATTTTTTTACTATACTACACTACGTGTAGTATTTTGTAGTATTTGTAGTATTTGTAATTTTTAGTAATATAATTACTTCTAATAGCTTATAATAGCTTATAATAGCTTATAATAGCTTATAATTGTTATGGACTCGAGCTGTGAGCTCGGGTCAAGTCTGGCTCCGGAAAGGCTCTGGAAAGTATACGCACTCTAGGCGAAGGGGTTAGGGCTTTACGCAGACCACGCACAGACCGCACATAAGGGGATATATATCTAGATACTATATAACACTAGTAAAGTTCTCCTTTCTTTCTATAAGAATAATATTCTTATTCTAAACGCTTATATATAGTAGCTATAAGGCTAGTTCCTAATATATATTATTCTTTACTATAGAAATAACCTAGCCTGCGAATACACTATTACTACTAGATATAATAAGTAATAATAAGTTAACACGCTTATAATAATAGGTAAAATAGTAGGCGGAGCAGATCTAGTACTTAGCTTATGTATAAAATATAGCACCTATACTAACTTAGATTAAGTAAAAACCCTTACTAACAGGTCCCCCCTTTAATAGTAATAGGGTCCTATTTATAGCCTAGAAAGGCCTTATAACTTATAAACTACTAGTAAATAAGGAGTTTATTAGTAGTAATTAGAATTAGTAGTGTTTTATTTACTAGAACCTATTAGCTAAGGTCTAAGCATAAGTCACACCTTTCTTTAAGAAGGGTTACTGTTAATTCCTTCGGATCTTCATCGGTTCAATCGTGGCCAAAGACCGGACCGAATTGTGGGTCCGGCGCGATGCACAGGATATGATTGGCTACATTAATTCGCCACCCCCTTTTGTGCCCTACATACGGATTTCGCCTACTTTTCTAGTATCTAGACTTTCCCTCTCTTCTCCCTCTTTCCTAGCTATCTAACTATCATTAACTTTAATTTATATACAGGATTTATTACCTACGCAGGACCTTAGTGCATTTAACACTAATTAGTGGTTAACTTCATAACTATAGATAAGCTAGGTATTACAAGAAGAGATATTTCTATAGACACTACTACTACTACCCCTTATTATGCTATAACGGTCATTACGGTAAAGAGGCACGACTATATAAGTGTGCTAAAGGAAGAGACTAGAATCCTAGTTATAGGCTTGTTAGGCTTCTAAGGAATTAATTTATTAACCCTTAGGCTTAGGGATATAACTTTATTATATCTATCTAGGATATTATTATTAATTGTCGATTTTATCGTCCATCATAAGAAAACTAACTAACTAACCGAATCTATTGCTACAAGGCATTTATTTCGAACCTAACGTTAAATAACCTTAGCTAAGCTAGCTAACATATCTATAACTTCTTTACAAATATTCCCTTTATCCAATAGACCTTTAATCTCTCCCTATAAGCATCTACTGCTTGTTTTTTGCCCCCTTTTATTATTAGTGCTATTCACCCTATACCTATTAGTAAGAAAGAGAGATTACCTCCTTCCCTTCTTTTTACAAAAAACAAGAAGTAGCAATTCCTGTTATTCCCTTATTACTTTTCCTATTATTTTCTAGTTACTTTTAGAACTTATGTTACTTTCTTTATCTCTATTAATTTATTCTTGTTGCTACTTTTGCTACTTCTGCTATTTTTCTTTTCTTCCGTTTTTCCTATTTCTACGATCTTCTGATTTTATTAGAGCAATAACGCTCCTGAAATACGAAAGAAGAACCTCGTAATAGTAACAGGCAAACACAGGAGCTTAATTAGTAGTAAAAACAACAAATTAGCAGCGTTCCTTTTATAGTTAAAAATAGCAAAGGAATCTAGACTTTCCATAAGAGAAAGAGCTACTAGTAATAGTAAGGCTCTAATTATTACCCCTAAGAGACCTTAAAGGCATAAATTACCCCCACGCCTTCAATAGCTTACTCACAAATTCTTATATAACTAGAAAGAATCTGTTAAGCTAGATCTAGACACTACTACGTAGCTTAAGCTTAATAACTAAATTATAAGATTTATTAACCTTAGTAAGTATTAAGGATAGAGAGATAATAACCTATAGGAATTATTCTAAGAAGACTTTAAAGGCTAGTCTAAAGATACCTTTAAAAGGGCATCTAAGGATATTATTAGAGAATTACGTAATTCTCTATAAGATTATAGTGTCCTTGTTAGGCAAGGCCTAGGATATTTAATCCTAGTATTGCTTAAGGAAGTGCTTTATTAAACCTTAATACCCCTTTAGTTATAGGAAAGATTATAAGAAAGACTATAATCTTCCAAACCCCTAGAACCTTAATATTAATAGCCCTAATAACCTACCCTAGAAATTAACCTTCCCTAACCCTAGAGATTACTCAAACCCTCATAAGAACCCCTATAATAATCCCTATTATATTAATAGCTCCATCTAGATAATTATTATTAAGAATAACCAGTGAACCATTATTCATAATAAATTATGCCTTTATAGTAATTCCCCTCTAAGAATTAGATTATAAAGAAAATCTCAGAGCTTATAAAGATATATAAGGATAGCGACCGCTATAGTAGAAAGCTATATAACTTCTTAACACTAAAGATCACACTCTTTAAAAATAAGTATAATAGAATTAACCTTCCTTAAACGCATTATTAGAAGGCTTTCCCTATTATATTAATAGGTAATACTAAGCAATACTACCTTAATTACCTCTTTAGGAATAACTATTACTATAAATAGAGTAGTATAATACTAAAGAGTATAATTAAGAAAAACCCTAATAAAAGCAAGCTTAATTACCTTAAGATTATATTATTAACCCTTAAGAAAATCCACAGAGGCCTATACCCTACTAAAATAGTAAATACTAAACTCTATAAGTAAGCCTCAAATACTATAGCTAGTGTGCCTAAATATTAGATAGTAAAATATATACACTCCGTAGGCTTTAAGAGTCTTACTAGAGACCTCCGTAAGGTAATCACTATTGCGGAATTAAATAAGAAGTCCTCCTAATACCTTTAGTACTAATAAGAAGACCCTCTAGAGGCTATATTTACTAATTATTAGTACAGATAATAATCCCGCAGCGGAGGAAGCTATTGCAGACAGAGCCCTAGGCTAAGCACTAAGCGCTGCTTTATGTGTAGTAAGAGCAGCTACTAGTCCTCTAATTACTTTACTAAAGAATATTAAAAGGAAAAGGACCACTAGTAGGCTAGTAAAATATATTATACACCCCCTTTAGAGAAGAGATTCTAGGTATTCCTTACCTCCTATAAAGGGCAGAATAATAATAAGCCTAATAAAGGCTTAGGTTAGAATTAGGAAGCATATCTTATAGCTTATATAGAAGCTAAAGATAATAATAATAATATTAAGGAGCTACTATTAATAGCATATCTAAGTATCACATAATTCTTCTATTTAGGACCATAGACTAATCATAACACTACTAACATTAACATCCTAGTAACCTTATATAATTAAGCTTTTCAACACGTATTCCTTAAATAAGAGCTCTATAAGCCACAAGAGTGTAATAAAGGCTTAATTTGCTATATCTCTAAAGAACACTATTCTAAAGAGGTCTTCAGAGGGATTATGCCTAATACCAGCGCCACAGGAAAGTTAACTATAAGAGAGGCATAAGTAAAGGCTTTATTAAGATTAATACCTTTATTAAAGGTGACCCCCTATAAACCCTAAATTATTATATTTAGCGCCAGATTAGTAGTTACAAGAGGAATCCTTTATATGCCTATAGAACTTAGAGAGCTTAAATTCTATATCCTTAACACAGCTACCCCGTTCCTCTTCTTAATCACTAATATAGATAAGATGTAAGTTAAGATTAATAACCTCGCTAACGTACTTATCTAAGGCAATAAGACTATACCTATTGTATAATAATAGGGACACCCTTAGTAGTTACTAGAAGTAAGAGAGACAGTTGCCTTCCACCTTTTAGAAGGAGATATCTATTAATTATATTATTAACTTAGTCACCCTTCTGTTTAATAACTTGCAAAGATCCTTCACCAAGCTAGTCACAAAGTTAAACGCTAGGTAATTAAGGAATTAACTAAAGTCTGCCACTATTACTAGATATATAGAAAGGCCCCTAGTTAATTCAAGTTTATAATCAAAGATAACCACGAATTTAACTACAAGATTATCATTAATATCATGCAGATCGATAGCTAACTAGTGCTTTATATTATTGATTTAGCAACCTTATTCTAAGCAGCCTAATTCCTTAATCTAAAGAAGCAGAAGGCTCAAGATATCTAGGACACAATCCACGAATATTGGATTAATACTTATCTCAGACCTCCAGATTAGATCATCCACGATGCTAGCAATAACTTTGCTTCCGCTAAATTCAGGTATTATGCTTAATTAATATTAATTAAAACCAGTAAGATACTAATTAAAGCCTATAATAGTATTAGAAAGGTTAAGAGATACCACGGACCTCTACGCTAAGCCTATAATATTATCACAGACTTAATTAGAACAGAGCTTACGCTAGAGCAACGCCTCTAAATAGCTATTAAGGCTATTAATGACTCTATAGGCCTAAATAGTATTATCCTAACCGTACTAGTCTTCGGAGGCTACCTATAGATAATAGATAAGTTACCGCTAAGCGTCTCTATTATTTAATATGCTAAAGTAATTCGTAAAGCCACTAATAAAGTCCACTGCTATCTAGCTTTATAGCAAGTCCATAATACCCTTAAAGCCTAGAATAGCCCTAATATAGCACCTATATATTAGCTACCTCTATAGGCTAATATACGCGTGTAAAGAGAGAAAGGTAGCTAGCATAGCCCTTATAAGCTACTTACCACTAATAGAGAGACCTATATAGTAAATATGCCCTATAGCCTAGTAAAGTTCTGCTCTATAGTAGTAAAGCCCTATTATAAAGACTTATATACTATAGAGGGGCTAAAGTAGTAAGAGATAAAGCCTTATAATCCACTAGAGTAATAGCTAAGTAACGCAAAGAAAGAAGGAGCTATATAACTAACTACTACTACTAAAAAAGATCCCCTAATAAAAGATAGTAAAGAGCTATAGATACTAGCTAAGAGAAAGCAAGGGAGACTAAGAAAGGCCCTTATAGTGTAATTTATAAGTATAGGAGAGTCTAATAAAGAGGCTTATAAAGCCTAAAAGGCCCTAAGGGGAAGCTATTAAGTTAAAGACTTATTACTATACCCTAAAGGAATAAAAGTAAGGAAAAGAAGACCCTATAGCCCTAAGAAGGATATTAGCCTAGTTTAGCTCTATATACTTATAAACAAAGATTAAGAGGAGGCCTTTATTTAAGAGGTTATAACTAAAGGGATGCCAAGTATAGCATTCCTTATAGCAAAGGAAGAGGCTAATTAGAACCTCGCTCTTTAACTCCACTAAGAAGGGAAGATTATAACCCTAGGAAAACCCTTTAAGCAATCTAATCAAGCTAAGATTAACGCTTTACAAGCACGTAATGTGTTTAAATTTATTAAGTTTAACCTAGTAAAGCATAGAGGTTATAGAATCTTTAATTCTCGTATAGTTAGAGAGATTAAAGGCAAAGGAACGGACTCACTATATAAGAAATCTTACCTTATTATACAAGGCTATAATAATAAAGGAAAGGAATTTATCCTAACGCAATTGCTAATAATATAACAAGCAAGCTAACGCCTTATTATAGCTATCGCTCTGTTATTAAAAAGAAGAGGTATTTACCTTTAGATTCGCGATATTACGTAAGCCTACACTCAATCGCATATAATGCTAACGAGGCTAATTATCGTGAGATTGCTAAAGCAAATTGTATATCTCTTTCTAGAAGGGACTATAATTAAATTAATTAGACCTCTTTACGGGATTACAAAGGCCGGAACCTACTAGTAGGTAATGTACTTCTATTACTATAGGGATAACCTTAATATAACAACCTTAACCTACAATCCCTGCTTATTAATTATAGCTCTGAATAATAAGAACCTCTTTGGCATCATTAGAATGCAAACTAATAATACATTAGGCCTAAGCGACAATAACTTCTTCCAAAAAGAAGAGAAAGAGCTCTAGAAGGCTAATTTTATAGCTAAAGAAAAGCAATAATTAACCGCTAAGAATCCCCTTATCTTTAACGGGTGTATCTTGACCTAAAACACTAATAATTCATTAATCTTAACCTAAAAAGGCTAGAGTTAGAAGATTAAGGAAGTTAATCCTTAATCCCTAATGGTAAAGTAAGACTACGTGAAATAATAAGCCTAAGGAAGCTAAATTATAACTATATATTAACTAGAAGCTTCCTATAACCTTTTAATTACAGCTTAACACTAAGAGCCCTCTATAGAAGATATTATATATCTTAACAAACGCCTTAAATAGTAGATTAAGAATTAATAGCACGGACTATAATATATTCCTTTAGTCCTTAAGGAGGCAAAGCTCTTTATGTTTATAAATAAATTACTCGCTAATAACAAGGATTTGAGCTTACAGATTAGATACGTGATTGTGATTAGCAACGAGATAATACAAGATAATAACACCTTTATTATAAAAGGCAACATTATTACGTATAGCTTAACAAAGAGTAAGAGAGTTACTTATAGCGCGCTTACCTTTAAGTTATATAGTATAGTTCAAGGCATAGACATTGCCTACATGATTTCTATAACTTTACATTAGATCACAGATTAATTAAAGATGCCTTGAATTCCTATGATACTCTGTACTAATTCTTTTTTATTATATAAATATCTTATGAAGCTAGGAACCATGAAGGAGAAGAGACTAATGATTAATATTATAGCTTTTTATTAATTATACGAAAGGCATAAGATCTATGAAGTTAAATAGATTAATAGTAATAACAATCCAGCGGATATAATAACAAAAGCATTGCTAAATTCATTACTTTTCTCTTTAATTAATTCGAATGAATTAATAATTCATGTTAAAGGATAGGTGAAGAGACCTATGATATTAGGAGACAGGAGCTTAGGTAAGGACTAACGGATTAATTTAATTAACTAATGCTATGATAGCTAATTAGAGTAGCGGATTCCTATTAAGGGATTCACTAGTGTACACTTTCCTTTAATCTAATTTTTATTACGTTTTTAAGCTCTTTAGCCACAAAGGAAAAAGAGAGATTGCTAGTGTTAATTCCTTTGGATTTTCATTGGTTTAATCGTGGCCAAAGACTAGACCGAATTGTGGGTCTAGCGTAATACACGGGATATGATTGGCTACATTAATTCGCTACCCCCTTTTGTGCCTTACATACGGATTTCGCCCACTTTTCTAGCATCTAGACTTTCCCTCTCTTCTCCCTCTTTCCTAGCTATCTAACTATCATCGACTTCAATTTATATACGGGATTTATTACCTGCGCAGGACCTTGGTGCATCCAACAGTTACCTTAAGAACTTTTATTTATCCTAGCTTCTTAATTACCTAGGGGAGATATTTAATAACCCTTACTAATAGGAAATAGCTATTATAAAACTTAACTAGTTAATATAATAATAGAATAAAAGGTTTAGTAACTTCTATATTTACTTTAAATAAAAGTTAGCTTTAGCTAGGGGGCTTAGGTAAGTAGACTTAGTAAAGTTATCTAAGTTACGTATAGCGCTTAATAAGTAGATAAGGGACTGTAGTATTAGGTAAGATATTCCCTAGGCTAACTACATGGTAGTAATGGCCTACTATTAAAGCATTACGCTAGATATTAAGTCCTACTAACTAGAGGAAAAACACTATATATAGAAATAAGGCAATACAGTGCCTAGGTATAATAAGGCTAAGACATAGGATAAGGACACACTAATAATAGATATTTACTTTATAGGTATGTTAAGGACTTAATAAAATTCTAGAAAGTCTATAGGTTACTATAAGTTAGGTAATAAGAGAGGTAGTAAATAGGCTAAGTAGGTTGCCTAGGATATACTTAACACGCGCTATAATAAGGGTTAATACTTATAATATAGCTTCTCTAAGCATTTTACTATAGTATGCTTACTACATCCCGCTGTCTATTCTTAGATAAAGTCTTCTATAAACGCTTATAACACTAAAGAGACACTTGCTATTAACTTAAATAATAAATCCACGGATTAGTTAGAAAAAGAGTAACCCTATTATTAAGTTATTTAATAGGGGACACGGAGAAGAGGCATATAGGGGCTTTATAGCATATAGTTATTACTAGCAAGGACTATAAGAAGATCTAGAGTAACATAGATTTAAGCCCCTTCTTAGTTCCTATGTTAATTAATAAGACTACCTTTATAAATACTTAGGTTAATATAGGTTATAACTACTATGCTACTATAAGTAAATACCTAGTCTAAAAGCTTTAATTAGAATACCTCCCTCTTCTAACTAAGAGGTTAGTTTATACTACTATTAGTGTAAAACAAGGGGGAAAGAAGAGTTAGGAGAAATAATTATATATATTACATATAGTTTAGTTTTAACTAGATTTAGATAGATAGGAGATGCTAATTATAGCATATGTAATCCTAGGATTAATAAGATAACTAATCCTAGGGACACTATAGATAGAATAAAATAAAATTAAGCTATATATAGCGCAGCAGTAAGTTTACGTTAGCTTCGCAAATAGGTTATATATATAGGCTATAGCAGATAGGAGAGTTAACTATCCTATAGTTTTAATTCTTAGCTTAACCTTTACAGGTTTAGTATAATATATACGTAGGCAGAAGGAGTATATCTAGCTATGCGCTATAAGCTTACAGGAGATTATATTAATCTTATAAATTAATATAACCCTAGAACCTATAGAGAGGGAGCTTCTTACTTCCTTACTAGAGGTATTATAGGATTTTTAAGACTTATTTCTAGAAAGTAAGGTAAGCGCCCTACCCCTGTATTAAGGGAAGTTAGACTACTATATTTAACTAAAGCATAATGTGAATAGCAGCAAGCCTAACTTACTATAGGCACCTTTATATAATATACCCTAAGAATATTTACTTAAGATCTAGAAGCAGGTAATAGACTTAATAAATAAGGGGTAAATTTAAGTAAGCTCCTTATTAGTAGTAGCCCTAGTGCTACTTATAAAAAAGCCTAGGGGCAGCTAGAGGTTTTGCGTGAACTATTGCGTGCTTAATAAGATTATAGAATAAAACTATTACCCCTTACTATTAGTAAAGGAAATACTATAGTTACTATTAGAGGTAAAGTGGTTTATAAAGCTAGATATATAATTAGCATTCTATCACATACGCATTGCTAAAGGCAAGGAACACCAGACCGTATTTCGGACTAGGTTTAGCTTATTTAAATAGCTTATATATCCCTTTAGGTTAGCAGGCGCGCTAGTAACTTTCTAATAATATATTAATAGCGCGCTAAGTAGGATACTTAGTAATTACATTACCGCGTACCTTAATAATATGCTTATTTACTTAGGCAGTTTAAGAAGGGACTATATACAAAAGGTCCGCGGTATGCTAGCTAGATTACAATAGGCTAGCCTAAACCTAGATATTAAGAAATATATCTTTACTACTAAAGAGGTTAAGTACTTAGGGTTTGTTATTTAGGCAGGGAAAGCTATCTATCTAGATAAAGAAAAGATTATAGTAATTTAGGATTAGGAGGCACTAACTAGGGTTTAGGGGGTTCGTGGTTTTCTAGGGTTCGCTAACTTTTATTATAACTTTATACTAGATTTCTTAAATATTATAGGTCCTCTAATTAACTTAACAAAGAAGGGGGTCTTATTCTACTAGACAGAGGTATGTGATAAGGCCTTTAAGGCATTAAAGTTAGCTTTTATATTATACCTAATCCTAGCTTAGTAGGATTCTAAAAGGGACACGTTAGTAGAGGCAGACTACTTTAGAATAGCCCTAGGGGGGTGTCTCTCCTAGTTTAGTAATAATAGTATTCTATATCTAGTAGCTTACTATTTAGCTTAATTATAACTTACTTAGCGGAATTATATAATTTATAATAAGGAGTTACTAGTAATTATCTCCTATCTTAAGGCATAGTTAGCAAAGCTATAGGGCGTGAGCAAACCGTTTATAATTCTAATAGACTATAAGAACCTTAAGTACTTTATAGCGCTAAGGGAGATATCTAAATATTAAGCTTAGTAAGCAAAGGCCCTAGCACTCTTTAATTTCTATTTATATTATAGACTAGGTATTTAAGCAGAATAACTAGATATACTATCACAGCGTTATCTAGAGAGGCTAGGAATAGAAAGAGTAAAGGCACTAATTATCTAGTTAGTAACTAGTCCTATAAAGCTTTCCCTTAAGGGGAGGTAACTATATATTTACCTTAAACCTATTATAGTAATAGAGGGGAGTGCTTCTAATAATAGCCTAATAGAGTTAAGGGTCCTACCTGCTAGTAGGTTAATATTTACAGATAAACACCTTTAGTCTCTGTGGGATTAGTCTTTAGCCTAGGATAAGGCGTATAAGTTATAGATAGACGCTGTAGCGGCGGGGGCTAGGAAGTTCCTAGACGCTACTAACACTAGAGAATAGATCGCGGATTATTAGATTAGCGCAAAGGGGTCACTCTAATTCCAAGGATAGATATAGGTCCCTAAGTAGGAGCTATTAACTATAACATTAATATAGCGCGTTTATAACTTGCCCTTATTAGGTTACCTAGGTTAAAATATAACCTTTAAGGCGCTTTAAAGAGACTTCTACTAGGATAGTATATTATAGGATATAGCCTAGTTTATACAAAACTATTACTACTATAGAGGGTAGAAAAGCTAGTAACTATAATAAGGCTTACTAAAACCTATCCCACCCCCTAATAAGTACTAGTCACAAATATCTATTAACTTTATAACTAACCTTCTAGCAGAAACATAGGATTAGCTACGGTTCCTTATGGTTATTACTAATTAGCTCTTAAAGTATATTTAGTTAGAAGCAATATTATTAATAAAGGCTAGGGCGTGCGCAAAACAATTTAAACACTACTAGTAGCGTTTCCACAAATTCCTTACATAAATTATCATAGATTATAGGTTAGACTAGCTAAGTAATTTTTAGATAGAACTTTATAATAGGGTTAGCGCGCAACAGCTACTTTCCACTATATATCACCTATAGACAGATGGCGGCATAGAAAGGGTAAACTAGGAAGTATAAGCTATACTATATATAATACTATCTTTCTCCTAATTTAAATAGCTAGATCACCTACTAGCTTACTAGCTAGTATTAAATAATAGGGATTTGTTAGTAACTAGGATAAGCGTAAATATAGTACTCCATAGGTTTAATATAGCTATAATTTAGAATCCATTACCTATAGGGTAATCTACTATATTAGCAAAGGGAAGGGCTTAAGCCTTTTTATAATATTTAAAAGATAGTATAGATTTAACATAGGCTATAATAGCCTTTATCTAGTAATAATAGTAGGAGAATATAAATAGTAGTTATAGGCTAGCGGAGTAATTCTAGGTTAGGGACTATATATAGCTTAGCCTTTATAATATTAAAATAAACTATCCCTATAAGAAGTTAGATTAGGTTATAGCTAAATATAAGGTGCTTAAGGTGCTTATACCCTTAATAGTTAGGTTAGATATCATAAGGGAACTATATCCTATCTTTTATATTAACTTAATTTAGCGTATAGTAAATAATCCACTACTAAGCTAAAGACTAGCTAATAAACGTCTACTACTAGAGCTAGTTATAATAAATACTAATAATAATCTCGTAAAGTATTAGGTAAAGGAAATCCTTATAGCTAAGAATATACTAGGTAGGGGTTTAAACTAAAATATCTTAGTTAAATAAAGAGGTTATATATAGCTAACTTAGGAGCTATTAGAAAGCATAGCATATACGAAAGCACTTAACTATTTTAAATCATAATAGGGGGATATATAGACAAATAATAGCCCTAAAAGAGTGCATTTTAATTTAACTAAAGACTACTAAGAGACGCCTAATTTCTATCTAATATATATATAACCTAGCACTAAAATTCCACTATAATACAAAATAATTTAGGAAGGGGGGGGGGTGTTATTATTATTATTATATTAGCAGCAGGCCTTAGTAATAGTATAGGCTAACTCCGCAATAGTTTTAGCTATTTATTAGACTTAGGCATTACTTACCTCCTAGGCAAAGATAGACTAGGCTAAGTTATTATTTATAGTTCTTATACTATAAAAGAATTTAGTAGCTAGGTTATTATATTCTTAGTAAGTAGGTATTATCTAGGCAAGTATAAGTTACTACGCCTTAGAGGCACCCTAGGCGTAGGCTATACTTATAAAGGAGGAGGCTAGGGGCTAGGCCTTAGCTAGATTAATATAAGTAGTAGTAAGTATACTATTAAAATATTTATAATAGTAAATAAAAGTTTTTATAAGGGTAGTATACTACCCCTTATTATTACTAGTCTATAGTATAGCTAGAGTCTTAATAGCTTTTCTTATATATATAAGATTCTTAAGATATTTAAAGGTATAGTAAAGTTTTAAGTTTATATTATATAGGTGCTTCTCCTAGAGGTATATATAATAGCTAGCTTAATAATAATAATAGGCCTAGTTTAGCCCTAGGGTATAGTTAAGAGTACCCTTATTTTAGAGATTATTTATATAAGGACTATATAGAAAATTATACTCCTTACTATTAGAGAGGTCCTTATTATTAAAGTCTCTTTCTAAAATATACTTACTAAGGTAAGTATACTTAGATAGGGTAGGAGAGGGTAGAGAAAAGGGAGGGGGTATACTAGTAGTAAGTTAGTTAAAGAGGGAGATAATACTACTTATAATAGAGAGTAAGCTAGATATAAGAAAGGAGCTTAGAGGTAGTAAGATAATTAATAAATAAGGTTAGAAAGGGTATAAAAAGAAGAAATTATAATAATAGGGAGGTAAAAGAAGGTAAAGTTAAGGGAAAGGAGATAGGTTATTTATATTTTAGGATAAATTAGTTAAGCTTTAATTAGAGTATAAGTTATTTATATTTATAAATAAAGGCTAGGAGTAAATAGAGGTAGTATATTATATAATAAGGGGCTAGACAATTACTAATAAGGGGGCTGCTTAAAGTAAAGCTTAAGTTTAGTAAGTAATAGATAGGATATAAGATTAAGGTAAAGTTAAGGGGGTAAAGGAGGTAAGAAGATAGCTAGTAATAAGGGGTTTTAAAAGAGGTAGCTAGTGTTTTTAGGGGTAGGACTAAAGTAAAGTAAGGCGCTTACTATACTAAAAAAATTTTTACTTTATATAGTAAAGATATAACCCTGCCTAGTAACCTACTAGCTCTGCTAGGCTACTTATATTACCCTACTAGGTTTTTTTATAGTAGCTATATAATAAAGGTCTAGTATTAATATACGCTTACTTTTTTATAGGAGAAGAAAGGGGGGGATAAGTATAGGGGTATATTATAGACTTAAGCTATAAGCTTAGGTTAAGTCTAGCTCTAGAAAGGCTTTAGAAAGTATATATACTCTAGGTAAAGGGGTTAGGGCTTTATATAAACCACGCATGGACCATACACAAGGGGATATATATCTGGATGCTATGTAATACTAGTAGAGTTCTCCTTTCCTTCTGTAAGAATAATATTCTTATTCTAAACGCTTATACGCAGTAGCCATAAGGCCAGTTCCTAACAATAATAGCTTATAATAGCTTATAATAGCTTATAATAGCTTATAATAGCTTATAATAGCTTATAATAGCTTATAATAGCTTATAATAGCTTATAATAGCTTATAATAGCTTATAATAGCTTATAATAGTTATAATAGCTTATAATAGCTTATAATAGCTTATAATAGCTTATAATAGCTTATAATAGCTTATAATAGCTTATAATAGCTTATAAAAGCTTATAAAAGCTTATAAAAGCTTATAATAGCTTATAATAGCTTATAGTTTATAAGCTACTATAAGCTATAATAAATTATATTAACTTATAATATTATTAGTGTTAAAGTTTAATTAAAATTAAATAGTAAATAAGTAACTAAAATATAAATATAAATAAGTATAAGAAATTACTATAGAAAAAGCTATACTTTTTAATTACTTAGTATTTTAAGCTTTTTAAATATATTAATAAAATAAAATACTTTTCTTTCTTATATTTTTTAAAATAGTAATAATAGTAATAATAGTAATAATAGTCATAATAGTCATAATAGTCATAATAGTAATAATAGTCATAATAGTAATAATAGTCATAATAGTCATAATAGTCATAATAGTAATAATAGTAATAATAGTCATAATAGTCATAATAGTAATAATAGTAATAATAGTAATAATAGTCATAATAGTAATAATAGTAATAATAGTCATAATAGTAATAATAGTAATAATAGTACGGATGTCTAAGTCAAAAGTCGTGTCCCCTGCACAAGACCCACTTATAGTGGGGTTTTAGTAATCCTACGGATCCGTAAAAAATAACTAATTTTACACTAAACCTTTACTTTTTAAAGGCTAGTTATTATAAGAGACCTAGAAGGTGTGCTAGGAATCCCAATAGACCAAAAGATCCGCCAATGCTAGCCGTTGCTAACATTGCACCTTACAATCACTTAAGACCTGTACTGTTGCTTGCGCACCCTATGGGCTGCCCTGTGGGCCTCGCGCCCCACAATCCTACGTACAGCGCCTCACAGTTATATAGTACTTAGTTAGGAAAAATATTATCTAAATATTTTAATAAATAAAGTAATACTCCTTATATTTAATTATAATTACTATTTAATTTTCTTAATTTTCTTTAAGTATTTTAAGGTAGTTTATTTTAGTATTACTTTTTAAACTTTAACATTTAAAAATAATACTAAAAAATTCTTACTAAGCTAATTATTTTTACTAGCTATTTTTAAAGTAAAATAATATTTAATAAGAATTTAAGATAATTAATTTACTAACTATATATTATTTTATAAGTATTTAAAAAGTATAGGTTTTAGTGTAAAATTACTTATTCTTTAGAATTACTAGGACCCCACTATAGGTGGGTCTTGTGCAGGGGACACGACTTTTGACTTATGTTAAAATATATAAGGCTTTGTAATCCTAGGTTTAGTCGGATCGGTCCACTCTTTTGATTTTAACAGGTTATGAGCCCGGTGGCGCAGTGGTTGTGGCTCACTGTAGCGTATTAGCCCGCCCACCACTATAGTAGAGCACTGCTCTGCGAGGCAAGGTTATGGGTTCAAACCCTGCCGAAAAAACAACTAAAGAAATTCAATTGCTAGTATAAGCCTAACCTCCAATAGGGCACTTTGGATATACAATTCTAGGGGGAGTGTTAAAATATATAAGGCTTTGTAATCCTAGGTTCAGTCGGATCGGTCCACTCTTTTGATTTCAACAACTTAGACATCCGTAATAATAGTAATAATAGTAATAATAGTAATAATAGTAATAATAGTAATAATAGTAATAATAGTAATAATAGTAATAATAGTAATAATAGTAATAATAGTAATAATAGTAATAATAGTAGTAGTAGTAATAGCAGTAATAGTAATAATAAATTTAATATCTCTTTTTAAGAAATAATTCTATAACTAATTAAAAAAAAGTATAAACTCTAAGTAAAAGGTAACTATAAGGACCCACTTTAGACCCACTTTTATTAATTCCTTCTTTTTCTAAGACTAGATTATAGAAAAAGCATAAAAGTTATTAGGCAGTAGAGGGATAATTATAAGGACCCACTTTAGACCCACTTTTATTAATACCTCCTTTTTCTAAGACTAGATTATAGAAAAAAGCATAAAAGTTATTAGCAAGTAGAGGTATAATTATAAGGACCCACTTTAGACCCACTTTTATTAATACCTCCTTTTTCTAAGACTATATTATAGAAAAAGCATAAAGGTTATTAGTAAGTAAAGGTATAATTATAAGGACTTACTTTAGACCCACTTTTATTAATATATCTTTTTCTTTAGACAAATTTATAGAAAAAGCATAGAAACTATTAGTAAATAAAAGGTATAGTTAATAAGGTTTACTTTTAAACCTACTTTTTAGTATAATATATAGCTAAGTAAGTAAGCTAAAAATAGTATATATTCTTAAGCTTACTTTTAAAGCTTTTTTTTCTAATTTTAGTAATAAAGGAAAATATATTATATTTCTTTTTAATATTATAAGAATAATATTCTAGCTACTTTTTCAAAGCTTTTTTAAGGGTTTTTACATTTCTTTTAACTTAAAAAACCTAAAAACTTAATATAATTATTTATAATTATAATAAAAGAAAATATATAGCTAAAAACCCTTCTATAATATAAAGTAAAAAATTTATTTATTATAAATAGCTTATCTTTATAAATATATTATTATTAGATTTATTATCCTATTTATATATAATAGTAAATAATTTCTTTAGGGTAAATCTTAGATTTAAAGTAAAAAAAGTATATTAAAATAAATATTAAATCTAATTTAAAATCTAGAAAGATAAAATAACCTTTAGAATTTAGGAAATAAATAGAGTTATATAGTAATACTAAAAATACCATACTTAGCTACCCTATTCCTATTATAAGCTTAATAGTTTAAATAAGTATAAACTTTAAAGATTTATAACTAAATAACTAAATTCTAATAAAAAAGAAAGCTAATATTAAGTTAATAAAGAAAATTCTGAAGAATATTATAAGATATTAATATGCCCCACCTTTATTTTTAGCCTTATACTACATGTAGTATTTATAGTGTAGTGTAGTATTTACTACACTACACTACATACTACACTACACTACATACTACACTACACTACAATTCACTACACTACATACTACAAGGAAAGTCAAAATACTACATTTACTACACTACATGTAAAGCTCTGATTACTAGAAACCTTACTATAAGTTATTTATAGGGGAGCTAAAGCGTTATCTCTTATTATTCTTACTCTTTTTATTATAGCTTTTATTATAACTCTTTATTATAAATATTATTATAACTTTAGCTTTTTTACCTTAGCCTTATAAATAGCTTTAAGATATAGGGAACTCCTAGCTAACTATATGCTACCTTATAATATTATTTAAGCTATTTAGGAATATTACTATCCTTAAATATAAGGGGATTTAGTTAGGTAATTTAGCTTTTACCTTTATCTAGAGTCTTAGGAAAGATTAGAATAATTAATTATACTTTTACTTAATATTTAGTAATATCCTAGTGGCTTCTAAGTACCTTATGTTTTTGATTATTATACTAGTGTTTAGCTAAGATATAAATCCATCCTAGGTATAGGATATATAGTTAACTATTCTATTTACTATTATATAATATATTTATTATTACTTTATATTATTAGCTAGGTAGCTACTAGTATATGCTACCTTTATCTTATTATCCTAGAAAGTTCTTAGGTCTAACTAGAATAGTATATTTAAATCTTATAAGTATACTTATAAATTCTTATAAGTATTTCCTTTATATATAAGCACCTTATACTATATTTTTATAAAGCTTTATAAGTATATACTTATTATAAACTTACTATTAGGTAGGAAACCTAGGAATATAGGATTTATTAGTGTATCTATCTAAGGGGTAATTATAGGTCTTTTACCTAATCTAGCTAATTATAGGTTTACTTCTATTTCTTTAAGCTACGCTTTTATTTCTAAGATCTTTTATTTTATATAGGTATTATATAGCTAGGCTTATATAACCTTATATTACCTCTATAGCTAGTCTAGATTATTATTATTTCTAGATCTAGGGTTATAATATTAGTTAGGTAGTGTTTACTATTCCCTATTATATTCTATAGTTAAAGTGTTTAGGTTACCACTTAAGCACTATAGGTTTAGGGCTTCCTTACTAAGTAATATAAGTATATTCTAAGTAAATATCCTATAGCTTCTTTATATTTAAATCTAGCTAATAGTTTATTTTCCTAAAAGGGTTTAAGAGTTTAACTTATTATAACTATAGTAAGAGAGATATAAATAAAGTAAAGGCTAAGGTTCTTAGTTATAGCTAGAGAGCTACTACTTAGGGGTAGGTATATAAAGGTCTTAAACTCTAACCTTTTATATCTTTTATAAGTAGTCCTTATCTAAATACCTTACTATATGTATATAGCTATTTAGTAGCTACTTAGTTATTTGCGTAGGCTAAGGCTTACCCGAGGGCTTTATCATGTGACTGTCCTGTCCGCGACTCCCTAGCCTCCGTGCTCCTGACAAAGGGGCCTTAATTAGGGTTATTAGCAAAGAGGCTACATATGCTAATGCTAACCGCGGCGTAATCAGGCTAGACATGTAAGTCCGCGATGCAACGCGCCTAGCCAATTAGAGGCGCGTAGCCTTGTTAATATCATGCTTGTTCTAACATTAAGATTATTTACTATTTTTATACCTTTTCTAATAGTTATATACACTTTATTATAAAGGAGATAGTCTTAAAGTGTGAGAACAAAGGGATAGCTAGGCAAGAGGTATAGGGGCATTCGTATATTAACTGAAGCTTGCTAGGTCTAAGTGTGTTATGCGCGCAAGTCACTAGCTTATAGCTAGTGGCTTGCTAGTGTCACGTAGACCTAGCCCTAGAGCGTGGTATGCCCGCCAGATAGTGCGCTAGTGCGCTAGTGTTATAAGTAAGCCTTATAATTATCCCCTTACTTATAGCTAGGCCTCTAAATAGCTTTTGCTAGTTAGTACGCAGCTGCTTACTAGGTAGTAACTAATATTAAAATAATAATAACTAGTGGCCTACCTTTACCTTTAAATCACTTATAGCTTCCTACTATATTATATACTTTTTCCCCCCTTAACTATAGGAATTCTCCTTCTAAATTCTATTATACCTTTAGTTTCCTTATACTATTACTCTTATTATTCCTAAGCTTTTTATTATAGAAAATAGGTCTATTTACTTATAAATCTGCAGCTATATGTATTATTTACGTACAGGCTATGCTAAGTTTAAGAGAAGTTCTCTAGCTAAGCCCGCTTTACCTTAGATAAACTATTAATTCCCTTGCGTTTTAGTTATTAATAATAAACACACTAAGCTTATAAAACACTATATTTAATGCGTGTAGCGTAATAATACTTATAAGGGGGTAAATCTATTCCTTCCCCCCTATGTTTTGTTTTATTATTACTAACTACTTATTTATAAGCCCTAGTAACTATAAAGGGCGATTTTACTAACCTTCTTACTATCTTAGATTAGCTTTAAACTCTTATAGACACTAAGAATATAGATATTATAGCAGAAGGCCCTGTCTTTCTAAAGAAGACTTACTTCTATTTTACTAAGTGTATGCTATCTCTTATACTTACCTTTAACTATACAAATATAGCTTACTAAATTACGTTTAGTTTAACTAGTGCTACTAAGGTATAGTAGGTATATTATTTCCTCCTATATTTACTAGCTTTTTACTTATAATTAGGTATAGTTTACTTCTATTACTTACTAGTAGTATATTATTTTACACTAGTATCTTTTAGTTACTATATATCCCGCTCCTACTCTAGGGATCATAAGATTTTACTTACTTTATTTATTCCCCTTTCGCTACCTATTTACTAATAATTCCTAGGCTAATTATTAGGAATATCTTACTACTTAGAATATATAAATAGTTTTATAATTATAGTCCTCTAATCTAGGGTATATTCCCTAGACCATAGCAAAACACTAGTGTTACCTTACACTATAGTAAGTAATTACTAAGAATAAGAATAACACCAAGTATCTTATCTAAGGTAATAAGGTATTATCTTATATAGGTGCTATAATCCATAGGTTTCCTATGAAACTTAGCTCTCTTTAGGTGTATTTTCCTTTATTATTTAGTAAATAGTCTAATAAGGGTTTTAATTAGAGTGTAATAGTAGCTAATAAGGCTAGGCCTTTTTTATAATTAACTTATTTCTCTTTACCTATAACTTACTTATATCTTACTACACTTCCTACTTATTTTACTTTAATAGAAAGCCTAGATTATATATTAGGCACTTTCTATATCTTTTGCTACTACCTATAAGTTATATTTACTTAGCTAGCCCTTTTATTTTACTAGGTATTTATTACCTTTATATATCTTCCTATAATCCCTAACTTCTTTAACTTTAAACTTATTATTATTATCTTTAAGGTTAGGTATTAGCATATCCTTATCTAGGGTGTCTTCCTAGTAATTCTATAGCTCTAATAAGCTAATATAAAATATATTATATAGCTAACTATACTTATTAGGTAGCGCTAGTTAGTATGCTTATTTTCCTATAGTATTAAGTACTTAAAATAGTCTAATAAATCTTAGGTTTAGCTTCTATTTCATATCCTTAAGTCTAATATTCTTTACTAATAGTAGTACTAGGTCTTCTCTTTTTAAGGTTATTAGCTAATATCTTTAGTTATAGTACTTTACCTATGCTTTAGTAGCCCTTACCTAGTTATATACTAACCTTTCCCTAATATTATATAGTTTTTAAATATACGCGTAAGCTTCTAGGACCTCCCTCTCCTTACTCTTACCCTTAAAAGCTAGGTAAAACTTAGGTAAATAGCTTATAAGGGTATAATTAAGGGAGTAGCCTATTATCCTATTAATAGTATTATTACATATAAATTAAGCTATTAGAAGTAGCTTTAGCTATAACTATTAGTTCTCTTTAATAAAATATTATAAGTAGTGTTTAAGCACCTAGTTTATTCTCTTTATCTAACTATTAGTTTAGGGGTAAAACACTATTAAAAGCCTCTGCTTTATATATAACTAATAGTATACCTCTAACTAGAATTAGCTTATAAATACTAATCCTCTATTAGATATAATACCCTCTAGCGCTCTAAATTATAACTTAATCTTCTTATAGAATAGCTTTGCTAATTTAGCTATATTAATTATAGTTTATATAGGGAGGAAAATAAAGTACTTAGTAAGTCTATCTATAATCACTAGGATTACATTAGTTTCTTAGTTACCTAGCTATACTAGTAGTAATCCTATAATAAAATCTATTAAGATCTTTACCTATAGTTGCCTTAGTATTAGTAGTAATTTAAGGCTTCTATATAGGTAGTGCCTTCTAGCTACTACGCGCTAGTATACTCTATAGCTAGATATATAGTCTAAAATAGCTTTACTTATTACTAGCTACTAATAGTAATGTTTTAGTAGTTTAAGAGTGTGTTTAGTCCTAAAGTAACTTACTAATAGATTATTATAGTATAGCTATAGAAGCTCCTATTATAAGATAAGCTCCTATAGAATAACTACCTAGTCTTTATATATTAGGAGGCCCCTTATACTATATAACTATAGACTAGCTTTTCCCCTCCCTTTTACTTAGGAGTTAACCTTACCTTTATGTTTTTATAAATCTAGGTCTTGGTCCTATACCTTCTATAGTAGTTATACTAATAGTTTATTTACTATAGATTAGTAAGGATTTAGTAATATAATAGCCTTCTAAACTACTTATACTATACTAATATCTTAAATATATATTATATTCTCCTTAAAATTACCTTTATTTAGCTAACCTATTACTAGATTTATAGTAGCTAACTAGCCTTTCACCTAGGCTACTCTTAACTTAGTAAGCTCTAGGACTAGTGTTACACTATAACTTCTTTAATATATTAGTACTTCTTTTTCTACTATATAGATATTTATTATTTTCCTTTAAAGCTCTAGTAAGAGCGCCCTATTTAATATAGGTTTACCCTTATAATTAAACCTTCTTAATAGTATATCTATAGGGTTACTCTTCCCTAGTCTATACCTTATTATAAAATAGAAAGGGTAAAGAAATATACACTATTATACCTATCTTTTATTTAGCTTCTACTACCTTATAAAGGTCTATAGGTTATAATAGTCTAATAGGACCTCTATAGGTATCTCTATACCTTTAATATAATATTACTAGTGTTTAAATAACTTTACTATAGTAAGTAGCTCTTAATTAGCTATACTATAGTTATATTTAGTATTTATAAACTTTCTTAACTAAAAGGCTACTAGATACTAATAGCCCTTATTATCTTACTAAGATAGAATTCCTATTATTATAAAAATTTAAGGTATTTATTTTAATATATATTACTTAACTTAGGTTATAGTATTAGAGTAAAGGTGCTTACTAAAAGGTATCTTTTAGCTAGTTAAATACTAACTACTTCTTTTCTCTAAATATAAACCTCCTAGTCTAAATACTATTTTAACTACCTTTTATTAATATATAAAGAGGTGCTATAATCCTAGAGTATTTATAAATAAACTATTAGTAAAAGTTATAGAATTTAAGAAATAACTATATATTCTTAAAACTTATTAGCTTCTTTTATTCTCTAATTATATTAACCTAGTAAGTATCTATTAATATCCTATTAATAAAGAGAATAAACCCTAGGAATTTTACTAATTCTTTATAGAAAGAGTATTTAGAGGGTTTTATATATAGCTTTACTAACCTTATATATTTAAGGACTTACTTAATATATTCTATATGCTCCTTCTTTATCTTAGAGAAGATTAAGATATTATCTAAATACACTATATAAATAGTGTTAACTAGCTTATATAGTACCTTATAGATATAACTCTAGAAAGTAGCCAGGGTATTAGTTAACTTAAAAGGTATTATAAGGTACTTATAGTGCCTATAATATATATAAAAAGCTATCTTTTACTTATTACCTTCTTTAATATAAATTTAGTAGTATATATCTTTAATATTAATCTTAGAAAAGAAATAGGCCCCTTAGTATTAATTAAGAATCTTTAAAATTAAGGGAAAAGCATAGTAATTCTTCTATATTACCTTATTAAGCCCTTAATAGTTAATATATAGCTAGAGTGTTTTATCTTTCTTTAGCAAAAATAAAATAAGCATGCCTACTAGGCTCTTTAAGGGTCTTATCTAGCCTTTCTTTAAGTTATTATTAATATATTCCTAAAGCTCTTTAAGTTTACTTTAGGAGAGAGAATAAATTAGTTTATATAGGGGTGTAGCTCCTAGTATAAGATTAATTATATAGTTAGTTAACTTCTTTAATAGGAGACTCCTTACCTTATTTAATATAAATATATCTTTAAACTTATGTAGTTTCTCTAGGATATCTTTAATAGTTTTATATACTTTTACTTTCTCTTTATCTTTAAGAGGGATAAACTTATCTTCTATTACACTTATAATAGTATATATAATTATTTTATTATATATTACCTTTATAAACTTATAGGGAGTTAGTAGTAAAAAGGCTACCTTTCTCTTTTTAAATTACTATTCTTATAAGTATAAGTAAAGATATATATATTCCTTTATAAGCGTATATATTCTAATTAATATAAGGCTTCCCTCTACTCTTAGGTCCTTATTAATAGCTACACATAGTAACTTAAGGCCTTTCTCTTTACCTTATAAATCTTTAATTAAAATAAGCACCTTATAGATACTATATTAGGGAATTATTAAAGCCCTCACTACCTTTAAGATAGGTACTATAGCCTTAGCCTAATTAAGCTTATAAGTCTATGTAAATTAGGCGCTTATAATATTAATCTTAGCATAACTATTAAGATTCGCTACTATTTTAATATCTTTATACCTATAAATAGTAACTAGTATATAGAATTAGTATCTTACTAGTACCCTAGTATTTAAGATAAAGGTAAGGGCTTTTACTTTTACCTTTAGGAGTTTTCCTAACCCTTTTACTAGTCTTTCCTTAGCTTATTATAATTATAGGAGAGATACTTTATACTACTATAATTATAGTACTATTTTCTTTCTTATAGTTTATTATTATTTAGGTAAGTAGCTAGGGTCTTTTCCTTATTCTTATCCTTATCTCTTTAGTCCTTATTTAGCTAATACCCTTATAGAGAATTATATCTTTAGTATTAAGCTACCTTATATAGTTCTTTCTCTTCTAAATTATTTAGCTTTTACTTATTCTTTAATATTACCTCCTAGAATTACTAGGTAAGTTATATAATATCTTCTTATGTTAAGCTAGTAATATCTATATATAGGTTAATATAATCTTATAAGTTAGGAAGTAATTTCGTAAAGAATATAAGAGCATAGGTTTTTTCTAGAGCTTATTCTAGGTATTTCTCTAGTAAATCTAAGTAAATACTAAACTTAATAGGACTTTAACCCTTCTTTTGCTTTATGTTTTCTAGCTACGTGGCTATTTATATATTATAGCTTATAGAGTCTTTAAGTAGTATAAGAGTGTGAGAACAAAGGGATAGCTAGGCAAGAGGTATAGGGGCGTTCGTATATTGACTAAAGCTTGCTAGGTCTAAGTGTGTTATGCGTGCGAGTCACTGACTTATAGCTAGTGGCTTGCTAGTGTTACGTGGACCTAGCCTTATAGCGTAGTACGCTAGTGGGGTGCACCTGTGTTATAAGTGGGGCCTTATAATTATCCCCCCACTTATAGCCAGGCTCCTAAATACCTTTCCCTAGCCTTAATATAGCTATTCGCTAACTAGCTAATAATAAAAACAATAACAAACAAATTAGTTAGCTTTATAATATAAATTCCATTATAGCTTGCTATTATATCACTCCCTTTTCCTCCTTATAACTCTAAACCATTCTAATTAATTTTAATTAGACTTTATTTACCCTAACTTATTATATACCTATCCTTACTATTTTGTTATAGAAGCTAACGCTATTTACTTCTATAAGTGCTCTTATATACAGAGCATCACATTACATTACATTACATTGTGTAATGTTTGTAATGTAATGTAATTATTACACATTACATTACATTACATTACATTACACCCCCCTTTCACACATTACATTACATTACATTACACCCCCCTTTCACACATTACATTACATTACATGTAATTATTTGTAATTAAATGTAATTATTTTTTATTTTTTAATATTTAGGTAAAGTAATTAGAAATTAATAGTAAGAAATAACTTAAATAATTAGAAAAGTATATATTAGGTTTCTTAAAATATAGATTAAGGTTAAATTACTATACTAATCTTAATTATAACTTATAAAACTAATAAAACTTACTTTTTAAGCTTATTTCTTAGAAAAATATTAAAAACTTACTTTTAAGTATACTTATTTTAATAGAAAATCATATATATTTAAGTAAATAAGCTATAAAGAAGTAAGTACTATAATTCATAAGGCTTACTTTAAACCTACTTTTAAGTATACTTTCTTTTTAATAAAAAATCATATATATCTAAGCAAATAAGCTATAAAGAAGTTAATACTATTATTAGTAAGACCCACTTTAGACCCACTTTTAAGTATACTATCTTTTTAATAGAAAATCATATATATCTAAGTAAATAAGCTATAAAGAAGTTTATACTATAATTAGTAAGACCCACTTTAAATCCACTTTTAAGTATACTATCTTTTTAATAGAAAATCATATATATCTAAGTAAATAAGCTATGAAGAAGTTAATACTATTATTAGTAAAACCCACTTTAGACCCACTTTTATATACACCTTCTTTTTAAGAGAAAATCATAAATATCTTAGCAAATAAGCTATAAAGAAGTTAATACTATTATTAGTAAGACCCACTTTAGACCTATTTTTAAGTATACTATCTTTTTAAGAGAAAATCATAAATATCTTAGTAAATAAGCTATTAAGAAGTTTATACTATAATTAGTAAAACTTACTTTAAATCCACTTTTAAGTATACTATCTTTTTAATAGAAGATCATATATATCTAAGTAAATAAGCTATAAAGAAGTTAATACTATTATTAGTAAAACCTACTTTAGACCCACTTTTATATAAACTTTCTTTTTAAAAAAAATTATAAATATCTAAGTAAATAAGCTATAAATAAGTTATACTATTTAGTAATACTTACTTTTAAACTTACTTTAGAAAATACCTCTTTTTTAAAAGAAAATTATATATAACTAGGTAAATAAGCTATAAAAAAGTTAATTACATTATAAATAAACCTTATTTTTATACTTAATTTTTATTTATACCTTAAATACACTATATTATTATTTTATAGCTTTAAATTCTTATAAACCTAAATAACTTACTAGCTTTTTAATTACCTTTACTAAAAAGAAATAAACTTTTATTTTTTAAAAGTATAATATTTATTTATTAATTCTAAATAAATAGATTTTATATTCTATTTTAAATTAATTAACTTTAAATAATATAGGCTTCTTAAAGATCTTTATATTAGTCCTTAATATAATTATTTAGACTTATAATATATTATTTTATATTAAATTTAAAAGTATATATAGGGTATTATTTAGTAAAATAACCACTTAGGTTAAATAATATAATATTAAATCTTAGAAATTAGATTTATTAGTATTTTAAAATCTTATAATATAAAAAGAAATTCAAGGATTTCTATTATCCTCTTAAACCTATATAATATACCCTATACCCTAATATATAACTAATAATCTAAAACTAAGGAAACTTAAATAATTTATAGTAAATAAACTAAAATAGGAATTAAATTAATGCTAATATTAACTTAATAAAGAAAAATCTATATAATATTATAAGATCTTAATATACCCCACTTTTATTTTCCCCTAACATTACATTACATTACATTACACATTACATCCAAACCCCAAATATTACATTACATTACATTACATTACATGCTCTGCTTATATACACTACTTATATACTAGCTACACTAACTTTAAGAGGCACCTGCTAATTAAGGCTACTTTACTAAGGATTATATATAGTTTTCCTTATTCTTTACTTAGGAGTAGTACTACTAGGGATAAGTAGTTAAAGTGTTATCTCTAATGTAATAAGCGTAGTAATACTTATAAAATAGTAAGTTACTTAGTATTCTATTACTATATGCTTCTAACTTACTAACTTTTCTATACTAGGCTATAGTAATAATAGCTAGTAACTTTTCTAACCTAATAGTTATTTATAAGTAAGTATAGGCCCTTATAAGCATTACTATTTCTACCCTAAATAAAGAGAGTATTAGTGTTTTTTTAAAGAAGACTTACTATAGCTTTACTAAGTATATCCTTAACTTAGTTATAGGATTTAACTATATAAACACCTTATATTATATTACCTTTAGGTTAACTAGTGCTATAAAGGTATATTAAGTCTATTAAATTCTAACCTAATTACTTATTATTTACTAACTTTTCTATATAGGCTACCTCTATTTCTTACTAGAGCTATCTAGTCTCTTAGTAGTAGTTATAAGTTACCTTAGTAGCCGCGGCCTTATTCCCCTCTTTTCTAGTTTACCCTTAGCTTTTTATTATTTATTTACTAGGGCTTTTGTTGATTCCTTCGGATCTTCATCGGTTCAATCGTGGCCAAAGACCGGACCAATTGTAGGTCTAGCGCGATGCACGCGATATGATTGGCTGCATTAATTCGCCACCCCCTTTTATGCCTCACATACGGATTTCGCTCACTTTTCTAGTATCTAGACTTTCCCTCTCTTCTCCCTCTTTCCTAGCTAGCTAACTATTGATTATTGACTTCGAATTTATACAGGATTTATTACCTACGCAAGACCTTGGTGTATCTAACACTAATTAGTGGTTAACTTTATAACTACAAATAAGCTAGGTATCACAAGAAGAGATATTTCTACAGATACCACTGCTACTACCCCTTATTATGCCGTAACAGTCATTATAGTAGAGAGGCATGACTATATAAGTATGCTAAAGGAAGAGACTAGAATCCTAGTTACAGGCTTGTTAGGCTTCCAAGGAATCAATCTATTAACCCTTAGGCTTAGGGATATAACTTCGTTATATCTATCTAGGATATTATTGTTAATTGTCGATTTTATCGTCTATCACGAGAAAACCAACTAACTAACCAAATCTATCGCCGCGAGGTATTTATTTTAAACCTAACGTTAAACAACCTTAGCTAAGCTAGCTAACATATCTATAACTTCTCTATAAATATTCCCTTTATCTAATAGACCTTTAATTTGTTTGTACAAGCATCTATAGCTTGTTTTTTACCCCCTTTATTATTAGTGCTATTTGCCCCATGCTTATTAATAAGAGAGAGAGATTACCTCCTTCCCTCCTTTTTATAAAAAACAGGAAGTAGTAATTCCTGTTATTCCCTTGTTACTTTTCCTATTATTTTCTGGTTATTTTTAGAACTTCTATTGCTTTCTTTATCTCTAGTGATTTGTTCTTGTTGCTTTATTCTTATTATTACTTTTACTACTTCCGCTGCTTTTTCTTCTGTTTTTCCTGTTTTCGTGATCTTCTAATTTCATTAGAGTAACAATGCTCCTAAAATGCAAAAGAAGAACCTTACAATAGTAACAGGCAAACACAGGAGCTTAATTAGTAGTAAAAACAACAAATTAGCAACGTTCCTTTTATAGTTAAAGATAGCAGAGGAATCTAGACCCTCCACAAGAGCAAAGGCTACTAGTAATAGTAAGGCTCTAATTATCACCCCTAAGAGACCTTAAAGGTATAAATTACCCCCACGCCTTTAATAGCTCACTCACGAATTCTTATATAACTAGAAAGAATCTATTAAGCCAGATCCAGAGACTGCTACGTAGCTTAAGCTTAATAACTGGATTATAAGATTCATTAACCTTAGTGAGCATTAAGGATGGAGAGATAATAACCTATAGGAATTATTCTAAGAAGACTTCGAAGGCTAGTCTAAAGACACCTTTAAAAGAGCATCTAAGGATATCGTTAGAGAATTACATAATTCTTTACAAGATCACGGCGTTCTTATTAGGCAAGGCCTAGGATATTCAATCCTAGCATCGCTTGAGGAAGTGATTCATTAAACCTTAATGCCCCTTTAGTCACAAGAAAGATCACAAGAAAGACCACGATCTTCCAAACCCCTAGAGCCTCAACATCAATAGCCCTGATAACCTACCCTAGAAATCAACTAAATTAACCTTCCCTAACCCCAGAGATTACTCAAACCCTCACAAGAACCCCCGCGACAATC
Organism: Epichloe hybrida; assembly: GCA_019022495.1. Classification (NCBI taxonomy): domain Eukaryota; kingdom Fungi; phylum Ascomycota; class Sordariomycetes; order Hypocreales; family Clavicipitaceae; genus Epichloe; species Epichloe hybrida. The sequence goes on from JAFEKR010000022.1 coordinate 218,966, forward strand.
CCTATTATATCAACAGCTCTATCCAGACAATTGTTATTAAGAACAACTAGTGGACTGTCATTCATAACAAATTATGCCTTTATAGTAATTCCCCTCCGAAGATTAGATCACAAAGAAGATCTCGGAGCTTACGAAGATATATAAGGATAGTAACCACTATAGTGGAAAGCTATATAACTTCTTAATGCTAAAGATTACGCTCTTTGAAAATAAGTGTAATAGAATTAACCTTCCTTAAACGTATTATTAGAAGGCTTTCCCTATTATGTTAATAGGTAATGCTAAGTAATACTACCTTAATTACCTCTTTAGGAATAACTATTCCTATAAAGAGATAATTGCTTGTATTTATTAACGCTTTAAGATAGAAAGTAACTAGTAATTCTATTACTACGAATAGAGTAGTATAACGCTAAAGAGCATAATTAAGAGGAACCCTAATAAAAGCAAGCTTAAGTGCCTTAAGATTATATTATTAACCCTCAAGAAGATCCACAGAGGCCTATACCTTACTAAGATAGTAAATACTAAACTCTATAAGCAAGCCTTAAACGCTATAGCTAGTGTGCCTGAATATTAGATAGTAGAATACATGCACTCTGTAGGCTTTAAGAGTCTTACTAGAGACCTCTATAAGGTAATTACTATCACGGAATTAAATAAGAAGTCCTCCTAATACCTTTAGTACTAATAAGGAGACCCTCTAGAGGCTATATTCACTAATTATTAGTACGGACAGCGATTATCCCCCCATAGCGGAGGAAGCTATTATAGGCAAAGCCCTAGGCTAAGCACTAAGCACTACTTTATATGCAGTAAGAGCGGCTACTAGTCTTCTAATTACTTTACTAAAGAACATTAAAAGGAAAAGGACTGCTAGTGGGCTAGTAAAACACATTATACACCCCCTTTAGAGAAGAGATTCTAGGCATTCCTTACCTCCTATAAAGGGCAGGATAATAATAAGCCTAATAAAGGCTTAGGTTAGAATTAGGAATTATATCTTTTAGCCTATATAGAAGCTAAAGATAATAATAATAATATGGAGGAGCTACTATCAATAGTATACCTAAGTATTACATAATTCTTCTGCTCCGGATTATAGACTAACCACAACGTAACGTTAATGTCCTCGTAACCCTAAATAATTAAGCCTTCTAACATATATTCCTTAGGCAGGAGCTCTATAAGCTATAAGAGTGTAATAAAGGCTTAATTTACTATATCTCTAAAGAACACTATTCTAAAGAGGTCTTTAGAGGGATTATACCTAACACTAGCGTCACAGGAAAGTTAACTATAGGAGAGGCATAAGTAAAGGCTCTATTAAGATTAATACCTTTATTAAAGGTAACCCCCTGCAAACCCTAAATTATCACATTTGGCGCCGGATTAGTAGTTACAAGAGGAATCCTTTATATACCTACAGAACTTAGAGAGCTTAAATTCTATATCCTTAATATAGCTACCCCCTTTCTCTTCTTAATTACTAATATAGATAAGATACAAGTTAAGATTAATAACCTTGCTAATATGCTTATCTAAGGCAATAAGACTATACCTATCATGTGACAATAGGGATATCCTTAGTGGTTACTAGAAGCAAAGGAAATAGTTGCCTTCTACCTTTTAGAAGGAGATATTTATTAATTACATTATTAACTTAGTTATCCTTCTGTTTAATAACTCATAAAGATCCTTTACTAAGCTAGTCACAAAGTTAAGCGCTAGGCAATTAAGGAATTAACTAAAGTCTGCTACCATTACTAGATGCATAGAAAGGCCCCTAGTTAATTTAAGTTCACAATTAAAGATAACCACGAATTTAACTATAAGATCATCATTAATATTATGTAAATCAATAGCTAACTAGTGCTTTATATTATTAATTTAGTAATATTATTCTAGGTAGCCTAATTCCTTAATCTAAAGAAGCAGAAGGCTTAAGATATCTAGGATATAATCCGCGAATGTTAGATTAATAGTTATCTCAGACCTCCAGATTAGATTATTCACAATACTAGCAATAACTTTGCTTCCACTAAGTTTAGACATTATACTTAATTAATATTAATTAAAACCAGTGAGATACTAATCAAAGCCTATAATAGTATTAGAAAGGTTAAGAGATACTATAGACCTCTATGCTAAGCCTACAATATTATCATAGACTCGATTAGAACGGATCTCGCGCTAGAGCAATGCCTCTAAATAGCTATTAAGGCTATTAATAACTCTATAAGCCTAAATAGTATTATCCTAACTATACTAGTCTTTAGAGGCTACCTATAGATAATAGATAAGTTACCGCCAAGCGTCTTTGTTATTTAATATACTAAGGTAATTCGCAAGGTAACGGACAAAGTCTAATATCTTCTAGCTTCATAGCAGGTTTATAATACCCGTAGAGCCTAGAATAGCCCTAACATAGCGCCTATACATTAGCTACCCTTACAGGCTAATGTACACATATGGAGAGAGAAAGGTAGCTAGTATAGCCTGTATAAGCTGCTTACCACTAATAGAGAGACCTATACTATTAACATACCCTATAGCCTAGTGAAGTTCCACTCTATAGTAGTAAAGCCCTATTACAAAGACCTGTGTATTATAGAGGGACTAGAGTAGTAGGAGATAAAGCCTAGTGACGTAGAGGAAGAAGCAACTGCATAACTAACCACTGCTAATAAAAGAGATCCGCTAGGGGAAGATAGCGAAGAGTAGCAGACACTAGCTAAGAGAAAGCAAGGGAGACTAAGAAAGGCCCTTATAGTGTAATTCATAAGTGTAGGAGAGTCTGATAAAAAGGCTTATAAAGCCTAAAAGGCCCTGAGGGGAAGCTATTAAGTTAAAGACTCATTACCACGCCCCAAAGAAACAAAAGTAAGGAAAAGAAGACCTCATAGCCCTAAGAAGGATGTTAGCCTAGTTTAGCTCTATGTACTTGTAAACAAAGATTAAGAGAAGGCCTTTATTTAAGAGATTATAACTAAAGGGATGCTAAGCATAGCATTTCTTATAGCAAAGGAAGAGGCCGATTAGAACCTTGCCCTTTAGCTCCGCTAAGAAGGAAGGATTACAACCCTAGGAAAACCCTTTAAGCAGTCTAATCAAGCTAAGATTAACGCTTTACAAGCTTATAATGTGTTCAAATTCGTTAAGTTTAACCTAGCGAAGCACGGAGGTCATAGAATCTTTAATTCTCGTATAGTTAGAGAGATTAAAGGCAAAGGAACGGATTCGCTATATAAGAAATCCCGCCTTGTTGTACAAGGCTATAATAACAAAGGAAAGGAATTTATCCTAACACAATCGCTAACAATACAACAAGCAAGCTAACGACTGATCATAGCTATCGCTCCGTTATTAAGAAGAAGAGGCATTTACCTTTAGATTTGTAATATCACATAAGCTTACACTTAATTACACACGGTGCTAATAAGGCTAATTATCATAAGATTGCTAAAGCAAATTACATATCTCTTTCTAGAAGGGACTATAATTAAATTAATTAGACCTCTTTACAGGATTACAAAGGCTAGAACCCACTAGTGGGCAATGTACTTCTGTTACTATAGGGATAACCTTAATATAATAACCTTAACTTACAATCCCTGCTTATTAATCATAGCCCTAAATAATAAGAATCTCTTTAGCATTATTAGAATGTAAACTAATGATACATTAGGCCTAAGCGATAATAACTTCTTCTGAAAAGAAGAGAAAGAGCTTTAGAAAGCTAATTTCATAGCTAAAGAAAAGCAATAATTAACCACTAAGAACCCCCTTATCTTTAACAGGTATATCTTAACCTAAAACACTAATAATTTATTAATCTTAACCTAGAAAGGTTAGAGTTAGAAAATTAAGGAAGTTAATCCTTAATCCCTAATAGCAAAGCAAGACTATATAGAATAATAAGCCTAAGGAAGCTACATCGTAACTATATATTAACTAGAAGCTTCCTATAACCTATTAATTATAGCTTAACACTAAGAACCCTCTAGGGAAGATATCATATACCTTAATAAACACCTTAAGTAGCAGATTAAGAATTAATAACACAGACTATAATATATTCCTTTAGTTCTTAAAGAGGCAAAGCTCTTTATATTTGTAAATAGATCGCTTACTAACAACAAGGATTTAAGCTCACAGATTAAATACGTAATTATGATTAGCAACAAGATAATACAAGACGACAATACCTTCATTATAAAAGGTAATATCATCACGTACAGCTTAACAAAGAGTAAGAGAGTTACTTATAGCGCGCTTGCCTCCGAGTTATATAGCATGGTTCAAGGCGCGGATATCGCCTATACGATTTCCACAACTCTATATTAGATTACGAATTAATTAAAGATACCTTGAATTCCTATAATTCTCTATACTAATTCTTTTTTATTATATAAATATCTTATAAAGCTAGGAACCATAAAGAAGAAGAGACTAATAATTAATATTATAGCTCTTCGTTAATTATACAAAAGGCATAAGATCTACAAAGTTAGGTGAATTAACAGTAATAATAATCTAGCAGATGTGATAATAAAAGCATTGCTAAATTTATTACTTTCCTCTTTAATTAATTTAAACGAATTAACGATTTATGTTAAAGGATAGGTAAAGAGACCTGTAATATTAGGAAATAGGAGCTTAGGCAAGGAATGATAGATTAATTTAATTAACCAATGCCATAACAGCTAATTAGAGCAGCGAATTCCTATTAAGGGATTTACTTATGTACACTTTCCTTTAATCTAATTTTTATTATGTTTTTAAGCTCTTTGGCCACAAAGGAAAAAGAGAGATTACTAGTGTTAATTCCTTCAGATCTTCATTGGTTCAATCGTAGCTAAAGACCAGACTAATTGTGGGTCCGGCGCGATGCACGTGATATGATTGGCTGCATTAATTCGCCACCCCCTTTTGTGCCCTACATACGGATTTCGCCCACTTTTCTAGCATCTAGACTTTCCCTCTCTTCTCCCTCTTTCCTAGCTAGCTAACTATCGATCATTGACTTCGAATTTATACGGGATTTATTACCTGCGCAGGACCTTGGTGCATCCAACAGCTTTACTAATATTTTAATAGGAGGACCTAGAGGATACTATAGCTATATAGGAAGTATATATAGTTCTTTAGCTTTATTTATTAAATCTAGGCTATATTACCTAAGCTATAGTAGTGTACTGCTTCTTTTATACTATAAAGAAGGTAATTTAGGCTAATAAGAATAAGGTAAAGTATAGGTTTATTAATAGTAAGGTTATCTCCTATCTAGGGGCTATAATAAAGGGTTTTCTAGTTACTTTACCTACGCTTTAGGCGCTATTTCCTTTGTTTTTTTATAATATAATATAGGCCTCTAGGTAAAATTTCTAGGTAACTAATAATATTAAGCCTTTACTATAGTAATATTATTCCTTAGTGCTTATAATTTACTTATAACTTGCTATGCTTCCTTCTTATTTTACTTTAATAAAAGGCCTAAATTACATATTAAGCGCCTTCTATATCTTTTACTATTACTTATTAATTATATTTGCTTAGCTAACCCTTCTATTTTACTAGGTATTTATTACCTTTATAAGTCTTCCTATAATCCTTAACTTCTTTAACTTTAAATTTATTATCTTTATCTTTAAGGTCTAGTATTAGTATTTCTTTATCTATAGTATTTTTCTAGTAATTCTATAGCTCTAATAAACTAATATAGAACACGTTATATAGTTAACTATACTTATTAGGTAGCGCTAGTTAGTATACTTATTTACTTATAGTATTAAGTATTTAAAATAGCCTAATAAATCTAGGGGTTAGCTTTTATTTTATATCCTTAAGTCTAATATTCTTTACTAATAGTAGTACTAAGTCTCCTCTTTTTAAGGTTAATAACTAGTATTATTAGTTATAATACTTTACCTATGCTTTAGTAGCTCTTACCTATTATATACTAGTTTCTCCCTAACCTTATATAGCTTTTATACATATATATAGGCTTCTAGGACCTCCCCCTCCTTACTCTTACCCTTAAGAGCTAGATAAAACTTAGGTAAATAGCCTATAAGAGCGTAGTTAGGGGAGTAACCTATTATTTTATTAATAGTATTATTATATATAAATTAAGCTATTAGGAGTAGCTTTAGCTATAGTTATTAGTTTTCTTTAATAAAGTATTATAAGTAATATTTAAGCACTTAGTTTATTCTCTCTATTTACCTATTAGTTTAGGGGTAAAACACTATTAAAAGCCTATACTTTATATATAATAAGTAATATATATCTAACTAGAATTAGCTTATAAACACTAATTCTCTATTAGATATAATATCCTCTAGTGCCTTAAATTAAAGCTTAATCTCCTTATAGAATAGCTTTACTAATTTAGCTATATTAATTATAGTTTATATAAGGAGGAAGATAGAGTACTTAGTAAATTAGTTTATAATCACTAGAATTACGTTAGTTTCTTAGTTACCTAGCTATACTAGTAGTAATCCTATAATAAAATCTATTAAGATCTTTACCTATAGTTACCTTAGTATTAGTAGTAATTTAAGGCTTCTATATAAGTAATGCCTCCTAGCTACTACGCGCTAGTATACTTTATAGCTAGATATATAGTTTAAAATAGCTTTACTTATTACTAGCTACTAATAGTAATATTTTAGTAGTTTAAGAGTATGTTTAGTCCTAAAGTAACTTACTAACGGATTATTATAGTGTAGCTATAGAAGTTTCTATTATAAGATAGGCTCCTATAGAATAACTACCTAGTCTTTATATATTAGGAGGCCCCTTATGCTATATAACTATAGACTAGCTTTTCCCCTCCCTTTTACTTAGGAGTTAACCTTACCTCTATGCTTTTATAAATCTAGATCTTAGTCCTATGCCTTCTATAGTAGTTATACTAATAGTTTATTTACTATAGATTAGTAGGGATTTAGTAATATAATAGCCTCCTAAATTACTTATACTATACTAATATCTTAAATACACACTACCTTCTCCTTAAAATTACCCTTATTTAGCTAACCTATTACTAGATTTATAGTAGCTAACTAGCCTTTCACCTAGGCTACTCTTACTGTTACGTGCTGGCTTTGCACATTGTTAGGTCGAATCCGTCAGAGGGGCCAACAGATTCGTAGGTTCGTAAGTCGTGCTAAGTTCACTTATAAAAGCTACTCTTAGAGGCAGGTTCAGATGTTAGAAGTAAGTTAATTCCTCTACCTATAATACCAAACTCATTCTTATCCTTCTTATTAGTAGCTAAGTAGTTTCGCCACATAACAAGTGCTAGGCGCGCCTTAAAAGACAACTATCCTAGTCATAACTAGCTAAATCCTAGTCTAATTTAGCATCTATAATAAAGCAAAATAATTTCCTCCTAGCAATAGAAGTAAAAACAAAGGAAAGCAAATTCATTATATTCATCGCCAAATGCGTAACTGCCATACTCCTTAGATAATATCAATTAGAATTATCATGTTAAATAACGAATTCTTAATTCCATAACTACTCATTCCTTTTCGCTCTATATTCTTATCCCTTTTTTCTAAATTATTCTTTTTCTTCCTTTACTTACTAAATTCCTTTGCTTTAATATCCTTTTTACCTTCTATAATCACGCTTAAGTTTTCCTTATTATTAAATAAAAACGCCCCTTTCTTTATATTCATTAAGTTAGTCTAGTAACCCCGTAAATTTGTCTTCCTTAGTCATGTTTTTATTCGCTAGCTTATTCACCTATATACGTAGTGTTACTAGACACGAAACTACTTAAGCTACTTTTAGCTTTAGTCCTAATTTTTTAGTTAGTCTCTATCTCTTTATTAGCATTTCTAGTACTAAAGTGTCCGCACACGCTTACTTATCTATTAATTTAACTTTATTAGCTAATCCTAGTGTTCATAACTTTCCACGTGGTATTTCTAGCGCTAGAGTGTCCTTTTATACTCACGCCCTAGCTAATTTAGTGCGCTTATCTACCGTTTCTAGCATAGCTATTACGAACCACAGCTCTATAACACTTTTCTTTAGCGTTTGTAGTCCAGATTCCACTAGACTTAAGACCATTAAAATTAGTTCTATAGTAACTAATTTTACTATTTTTATATCTTCTTTAAGCTTCTTCTACTCTAGTAAGAGCCTATTAATAAATATTGCTTAAAGATTAATCCTATCCCATAGTTCTATCACTATAGCTACTAACTTTACTATCTTTTTCTTATACTCTTTTTTATTAATTATATCACGCTTTAGATTAATAACCTAATTATGAAATTCCTTTAACATTCTACCTAATTCTAAGCTTAGGATTCTTCCTTTTTAGTCCTTTAGTATCTCTAATACCTAGATAAACTTTTTAGTTATTAATATTATATTCTCCTTTACTACTTTCTCTAGTTCCACTACTTTAGTCTTACATTTATTAATATCTTTATTTACGTCTTTTATAAGGTTTTCCACCGCTTCAAATTTGGTGTCTATCTTATCAATCTTATCAATTAAATCATCGATTTTGCTTATCTCATGCTCCTTGTTTCTTTCTTCATTCTATTAGAATTCAGCTAATTTAATTATTACTAACGTCCTCCTTATCTTAATACAAAGCAGATCTATCCTTCTAATACTAGCAAGTCCTCCTGCGATTATGCCATTCACCCCTCTATATTTATCCGTAAATCTTAAAGCTAGTAAGTCCACTTATAGTAAAAGCAATGCTATATTATCATAGGTAGTATATTAGCAGCCACGTTTAACCGTGACACTATTATAATAAGCTACTACCACTGTTTTCACCTAATTCTTTACTTATTTAGTTACTCCACACTCCATTAGATTCGCTATTAATTAATACGCTAGTTTCCTTACTTATTACACTACCTACTATTATACGCTTAAAGCGGCCTATTATTTATTAAAAATAGTAAAGATTTAGATTACCACGTTCTACTATAACGTAAAGTAAGCATCCCTTAAATCCACCTCTAATCTATTAGCTACTATAGTAGTACTATTTAAGGCAAATTCGTAAGCATAAGCCTATATTGCATAGCAGACATCCTATACGCTTACCTTCTAGCCTACTATAGTGTGCCTAAAGCTACTAAAGTTAATTAATTTAATATCTCTTCCTTTATATTTAGCATTAAATTCCTCTATTACTCTTTTGTGCGCTACTAATCCAATCTTTAGTATTAGTAGGTAATTCTCTAATCTAGATCCTAGTTTTCTAAATCTAGTAAATAGTAATTAAAAATTAAGTTTTCTAATTTGCTTATGCACCTATAATAGTATAATAAGGTATTTAGCAGGTATGTTATTAAGTTTGTCTTTAAATTTAGTCTTAAGTTCTTTTTCCTTGCCCTTAGACCCTATAAAGTCAGATTCTCTATTGCTACTAGCTCTAGTTTTAGGTTTAGATCCTTTATTATTATTACTATTAACTTTATATTTAGCGTTCTTATTGCTTAATTAAGTAAGGTTAATTTTCTTCGTGTTATTGCCACTCTTATTACTATCCTAGTGGTTAACTTTCTCTTCACTACTATTATTTTCCTTAGTTATATAAATAAGTTTATTACTCTTTTAAGCTGCTTTGCTTAGAGCTTACTATGCTTATTTCTAAATTTATTCCTAATTATCTTCTAGTAGTTACTACAACGCCTAATTACTTTCTTATCTTTTTACCTCTAAATCTAGCGCTATAGCTAGGTAATCTTCGCTACTATTATTTTTTCTATCCATGTCTTATAATAAGGGCTCCGTTCTAGCTACCTTTTTAATAGTAGTAGTAATAGCTTTAACGTCTTCCACGCCGCTTATAGCTACCTATAATAGCTTATTTAATTTATCTTATACTATTATTAAGCCTACTAGATACTATTATTAGCATAAAATCATAATTCGCTTTAGCAAATTCGTAAACTCTCAAAATTAGTGAAATTCTAGTACTAACTTTAACATATAGTGTAACCGCTTTAGTCCTTTAAAAACAACTACTATACTTAATTCACGCAGAAGGTTATTTACCTATTATTTATATGCTACCTTTTCTTCGTAGGAAATAACTAAGTGTTATGCTAAATTTACATATACTAATTCTCTAACTATTTAATTTTAGCGTATTAAAGCTAGGCACTAAATACATAGGTGCACTATATATATTTGCTTGTAAATTATTTAGTTATATATATCTAACTTATTATTAAATAGAATAAAGTCTAGTCTTTTACCTAGGTAATAGCATAGGTTATAATTAATTACATAAGCTTTATATTTAAGCTTAGAGGGAGCGTTTCTATATATTATACAAAACCTCTTATAACTATTACACTTCTTTATCTCCTCTAGATAATACTCTTTTACTTCTAATAGCTTATAAAACTCTATTCTTCTTATATTACTAAATTCACATACCTTAGCCACATAGCGAAAGAAAGCTTTATAAGATTATATACGCTTATGCTAAATCCTACTACACTAAGTTTACGTAGGTATTAGGGTTATTATAAAATATAGAAAATATAATAATTTAAAGAATATAACTACATAAGTACTAAATCTAACTACGCTAAGTTTGCGTAGGTATTAGGGGTTATTATAAGGTGTAAAGAATGTAAGAGTTAAGAAAATGCAACTACATGGTTATTAAATAGCTTTATAAGGTAATAGGAAATATTAATGTTAAATAAAATTACATGCGCGCACACTAGATCTAGCTACGCTAGGAATATAAAGGTATTATAAGATATTATAGGATATAGGTTAAGTGGGTCACCCTTAGCTAACGTAATAAATAATATATATAAGAGGATGTGATAATTCCGTGCTAACGCCTCGAATTCGCCCCTTATTATCACACCTTTCCTCTAATATTATTATTCCGTAGGAGGTTTAAGGCCTTTCTTTATATACTCCCTTGCCTAATTAATCAGGTTCTTCTTAAGATAATCCTCTACTATCTCTACTATATTAATCCTCATTTCATCTTCTATAATCCATTAGTTATCCTTAGTAGCGTAGCCCTTCTATCTAATAAGAAATTTAATTCTTAATGTTTTAGTTCGCTTAAAAATCTTAATCCGATAGCTATAAATTCTCTTGATTTCCTAATAGTCCGCTTCCTATGAATTATTAAACGTAATTAGCGAAGGAGCTGCCTTTTCTCTCTTAAATAGGTCTTTTCCTTAGGCTAGCTTCTAAATCTACGTAGCTAATACTACTAGATGCACACACGAATTTAGAGGGAAATCTAATTAATATACTAAGGGATTTACTTTTTCTAATACCTTATATAGCCCTGCCCTTTATAGGGACTATTTCTTCTTTGGTTTACTAGGTAATTCATATCCCTTATGTAGTCGTAGATATACTATATCTCCTTCGTTAATATTAACTAGTTTATAGCAATTATCATATCAAATTTTAGCAAGTATAGCTGCCATTATAATCGCTAATTAGGCCTTATGCTAGTATAATTTTCATAGTACCGCAATATTGTTTGCATTAGATCTAGTGTTAGTTACGTTATTTGGAGAGAGTAAATTAATAATACTTAGCGAATAGAAACTATATAGTAGCTTATTAGAAGCCTACCCTATGCCCACAGCTATAGTATTATTTAGCTAATACTACAGTGCTAGTAGTAATAATATCTATGTTATATCTAGGTCCGTTACTATATAATATTATATTATAATTATCACCATCTGATTTTTCCTTTCCATAGTTTTATCTATCTAAGGGTAATATACTATGCCTATAAGGAGTTTAACTCCTACACACCTAAATATCTCCCTTCACATATTAGATATAAACTTTAGGTCTCTATCACTAATAATTTATCTTAGTAATCCCTAGTCTATAATATACAAGGCACGGAGAAGTAGTTCTACTTAAATTTCCGCTAGATATATAGTATACCCTAGTATTAGAAAAGTTCTCTTACTAAACAGATAATTCACTAGGCATAGTAAATTATATATAGCATACCCCTCTATTTACCACATAGTGTTTGTAGCTAATACTTCTAGTATATCTATCATAAAATTAAGTAAAATTATATAAAAAGGTATTAGCTTTAACTATAATAGTCATAACTCCCTAGGCGGTTTTAACTAATTAATAGCGTTTTCCTAACACATCACATAATAAGTAACATACTTATAAATTTACTAGCTTATACATAGAAAACAAACTAATTATAACTCTACTACTATTCTAGCAATTCTAAAATAGTGTTAGTCATTATATACTAGATATAAGATAGATTTGACCTTAGTTGTTAGAATATAAAGCCAGAAAAATCCATCCCTACTATAGTAGTATAGCAAACTATCTTCACGCAAATCCTATCTATATAAAGGAATTCTTAGTTTAACTCTAGCATCCCTCGCTGCTTGCCTTTCCTAATAGGCTTTTATAGCTAAGATAATTTAGCTAAATTTTTAGTCTAGCTAGTATCCTAATATAATTCGAGCCTTAAGTTCGTTATCTATAATTACTATCACAATGTATTCCTTACTTACAAAATACGCACTTACCTCTAATTCATCATATTAACTCTTCTACGCTATCTCTCTATAGGTCACCTCCACTAGTAGCCTAGAAAGCATATCTAGGATAATATTTAATATTCCTAGCACGTGCGTCACCCTAAGATTAAATTATAATAAATAATTCATAACTTTTGCTAGTTTTAGATTAGCCTTATCTAAATCTATTATTAATAGCAAGGTGTGTTTAATAATGCCCTTAGCTAGAGAATGGTTAGTTAATATATTAACCACTACACTATTAGATTAAACCATTTTTTAGAGTTTCCTAACGCTCTATGTAATTATAGCTATCTCTGCTTCTATTAAACCATACCGTTTCTTAGCACGTAATATTACCCTAGAGAGGAATAAGATTAGCCAAATCCTGTCATTCTTAATATCTTTCCTAGGGATGCTTTAACTATTCTATTTATCTTGTAATTAGAAGGCATATAGGCCAAATCCTTCCTTATATATATTAATTTTAAGGAAAAGCAGTTTCTTTAGGTTATAGTGCTATAACATCTGTTTCTTACTTAGGAACGCTTTAATATCTTTAAAAGCCTTTTTCTCATCTACTATAAGCAAAAACATCTTCTATTACATCTTTTATTTCCATACTAGTTTCAAAATACTAGTAATTTTCTTATCCTTTTTATAAAACTCTCTTAACAGCGCAGTCTTTCGCTCCTATAATAGTCAAATTTGTATATTAAACCATAGAATCCTATTACAAAGGAATCTAGCTATCCTAATAAAGGTTTTAAGGCTTAATAGATCGCTTAGGAAAATCATTTTTTAAAATACTTTAAGTCTATTATTAGTATTAGTAATTCTATTACTATTAATAACAAAACCTAGTAACTAGATAGTAAGGTAGCTAATAAACGATTTCTTTGCTGTAATTATTATCCTATTTTCTTTGAGGATCTTAAGCATAATGCTAAGATAATTTAAATAATCCTTAATATTGTCTAAAAAAACAATAATATCATTAATGTAAACTCAAATAAAATGCTTATACTTTTAGAAAAGTTAGTCTATGAACCTTTAGGTAAAAGCAGGGGAATTTTTAAATCCCATTAGTGCCACATTTGACGCCTTAAGGCCTTAATTCAATATAACCACTATACAGGCTTAATAGTCCCTCCTAATTAGTAACTAATAGAAAAATCCTATTCCATTAAAAAGTAAGAAAACCTTCTTACTACATATGTTATTTATAATATTGCTTTAGTCTAGTAAAGGGTATATATCTAGCATTACTACGTTATTAAGTAGCCTTATATTAATTACTACCCTTCCTTTCTTTTCCTAGCTAGTTTTACACCACACTATGAACGCTAGGCACGCTATAGCCGCCGGTTTATCTAAATATAATATCTTGCCCTTTAAGTGCAATTCGTTATGTACTTCATTAAGTTTGCTCGCATCCTAGCCCCCTAATTAGTAAGGTCTAATTAGCCTTATTTAATATTACTATCCCTTAATAAGGTTAATTCTTATTTTCTAGTCCTTAGGCATAGGCACGATGCCTCTATCTTAATAAACGTTATATTTATCTATTAATTTAATAAACTTACTTGCTACGTCCTAGTTAATATTAGCAACTTGTACTCCGAAGTAATTAATAATATACGGGATTTCCTCTAGGCATAAGATTCTATAAGACAGTACTCCTATATTAACCTTTTTTAAATTAAACTTATTATTTCCTTTATCTAACTTATTCTCCTTCTTATTCTCTTCTCCTATAGTCTCTGTAATATCCTTGCTAAAATAGGCATGATATATAAAAGGATTATTAACTAGATAATTAGCATTAACCTCGCTCGCTGCTACTAGATATGCAACCTTCTAATATTTACTAATAGTAATGGTTTTGTCTATTAGGTTATACGCCACTATCTATTTCTAGCTAGATTTAGTAATTAATGCATTAGGAAAAAACTTCAAACATAATTATACGTAGTACACGCTCATCTCTTAGTTCTCCTATACCTCCTTCTAACTAACTACTACAGTTAACTATATCTTTAGTGAAATCATTACTATATAAGCTATAATAACCTATTAGTGTAGAACTTTACTTGTTAGTTAGAATATTTCTACTTCCACTATTATGTTATAAACTAACCTAAAAACTACTCTAGGACATATAAAATTAATTTTTGCTCCGTACTTATAGAGAAAGTTTGTTCTAAGTAGTAGTTTAGGGCCTAGATTTAGTATTATATCTACCGTAACTATAAAATATCTAGCAATTTCCGTTCTACACGCTACTCCTAGGAGATAAAAATTAAATATAGCTATTTTAGTAATGAAAAAGGAAGATTACACTCTAGATACTAGCTTTAGTTCCTATGTTCTCCATTTCACATTTAACCTGTTTTGCTATAACTATGCCTTATCCGCTAATATTAATGATATCCTAGTGTTAAGGCAGATTTGATAATTCTTACCTTTATTATTAAATTTTAAAGGAATTTTCAAATATATATTTACTCTCTTCCTATTATATTTAACCTCCTAAGGTCTTATAATAGCTTTAATTACTTGTCTAGGCGTAAGTCGTTTTAGTTTAACTACTTCTGTTTTAGTAATTACTATATCCGCTTCTTTACCACTATTTTCCGTAAAATAAGTTTTAATAAAGTTAGATTCCTATATTCTAGATTTATTATTCTCCTTATTAGAGACCTCTCCTTCCTTAGCTATATAGTAACTGCATTCCTAGAGATAGGTTTTATACTATTATACGTTAGAATCATTATTATATACTATAATATAGGCATACTCCTTTTCCTTAGTAAGCGGTTTTTTCTAGCGTTAATAATACCTAGGTTACTATTAGCCTCTAGTGCCTAAAGGTCCTTAGCTTTAAGAATATTATTTTTCTAGTTAATCTTACGCCCTTTCTTACTAGCTTTAGTTAAAACTAGGTCACTCCCCTTAATTCTCTTAAGTTTTATTTTACTAAGGCCTCTAGTTTTGCCCTTTAGTAAGTTAATTTCGCTAATATAGCCTAGGTTAGAAAAATCCTAAGGATCCTTACTAGTTCCTATTATCCTATTAGTATTATAGATTTCTAGGCTAGAATCACGCATTTATTAGCTTATTCTAGTTAGCTTATATCTCATTTTTATTATCTTCTAACTTACTATTAGATTTATCTATGTTAAAATAGACTTTAAGCTTTCCTTTACTCTTTTTACCTTTTCCTTATCCTTTACTATATAAGTAATCGCGTAGGTCACGTCTCTTATTATTTACTATAGTAACATATACTAATCTTATATCCTTGTAAGTTAGTATTAGACATATCTATTATAATCCTAGATAGAGCTTAAGGCATAAACGTATTAGGAGCTAATAGTTAGTCATTTCACTATTAGCTCTTGTATATTAGAAAATTTTTAATATAAATTCACAAAAAGATACTTCATTAAGGACATCTTCTTTAGTATACTCTACCTTATTAAGCTACGCTATTATATTCTACACTTAAATACTAAATTCCTTCTATACCATAGTAAATACTAATAATATATTATTAAATATAGTAGCTTATTCGTTTACATCAAGATATTATCTATACTATACCATTACATCTCCTCGGAATAGCATCTAGATCTTCTTTTAGATAATATCTTATTAGCTAGGGTTAGCATAATACAAGTGGTCTTTAATAGCCTAGACCTATAATTTAATATCATAAAAGATAGTCTATTTCCTATCATAAGTAATAAGGTTAGTACTAGCTTCTTCCAGTTTATTACAAGGCTTAAAATATCCTATATCCGTGATTTTCCATATCAAATCCGTATTTCGTTCCATTACCTCTGTTTATTAATTATACTAGTCTTAATCTAACGCTAAATCCGCTCTTCCTTAATAACTAGGATTAATATGCTATCCCTAGTCTAGTTAATATAGGGTTAGCTACAGTAAATTATACAGATTTAACTACTACTATTAGATTCCTAGCTAGTATAGTGGTATTATTAGTTACGCCACTAGTCTAGACTAAGTATCTAAGTAACTATTATATTAACCCTAGTTGCTTAGTAAATATACTATCCTTTACGTAGGATTTTACGCTAATAGTATTAAACTTACTAAGGCAGTAGCACTCTACGAACCTCTAATTTTAAATATTAATCTTAACGCTAGATAGTCTATTCTATCTACCACCTAGCTTAACATAGCTTATTACATAGCCTATTACTACTCTATTATTCCCTATAAGAGCTATGTGGTATTATATTTATTTACCCTAGCGTGTATTTCTCCTAGTTTTAACACATTTCCTAAAGGTTCTAGCTATAGATTCTATAGATTTAGCTTAGTTAGAGGGCTAGGGGGTTCTATACTTGGTCTAGTGGTGTTATTTTTAGGGTAGTTTATAATCCCCTTTCCTTTATTAATTTTACCTATCTCTATTATGCTTAGACTAGCGGTGTTGTTTTTAGGGTAGTTTATAATCCCCTTTCCTTTATTAATTTTACCTATCTCTATGCTCCTTTTAGTTCTAGTTATAGTATTACTATTAGTAATACTAGTAATGCTTTTAGATTATTACCCTAAAGCTTCGCTTCCTTCTAATTTAGTAGAATTATTAAGGAATTCTTTAGATTTAGCCTTAGAGATATAGTTCCTAACTTAATTCTAAATAATGCGTATAGTTTGCATATTAATTAGATTCTAGTAAATAGGTAGCTCCTAAGATATTAGCTATTCTTATCTCCTTATAATTCCATTATTAAATTCATAGTGTGCAAGTTTATATAAGTCCTTTTAATTACTAATCCTAATAAGTTTTTATTTTTAATATTTAAAATCCGGATTTACGTTATTAAAAGTCTAGAACTAATAAATAAGGCGTAATTTGCTCTTAGTAACTAGGAAAGTATTAAAAGTGTTTAGTTCTCCGTATTAACGCCATAGATAATTAGTTTTAGACATATAGGTATTATATCCAGGTTACTAGAGATACGTAACAAAAGAATCTCTAATTACTACTACTTATTACATACTAGCTTTGCACATTGTTAGGTCAAATCCATTAGAGAGGCTAATGGATTTGTAGGTTTGTAAGTCATGCTAAGTTCACTTATAAAAGCTACTCTTAGGGGCAGGTTTAGATGTTAGAAGTAAGTTAATTCCTCTACCTATAATGCCAAACTTGTTCTTATCCTTCTTGTTAGTGGCTAAGCAGTTTCGCCACGTAACACTTACCTTAGTAGGTTCTAAGACTAGTATTATGCTATAACTTCTTTAATATATTAGTACTTTTTTTTCTACTATAAAGATATTTACTATTTTCCTTTAAAGCTCTAGTAGGAGTGCCTTATTTAATATAGGTTTACCCTTATAATTAGACTTTCTTAATAGTATATCTATAGGGTTACTCTTCCCTAGTCTATGCTTAATTACAAAATAGAAAGGGCAGAGAAATATATACTATTATACCTATCTTCTATTTAGCTTCTACTACCTTATAAAGGTCTATAAGTTATAATAGTCTAATAGGACCTTTATAGGTATCTCTATGCCTTTAATATAATATTACTAGTATTTAAATAACTTTACTATAGTAAGTAACTCTTAATTAGCTATACTATAGTTATATTTAGTATTTATAAACTTCCTTAACTAAAAGGCTACTAGATACTAATAGCCCTTATTATCCTACTAAGATAGGATTCCTACTATTATAAAAATTAAGGTATTTATCTTAATACACACCGCTTAACTTAGGTTATAGTATTAAAGTAAAGGCGCTTACTAAAAGGCATCTTTTAGCTAGTTAAATACTAACTACTCCTTTTCTCTAAATATAAACCTCCTAGTCTAGATGCTATTTTAACTACTCTTTATTAGCATATAAAGAGGTGTTATAATTCTAGAGTATTTATAAATAAACTATTAATAGAAGTTATAGAACCTAAGGAATAACTATATATTCTTAAAACTTATTAGCTTCTTTTATTCTCTAATTATATTAACCTAGTAAGTATTTATTAATATCCTATTAATAAAGAGAATAAATCCTAGGAATTTTACTAATTCTTTATAAAAAAAGCACTTAGAGGGTTTTATATATAACTTTGCTAATCTTATATATTTAAGAACTTACTTAATATATTTAGTATGCTCCTTCTTTATCTTAGAGAAAATCAAGATATTATCTAAATATACTATATAAATAGTATTAACTAGCCTATGTAGTGCCTTATAGATATAACTCTAGAAAGTAGCTAGGGTATTTATTAACCTAAAAGGCATTATAAGGTACTTATAGTGCCTATAATATATATAAAAAGCTATCTTTTACTTATTACCCTCTTTAATATAAATTTAGTAGTACATATTCTTAATATTAATCTTAGAAAAGAAACAGGCCCCTTAGTATTAATTAAGGATCTTTAAAATTAAGGGGAGAGCGTAGTAATTCTTTTATATTACCTTATTAAGCCCTTAATAGTTAATATATAGCTAGAGTATTCTATCCTTCTTTAGTATAAATAGAATAAGCACGCTTACTAGGCTCTTTAAGGGTCTTATCTAGCCTTTCTTTAGGTTATTATTAATATATTCCTAGAGCTCTCTAAGCTTACTTTAGGAGAGAGAATAGATTATTCTATATAGGGGTGTAGCTCCTAGTATAAGATTAATTATATAGTTAGTTAACTTCTTTAATAGAAGGCTCCTTACCTTATCTAATATAAATATATCTTTAAACTTATGTAATTTCTCTAGGATATCTTTAATAGTTTTATATACTCTTACCTTCTCTTTATCTTTAAGAGGGATAAACTTATTCTTTAATATACTTATAATAGCATATATAATTATCTTATTATATATTACCTTTATAAACTTATAAGGAGTTAGTAGCAAAAAGGCTACCTTTCTCTTTTTAAACTACTATTCTTATAAGTATAAGTAAAAATATATATATTCTTCTATAAGTGTATATATTCTAATTAATATAAGGCTTCCCTTTACTCTTAGGTCCTTATTAATAGCTATATATAGTAACTTAAGATCTTTCTCTTTACCCTATAAATCTTTAATTATAATAGGCACCTTATAGACACTATATTAGGGGACTATTAGAGCCCCTACTACCTTTAAGATAGGTGCTATAGCCTTAGCTTAATTAAGCTTATAAGTCTATGTAAATTAGGCGCTTATAATATTAATCTTAGCATAACTATTAAGATCCGCTACTATTTTAATATCTTTATGCTTATAAATAGTAACTAGTATATAGAATTAGCATCCTATTAGTACCCTAGTATTTAAGGTAAAGGTAAGGGCTTTTACTTTTACCTCTAGGAGTTTTCCTAGCCCTCTTACTAGTCTTTCCTTAGCTTATTATAATTATAAATAAAGTACTTTATACTACTATAATTAAAGCACTATCTTTTTCCTTATAGTCTATTATTATTTAAATAGGTAGCTAGGGTCTTTTCCTTATCCTTATCCTTATCTTTTTAGTCCTTATTTAGCTAATGCCCTTATAGGGAGTTATATCTTTAGTATTAAGCTACCTTATATAGCCCCTTCTCTTCTAAATCATTTAGCTTTTGCTTATTCTTTAATATTACCTCCTAAAATTACTAGGTAAGTTATATAATATCTTCTTATGTTAGACTAGTAATATCTATATATAGGTTAATATAATCTTATAAGTTAGGAAGTAATTTTATAAAGAATATAAGAGCATAGGTCTTTTCTAGAGTATATTCTAGGTATTTCTCTAGTAAATCTAAGTAAATACTAAACTTAATAGGACTCTAGCCCTCCTTTTACTTTATGTTTTCTAGCTACATAGCTATTTATACATTATAACTTATAAAGTCTTTAAGTAGTATAAGGGTCTAGTCTTAGAACTTATCCTAGTTATCCTTAGGATAATCCTAACTATTAGCTAGTTATTCTTTAATGTATTAGTCTTATCTAGCCTAATAGTTTATATATATATAGTTAAGTATAAAGAGAATCTTTTAATTATCCTAGTAATACTTCTTCTTCGCCCCCTTAAAGGTATAGTTAAGGTTATTAAGCTATATCTTATACTTCTATAGGTTTATAAGGTATTAGAGTTTTATAATATTTTAGACCTTAACTTCTTAGCTACTAAGGCTTAAGGATAAGCTATTCTTTTAGCCCTTTTTTACTAGTTCTCTATAAGATTATATTAAGTTAGTAAGCTTCTTTTCTTAATCCTATAGTTTCTAAAGTTACTTAAGCTAGGTAATTTACTTTTTAACTACTATCTCTTTTACCCTTATAGTAAAGGGTATAGCTTTAAATAAGATTATAGAATATTATATATCCCTAGCTATAGTATTACTATTATCTAGCTAATCCTAAGTAATATATAGTATAGTTTTAGTAAATTAAGTTATTCTTCCCCTTATATTACTCTTAGGTAGCTAGTAGGAGAAGCTTTAGAATTATAAGAATAAAGGGATAGCTAGGTAAGAGGTATAAGGGCGTTTATATATTAACTAAAGCTTACTAGGTCTAAGTGTGTTATATATGTAAGTTACTAACTTATAGCTAGTGGCTTGCTAGTGTTACGTGGACCTAGCCTTACAGCGTGGTGCGCTAGCGGGGTGCACCCGTGTTATGAGTGGGGCCTCACAAAGAGTCTAGTCTTAGAACTTATCCTAGTTATCCTTAGGATAATCCTAATTATTAGCTAGTTATTCTTGTTAAAATAAGACTTATTTTTAGCTCTTTTCTAGTTAAAGAACCTTCTTATTACTAGCTTGCTTTGCAAGTCTAACAGCTGCACTGCAGCTGTTAACGGTCGCGAGGGCAGCTGTCAATAACTGTGTCGCAGCTGTTAATAGCTACGACCGACCGTGTAGATAACTAATTAGTTAATTACGTTATGGCTACAAGTGTGGCCATAACCACGCTACTAGTAATTAGGTAAGCTAGGGTAACGTAAGCTAGGGTGACGTAAGCAGGTTACCTTACACATAACTTACCCTATAGCTATCTTTAATAACAATTTTCTCTTTATCTAGAGGTTATACAAAAGTTTTACATATAGCAAATTAAAGCTTAAAGATAGGGCTTTCTCTTTATATAAGGTTATTTTTTAGACCAAAAGTTAGTGCATATAGGTTACTAGCTAGTATAGTAGTAAGTTGATTTTTTAGTTTTTACATACAAATGAATTTTGTGGAAAATCAAAAGTAGCCTGTAAGACCCTGTTAGCGGCCTAAATCCACTAATACAGTTAGTAAGTCTATGAGAGGAAGAAGATCTTTTTAACTAGCTAGATAGCTAGTTCTCTTAACTAATAATAGCCGTATTACCTGTATAACATATCTAAAATTAATTCTATTACTCTATAAGATATTATAAAAGTGATTTAAATTAAATTCTATTAGTTAATAACTACTATAACCTTCCGTTACGTTACGTTAATTAATTTAACGTTATAGCCCTATTAGTCCCTAACTATAGAGCTTGCGCCTATATAGCTATTGCTAGCTAGCAACCAGCTCCCTACACTTTAATAGGTTATGAGCCTGGCTCTATTACTATAGATTCTGTTTAAGTCACTTTGTGTGCGAATACAGAAGACTTCCCTTCTATAAAAAAGGAAGGATCCGCGAGATAAAAGCTTTTCCCTTCTATAAAAAGGAATTAATTACGAATAAAGAAGCTTTTCCCTTCTATAAAAAGGAATTAATTGTAGCTATAGAAGACTTCCCTTCTATAAAAAAGGAAGGACATGCGAAAAAGGAAGCAATTCCCTTCTATAAAAAGGAATTTCAGTATAATATAGAAGCTTTTCCCTTCTATAAAAAGGAAAAATGGATACCAAAGGAAAGGGAAAGGGACCTGTTATCCCTAACCCTAGTGCGTAAGAGGTTCTAAATAACTAGCTAAAAGAGCAAGCTATTAAGCAACAAGCAACTATAGACTAGTTATTAGAGAAGCTAGAAAGCCTATCTATAACTGTAAATAGTTGTATGGAGGGTGTGAAATCTAATAAGCCCGCTAGTCAGCAGCAAGATCAGCAGCCTATTCAAGAAAATTAAGCTGAATCTAGCTCTGTACAAGCAACCTTTAATAATTTAATTATTAAGGAATTCAATAAACGGGTTTATAGTTTTCCAGAGACTGCTAGGCTTAAAGGAGCTGAAAATTTCGAATAATGGAAACAAGCCCTAACTATCTAATTTAGAGCTTTAGGTATGCCTAATTTTCTAGATAATCCGGAGAGTTCTAGGGCGCTAGGGGATCCGGATCAAGCTATTATCCTTATGTTATTAAGGGATAGTTGTACGGAAGGACCCCAAGCCGCTATAACTTGGTAAAAATCACCTAAAGAAGCCTATAATTTACTTGTAAGGCAATATTCATATAGCGTTGAAATCCAGAGGGGGTCCCTATATTTAGAATTTTATAACCTAAATTTTCAAGAGTTTAAGGGGACTCTAGAGTCCTTTAATATAGTCTTTAATAATCTACTAGCTAGATTATTGATTTTAGGGGTCCTAATTGCTCTGATAGATTAGGTTAATCAATATCTTCAATCCCTAAAATTAACCTTCCCTCAGTGGGCTGAGAGGTAATAATTCAGTATGCGTACGAATAGGGCTATAGGGGCTCCCCTAGATGCCCTAAATCTTTAATTCTTAATGGCAGACCTTCTAGCAGAATAAAGGGATAAGTTATCTACGGTATCTAAAGCCCTGAATTATAAGGCTAAAAACCTTAAAAAGGGTGCCAAAGAAAAAGAAAAGGCCCCTAAGGATCAGAAGAAGAAAGGAGGCTCTAAAGAAAATAAGGGCTCTTCTAATTCTAATTCTTCTTCTAATAAGAAGAAGAAGAAGAAGCAAAAAGGTTAAAAATTAGATAAAAAGGATAATAAAGAGACCTCTGGAGAGGGATCTTTTATGCTAGGAAATTACAATCTTTCTAACAGTGCTCTTAAACCATATAAGAAGCCTAGCCTTCATAAGACTAGTTATAAGAGCTCTAGTAATAGTAGCTCTAATTCTAGCTCTAGTAAATCGGATGATAAAAATTAAGAAATTAAAACCTTAAATGGTTTTAATTATTATAGCAAAGACATGAAAAAGGCCCTATTATATAATATAGGTTTGACTATATATATTGTTAATTCTAGGGAGGTCTTTAGGGATTATACCCCCTATAAAAAGGGGGAATCCGACCCTATTATAACTAGTAGTGGCCCTATTTACGCTAAGGGTCACGGTAGTGCTGTTTTTGAGGTCTTATATTAAAAGAATCCTAATAAATATAGGACCTTAGTGCTTAAAGATGCGCTATATTTTCCCTAGCTTGATGTTAATATAGTTAGTGGACTTACGCACTATATTTCTAGTGGTTGCCTTATAAAAAACCTACTTTATCTTAAAGATAGGTCTTGTATTATAACCTTAGATATAGAAAAACATGGTTTTTTCTTTCACGTTAAAAACTAATCTACGCTAAAGTTATCTAAAGGGCCCTATAATAACTCTCATTACATCCAACCTTTTACCTACGCCGCTTTTAAGGGTTATAGCTATCCGATTAGCTACCCTATAGAGGTTTAAATTCCCTCTAAAAAGCCGGATTAGGCTTCTGATTTAGACGAAATCAACGAAAATGATGATAATATTAAAGAAATCATACGGGATGACTTAGGGGAATTAGTCCCTTCTTCTTTGCCTATAGCCCTAGGTTAGGTCCCTTATAAATCTAAGGAAATAGATTTAGGGGTGTTAGAGGGCCCTAGTGAAGGAAAAGGGTCCCTAATACCTCTCTAAGAGGCCTGTGGTTCTCAAGGGGCCTAGCAGGGGACTAGTGAAGAGGGCCCTAGTCTAGATCCTAATTCAGACCCTAAGGATCTTCAATATCAACGGTTGTTAGAACTAGCTAGCCTATGGCATGTACGATTAGGGCACCTAGGTCTTCCTTTGCTAAAGAAAACTAGCCTTATAACTAAAGGAATCCCTGATTTTTCTAAAATTAAGGATAAGGATTTTAGATGTATTGCTTGTGATTAATCTAAGGTAGTTAGAAGACCTAGGAAGTTAGCTATCCCTGACCCCCCTAGAGCTCTAGATCAAATAGAGGGGGATACGCTAAAAATCAGTCCTACGCCGTACAATAAACAGTTAATTTGCTTATTTTTAGTTAATTAAAAGACTAGATATAAGTGGGTTATCTTATTACCTAATAAGGAAGGCCTAACTGTTTATAAGGCTATTAAAGGCTTCTTCAGAGGGCTTAAAAATCAACTAGGTCAATATCCTAGGCACCTTCACTTTGATAGGGGCTAGGAAATTGATTCTAGTTGTCAAGCTTAGTTGAATTCTAAAGGGATCAAATTTACGACTTCTAGTCCCTATATCTATAAGCAAAATAGATTAGCAGAACGTTCAATTCGAACTATTCTAGATCGATTAAGGGCTACTATCCAGTAGGCAAAATTACCGTTATTTTTATGGTGTTTTGTATTACCTGCAGTTGTTAACCTAGTTAATATAACTACTAATACCACTAAGGATAAAAGCCCTGAACAGCTGCTATCTAGGGAGCTAAATCAGCCTTATATAACTAATATTAGTAGTATTAGAGCTATAGGATCTTACTGTGAGATTCTAATCCCCCTGGAAAAACAACCTAAAGCCTAGAAGTTAGTAGCTAGGACTATCCCTAGAAGGCTTTTAGCTACACTAGGTTCTAATACCTACCTAGTGTACATCCCCTCTAAAAGGCTAGTTATAAAGACTAGCTTTATTAAGATTATAGAACCTATAGGCCCTGTTTCTAAAGGCTTACCTAGGATTTCTATAGGGGATAACCCTTTAGAGGGGGAAAATGATTTAGATTAATAACATCTAGATTAAGGTTCAAAGGATTACCCTATAGACAACATAGGTATCCCTATAGGTTAAGAAAAACCACCTACAGGCCCTAAAGAACCCCCTAAAGGCTTAATTCTAGTGGATCCCATATAGGCGCAGCCTATAACTTAACTAGGAAATCAGATTTCGACTTCGGACCTTGATTTTAATAAAATTATCGATTTTAACCCTAATATAGACCCTATGGATGTTAATATTAGTTCCCCTTCTTCTCTAGATTTTATAAAAGAAATCTGCTTTAAGGTATAGGAGAAGCTAAAGGAAAAGAATCCTATTAGCCCTAAGCCTAAGACCTGGAAGCAGGCTATATCTAGCCCTGAAAGGGATAAATAGATAGAAGCCATGTATAAGGAATACGAATAGCTTCTAAAGGCTAGTACTTTTAAATTTATAGGGAAAGATTAAATCCCTAAGGGCTGAAAAGTACTAAAGAATAGGCTTGTTTATAAGCTTAAAAAGGATAAAGAAAATAATCCTTTAAAATATAAGGCTTGACTTGTTGCTAAGGGATTTATACAAATCAAAGGCCTAGATTACCTAGAGACCTTTGCTACTATAAGTATTCCCCCTAGCTAGAGGATTTTACTAGCCCTAGCGGCTTAGAATAACTAGGAAATCGAATAAATCGATTTTATAGGAGCTTTTCTTAATAGTAAGCTATAACAACAGATTTATATGGTTATTCTAGAAGGGTTTATTGAATTCCTTGAGGTAAATCCTAAACTAGCTAAATTAGCTAGAAGTTTTGGCTGGAAACCTTCTAAAGATTAAGTAATTTTATTATAGAAGTCTTTGTATAGCCTAAAATAAAGCTTAAGGGAATGGTAATAAGCGCTAATATTAGTGCTTAAATCCCTAGGATTTAACCCTTTAATATCTAACCTAGCTATCTTCTTTAATCCTTTAACTAAAACCTTCGTTATTACGTACATTAATAACTATCTTCTAATTAGACTGGATTTATCTTATATCTAAAGGCTTAAAAAGGAACTTTATAAAGTCTATCTAATAGAAGATAGGGGGCCTGCTGAATTCTTCTTAGGGGTTTAAATCGTATGAGATAGGCCTAATAGAATACTGAAAATTTATTAATCTTAGTATATATTAGAAGCCTTAAAACAATTTAATATGCTAGATAGTAAGCCTATTAGCATACCTCTTTAGCTAGGCGTTTTAGCTATGTAGATAACTAAGCTTTTAATAGCTAGCGAAATCAAGCTTTATCAGTGCATTATAGGGACTATAATGTACCTAATGTTACTTACAAGGCCTGATATAGCTTTTACACTACAGTGGTTATCTACTACACTAGCTAGCCCTTATATAGAACACCTAAAAGCAGCTAAAAATCTGCTAAGGTATCTATTAGGGACTAGATTCCTTGCTATTATCTATAAGGGAGACCCTAAAGGTTTAGTTAGCAAAAGCCTAATAGGTTATTATGATAGTGATTTTACAGGGGATAAAAAGACCTTAAAATCAACCTATGCTTATCTATTTAAGCTAGCTAGCGGACCTATTAGCTAGAAATCAAAGAAAGCTAGTACAATAGCTCTATTAACACTAGAAGCTAAAGCTGATGCTATCTGCGAGACCTTCCGGGAGCTTTAGTAGCTTTAGGGCTTATTTAAGGAGCTAAAAACCCCTATTTCTCCCCCTATCTAGATATATTACGATAATTAAGGCGCTATAACTACTGCTTATAACCCTGCTTTACATAGTTATATAAAGCATACATTACTAAAGTTTAACTATATTAGGTAATAGGTTTTAGAGGGTTTAGCTAAGATTAAATATCTAGATACGAAGTTAATACCTGCAGATAGTCTTACGAAACCTCTTTCTAGACCTCTTTATTAGGCTTTTATTAAGCTTTTAGGGCTTAATAATTATTAAACTAATAACTAATTCCCTTTAACAAGGAACTAAAAACAACGTCAAAAAGGGAGCTATATTTAATAATAGCTAGGAATTCAAAAAGGGGGTCTTTTATTTTTCCTGTTTTTCCCTTTTATTTGTTATTATTAAAAGTTATTGTTTTTACCCTATAGTCTCTTTATACACTTCTAATTGCTTTTAAATGTAATTCTTTTGTAAAGGGGGTGTTAAAAATAAGACCTATTTTTAGCTCTTTTCTAGTTAAAGAACCTTCTTATTACTAGCTTACTTTACAAGTCTGACAGCTGCACTGCAGCTATCAACAGTCGCGAGGGCAGCTGTTAATAACTATATCGCAGCTGTTAATAGCTGTGACTAACCGTATAGATAACTAATTAGTTAATTGCATTGTGGCTGCAAGTGTAGCTATAACCACGCCACTAGTAATTAGGTAAGCTAGGGTGACGTAAGCTAGGGTAATATAAGCAGGTTACCCTACACATAACTTACCCTATAGCTATCTTTAATAATGATTTTCTCTTTATCTAGAGGTTATATAAAAGTTTTATATATAGTAAATTAAAGCTTAAAGATAGGGCTTTCTCTTTATACAAGGTTATTTTTTGGACTAAAAGTTAGTGTATAGGGGTTGCTAGCTAGTATAGTGGTGAGTTGATTTTTTAGTTTTTGCATATAAATGAATTTTGCGGAAAATCAAAAGTGGCCTGTAAGACCCCGTTAGCGGCCCGGATCCACTAATATAGTTAGTAAGTCTATGAGAGGAAGAAGATCTTTTTAACTAGCTAGATAGCTAGTCCTCTCAACTAACAACAGCCGCATTGCTTGTACAACGTATCTAAAATCAATTCTATTGCTCTATAAGATATTATAAAAGTAATCTAAATTGAATTCTATTAGTTGATAACTGCTATAACCTTCCGTTACGTTGCGTTAATTAATTTAACGTTGCAGCCCTATTAGTCCCTAACCGTAGAGCTTGCGCCCGTACAGCTGTTGCTAGCTGGCAACTAGCTCCCTACACTTCAATAATTCTTTAACGTATTAGTTCTATCTAGCCTAATAGTTTATATATATATAGTTAAGTATAAAGAGAATCTTTTAGTTATTTTAGTAATACTTTTTCTTTGCCCCCTTAAAGGCATAGTTAAGGTTATTAAGCTATATCTTATGCTTTTATAGGTTTATAAGGTATTAGAGTTTTATAATATTTTAAACCTTAACTTCTTAGCTACTAAGGCTTAAGGATAAACTAGCTTTTTAGCCCCTTTTTACTAGTTCTTTATAAGATTATATTAAGTTAGTAAGCTCCTTTTCTTACTCTTATAATTCCTTAAGTTACTTAAGCTAGGTAATTTACTCTCTAACTACTATCTCTTTTACCCTTATAGTAAAGGGTATAGCTTTAGATAAGGTTATAGACAGAGCTTTGCACTCGTGTAGTGTAGTATTTCTTGTAGTATTTTTATTTATTTTTATATCTAGCTTATAATGAAAGATAGTATCCTAAAAGTCACGTGATCTTATAGAGAAAAACTCTAAGAAAAATACTATATATAAGGGTGGGTCTAAAAGTGGGCCCTCGCTCCACAAATCACAAATACTACATTTGTAGTATTTTTTTAGTGCTAAAATGTAGTGAAATGTAGTTTTTCTAATTTGCGGCCTAACGACCCACTTTTGGACCCACCTTTATATATAACTACACTGTAGTTTTTAGGTTATCTATCGAAAAATCAAAGTTTTATATCTCTATATATTTTCTAAGATTAGATATAAATTATTTGTTAGAAAAAAAAAAACTACAAGATGTAGTGTAGTGCAAAGCTCTGGTTATAGAATATAGTATATCCCTAGCTATAGTATTACTATTATCTAGCTAATCCTAAGTAATATATAGTATAGTTCTAGTAAATTAAGTTATTCTCCCCCTTATATTACTCTTAGGTAACTAGTAAGAGAAGCTTTAGAATTATAAGAATAAAGGGATAGCTAGGTAAGAGATATAGGGGTATTTATATATTAACTAAAGCTTACTAGGTCTAAGTGTGTTATGCGTGTAAGTTACTAGCTTATAGCTAGTGGCTTGCTAGTGTTACGTAAACCTAGCCCTAGAGCGTAGTATGCCTGCCGGATAGTGCGCTAGTGCGCTAGTGTTATAAGTAGGCCTCATATAAAGTTTATTCTAGGAAAGGTCTCTCCTTACTATAAACTTATCTCTTAACTATCTATAGAAGTTATTACTAAATTTAAAGAATAGTGTTTTTCTAAATAATCCTTATTCCCTATATTATTTAGTCTTTATAAGGATATAAAGACTAATTTCCTTAGGTATTATTATACTTTTATATTTAGAGCTCCTTATTTATTAGAGTAATTCCTTTATAATATATTATTAGAGTCTTATAAAGATATAGGGGTATAGATTAGCGTAAATAGGGGTTTTTCCTTTCTTAAGGTATTTATTACTATCTTTAGTTTTAATGCCTTTTATAGTATTATTATAGCTATTACTCTTACTAGAAACTCTAAATTAACTAGAGGTCCTAGACAGTCTAGCTATATCTAATATTCTAATAGATTAAGAGAAGCTAAATCTTTTTAGTGTAAGGGGATAAGAGGGGGGTAAATGTGATTTTTTATATAATGTTTTATAAATATAAAGGATTATAAGGTAAGGTAGTTAACTTTAAGTGTGTAATAGAATTCATAATAAAGAAAGATAAGGGGATAGCTTAGCTACTAGTATTTAACCCTTCTTTATTATTTTAGAATTCGTATAAATATAAATATTAATACTAGAGTAAGAAGAGAGCTATATTATACCTTTCTATTAGTATAACTTATTATTAAACGTAGCCCTCTTATTTTATAAGGTAAGTTATTATTAAATAAGTTACCTTTTCTAATTAACCTTACTAATTTGTGGTATTTGAAAACTATATAGTTATCTATAAAGGTAACCACTAATTAGTATTAGATTCACAGGGTATTGAATTTAATGTAATACAGTCATAAGCCTAAAGAATAGTATTATTATTAATTATCTATTCTAGGCTGCGTTGTCTGTTCTATTAATTAATTATATAAAAAAGAGAAGTTAAAAGCTAGTAGCTATGATTAAAGAGGGAAAAAGGGGTTACGCGTTTGTAGCCCCACATTTCCTAGCCAATCAACAGGCCAGGTTGTGGGTCACGTGTGGCGCGCGCGCGGCCCGAGCTTTTGCTAGGTAATTGCGGCTGCGACGCGCGATTGATATCATCTTTGTTCTAACAGAAAGGGGTTATATGTTTATAGCCTTATATTTCCTAGCTAATTAATAAGCTAGGTTATAAGTTATGTGTGGGGCGCGCGCGTGGCCTGAGCTTTTGCTAGGTAATTGCGGCTGCAACGCACGATTGATATCACCTTTGTTCCAACACTAATAGATATCTTTATTATTAGACTACTTGTAATAATTACTACCTTTCTAGCATTATAGTAATATAAAGTTTATAATAGTTATATAGGGATTATATTATCTGCTACTAATATTACATATAAAACCTTTAAGACACTAATAGTCTTGAAATACAGTTATTATATCTTTAACTTACTAGTATTAGCCCTTAATTTAAGATATTAGTATAACGTACAGTGTTAATAGCGTTTGCGAATCCATTGCGATACGGCATTTATTATAATATAGAATGCAAAGGAAAAAATCAGTATGTAGAGGAAATTAGTAGTGTGAAATACATGAATTACAGGAGGTTACTTCCCTTATAAATTTATATGCGCGGGTACTTCTTCTATTTTAGGCCTAGTTACTACTGTATGATTGAAAAATCACTACCGCATGTTTACGTGTTGCCAAACAACGTTAAGGTAAGCCAATGAGCTGTTAGTATGGAAATAAAAAGGGAGACAGGGGCCAGGATTGACGGTACCTTTGACCACTAGTACCCTGTTTGGGAATAAATGTATTCTTTTGTGGCGCTACATATACCCTGTGTATTTTCCTTGCAGCTGTCGGAACGGAAAACTAGGGCATGTAGAAACCTCACGGCTGAATTAAGCCCGAGGCCGAGTTTCTTTTTTTTTTTTATTTTTTTTTAATAGAATTGAATTGAAATAGTTACCTGGATGTAAAATATCTCCAATCCATCATTCATGTAATGCTCAGTGTAAGCAAGTCCGCTCTCATGCTCATGCGGCACCCCCAGCAGGAACGCCCCCCGCCTTTCAATCCTTCAAAGAACAAGACCCCGTGGTCCGTTTCGGCCGCAGCCGCGCAGGCCTCTCCTTCTCCTCTTCTCTAGTCATCGCACTTCGACGAGGAGCCAGCCGCAACTCGACCAACAATCCGTCCTTGCTCCCTTTTGAACCGACCACCACGCGAATGGAGCCCCCCAAAAAAAAAACATCCCAGACAAAGCAGCCGCTGCCCCCGGAATGCAATGCAAGACAAAGCACCCGCGCGCTGTCAAAGGGGTGACGCCGAGCCACCGTCTACTTGTCCCATCATCAACAACGACAACACCGAGCAACCCCTCATCGACAACAACAACAACGACAACGAAAAAAAAAAAACCCCATCGTGACGTGACGTTGGGAAAAAGTCAGCCATGGCACCGCTGCCACCGCACGAGGCGCGCAAACACAAGGTCTTCCTCCTCGCCCTCTTCTCCTCCCTCGTCGTCTCCTCCGCCCTCTTCACATACTTTATGCTCCTCCCCTTCTCGCAGTTCGCCGCCTCCTCCCCCCGCGCCAGCAAGCCCGACGAGCATCACGAGTCCTCGATGAAGGACCATGTCGGCGACCTTGCCGAGCACGACGCCTACGCGAACCTGAGCCATGAGCACGATGCGCTCTGGCACCACCGCGACTTGCTGTCCGCCCAACAACAACGGCGGCGGCGGCTACCTCCGAATCGCCGCGGCGCAGACGCACGGCGACAGGCTTGGCATGGCCGTGTTCCAGCAGCGTCTCCGCGACACGATGAGGATTCTGGAGGGGCGACGTCCATTAGCATCGTTGTGGTGGCGGGACGGTGAACCCCCTCCCGGGACCGGGACCGTGAGGGGGAATATGGCATGCTTTGCTTTGGTTATCTGCGACAGGTGAGCTGATACAGGTATCCCTTGTGATCCGGCTTGCCTTCTTCCGTGGACGCAATGCTGCGCGCACGCACACACGTTACTGACTCTGGTTCCGCGCAAAAAAATCCAGTCCCTGCTGTGCTTGTCCGACGCCACTATTGAGCGACCCAGACCCGGCCAATATGACGGTGGGAAAGCGTTCATCGATGGCGTGGGAGAGAAAGCTGTAGAGACTGGGACATTCTATACCGAGCGTCGGTGAGATGGGACCGACGACCCGTCATGCCGCGAGATTTGTAATGCACGCCACCGACTGCTTTGTTGCTATTTTCATACGGGGGGTTTTTTTTTTTGGTACATTCTGGATTGATACTTTTCAACCAGTGTTTTGCGTAGGTAGCAATATAGTTCTGTCAACAACTTGACTGGTACCTCGGGTCACAAGTGGTCGCAAACTACAGCAATGAACTTCTTGAGGTGACCGGCTCTCTTATTCCCTCGAGACCATGCAATTTCTCCTTCTTCTCTTCATCCGCGTTCCACATTCCACTCGGTGAGATGTGTGACTGGATGTGCAGTAAAAACAGATACAAAAGGGGACCTTGACATTGCCAGCCCGCCCCGCCTAGTCCTGCACATGGGAATCTAGACACAGAAATTATCAGTCCCGCAAATGTTCATCTCCTCTTTTTAACGGAGAGCTTTCATTTCCCCACGTCTTATCCACAATTTTCAACCATCCGTCGCATCCATCGCATCAACGAACGAGACGGCCTAAAATCGCAAATCGGACAAGACCGAAAGAACATCCGTGGGGCATAACCAAGTTCCAATCTGGGCCCAGAGCGGAGACGCATGAACCAACAGAAACGCCACGATTCGACAAGACTCAGCGACGCGCAGGAACGAAACAAGACCCCGAAACCAATGCCAAGTGGACAACAAAAAGATGAAGCAGCACACAAAAAGAGGTTCTTTGAGCAGGTGAGCCACAGAATAGACCGTGGGACGGGCAGAATTAGCCTCTCAACTCGGTGCTCATCAAATTTGTCGGCCGGCCACCTCGCAAGAAGCAGAAAGGAGCAGTGATGCTCCGCGCAACGACTCCCGAATGGAAAGCACCAATCTGATGAGGGGAGTACGAAATTCATAATTCATAAACGCCGTCCGGATTCCGTAAAACCCACATATTGCTTTGTACTTTTTTTGTGTTTTCTTCTCCTTCTTCTTCCAACACCTTGGGAGGTTTCTTTTTTTTTTTTTTGTCGGGTTTTGATCTGGTATTTCCATTCTCCAATTAGACTTGGGAAAATCCTTGTTAACACAGGCGCCAAGATGCAGAAAATTAATTTGCGTTTGCATTGCCCATGTTGTTGCTCCACTCGTCCTTTCAGACCGTCCTTGGTGTACGAGCATTCGTCACATCAATGACGTCGTCCAGGTGATTGCACATGGCCACAAACAAGTCGAAGAATAGTTTACTGCCACCCACTTCCATTTCAGCTTGCATGGTCCCACTCCGCTTGAATGTCTTGCGGCAGCGGATGATCAGGGCGAGATAATGAGCGCGCAGGCGACTGTCCGAGTCAGGCGTGTGGGCATAGGCGTACTGGGCAGACCGCAAGATGGTGCCGACATCTATGCCAGCTTGCAAGCCTTGTTTGCGCAAAGCCAGACGCTTCAGCTCCTCGAGGCCATATCGATCCGCGGCGCAGTACACGACTGTGTCACGCAGGATATCGCCTCCCGCGCTGTAGACGAGAACAGTGGCGTCGGGAGCTGTGCCTGCGCGGCCACCTCCATTTTCGGGGTTTGGTGATGTGTGAGGCGTCCGCACGCGGTCTTCGAGATCCCAAGAGTGTCGGGCTCTGTTGTGCACCAGGCGAGGATAGTAGTCACCCTTGTACAGATACTCGAGAATGGCGGAGAAGACCTCGGGTTCTTCGTCGGGAAGAGAGATTCTCCTGCTCTGCGCGTCGGGGAAGTTTCCTCTGCAAGCGGCGTCGAAAAACGGCGACTGGCGTAGGACATCCTCGTGCGCTGCAAAGAGCCTTCCCTCGCGCCCAACCGTGAGCGTCACGATGGGCGAAGGGGTGGCAGGCTTTTGAGCAACATGGTCTTGCTCGGTGAGCGACCTTTGCAATTTCGATAGCTTCGTGGGATCCCGGACGGAGCCCGACTTCTTTAGCCTGGCCGACTTGTCGACGCGGTTCAGGTCCTGGGACCGGAAAGATCGCTTGAACATGGCTGCGGCGTAGTTGTCTCTTTGCGATGTAGGACTGAAGGGCGTCTCGGGCGGGATAAGGGGCACAGCGGTGATCGAGGGGCAGACAAGGACCCGTCTTGTCGTCTTGTCGTCTTGTCGGGGGGCTTGACCTCGAGCGCCGCGGCGTTGTGCCTTGGGAAGTTGGCTAGCGAGTGACGAAAAGAGCGAGGAGGCGTGGGATAGGTAGGGGTTTAAACGAGTGAATGACGCACAAAAGACTTGACAAGAGGGTCCGGGCAGAAGAAATATCGGCAAGATAGATCCTCGTGAGATGGCTTTGCGACCCTGCTTTTGGTTGTGAGTGGAGAGGAAGAAGAGGGGGGGAGAAGAGGATCGAACGAGGCCGGGTGGGCGACGTGACTCTATTTGTATCTTTAGGTATCTGGTGGCGGGGAATCTGCAGACAGGGGTACCTGATAGCCACAGCGCTCTTCACGAACCCAGAAGCTGAACCAAGGCACTCGACTGGGCCGCTCTTAATGCCCAAGCGTCTGCCCTATTCAGTTCGATTGAAGCCACCACAGTCTTTCCCTAACCAACTACACTCTAATTCTGGTTTTCCGTCGCTGGAAAGCAGACTGTCTACTCGCTGTGCGCCAAATGATCCGTCAGCTCAATGCACGGCACATCATCAGATTGAATGCCGAACGTGTGGAGATGGATCCCGCCCACTGCATACATGTAAGTGCGCTTCATTTTGTGGGACGCTGGTGGGCAACACGGAGCTTTACTTTCCTGAAAGGGCAGTGACATTGCCCATGTTGAGAGACTTGAATAAGTATTGAAGTTCTAGGTGATTTAATTACGGAATACAAGAGAGAGTACAGCACATCGCCATGGTAAAACTACTATTCTCAGCAAGCTCCCCGTTTCTTCCTTCGCTCCTTCTTCGTCAGGTCACCGCCGCAAATTGCTTCCGTCAACGGCCACTGATTACTGGGCAGCCTCGTCTCAAGAATCCAGTGACTCGCCTGGGCTGTTACGTGGGCGTGTGAGGCTTTCGCGGATGCCAACAAAGCCTTGCATGAGGGTGTACACTGTGATTTCATCGTCAGCGTCCACAGTGCACATGGCCACAAGATGTTGGCGGGACGTTGTCACTTACTTATCGGGGCAAGCAGTACAAATCCCATGCTGTAGACTGAGACGGCCTCCTTGGATCCAACCTGTGCCTCATCCATCCAGAAAAAGGGGTATTCTCCAGTGACATACTTGCCGCAGGCGCCCCAGGCAAGGTACAGTCCGCTCAAGGCCATGAGGCTAAATAGATGGGAGCCGACACTCTGCTCGAATAGTCAGTTGTATTCCCTCGGAATCGGGCAAGATAAAAGACAATACCAAGGGTCTCTTGATGCTGTTGAAGCAAAGCATTTCAATCACCATGATGATTGAGTTGACGGCGTGCAGGTTGATCAGAACAAATGGCTTGAACCATCCTTCTCCCAGAAGATCGCTGACTTCAAAAAGTATTAGCCAGGTCCATGAAACATGACCGAGGGCGCAGACAAACATGGGGCATCGGGGATGTTGATGCCTGAAGTGATGTTGACAGCGGCTTCAACAAAGTTGGCTGCAAGCCCAGATCCATCAGTTGGATCGGCAGCACCTGCGTCATGTTGTCGGGTTATGAACCAGTAAACTGTCGAGTTCATGAAACAAAACACAGTGGTAGCACTGTAGAAGAGGTTGAAGTAGAACTGTTTTCGCTGACTGGCCATATTTCGAGGCAGGGACATGGCCTTGATGATGCCACGTTCGACTCGGCCTTCCACATCGTTGGGCTCGGGATAGTACAGGTGGGTATAGGTCCAGGACTGCATCAATTAGCTCCACGCCTTCCCTTGGTACAAGGCAAGCGAAAGAGTGCTCACGAATGTGATGAGATGGTACAGAAAAACCATGGTGGAGCAGATCATGGCAAAATCAAACAGGTTGCTCATGCCACTCCCTTCTGTTTCTTCCGTCATCTTGTAGTGGCCAGTCATGAACGCGGTGGCCACAATGTACCCGAGAACGGCACCGCGGAGGAGAACCAAGACTTTTTGGTCAATCCAGTGCCATGCGGAGTGACTCGCTCGAAGAAAAATGGGCTGCAGTCATGATGTTAGCCATGCGTATCGAAAATGAGCGTCTGTTCACTGACGTGGTCTTGCATGACGACGGGAGCAGGCAAGCCTGAACCGCCGAGAAGAGGAGTGGTGGACGACATGTTGAAGAAGATTCAAGACTATGTGCAGATAGCGAGAGGTGAGATGTTCTATTGAAGCAGCGAAAGTTGGCCAAGGTTGCAAAACGTTCGGTGGCCCTAAAGAGCAGCCAGCAGGGCTAGGCCTACAAGCAAGTTGAAGGTGGATGTGGTGAATGCGTGGCGAGGCAGAGGACGGAGGCTGTAGGAGGAAGAAAGTCCGGAAGTAGAGAAAAGGGAGAAGAGAGAGTTATATCAGCTGTGCTTCTTGGCCTGGGAAAGAGTAATTCGAACGGGTCGCTTTTCTTAGGCAGGAGGCAGGCGTGGGTTGTCGCTCAAGCTACCAGACCTCCTCACTTCTCAGCAAGTGCCCCCAGCTGGCAACTCCCGTTTACTTGCTTACACCAGACAGACACGCAGGCAGGCAGACAGGCAGACAGACCTGCGTGGGCAATGGGCATGCATTATGATTGAGCGCCATGAACCAAGTTTTCTGTGCGGAAGAAAGCGAATCATCACTCAAACTCGAATCAAGCGCACTATCCTGCTTATACAATGCCCCGGGACACAATGAGACGTCTGCCACATATTTGCCCGCTTAGTCTTTTTTAATGCTCTCAGCACCTTCCTTCTTCATGCCATCGCACCCAGCCAACTTGCCTGCCAGCTCTTCGGCATTTCCATAGCCTTGCGTGGGCGCGTCTCTCTTCTCTCCTGCCTCTTTCATGGCCGACAGGCCCGCCGATTTATCCTGCTCTCCGGATGATTTCCATGCGTGAGATCCAGTCACGTCCCCAACAGCTGCCTACTCATCGAGTTAGTAATAAATAGCGAGCAAGTGGCCACTGGTAAGCTGGATGACTCTCGGAAGCGGACAGCTGGCTTGCCCTAACCTCTGCGACTCCTTTGACGTATTGCACATGCCCTTGGACAAGGCCCGGTTGCTGAGGGGCAGATTCCGACATGATGGCAGGACGCAGCGTATAACAGTATGTACGCGAAAGGCGAGCAGATTGAGGTTCAAATTTAACGTAGGGCTGGGAAGCGTTGCAGTTGGTATTTTGAGGTGCGATGGGTCCTTAATAAACCCCGACAAACGTGTAACCAGGCGCCCTGGCGCCAGCGAGCCTTAAATACGTTCCTTCACCCACTTCATGCCGTGCTTCGACGATTCCATGACATCACAGCATGATGATGGATGCTGTGGCTGTTAGCTGTTAGGTAGCTCGGTACAATGTAGTCCGTACGGAATGCTCCGTAGCAAGTGTGGCTAATGCATCCAGTCTCCACTGTGGCAGCTTGCAGAGGGCCACCATGTCCAGTTCTCGGTTCCAAGCAAAGCAACAACCACACCACGTCGTTGGGTTTCTTTGCGCCAATTCCACAGCAGACCACTGTGCCTCAGCTGAAATCCACACTCTCTTCGGGTCGTCAGAATCGAAAACAGCGGCACCAGATCAGCATGCTGTCTAGCCTTGGGAACCCGCGGCAAGCGGCCGCCCAGCTGATGAATTTTGCGCTGATATTGTCCAGCGCGTTCATGGTACGTCCTTTTGCGACCTCAGCTGGCCGCCCTATCACGGCGCAAAAATCATCTTCGTTGGCACTCAAGCTCACTTTTATTTCGACTTTAGATGTGGAAGGGCCTCTCTGTCATGACCAATTCGCCATCACCGATCGTCGTCGTTCTGTCCGGGTCCATGGAGCCCGCCTTCCAGCGCGGTGATATTCTCTTCTTATGGAACCGAAATCTGCAACAGGAAACCTCCGTGGGAGAAATTGTCGTTTACAATGTCAAGGGCAAGGACATACCCATTGTTCACAGAGTCGTGCGAAAATTCGGAACTGGGTAGGTTGCGGCCAATCCTCGTTGGAGGATGGAGAAGTTGTTACATGGCTGGAGGGCAGCGTGCTGACTGGGTTGCAGAGATAAAGCCAAGCTTCTCACCAAGGGTGACAACAACAACTCCGACGATACGGATCTATATGCTCGGGGCCAGGACTACCTGCAGCGCCAAGACATCATCGGTAGCGTGGTAGGGTACTTTCCGTTTGTGGGCTACGTTACGATTCTGCTATCAGAACACCCGTGGTTGAAGACGGTGATGCTTGGCATCATGGGCCTGTTGGTCATCATTCAAAGAGAATAGATTTTAACTCAGACTTGCGCATATTGGCCTGATGAGAAATGCAGTCACTGCGTCAGCGTGCTGGGTGATGGACAGATCCTTTTGGGTCTATTATGTTTCCATGACAAGCTTGAGTTTTAACCATGCCAATTACAATCCTTTTGCGTGCGAATGAATATCTTCATTCCGAACTGCTGTGTACAATGGCCATCCCTAATAGACCTAATGGAAAAGGAGTAGCGAAGGAGGTGGAAAATCTTTGTGCGACTACGACAAGGAGCCTGCAGTTTGACTGACCAAGTCGAAGACAGTCCCTCTGGTCCGCACACCAGTTTTTACCGTATCCATTTTATGGACTGACTATGCTCCGTTTTCGCCAGCCAAGGGTTCATGGCCCGGTTAGCTCAATCGGTAGAGCGTGAGACTCTTACGAGTATACGAAATCTCAAGGTTGCGGGTTCGACCCCCGCATCGGGCTTTTCCTATGGTTATATGATTGAGATGATGTCCCAGCGCCTCTTTTTTTGAAAATCATGGCTGTGATTTCCCTCCTTGTTAAGAGGGGGGCTCCCCTGTCTAATTTCGCACCTTCCAAGCATAAACTACAAGCTCGACTCATAAGTCAATATGATTCATGCGACGTGCGCTTCCATCACGGGAGCAAAACCTGACTCGCCAGGCCCGTGGCAACATTGAATTTATTTTTTTGGTAGTTGTTGCGCGTTGCATTCCGGAAATCCAAACTAGCAAAGTAATTTACAAGAGTATGTTTTCCACAAGGCTGACTCTTTGGGTTATTGTGATTTATTCCAGGTTTCTACACGTTAGAACCGCAACGCGCCGTCTCTCGACAATAGGTTGACGTAGAAACAACTAAGAAAGAAAAAAAAGCCCTGGGCCAGGCAACCACGCCTGACGTAGTTCCGTAACGCTTTTTCACCAAACCCTCTATTTGGAAAGGATAAAAAAAAGGAAGCAGCCGTATGTCCGTCAGTGATTGCCTGCATGAATCCTCATGAGGGAAAAAAAAAAAAAAAAAAAAGAGGGGGTTCATCATCCATGATCTTCATAAAGTTAGGGAGAAGAAGAAATTCCATGAAAACAAGTCGCGTTGCCCTAGGCACGGCGAAGTCTCAAGGCGACCTCGGCGCGTGGCATTTGCCCTTGAGCCACTCTATAGAGGTGCGCACGATGCGCCTCCCCTCCCCCTCGAGAGCAGGCGCTGTTCTACCATGGCCGTAGGTTGACGGGAGCGCCTCGTAGCCGCCCAGTATCTTCTCGAGCGCGAACAAGTGATGCAGCTGGCCCATCTTGACGGAGCCGGCCGACGACGAGCTGGACGTCCTGGAGCCCGATGGCGAATGCGGCCGAGCCCGAGGACACAGCTTGCTCGCCCTGCCGCCGGGGCCAGAGTGCGTCTCGGACCCGGGTCGTGGCGGGATCGACGCATGCGCAGAGGACTGCGCCGATGCCAGCTCGCGCACGAAGCCGTGATACGCCGCAGACGTGGTTGCGTCTTGGTCCGCTTCGGGTGCCGTTTGCGCCTGCCGGTCCCGTTGTCCTGGGGAGAGAAAGAAACTGTGAGAAGAAGAAGAAAGAAAGACGTGGGGCCGCTCCTCGCTACATACCTTTTGCTGTGTCCCTGGAGAGCCTCTTGATGCCGCAGAGCGGTAGTGGCGGGAGAGGCTTCGCGACGTATTCCGAGGTGTTCCGCCTCGGGGGCATAGAATTCGACATGGATTCCGGCCGACGGCGACTTCTTCAGATGGATGGGATCG
The DNA here is from genome assembly GCA_019022495.1 of Epichloe hybrida. Lineage (NCBI taxonomy): Eukaryota > Fungi > Ascomycota > Sordariomycetes > Hypocreales > Clavicipitaceae > Epichloe > Epichloe hybrida. Next base: position 259,778 of record JAFEKR010000022.1, read on the forward strand.
TTGTTGTCTTTTTCTCTGCAACTTCTCGAGATGCAAGGCGTGTGAGTCGTGGAAAGCTGGAGCAAAGAAGGACAGGTTGGCAACGTCAGCGCTTGCTCTGTTCGCCTTGGTTCAAGCCGCTTTCTTGCAAGTTGTTTAGGGTTTTGATCCTGATTAGTGATGAGGTGCGAGTCGGGTTCAAACATGGCGCGCTTCGGCAGGGGAAAGGGGCATCGCATTGAAAAGACCATTTTAGGACATTTATGCTACGAGTTATTAGATATGGCGCGACTAGCCGATTTTGTGCGAGGAAGACAAGGGTTCTTTTTCTCTTCTCTTCTTCTTTACTTTTTCCCACTTTGGCTGATGGTGCCGGAGGTCGTTGAGGCATTTACGTTCTTGCGAGCGCCCAGATAAAGTGGGAGAAGCCGACGACTGACTCGAGTCGCGAGGAACATTGACTCCGCCTAGTGGGTGGTGTTATAGTCTTGGCGGGCTGCCTTTATTTTTTTGTTGTTCTACATACGAATTTATTATTTTTCTTATTTGCGGAATTGTGGGAGCCGCATTATCATAGCCTCACTAAGCGAATCAGAATGAACACCAACGTCTCAACGTGCAGTTTCCACCGGCCTCGGTTTAATAGCAGACTTGGATGGCTCATTCCGGCTTCATATATAGGATGACTCTCGAGACCAACGTTGTTCGTCAACGGCATCCATAACAAATTTTTTGATCCGAGGATTCCCCCTGGTTCTACCCTTCCCTTGCGACCGGCGAACGTCTTCGGCTCTCCGCGCGTGGGAGATGATGGATTCGCAACCTTTGTCTCAAACCAGGCAAACGGAAGGACGTACCGCGTCACCAACGGAGCGGATCCTGTTACCGATTCTCCGGGCATAGCAGTGATCATCACATCATGACCGTGGGTGAGTGGAAGGGATCTGGGGTCCTGGATCACGAAACCGTGCCTTGGACCGGTCGTTGAGTCGTTAAGTGTGCGACTTGTTCTCTACGAGTGCACATATTCAACACATTCCAAGACAGGATGAAGATGAGGCATTGATTCTTCAACCGAGGGGCCGCGTGAAGACAATGACGAAGACAAGAACGAAGACAAGAACGAAGACAATGGGTGGGTGGCACCAAACCCCAAACCCCAGGGAGCCAGGACGGATCGAGAAGGTGGCCGACTTCTTGACTTCTTACCGCCCCGTGGCTCCTTCCCGATCTGCGATGCCACCCCCCGTCTTCTCCTTGCAGGAGAGAAGGCAGGCAGCCCCTCTTGGTCAAAGTCCAGAGAGTCCATCCCTCTGCACAACCATCTTCCCCGAGCAGGAGTTGACGTCTCGTCAGAATGCGGGCAACATCAATCGCAAAGGCGGCAGCGGCTTTTTTGCCTCTCTGCGCCCAGCTTGGCCTCGCCATCGAACCGCCCCGAAAGCCTCACCAGGCCACGGGCAACGGGACTCGACTCCTCTCCTACAATGAGACCACCCCGTCTGCCACGATCCGCCCCGCTGATTTACACGTTCGGTGGTCAGGCACGGGCGGCGATGGGCAGTACATGACCACCAACAACAGATCCGACCTTGTCCTGGTCCATGTCGCGTCTGGCAAGGAAACCGTCTTCTGGCCCGCAGACAAGCAGCTCAATCACACGAGAGATTTCTGGGTCCGTCACGATCAGCAGGCCATTCTGGTTGCCGCCAACGCAACTAAGCTGTACCGTCACTCCTATTCCTCAGACTATTTCACCGTTGACGTGGAGACGGGCAACAGCCATGCCCTGGTGGCGGGCCAAGCCGGCGATGTTCAGTATGCATGCATGGCGCCAACCGGCGAATCGATTGCCTTTGTCCGAGCCAACAACGTGTTTCTGCGAGACGCAGACGGCGTGGTCCATCAAATTACCAGCAATGGAGGCCCTGACATGTTCAACGGCGTGCCAGACTGGGTGTATGAAGAGGAGGTCCTCGGCGACCGGTCCGCACTGTGGTTCTCCCCCGACGCCAAGTACGTCGCCTTTCTGAGCTTCAACGAAACAGGCGTCGGGACCTTCACCGTTCCCTACTACATGGCCGGCCAGAAGTTTGCGCCGTCCTACCCCAAAGAGCTGGAGCTGCGATACCCCAAGGTCGGGACCACGAACCCCACCGTCGAGCTCAACATTCTCAACGTCGAGACAAGAAAAGTGGCCAGCGTGCCCATCGATGCATTCGCCAACGACGACACCATCGTCGGAGAAGTCAAGTGGGTGACGGACAGCCACGCGGCGCTCATCTATCGAGTCTTCAACCGCGTCCAAGACCAGGAGAGGCACGTCGTCGTCCACCCCGAGACATTGGTCAGCAAGACGGTACGAAAACGCGACGGAAGCGATGGATGGCTGGAGAACTCGATGGCCATTTCATACGTGGGCGGGCTGCAGAACGCGTCCAACAAGACCTACTATGTCGACTTGTCGGATGAGTCGGGATGGATGCACATATATCTGCATTCTCTGGACGGGGGCCAGCCCGTGCAGCTGACCTTTGGCGAGTGGGAAGTCGCCTCGATTCTGCATGTCGATGCCGTCCGCAAACTCATCTACTTCAAGTCCACGACGCACCACAGCACCGAACGCCACATCTACAGTGTTTCGTACGAAACTCGAGAAATACAGCCGCTTGTAGATGACAAGGTCCCTGCCGTCTGGGATGCATCCTTTTCTCCAGAGGGAGGCTACTATATCCTCACCTATGCCGGCCCGGACGTTCCTTACCAGGAGGTGTACGCCGCCAACAGCACCACCAAGCCCATCCGCACCCTGACTTCAAATGGCGAGCTGTACAGGAAGTTGGAGGAATACAGCCTTCCCAACACCACCTACTTTGAGCTGAAGCACCCAGACGGCTTCACGTTGAACGCCATGCAGCAGCTGCCTCCCAATTTCGACCCTTTGAAGAAGTACCCATGCCTGTTTACTCCCTATGGCGGCCCCAACTCTCAGCAGGTCACAAAGGAATTCCAACCATACGGCTGGAAGGCCTACATCTCATCGGAGCCAGAACTCGAATACGTCGTGTACACGATTGACAACCGCGGCACAGGCTGCAAAGGCCGCAAGTTCCGGTCCTCGGATCTCGAGGCCAAGGACCAGATCTGGGCCGCGCAGGAACTGTTGAAGCAAAACGCTTTCCTCGACGCCCGCAAAATCGGTATATGGGGCTGGTCATACGGCGGCTACCTGGCCGCCAAGGTGATTGAAGCCGACTCGGGCGTCTTCACATTGGGACTGAGCACCGCTCCCGTGTCGGACTGGCGATTCTACGACTCTGTATACACGGAGCGGTACATGAAGACGCCGGCCACAAACGCGGCAGGCTACAACAAGACTGCCGTGCGGAACGTGGGCGGATTCAAGAATGTCGCTGGCGTGTTCGCGCTGATGCACGGCACGGGCGACGACAACGTGCACTATCAGAACGGGGCCGTGCTGGCCGACTTGCTCGTGGCGGGGGGCGTGTCGCCCGAGAAGTTCAAGATGATGGCGTTTACGGACAGCGACCACGGGATCAGCTTCCATGGCGCCAGCGCATTCATCTACAAATTCCTGACGGCCAGGCTTTGGGATGAAGTGCAGCGGCAGGAGAAGAAGCTGGTGCATCAGTGGAGTCGGAAACACGTGGGGGTTGTTTGATGACGAGAATTGAACACCCAAGGACTCTTTTATTCCTGTTAGATATTTCACTCCCGATTTTCGATAATGTAGATGATGATGATTATAATCTGTAATCCGTACATTGCAAGTTGATGTGGCCGACCGTGCTGTGTCCCCCCCACATCGGTTCCACTTTTCCATCTGCGCCCGCCCCACTCCCAGACTGACTTATGTACGTACGTATGTACTGCTGCCAGCTAGATGGAACTTCGCTTCTTCTCCCCCAACGCCAAAACACCGCCATGGACGGTCTCGACGAGTTCGAAAAGACACTGGCGGCGGAAAAGGCAGAGCGCGAGAAGACCGATCGGGGCCGCGAGGAGCGCCGTCAGCGCAAGCACAAGCACAAGCACAAGCACAAGCACAAGCACAGACACCATGACCAAGATGATGATGGCAAAGACCAGGAGGACAGGCATGGTGGCCGCCTGCATCATGACGACGATGGCCACGGACACGAACGGAGTCGGCATCATGACGACGATGGCCACGGACACGAACGGAGCCGGCAATATGACGACGATGGCCACAGACACAAACGGAGTCGGCACTCACGCGAGGGCGGCGACGACGAGCATCGGCCAAGCCACAGACACCACGGCCATCCAGACACCCCCGTACGCGATGCCTGGATGACGGCGCCGTCCGCCCTCGAGGTCGAGCATGTCCGCCGCCTGGAGCGCAAGGCTGAGCGGCCGCCCGCCCAAGAACCCAAGCGGGTGATTCACGCGCGCGAACTGAACCAGGCGCATCTCCAGAAGCTCAACGACCTCAGCGACGGGATCCCCTCGCCCCCGCGACCAGAACCGGGGCCGCCGCCATCACTACCAAGCATCGAGCGGAAAGTAGACTACGTTTTCGGAGACTCGGGGTCCTCGTGGCGGATGACCAAGCTCCGCGGGGCGTACACGACCGCCGAGAGCAGCGGCCGGGCCGTCGAGGAAGTCGCCGCAGAGCGCTACGGCAGCCTGCGCGAGTTTGATGATGCGCGCGAGGAAAAAGAGGAAATGGAGCGTCGCGTCATCTACGGATCGGGATACAAGGAGAAGGATGTTCCGACGGGCCATCTGTACCTCGCCCGAGAGCAGCAGCAGCATCAGCATCAGCATCAGCATCAGCATCAGCAGAAACAAGACCAGTCCAGCCCGCGCCTCGAGCCAGGCCCGTCATCACCCGTCATCATCCCCGAAGAGCCAGCCCACCACGCAGCGGCCATGGACCAGACACAGCTCAACCGACTGCGCGCGCAAATGATGAGGGCCAAGCTGCGCCGGGCGCCCAACGCAGCACAGCTCGAACAAGAGTACGACCGCGCCGCCTCGTCGTTGTCGTCGTCGTCCCACGCGCCCCAGGCCGCCGCCGTCGTCCTCGGCATCATGGACAACCCCCAACTGGCGGGCCCCCGAGGTGAGGCCCAGCCCGTCAACACCAGGCGCGGGCGCGAAAGAGGACTCGTCCAAGAGAATACCGACATGTCCCTCGAGGACATGGTCCGCGAGGAGCGCCGCACCAAGCGGGCCCCCGGCGGAGAAGGCCTCCGCCTCGCCGAGCGAATCGCCAAGGACGGCCAGTACGACAACGACCTGGACTACATGGACGAGAACGCAGAGAAGCTCGCCAAGAGAGTGCACAGGAGCGACATGAGCCTCAAGAACACGGCCGTCTCGGACCTCGAGAGGATGGGCCGCATCCTCGACGCCTGCCCCCTCTGCCACCACGAGGACACGCGCCGGCCGCCGGCGGCGCCCGTCGTCGCCCTCGCCACGCGCGTCTTCCTCACCCTCCCGCCGCGGCCCGAGATCAGCCCCGGCGGGGCCGTCATCGTCCCCGTCTCCCACAGGGTGAACCTGCTCGAGTGCGACGACGACGAGTGGGAGGAGATGCGCAACTTCATGAAGGCCCTCACGCGCATGTACCACGACCAGGGCCGCGACGTCGTCTTCTACGAAAACGCCGCGCGCCCGCGCCGCCGCCAGCACGCCGCCATGGTGGCCGTCCCGATCCCCTACGAGCAGGGGGCCGTGGCGCCCGCCTTTTTCAAGGAGGCCTTCCTGTCTGCCGACGACGAGTGGGCGCAGCACGCCAAGGTCATCGACACGGCGGCCGCCGCCACGACCGGGGGCATGGGCAGGGCGGCCTTCCGGAGGAGCATAGCGAGGGAGGCGCCGTACTTCCACGCCTGGTTCTCGCTCGACGGGGGGCTAGGCCACGTCGTGGAGAATGAGCGTCGCTGGCCGACGGGCGACTTGTTCGCGAGGGAGGTGCTGGGCGGCATCGTGGGCGCCGAGCCGGCCGTCGTGAAGAAGCAGGGGAGGTGGCCGGGGACTAGTGGCCATGATGACGCGCGCGTGGAAGCGTGGAAGAAGGCGTGGAGGAAGTTTGACTGGACGAGGGTCCTGGACGAGTCTTGAAACGCCTGACTGTATCATACATACATATGCATGAATGGCTCCAACCTACGTCCCGACGTGTCCTTTTCTACGTACATGACGAGACCCCCTCCCTTTTCCAACGGACCACGCAGTATTACTCGTCAAAAATCTCCCTGCCACTCTAATTACATGCACCTAATACCGGGTATCTCTAATTTTGTGCGAAATTATTACAATCAAGACACCCAAGAACCCGTTCGTTGAAAATAAATGATGAAAAGGAAAAAATTGCCAATGCCCCCCGTTTTACTTTGCTGGTTTCCAGAAACGTATATCCAAGGACGGAGGCCCGTTTTACTTTGCTTGTTTCCAGAAACGTATATCCAAGGAGGGAGGCCCTTCATACCACCCGCCCGATTGTGCCCCTTCGCCCCCTTTCGCGATCCTTGCGTCCATCCGCGCCCGTCAGGCGCATCCAGTCCTCCCACTCCTTGCTCATCTCCATGAGCACTGAGCCCATGACTGTTGCGCTTGCCATCAAGCCGTGGCCTTCGCCTTCCAGCACGCGCACCTCGCATCGTCTCATCGTCTTGCCGAGCCACTTGACGTTCTCGACGGGCACCCGCGTGTCTCTGCTGCCGTGGTGGATCACCACCGGCCGGGTGATGTCGACGTAGCGGAACCCGATTGTGTGCCTTCGCTCGAGACATACCAGGAGGTCGACGGCCGGGTTCGCCCCCGTGGTGGCCGATTCCCAGATGGCGTGGGTGAGCCGCGTGTCGTACGTCGCTTGCCGTTCCCTGTCGGCCATGGCATCAACCGCGGGCTCTGACGCGGTCGAGTGTCTGTCGGTGATGCCATTGCCGCCAACGAGCGACTGCATCTGGTCCGCGTCTTCGCTCGTGCTGGGCGGCTCCGGACCCGGCTCGCTCCGTTGAGAATCCTCTCGCGCCTTCTTCTGTGCTGTGTTGTTTCCACCGTGCTCACTGTCGTGCACGGGATTGGTGTTGCGGTTGCCAGCACTGGTCCCGTCCTTGGCATGCGTGTTTGATTTGCGTTTTGTGCGCCTCGGGTTTTTGGGCAAAGAGCTCGTGATGGAGCTGCTCGTCGCCGTCATAAAACTGCTGTTGGCGGCCTTGAGAAGAGGTGTTGGCAAGGCTCTCAGGATCTTTTGTGATGTGGGAATGGCGTTGGTCGGTGGCAGCATCTGAGACCCTCCAAAGACGTTCATCTGGGATGGGGGAATCCAAGGTGCCAAGAGGTGAATCCGGCCTCTGATGTGTTGGGGCATGCGCAGGGCCGTTGCAAGAGCATATATGGCACCAGCTGAGTGAGCGAGAATGGAGAATTTAGTAATTTTGAGGGCCTGGCAGATGGCATAAACGTCGTCTGGAGTCAATTAGCATGCAATTCTCTTGCTCTCTTTTCTTTTCCTTTTTCTCTTTTTTTTTTCCTTTTTATTTTCCTTCCTCTCTTCTTCTTCTTCTTCTCTTCTTGCTTCCTTTCTTCAAGAAAACAAAAAAATCGCCACATCAGACGAAAACAGAAAGAGAAAAAATTTCACTCACCCGGCCAACTCAGCGGAGTTGTTGCACCATCGGCATATGACTCACTGTCACCGACACCAGGTCGGTCGGGGGTGATGAGACGGAGCTTTAGTGTCAGGGCCAGTTCGTCGTAAAAGGCCGTTATATATCTTGTCAAGCCCATCCCGACGCAGCAAAAGACGGCTGATCCGCTGGCATCGCCCACTTCGGAGAAAGAAATTACGCGTCCACCCTGCGGGTGCCGAATCTTTTGCGACAGACGTGGTGAGCAGAGATACGACTCGACGGCATCGTCGACCGAGTCGGCAGAGGCTGGTCGCTCGTAGCCGGCAGGGTAAACGTTGAGAGATTGCGAGGGGTCTGGCGAGGCATTGGGGCTAGCTCTCGGTTCACTCCGGGGACTCAGTTGTCCGGACAATCGCTTCAGACGGGAACTGTTCCGCTTGAGCCCCGGCGGCTCCCTCGGACCGGGACTGAGGCGCCCTGAAAATCGACCGCTCCTGCGATCGGCCTTGTCGTCGCCACGTCGTCGTTGAGCTACAGCTGGGAAGGGAGCCGCTCCTTCGTCAGCGTCCGTGGTTGACCCGATGTCGATGGAGTCAAAAGTTGCGTGTGCCACTCTTGATGCCGAAACGGGAGACGCAGGAAACTCGTTCGGTCCCAGCAAGAACGACTTGCCATGTACCGCCGTGACCGCCGTGTCGGCGGAGCCTGTCCGCTTATGCTGCTGCTGCTGCTGCTGTTGCTGCTGTCGGGCTGCAGGCACATCTCGCTGACCACGAGCTTGCTCTTCCGCCTCGAAAATGACGTGTCCAACGACGGGAGTGTCACCGCCTGGTTTCGACGACCGACGACCGCTCGATCGCTTCTGCTTCGTCCGTGGCCTTCTCAAGCTCGATTCTCGCGTAGGAACTGGCTGAGAAATTCCGTACATGGTCTTTTCCTTGACTGCCGGGTTGTCACCGTGCGAGCCTGGCTCTTCGCTGATGGCAGTTTCGGCCAGGAAAGCATCCGGTTTACCGCCATGATTCATGCTGCCAGATGCTCCCGCCGCTGCGCCGTCTATACTGCCCGTTCGTCCCGGTGGTCGCTTTCGCTCAAACTCTTGTTCCCGAAGTCGCTCCTTGGAGTTCATGTACATGAGTGCCTTTGTGGTCCGGCCGGTCCTCTTGCCCCAGCTATCATGTGCTCGGTGCTGTGACAGCTCTGGAGTCGGCCCGCCGGCAGCACCGCCGCGCTCTATGGACAAGTTGCCGATGCTGTGCGTGTCTTCATTCTTGGAGGTAGTAGAACCAGGTGATGATGGGCGGGATGTGATGCTGCCACTGCTGCGGATCAAGTTTCGGAAGCCAGATCCACTGCTATCACGACTGGGACTGCGGGCTTGGGGGCTCTTTGCACCGGTCAAGGGCGAATATGCTCTCGTTGGCTTGGAGGTGCGGATTGTAGGCGGGCTCGCAGCGAGTGTATCAAGAGATGTCGGAGGGTTTGCGGTATCCTGGAGGTCAGATCGGGCGTAGGCGCCGTAATCGACTCCAAAACTCCCAGACAAGGGGCTCGACGGGCTCGGCAGACCAAAGTTGACGGCGGCAGGCTGCGACTCGAAGTGATGGTTGGCGGGCTGGGAGATGGCACTCAGGCTGGTGATGAGGTTGGATATGACCTCGGGGGAGGCGGGAGGGATGCTGGCGGGTTTCGTTCCCTGCGGCGACCTTTGGCGAGAGCTGCGAGCGACGTGGAAGTGGTGACGGGTCGGGATGGGGGGCGCGTCTCGGTCGGGAGAGCCCGCATATCTGAGATCCATTGTGGGAGTATCAAAAAGAAAAAAGGTGGTATCATGCGGTGTGGTGGATATGCAGACGAGTCTACTCCGTAATAGCAAGTTGGTGAGGAGGAACCGGGAGCGAAGGAGTCTGGTACGGAGTACGGACTACTCGGTGCAGCCACGAGACACGAGTCACAATGCCTGGCAAAGTGGTCGATGCTTGTTGGCTCTTTTGTCCGTATCCGTGTCCCCTTGCGTCGCCTGCGTCGCTGGTTGTTTGGGATTCTGGTGAGAAGGTGATGCTCGAATGCAGAAGTGGGCTGATGAAGTCGAGTCAAAGGGGTTCCTCCCCTCTGGGCGCATGTTGTGGAGTCTGGTGGGGTGTGGCTGTGGCTGTGGCTGTCAATGGGACTTTGTCGGTTTCGGTCACGGATGGAGGCAGCGGTTTTTGCTTGGACTCTTCAATCAATTGCAACCAATCTTTCGCTTCTTCTCTTGCCTTGGTTTTTTTTTTTTTTCCTTCTTTTCTTTCTTGGGATTCCTCACACTTGACTCGTCCGTCGTCCGTCAGTCTGCTCCGTAATAGTGACTCGTTCATAATATCACATGTACACGGTACATGCAAGGCCCAGTGGCGCGACATCCGCCTGACCCACTCGGGTGCTCTTGGCGTCCAGGGTGCATATAACAAAGAAAGGGGGGGTGAGAGGAGAGGGAACATGAACGGCACGGCACGCACGACCTCAACCGCCATGACGCACCACCACCACCACCACCACCCAATCTGCGACCAGGTTCTCTCACGATATTAAACCCTCCGCTGCAGCGCATCAACATTCGGCCACAATCACCCGCAGCCAAAGCGCGCTGCACCCGCCCCTTGGCCATGATTGACGTCCTCCTCTCGATACCCATCCTGTCCTACATCTTCTTCCCCACGGCGGGCGCCTCCGTGTCCACGTCGGTCAACATCATCTTCTTCTACATGACGTGGTCCAGCCTCGTCTTCGCCCACCACCCGCTCGAGATCCACCTCTCGGGCCTGCTCGTCCTCCGCGTCATCTTCTGGCTCATCCCCTCGGTCGTCTTCCTCGCCTTTGACGTCGGCGTGCCCAGCCTCGCCGCGGGCCTCAAGCACGGCGGCCGGTCCTCCCTGCCTCCGCGCGACGCCCGCAAGCTGGGCGGGCTCCTCGGCCTGGCCATGCTCAACGTCCTCCTGTGGATGGCGGCCGAGGCGGGCCTCGCCATGGCCTACACGCTCGTCTTCAAGAGGCACCTGTTTAAAATGAGCACGACGCTCCCTCTCCCGTGGACCGTCACGAAGCACTGCGCCTTCATCCTGGCGTCGCGCGAGGTGCTGCAGTACCATGTCCACCGCCGGGTGCTCCACGGGAAGAAGTCCTCTTCCGGCGTCGTCGCCAGGAAGCACATGGCCTACGCACATGCTGTCCCGGGGGCGCCGTGCAGCTTGCGCGTGTTTGCCGACCACCCCCTCGCGCTGTTCCTCCATCGGTTCCTGCCGGTTGTCCTGCCGTCGGTCCTGATCCGGACTCACATGCTCACGTACTTCCTCGTCACCATCATCACCACGGTTGAGGAGACGCTCGCCATGTCCGGGTACACGTTCGTCCCTGGGATTGTCATGAGCGGCATCACGGCCCGGACCGCGATTCACTATGCGGGCAAGGGGTCTTCCAACTACGGCGCCGTGGGCATCATGGACTGGATCCACGGTACCAGCAAGGGGCGCCATGTATTGGAGGACGTCAGGAAAGAGGCCGACGAGCACAACGTGCCAGAGAGGTCTGCGAGGAAGTTGGGTGCGGGGAGCAATGCCGTCAAAGATGGCATGGGTTCCTTGAAGAAGCGAGTCAAGTCGAGCAAATAGTTGTTGCAGGGCGAGGTGTGAGAAGATTTGCAAATGGGTTGGACACGCAAGATGATGACTTTTTTTTTTCTAAGATACCCAGCCCGAGTCAGTTATAATCATGGGTAATGTACTCCGTGTGGACTATCAATACGCTCTCCTTATGAAATGCTTCTTATACTCCAGGTAATAATAATGCTCATACTCCCCCCTCCTCATGGTCTATTGTGTTTCCAAGATGAACCCCCCCCCATCCCACTGTTCTGATATCCATCGCAATGTAAGCAAGCGTAAACGCCACCCATAGTCCGTATATACGGATGAACAATAAAGATGGACAAGTGCGCAAAGGACAACCCAGCCATTTTATCACGCCCACCCCATCCTCTTCCTGAACCATTTCAACGTCTCCAGCCCGCTCTGCACACGCATTCCCACGCGCGCATCCAGCACGAACGACTCCCACGCCTTTACTTTCTCCAGGTACTCCTCGCACTCGTCTGTCCTGGCGCGTCTATACTCCGCCACCTCGTCTGGCGTTCCCCCGGGCGGGCTGCAGCACCGCGCCCACGCAATGACTGCCAATTCGTAGTTGGCCACCGGCAGGACGTAGTCGTCCCTATGGCCGCCTTTGAAGACGGACCTTTGCACCGACCAACCCCGTTAGCAATGTTGGCCCGCTTCATGTTGAACAAGTTTTCTTCTCTTCTCAAAAGAAGGAGGGATGAAATAAAGATTGTGAAACAGAATTAGAAACCCGGAAAAAAGAGCAACCTACTCATGATGCGACAAGATGTTCTCGTCGAGGACCCGGATCGCCTCATCCATCTTCCCCATGCCCCTCAGGACGGAGGACACGCCGATGGCCCAGACGGCCAGATTGTCCTTTTCCGTCCTCAACTTGCGCACCGCGTCCGCGTCAGCCGTGCACCTCGCCCAGCCGAGATGGCCCATGGCCGACTCGAGCTCCTTGCTGCCCATCCTGTTCTGCCCGGCCCACATGTAGGACATCTCGAGCGCGGGGCTCGGCCCGATGGCGTCGGCGAGGTCGATGCCCAGCGTCTCGGCCGCCTCCTCCCACTTCCGGAGCTTGCGCTGCGCAAACGTCTCGAGGGGCAGTTGGCGGGCCATGAGGCGCTGCCTGCCCGAGACGAGGGGCACCCTGCGCAGAAGCTCTTCGGCCCGCTTCTTGAGACGCCTCAACTCTGTCTCTGCCTCCTCCTGCCGCGCGGCCCCGTCTCGTTCGCTGCCCTCGTGGTGGTGTGCGCCGTGGTATGCGTCGCGGTAGAGCTCCAGGCTCGCGCAGCCGGCCATGTAGTGGTACACGCCGGGGCCCCAGTCGCTCGTCTCGAGACACCGGAGGAATGTGTCGCGCATGAGATGCCATTTCTGCAGGGCGAGGGCGTTGATGCCGAGCTCGAAGTCGTTGAGGGCCGTGACCTGCCTCAGGGCCGACTGCTTGCCCGTGGAGAGCAGCTCGATGGCGCGGGGGAGGTCCCCGGCGTTGGCGTGGAGGCGGGATTCCTCGACGCGCCACATGCGGGAGTCGGGATGGCGGCCGCGCAGACGGTGGAGGAGCAGCCTGCATTTCTCGCGGGGCGGCCCCACGGCCTCGGCCTCGGCCTCGGCCTCGTCGTCGTAGTCGTAGTCGCGCGGCGAGGGGAGGATGTCGACGGCGCCGAGGAGGCCGTTGTAGTAGCCCAGCAGCATCATGCCTGCCAGAGCGCCGTTGACGTTGTCGTGGGCCGCGGAGCGCCAGAGCATGCGGACGCCCCTGGCGCGGTTTCCGTCTCCGTGGAAGCCCACTGCCGAGAGGATGCGCGAGAAGGCGGGCGGCACGAGGCTGAGGAGGACGAGGAGGAGGCCGAAGCACAGGTTCGCGCCCGAGTGGATGAAGACGTCGACCGGGTCCGTGACGCGGAGCCCTGGTATGTGCAACGTGTCCGTGTCTCCATGGTTCAGAGTCTTCTTCTCCTTCTCCTTCTCTTCTGCCTGTGCCTGTGTCTGTGTCTGTGTCTGTGCCTGTGCCTGTGCCTGTGCTTCCATGGCTCTCGCCTCGGCAGCCATGATGCCGTCCAGGACAACCGACGCCTTCCTCAGCTTGTAGAGGCTCTTCATGGCCCCGACGACGCTCTCGTTGAGGACGCCGACCACGGCGCCCATCAGCTGCGTTTGCGCCCTCACCAACTCGTACTCGGTGCCGGGGTCATACATGCTGCTCGTGCCGCTGACGGCGTCGTGCCGGCTGTGATATTTCCGCGCCCTCTTGCAGTCATTCCACGCCCTCGTCTCGCAGTCAGCCAGCTTGGCGACCGTCTCCGCCATCATGTCCTTTTCGAAGCCCAGAATGGAGCGCATGAAGGAGGTCATGGCCGCGCCGAGACTGTGGAACGATGAGTCCCCTCGCTCCAGCCCCTGCCGCGCGCCGTCCACGTCGTCGTTCATGATGAGGGCCGTCCATTTCAGGGCGTCGGCGAGGTGTTGTCGCTCCTTGGCCAAGTACTCTCTTTCCTGGAGGGAGTCGGCGGAGGAATTGGAGGAGCGGAAGAATCCGCTCAAGAGGCTCATTGTTCAACTCGTTGGTGTCTGCATGGGGGGCGTCGCGCGCAGAGACCTCGGACTGGAGCGGACGAGTCATGAGCACTGGTAGCTTTTACGGAGATACGGCCACCGGATCTGCATGCACTGCAGGCAGGTTTGATCAAAGTGGACCTGCCACACGGCCCACACCCCCATCTTGCTGCGAATCATCCCTGCTGGTGTCATACGTAGCGAGGTTGCTCGCAAATCGTCTCACCAGTTGGCCAACATCATCCGTCGTATATGCCACGACCCAGCTCCCCGAGTTCATCGCAGAGACACACGAACCAAGTAACATCAATCAAAATGAAATAAACATTCAAAAGCAAGTACAATTCACAACTGCCAGGGCAGCGCAAGCCGCCCAATCTCCAGCTCAAGTCATTTCCACCTTCACCTACCCTATACCGCAAAATCGCGGGGCAGCAATTCTTCCGCCCTCCGCCCAAGCAAGCTTTCCGCCCACCATCATCCAACCTGTACCCGATCCAGCCATCACCATCCGCAACCCATCCTCCCCCAACTCAACTCATCGAAAAGAAAACCGCCCACAGCCCTCCCAAACATACGCGCCTCAAAAAAAAAAAATGGCATCCCCAGACCCCAAGCCCGCAGACGAGCACACCCCCGACGACAAGAAGCCAGAGCAGAAGACCACGGCGCTAGGCGAGGACGACGAGTTCGAGGACTTCCCCGTAGACGGTGAGTCAGAACATTTTGTCCCCGCACCACCGACGAGATGGCATCGATGCCAAAGGGCCCGATGAACCTCCAACGATGGCGCGCAACGGCCGCCGGGAAAGAAAAAGAAGAAGAAAAAGAGAACTGACAGTGCGGGGAAATAGACTGGCCGGAGGAGCAGACGGAGGCGGCTCAGAGCGGGGAGACGAAGCACTTGTGGGAAGAGAGTTGGGATGACGATGATGATGCGACGGATGATTTCTCCACGCAGCTAAAGTGCGTAAGGGTGCTGGCACTTGGTAGTCGTTGGACGGAAGATGAGAGTAGTACTGACATTTTTGCAGGGAGGAACTCAAGAAGGTTGAGGCTTCGAAGCGGAGATGATGGTTGCGTTGTGCGTGGGACGCGTATTAATTACTAGAATGATGGTATAGAATGGGACTGGGCTCAAGGATAATATCACGTCAAAAAAACGTCCATTGGTCTTTGCTACGCTCTTACACAGGGTTAAACGTGGCGAAACAAGAGGCACCAGAATGCTGGTCATGACGATTCTGCTCCTCCTTTGACGCTCCGGACATGAATGTGATGTGTATGTTTCTAAACTAGAGCAACGACTTGCGAGGCAAGTCTTTCAAGAAAAAAAAAACGGGCCCTCTGTCATTATTTTTTTCTCTTCTTTTCTTCACTTTCAGTCCCTCGAGGTTGCATTTTACTTACTCGACAGAGCTACAACACCAGGCAGGTCCTTGCCCTCCAGCAACTCCAGACTGGCACCACCGCCGGTGGAAACATGGCTGAGCTTGTCCTCGACGCCGTACTTGGCGGCGACGGTGGCCGTGTCACCACCACCGATGATGACAATCTTGCCGCCCTCGCAGCCCTTGACGGCGGCGTCGAGGATGGACTTGGTGCCCTTGGCAAAATTGTCAAACTCAAAGACGCCCGCGGGGCCGTTCCAGAGAATGGTCTTGGCCTCGTCGACGGCCTCCTTGAACAGAGCGGACGACTTCTCGCCGCAGTCAAGACCCATCCAGCCGTCGGGAATACCATCAGCGTCAGTGGCATACCCCGTCTTTGCATTTTTGTCAAACTTGTCGGCCGTGACAAAGTCGACGGGCAAGACCACCTTGACATTGTTCTTCTTGGCCTTCTCCATCAGACCCTTGACCGTCTTGGAGCCGGCCTCGTCGAAGAGAGAAGACCCGATGGGCATGTTGTCGAGAACCTTCTTGAAGGTGAAGGCCATGCCGCCGCCGACAATAAGAGTGTTGACCTTGTCCAAAAGGTTGTCAATGAGCTGGATCTTGTCGGAGATCTTGGCACCTCCCAGGATGGCCAAGAAGGGACGCTGAGGAGACTCGAGGGCCTTGGCGAAGTAGTCCAGCTCCTTCTTCATGAGGAACCCAGCAGCCTTCTGCGGCAGATCGACGCCCACCATGGAGGAGTGGGCGCGGTGAGCGGTACCGAAAGCATCGTCTGTTGGTCATGGTCAGCTATTTGTACATTTTCGACATGATTGTTTTGGTCGGGCAAATCAGCGTCAGCTTACTGATGAAGACGTCTCCGAGGGCAGTCAAGCCTTTGCGAAATTCCTCAACCTTGGCCTTGTCGGCCTTGGTCTTGTTTCCCTCCTTGTCCTTGGAGCTACCTTCCTCTTCAATATGGAATCGCAAATTCTCGAGGAGAATAACGGCACCGCCGTCAGCCTTGTTAACGGTGGCCTCGACCTCGGGGCCGACACAGTCCGAGGCAAAAGTGACACTCTTTCCGAGTAATTTCTCGAGCTCGGGAACGACGGGCTGCAAGGAGTACTTGGAGTTGGGGGCACCGTTGGGTCGGCCAAGGTGGGACATCAAGATGACCGACTTGGCGCCGTGATCAATGGCATGCTTGATGGTGGGAATGGCTCCGACGATACGCTGGTTGTTGGTGATCTTCTTGTTGTCGTCGAGGGGAACGTTGAAGTCGACCTGGAGGTGGTGCAACTCGTCAGTTTGCCATTATGTTTTGAGCTCTTCTATCGACCGCGTCTTGATTCGAGTTCATGCCACTTGAAATGCGCCCAAGCACCTCTTCAAGGCAGCAGTATTGTGGTACATGTTCCGGCTTTCCCTTCTCAAGAGTTCAACTGGCGTGGGGCAGCTCCGAACTCACCCGAATTAGGACTCTCTTGCCCTTCAGGTCGACGTCAGTGATGGAAAGCTTGTTGGACAGAGACATCTTGTGGCGCAGTTGATGGAGAACGGGAATAAAGGCAGCGCGAGATTAAAGGGAGGAAATCGTAAAGTCTTGAAAACTTGTGTAATTAAAAGCAAAGGAAAAAGAGAAGACTGTCTTTGGAGGGGTCGGTTGATGAGAGGCGGGGTACCAAACAGACCGACCCAACAGCTTGTGACGATTTGGGGCGGCGGAGGCAGGGCCAACCACAGTGGCAAGTTGCAACACTACATGTATTAAAGTCTGGCGCTTCCTTGGCGAGTGGGCGGCCCACTGCCACTCAAAACAGACGTGATGCGACAAACCTGGGACAAAGTAATAAACCAAGGCCAAATGTTACCGTGGAGACATAACCTGACTGTCCCATCTGTGAGGGCGTGAGGGCCAATAGGCTGGACGTCCGTTTGACAAACTGATGCAAAGATTCTAGGATGATTCTGGGATGCGGCACATATTTTCTCGTAGCAGTTCCTGACGTCTACTGGACGACATATACCGAGTCACACGCACATTCTTTCGGCCTCATCGCTTCACAATTGCTAATCTAGACAAACAAATAAACAGAAATCAAACAAGACATATAACCCCCCGAGTAAAAGGCAAAGGAAAGTATCCTAACGCCAGACAGTGCGAAGAGCCGGCTACATGCGCGACAAAAAAAAAACCAAAGCAACGCTGCCCACATCGCCAAGTATCATATGATATTGATGGGAGTGTAAATATGCCTGGAAAACCACCCTCTATTTTCTACCCCATGTGTCGAAGGCGGTCTCAAGACATACTCTTGTACAGAGAACTTCCTCTGCTTCATCGAACCCAGGATGAGGATAAATCTAGTCGGAGGCGTTTGAGAGCGACAAGTAAGCCGTCCACGCAATACCAATGGTCGAGACAAAGGGCTTTGAATAGTAACAAATATTAGCGGGTTGTCGTTGAACACGATGAAACCACCGAAAATGACGAGACATACCAGTTGAAACTGCACAGGCATGAGACGGAAGTTGACGATTTGTACAGCGGGCCACACGACATAGTTTGCCTTGAGAGTAGGCACGTACATGTCACGAAGCTTCTGACTGACAGCCCGGCGGCCACCCCCTTCAGCGACCGTCATGGCTACAAAGAACAGGCCGACACCAAATGGAGCATAGACTAGCTGATCGAAAATAACACGCTTCATGGCAGGACCCAAGGCGCTGGTCTTTGTCATGGGGAAAGCTCGTTCGAGGAAACGGAACCATTTAAACTGAAGTGGCGCGACACAAAAGCCGTATGCCATGAACCGCGTCAGGCGCTCGAAATCGAAAGAGGGAGGTAAGGCTTTCGGGTTCGGAGAAATTCCACGATCGTAGTCGCCGCTTTTACGGTCCAATTCATGCATCTCAATTGAGAACTCGTCTTGCTTAGTCAAGCCGATAGATTTTGTGGAGGAAGTTCGAGTACTAATGGCTGTAATGCTCTGAGCAACTGTATCTGCGATGCCACCAAGGACGGCGTTGGTGACCATCATGGTCATTACTGTAGCGGACAATAGGTTAGCCGATGGCGCTGGGGCACGCAGAGTATACGTTAGACGTACAAGGTCGTTCTTCATAGTAAATGTTGAATCTGGCAACCAGCCGGGCCACAAGAGCCATCTCGATTAGGAACACGACGGCGTGGAGTACCGGCTGTTGAAGTGTTAGTCCTTCTTACTCTGTACAGGAGGTGGGAATGTGAAGGGTATGGGGCGGCGAGAAGCGAGAACGAGAGGAGGGGATGGTCATAGCACGAGCACGCGAGACAACACGTACGATGCGACCGAAGAGATATTTTTCGTTGAGAGAGCGAACAAGCCGTCGCCGTCTAGTCTCCCAGAACATGGCACAGGAAGGATCGTGGTGGGAGTAAGAGGAGAGCAGAGATGGAATCAGTCGACGACTCGAGATCGAGGCCGACGAGACGGGAGGGTCACAAGGGAGAGAGACCGTTTCCAGGTGCACCGTTTTGGCACAGCGCCGCTGTGGCTCCAGTGAAGGCGAACAGATAAGCGATTGCAAGATCGATTACGACACAGACAGCGCCAGCGCTCTAGGCCGTGAGTGACTTGGATAACTCGCTGGATCGTGTGCGGACGTGACTACTCGTGGCAAGATTGACAGCGACGACGGGATCCGAATGATTTTGCCAGTGTGCACGATGCCGGTCAGCCAGTGCAAGATGGGATTGATGAGAGAAGCAGGAGACGGGAGATGGTGGCTGGCCGCCGGCACTGACACTGACACTTGTCCAGATCAAGGCTGACTGTCGCAACAGCTGCGAAAGTGTGGGTCTCCGCACAACTGCCGCCAAAGAGAGTTGGACACAACTGCCGCCAAAAAGCGCCTTCCATCTTTCACCCAACTGATGCACACAACCCTAAGGATTACATATATTATGTTTTGTGTTTCTGCCGCTTTCAGTCCACCCAAGTTGTTTCTCATCATTGGCGCTCATCAAATTTGTCATTCCGACAGCCATTGCGCGAATCATGAGGATGCTTGCGCTTCGTGGCAGCGAAATCTTGGGCGATACCATGCGCGCTGGTTCCACATCCTACCATGATGACAGAGTCTGCTTCTCTAGGTTCGGTACCTGGGAAGCTGATTTGTGCTTGGATGAATGGAAAAGCTGGTCGGAGAATGAAAGACTGCCCTGGAAGTTCAGGACAGATGGGTGCTTCGCAAACAGCCCTGCAGCTTGGCACGAAGCCCAAATATAAGAACAAAACAGTGTCGACTCCTGCCGCCCTCCCCGACCACAGGGCACTACCTTGCCGCAGGAGAGACAGGACCGTGTCAATATTCTCTATCGACCATGTAGTCGAGAATGGTTTGTCTTGACGATTACAACGGTCATTCCTCTCACGAAGAGTTTGAGAGACTTCATCATGTGATACGCACGAATGGCATGCAACGTTCGTTTTCACAGCTGAGTCGGTCGTCGTAGCTCTTAAAAGGCTTCAGCTGGCTTTGACACTGGCGCGAGGAGAGCCGCTCAACATGGTAGTCGACGAGATAGTCTGGGATCAAACGTTTTCAAAGTACTCCAGACCAGTTGAAGTCTCTACCATCGGTTCCGTAGGAGCAGATTGCCCCATTTTCAGGATGCTGGATGCTCTTTGTGGATGAGTCGACTCCTCAAGTCAAGATATGCCTGCATTCAGAGCTCGAAATGCGATCAAGACACTTCCCGCCGAGCACCCGGTCATTCATATCGACTCGACTCTTGCGCTGGCGCCTTCAATCAGACCACAACTCGCATCAGGAGAAGCTGGCGAAGACCTCGCTCGGAGGTTCGACGCATTTCAGCAAATCATGTGGGACTTGTATGAGATGCAGCGAAAGAAAGCAATGCGCATTGTGCCATCACTGCGAGCTGGGCAGCTGCACACATCATCTGGGACGAAGAATGCGCAGGCCCCGGAACGGCACGTTTCCAATTCACGCAAGCTAGCGAGAATGTGCGCTTTGGGGTCGGACGCTACATCTACATTGTTCAGTTTTCACTCTGGTTTCGACGCGGATGACATATTTATAGTTTCGCGAAGCCACTTTCGAAGCTGCGTCCCTGCTCAGTAAGACGGTCATCGGCAGATGCTTACCGGCACAGAATCCATCTGAAGCGCTGGAACGCGCACCCAGACAATATTGTCCAGATTTAGAACGATTTGACATATACGAGTCGGTTCGAAAAGCAACCACGAGGCTGGAACACAATGTCATGGTTTTGAACGTGATTGGGGTGTCCAAGTGTTTGCGCTCGACACCGTCATGCTCATCTTTGCTTGTCCTTTGCCGTGGATCGACGGCGGGAGCGGAGGTGCCATGGACTTTTCGCACTGTTGGTTTGCTCGCGCGTACATGGCTCATGTTGAAAGTCACGATTCCGTTTCCAAGACGCCAACATTATGCTGAATACTATTGCCTTGGACCCGAGTAAATGACTGACAAGTTTCTTCATCGCAGCGAGTTCAGGAGGGCATTGACTGAAGTCCAGCGCGCGCAGATGATTGTGATCACTTTCTTGCGCAAGTATTAAAATGCTGCATTGAGCTTTGTTCAAACGCAATCATGGTCACTGACGATGGCTTTAATTTTATACAGCCCATTCTGGCACTTGATACATTTGTTAAGATACCGAAATGAGATTAAGAAAGACGACGCGTTTATTAATCCTTTCATCGACGCGACTTTGTACACTCGCCATGGATCCCGAGACTATCAGTATGCTGAGTTGCATGTTTAGTCTTTTACAAAAACATACGAACGAATTGAGTATCGCAGCGACCCAAGCAGGTTTGGGAGTGCCGATGGCATTCTTTGAGCCGAGTTCAGTTCCGAGGAGTAGAGCAGAAGCGCAAGGTCGATCCACGACAATCAGACTGCATGTCCAGCCCCCTGAATTGCCATCTCCACCCTCCCGGACTACAAAAGGTTTCTTCAGTAGAAGATGACTCATGATACCTTTACGGAGGACAAATCAGGCTGTAAACTAACCGAGCTTCTCTCAAGAAAGATTACGTAGCTCTTTGGTGAGCGATAAGGCCTCGCGGCGGTCACTACATGGGCAATCATGTGCAGTCAAGATGCACCGATCAAAGGTACATTCACATGCCTGTGCGATCTATAGAGCTACAGGTACCTATATCTTGGGATAATACCTAGTATTTATTTAGCAAGATTTCCCTATGCTCCGAAGCCTCATCGTCACCAAAGAGACACTACCACCCAGACGCAGTCAATGTTGAAGCACATGTTGCGCGTTTGTTAGGGTTGCGGGTCGACATGATGCCACCTGCGGATTCTAGGTTCGATCTCTTGTCGAAGGCTTTTTGATAAGATTGCCTTTGGTGGCGGACGCATTGACTTTGACTTTTGGCATTGTCACCCGTCGTTATTTTGACATGATGATACAACCAAGACTGTGCAATGCCGCGCTATCTGCAGGACGCGACGAGTCTGCAGGCTTTTGGAGACACTGCGGCAAAGAAAAAAAAAATCGCCACAGGTGTGAGACTTGTAGATCTCAGGGGCGATCGGTGTAACAAAAGCTTGGCGGTGGAGGGCTTCCCGACTGCAGACAAGACAAGAGTGTCTGAAAAGAAGGTATTCGAAACCCTGAGGGCTGTAGAAACTGGTGACGTAAATCATGAGCTACAGTGACATCCGGCGCCCCTTGGAAACTGGTCCGAAGAAACGATGGCGCAAGCCACATCATGTCACAGTTTTGCGTGATTAACATTGCATTGGCGAATGGTGGTTCATTGACAACTTGACTCGTTGGCTCCTGGCAAGCAACTTGTCTCTTTTGAAGAGGCGATGATGAAGGGTGTTTCACTTGTGAGGAAACTTCACGTCCTTGATGTCCTTGGCCGGAGCTTTTCAGGTGAAGTGTTCAGGCACATACCTCGAACTAAACGGGTTCATGTTCTGACACAATTTGGATTTGATTTAGCCGAGTGCATTCCAGAGGGATGTTCCCCCCCCGCCTTGGATCATGATGGGAGAAATGGGTTGAGGGCGAAGGTCGAAAAGCCCCATGCCTTTCAACGGACCTCGTACAACGTGAGCCTAATTGAATCCCGCAGTTGCATTTCTGGTGTCAGCGGTGACAAGTCTTGAACTGGCGCGCCACTCCCGTCAATGGCATCGCGTGTCCTGTCGTCCTTGTTGCCGTCCTTGTTGCCGTCCTTGTCGCCCTGTTGCCCTGTCGCCCTGTCGCCAGCTGCAGCTTGTACCTGAGGCGTCGGCAGATTCAAGGGAAGAACGGGCAGCCAAGGTAAGAAGAAGGCGGCCACGGCAGGGGCTCACAAGGACAAAACGTACAATGGCCTCGCATCACGGGCGTCAGGCACAGCTCGCTCGATTCGGAAAATTGGCGTCGCGAATAGCAGCGGCCTGCGGCCCCGTCTTCCCAAGTGCCGGCCCCAAGATGTCAGATTTGGACATGGCGGCTGTGGATTGCGGTGATTGCGATGCTGGTGGATGGTGGATGGTGGATGGTGGATGCAAGATGATTGACTCGGATGCGGACTCGCGGCATGCGCCTCGAGCACCCAAAAAACCCTAAACGAGTTGCCATCGCCAACCTTGGGCGTAATTGCATTTCCTCGACGACGCCCCGCCCATTCCAGCCAATCGAAGCCCCGCCCTGCCCCGCCCTTCACTCAACTTGGCTTGCAACGCAAAACGCCATCGGCATGGCTTTTCCCAAGTTTTTGGTTCCTCCCCCCCCCCCCTCTCCTCCGTTCTCCTGGGCCCAATCTCCTGAGGAAATTAGTCTTTCCTCTTTCCCTCTCTCGGTCAAGGACGTCAGACTTCTCGAAATGGCAGGTTTCCGCATTCCGGTTCCCAGCTCTGCCTTATCAGCAGCTCGATGCTGGGACATTCCATGAGGCAACTGGATGATGCTGTGACAGAAGATGGCTGCTCGACAACAACGTGCCGACGTTGGGATGCGCTCGAAAACGTTTATATAATGGGAGTCCGGCGCGTCTTACTCGCAGCTTTCTCATCATCTTCATCAACAAGCACAGCAAGCACAGCAAGCACAGCAAGCACAGTTCCAACACTTGCTTTCTATTCCAGAACCATCAAAGACACATCCAACAAGACCAACAACAGAAACTAGAGGACCCCTCCCCCTCCCCTAAGACACCAACCGTCAAGATGAAGTCCGCCTTTTTCACTGTCCTGGTTTCCCTCTTCGCCGGCGCCTCTCTGGCAGCGCCCACCAACATGTCCACCACCATGTCCACCATGGACAGCACTCAGATGAAGGCCATGCACATCCTCTACGCGAACAAGGAGACCCTCGGACTCAGCCCCGATCAGATGCAAAAGTTCAACAAATTCATGGAGAGCATGCACAAACGTGGCATCGTGGACGGTAAAGCTTTCAATATTACTGCCAAGCGCGATGAGACGGAGGCCACCAAGGGCATGAACAGCACCCTCAGCCGGCGCGGCGAGATGAAGGGCATGAACAGCACCCTTAGCCAGCGTGGCGAGATGAAGTCCATGAACAGCACTCTCAGCCAGCGCGGCGAGATGAACAGCACCCTTAGCCGGCGTGGCGAGATGAAGTCCATGAACAGCACCCTTAGCCAGCGTGGCGAGATGAACAGCACCCTTAGCCGGCGCGGCGAGATGAAGTCCATGAACAGCACCCTTAGCCGGCGCGGCGAGATGAAGTCCATGAACAGCACCCTTAGCCAGCGTGGCGAGATGAACAGCACCCTTAGCCGGCGCGGCGAGATGAAGTCCATGAACAGCACCCTTAGCCAGCGCGGCGAGATGAAGGCCACCAAGGGAATGAACAGCACCCTCAGCCAGCGTGATGAGACGGAGGCCACCAAGGGCATGAACAGCACCCTTAGCCAGCGCGGCGAGATGAACAGCACCCTTAGCCAGCGCGGCGAGATGAACAGCACCCTTAGCCGGCGCAGCGAGATGAAGGGCATGAACAGCACTCTCAGCCAGCGCGGCGAGATGAAGGCCACCAAGGGAATGAACAGCACTCTCAGCCAGCGCGGCGAGATGAAGTCCACCAAGGGCATGAACAGCACCCTCAGCCAGCGCGATGAGATGCAACCTTCCAAGGAAGAAGAGGAGAAGGCTACCAAGGCTCTCGAGGACTCCGCCAAGATGGTTCCCGGGGGTATGTGAGGAAAGGAGGTTCAAGCCTATCCCTGGCTTTTTTGTAAACATTTCTGCAATATGCAAGACGAACAGTGTTGAGAAAAGTAGCCAGTCCTCGCAATTCCCAGCTCCATAGCGTCAAGTCCGAGGGCTATTTCTGACTCGGAATACTCGGGGCGAAATAAAAATAAAACACGTCTTCCCTAACTCCCGTCCTCCATGATTTGCTTGTGATGTCTACGCATGAATCTGATTGCTTGCACGCGCCATGCAAACTTCGCGATAGTATAGCTAATTCGTTAATAACGGCAAACCAAGGTAGGACATGAAGGGCCTGCTCTAAATGTAGCCATTTTCTCAGGCAGGCAGGCCATCCAGATGCCCTGGTTTCGTCCCTGAGTATACGAACTAGAGTAAGCGAAAAAGCTAGAGCTTCTCAACTGCTATATTTAGGGGATATTATAGATCTCCCAAGAGTTATGTTAATGGCCTGATCTAAGTGCATAATCACACACCCAAAAAGAATTCAGTTGGATACTCTCGTAAGCAACGTCCGCGATGGCCAACACGGCCCAGGATCGAACGCATGTCACCCAGACCACTAAAAAAATACCGACGACCTCACCAGGACTCGAACCTGGAACCTTCTCCTCCGGAAAGAGAAACGCTAGCCGTTGCGCCACAAGGCCTTGCAATATTTCCATTGTAGATAGCTATATATACGGATTCACAAGGCGATCCGGTCCACGAAAACTCACTCCGAGTCACGCACCTTTCTGCAGGCCAATAGAACGGTTCCATGAGACGCCATGCGACAACGCCCAATGGACCAGGACAGCCGTTATCGGTGCACCAAGAATATCTCCCTGTGCACTAAGCAGCGAGGAGGATCGAGCTTCGTCTCCAGTGCCGCGAGATTCATGACCCTTGACCGCAAAAGCGTCTCGTACGACACTTGTGTTGGCCGCCACCACGGGAAGAGTAGAACCGACTGCTCACTAGCATTGCCCTTTGATGCCGCCTTGTTCAGGGGACGATCCGGCCCAGCTTCCTCTACAACCAGTCGGAGCGGCAGGCGCTCGCTCACTAGCTCACGAGTGGATGCTTGGGAGCAACGTCATGTCAGAAGTAAGCACGTGAGCTCTAGTAATGAAACGCTAGTTGTATACACGATACACGTCCATGGGATGGATGAGCAAGGCCCATACAGTCTGCTATATACATGAAAACCTTTTGACGCATACATGTTCTACCGATTACCAGGCATGGTGCCAGACGCAATCATCCGTCTAGCGTACTTTTTTTTGTCTTTTTATCATTAGGCTTGTTCCAAGATCAAGCCCAAACTAATGTACCAGCAAAAATTATGCATGGTACAGAAGCCTTGCTGGGTAGACAAGAATAAATGTCACGAAACCCAGTCGGCAGGCAAGGCCAGGGATAGCGCGCGTGCCCTTTCCGCGCTAGGCCGTCCTTGCTCGTCTTTTCTTTTACTTTTTGGCTGCTACTACTAGTTAGAGTATGGGGGAAAATCTCATATTCTGAGAAAATTCACATCCGAAATGCTCCTTTGCCTCTTGTGGCCGTTGCCTATTTCGGTCGAGGCTTTTCGCTTAGCTGATACAGAGTCCAACGGACTCCGGGCCATGTCGCTCATGTGCTTCTTGTGCCGTCGAATGGGAGTCAGCGGGACACCTGCCGTGTCGAAGCGGTCAGACTTGAGACCGCGGATGGCGCTGTAGTTGTAGGGTCCGCTGAAAGCGAGCGAGTCCTGCGTGGCCTTGTTGCTCAAGATCAATTGTTGGTTGATCTGATTACGTCTAAAGGCGCCGACAGTCTCCGAGTTCAGGTGGGATAGAACGTCAATCTCGCTCGAGGCAGTGGTTGGTCTCAGGGGAGTTGAGGAGGGCACCCATTTGCCGTCGTCACCTTCCTCGCCAGAAGAGTTGCCGTCATCCCAAGTGATGAAGTCGCTAATGTCGAGCTTCTTCTCGGCGTCATCCTCCTCGCCCTGAATGCTGCCGGCAGAGCTTTCATCCGCTGTGCCGGGTTCCGAGGGAAACGGGAAGAAGGCCTCGGCAGGTCCCATGGCTTGGGCATTGACAAAATCACCAAACGTGTTGGAGGAGAACATGGCACTGAGCATCATGTTGGCCGAGTTGCTGAGGATGGGCGAGGATTGGTCCTCCACGGGCCATGATGGAAAGTTGAATTGCTCGGGGGAGAGATCGAGTTGGCGGCGACGGTGAGGGGTGAAGATCATCATTTTCCGGGTCAGGGGGTTCAGCACAGCAATGGGCTTCTTGTCGGACCGATCAAGGTTGAAACGTCCGACACGAGGCTGCCCACGCTCCTTGGTCTTGACCGGGGATGGTGCATCCGAGTCGGATGTCTCACTCATGGGAACAGATGGGCGACGAGACTTTCTTCGAATGGGAGGTTCGGGAATGTCTTCTTCGGTAGTATCCCCATCAGCTGAAAAGATTGAGCCTTGTTAGCGAGGACGGAACACGAGCGTCCTGTGACGGACAGGACTCACTTTCATATCCATTGAGTTCAAGTGGCTCTTCGAATGCGGGAGTCAAGGCTGATTGATCCATCTGCGACACCACCTTGGGAGTAGCAGTCGGGGTGTCATCATCAGAAAGTTCTTGGCGAATGACCTCCTCGGCGTCGGCGTCGGAGTCGCCGTCCTGCTGCTCGTACTGGCCGCTGTAGTCCCAGAAGGAGCCAGAGCCCGAGGAATCGTCTGGGTCATGTTCGATCTCGCGACGAAATGCAGGATCGAGTGAGGTTTGTGACACAAAGATGTCGGGAAACAAGTCGCCATGATCGTCTTCGTCTTCTGTGTCTGTCGAGTCGGAGTCGCTCGAAGGAACATCGAATCGCACGTGGCGCTCCACGGTCGTATCAGAGGCGAGTGCCGAATCATGGAAAAAATCCGAAGCTTGGTTTTCATCCACGTCGGAGACTATTCCAGCCCAGCTGGCACCCTCTTCGGCGTCTGACTCTACAACGGGAGGAAGGCTCGGATTGAACCGGCCGTCATCACCGTCATCGTCATCGTCGTCATCATCGTCGTCGTCGTCACTGTCACTACCATGCGGCGGCGGTCGAGGAGGCTCCGAGGGTTTGACCTCTGTCAAAATGTTTCGCTCCTCGACCGCATTTACATCTTCTTCGTCGTCGTCAGAGGAGTCGCTAATGTCCTCAACGGCAGAGTAGCCGTCATCGTCGGAAAAATCAAATGAGGACGATGTATCTGAGCCTCTTCGCTTAGACGCCTTTTTGGCGGTCGTGGCGGGGTATTTTTGCCGTATGTTGCGAGACATTTTCCCTTTGGACTGCGCAACTTGCCAATTGATTCAAAACGGTTTGGGGCTGTTGATGTCGATCGTCTTTCTTTTATCAGTGGCTGAAGGAAAATTGATGGCGATGTGAATAATCGGGGACTGGGCGAGAAACGAGCACAGAAGATCAAAGGTAACAAGTCGGATGAGAGATGAGCAGGATAAAATGTTAGACAAATGTATGATGACAGATGAACCAGCCAGCGTGAAGCGGGCTAATGTCAGAAAGTTTGATTTCGGATGCAGACTCTCGGGAGAAGGCGTTTCTTTCGATTCGAATGATTCGATATCTTCACGGCTCCGGAGCGTGAAAATCTGCTGTGGAAACTGATCGTCGATGGGTTTATGTGACTGAAAACTCGGTGAACTGCGGGACTGCGGACCACGGGCGGGGGTCCGCAGTGGGCGTTTACAGCTCAGCGACGGCCGAAGGCATCTTGACACGACGATAGTTCCGGAACGGTATGATCTGTTGGCTGTTGTTGTAGGGCGACTTCTTTGTCTTGATGGGAGTAGTGAGCTGGTGATGAGACCGAGGAGGGGAGAAAGGGAAACGACGCAGGGCCGGCAGTGGGAGATGTACATGTAGTTGATTTCCCAAACTTTTTTTCTCTGCCCATGGTGGGGTCTTGCGCCTGATTGGCCCGGTGGGCAAAGGTTGGATGGACCAGGGAGGGGGCAGCGGGCAGGGGCACTAGGCCGGATCA
Source organism: Epichloe hybrida (assembly GCA_019022495.1). Taxonomy (NCBI): domain Eukaryota; kingdom Fungi; phylum Ascomycota; class Sordariomycetes; order Hypocreales; family Clavicipitaceae; genus Epichloe; species Epichloe hybrida. The sequence continues at coordinate 288,210 of JAFEKR010000022.1, forward strand.
GGAAAAGGACTGGGCCTAAGATGACAGCGACACCGCTCTTTGTGCGTGGTCGTGTGCGGTCCTGTCTGGGTCGTGTCTGGGTCGTGACGGTCGTGTCTGTTCGTCTCGTCGAAGCGCGGCGGACAGCTCGAGAGGGCGGACAGCTCGAGGGGGCTAAAGCAGTACCAAAAATGATAGGGATAATGTAGGTTGTATTGTTCAGTTATCTAGCTACTATGTTCCCTATAATAATACTACTAATAATTACCTTAGCTATTCTCTACCTTAATAAGCTAGTAAGGTCTAAGATAGTGCTAACTATAATACTATAAGCTAGTAATTATTCTTACTAATCTTTTAAGTTATTCCCTCCCCTAATTATTATTCTTTATCTCCTAATAATCCTATATCTCTCTCTAGATTTTAATTAGCTATGTCCTAAGTATTTAACCTTAGTAGTTATAGTCTTTCCTAGTATAAGATATATATCTTTAGGTTATTAATATAGATTTTTTAACTTTATTTATCTTCTAATAGTTTAATTTTATAGGATACTAATAATAGCTTTTTCTTTACTATTAAAAGTTTTCCCTAGGTCTTATAAAACTTTCTCTTTAGCTTATTCTTCTTATTTATTTTCTCCTATATAAAATTACTAACTTTAAACTAATATAAGGATTTTAAGGAGTTATTTTTACTATTAGTTTTTTAAGTCTAAATTAATTCTTTTCTCTTCTCCCTTAGATTAGAATACTATAAGTTTATTTCTTAGATTAGTTTAGAGTTATTCTCTAGTCTTAATAAGTCCTTAATCTTCTCTAAGTTATTATTAACTCCTATATGCTTTATAAATAAATTAAACCTTAATATTAATATAGCTAGGGTTATCCTAGTGCTTAATATAAACTAATTATTTAAAATAACTATAATACTTAGAATAGCCTAATTTTATAAATTAAGTAATACTTTATTTCTTTCTACTACTTACTTTATTAATTATTATTTTACTAGGTAAATATTTTACTTAGTAAGTTCTATAAAAGTAAGATATAAGATAAGTCTAAATATAATTATAATACTATATTTTCCTATTATTAATTTAAAGGTTAGGTTCTTAAAGTAGGATTTATTATTATAGTAAATTCTTTTTAGCTAACCCTAGCTAATTAACGTGCTAGGTTATAGGTTACGTGTAGGGTCCGCGCGCGGCCTAAGCTTCTACTAGGTAATTATAGCTACGACACGCGATTAATATTACCTTTGTTTTAACACTAGAACTTCTCTCTTTTAATATAATTATTAACATGTAATATTAATTATAGAAATAGAAAAAGGAAAGATAGATTAAGAATATAATTAATAGGGGGTATAAGAAAAAGAACTTATAGCCTATCTAGGTATATAGTTACTAATAAAAGGGAAATAATAACCTTACTTAGCTTATAAGTCTATATAAGGATAAGTAAGTCCTTCTAAATCCTTTCTTTTCCTTAAAATAATATATATACTACACTATAGCGCGTATATAATATCTTCCTTCTCCTTAGTAATACCTTTATTCTCCTATACACTACTATTAATTTCTATGGTTTACTAGGAGGGCCTAGTAAGCTAGCGTAATTATAGCCGCTAGGGATATTAACTATAGGGGCGTAAATCCCCTATATATTACTATCTTATCCCTATGGCTATTCTCCTAGAGGATTACCTTTTTCTCTTACTATATATGTGTTATATATAGGTAACCTATCCCTCTATCTAGATAGTTATTTAGTTAGTTAAGATAAAGCTCTTAAGGGCCTTATTAGGTAATACCTTTATAAAGGTATTAGCTAGGTTATTCTCTTTATTAATCTATTAGATCTCATAGAGTTCTTAGCGTTTATATAACTATTAAAGGGCTATAATATTAATTATTAGGCGTTTCTCCTTTATTATACTAAGCTTAATAAGGCACTTATATAAGAAGTATGAATTTATATATATAATAACTAGGATCTTTAGGAGCTTTAGTTAGTTAGTAACTAAGTTTAGGGTGGTTATAATTACGTAAGCTATATTAACACTAGCTACTATACTATAGACTTCTAAGGTAAGCATACTTTACATAACTCTCTTGCTTTTTGTTAAGCTAAAGTATATAATATTGCCTTTAATTATAAATTTACTATTAGTGTAGTTTTTATTTGCTAGGATAAGTATATATCCTAGTTATAAGAATAAGTCCTAGTTATTAGCAAAGGATTTATCTATAAAGGTAAAGAGCTTTACCTTCTTAAGGTTAATTAGGATAAATATTAGACCTCTCTCTAGGTAATCTATTTACTACTTTAGGTAGTAATTAAGGGCTTTTACATCCTCTAGGGTTAGCTCCTAGTGTTATATAGTAATAGATAAATTAAAGTAAGCCTTTAGTTAGTAAATTAAGGTAATATAAGTGCCTTAGGCCCTTTGCTTAATATACTTATGCTTTGAATTAGTTATAGGGGCTAACTTTAACTTATTACTTTACCCTTTCTACTAGATCTTAATAGTATTATTCTCTAGCGTAATAATACTACTATTAAACATAAGGGGACTGTCCTAGGTTAGAAACTGCTTTAGCTTTATATTAAAGCCTACTATAATAAGCTAGGTCTCTTCCTTCTTAGAGAACTTCTTATCTAAGAGGCTAATTATATTATTAGTTTATATTCTAATATAGGTAAAGTTAGGGCTTTCCTTTATAGTTATAAGTAGGTAAGGATTATATATAAAGGTTTCTATCTAGAGGTTCTCTTTATAATACTTATAATATATAACCCACTAGTATGTTCCTACCTCTATAAGCTTATAGAGGGGTTTTATAACCCTTAAGATTGTGCTAGGCAAGTAGAGATGCTATATCTGAATTAGTAAGCGTGCTAGGATTAGCTGCTCTAGTAATATATAGGCCTATATATAAGCCTAATAGATATCTCTTAGCTAGATAAGGAATTTCCTTAATCTTACTAACAGGGCTATTATAAGGATAAGATATTAGCTCGCGCGTTAAATCGTTAGGGCCTGTGTGAGAATGGCTTATTTCCCTTTATCCTCATACCCTTAGATTATAAGGCATGACTTTTTATAGGGTTCTATTATCTTACCTTTAATCTTATTAATAATTAAGGAATTAAAGATTTAAATCCTACTATATTCTTCCTTATTAAATATAATGAATTTAAATATACCTTACTTAATTAGAGTATTAATCTTTACTTTTATTAATAGCTTAAATAGTTTGCCTAGGGTCTTAATAATTCCTTCCTTATATAGCTTAATTATAAGGGCTAGGTTACTATGTTCTTTTGCTAATAGGAAGGTATTAGTACCTTAAGGTATTATAGGAGAGTTCTTCTATAGCCTTCTATATCCTTACTTTAATAGTATTAATAGCACTATATTCTTATTATAGGCCTCTTACCCTTTCTCTCCTTTCTCTTTACTAGGCTTTACTATCTTTTTTATATTAGGATTATTATAGTAAGGCTTAATAGATATTAACCTAAAGGTCTTTAGGCCTCTAAGTATATTAAGTATATAGCTTTCTCTAGTAATTACTAGTAGCTTATATAGACTTGCCTATCCCTTACCTTCTTACTAGATCTTAACCCTTAATCTAAGTAGTAAGCTAAGGGTCTTTAAGGTATCTAGGCTATTATATTTAGTAAGGGCCTTATTAACCTTCTAGATAGTATAAAGTCTCTTAATCTCTTTAGTAGCCTTCTATACTATAATTACACGCTATATAATATTAGGTAATAGTAAGGACTTATTTATTATATATAGGTAAGCTCTAAAGATAAGGAGGGTTAGGACAAGACTATTAGGGCCTATAGTGTTATTTAGGGCCTTAATTACTATTTAAAGGGTAATAGGTTCTAGCGTTATAGGGTATTTATGTCTAATTATATTATAGGCTTTTTAGAGCGGCCTATAATACCTTTTAACCTTCCCTATACTATAGTATACCTTAATAAGGACTTCCTTAATTAAAATTAATATTAAAGCTATAAATTATCTAAATTTATTACCATAGAAGTTTGTTCTAGTGTCTATAATAATAAAGTCTAGGGGGCCTAGGTAAGTATTAATCTAGCATATTCAGAGGGCTTCCTAGGTTATTTTTGTAGAGATTTTATTAAGGAATTTTGCTATATTAAACGCTATAGCTATATCTATAGTATAAAGTGTAGGGTGGTTACTATCTAGGTAAAAGATATTTACTATTACTTTATAATTAAAGCTATACTTATCCTTAAGGGTAAACTTAAAGTAATTAGGGCTATTTATATACATTTAGTATTAGTAGTAAATTCTTATTAGCTCCCTAATAGCTTTAATATTAATATTATGCCCTAATTTATAAAGAACCTTATGTAAATATTAGATTAATGGATGCCTAAAGCAGTAATATAGTTACTATAGCTTGCTTTCTATAAGGTAGCTCTAAGTAACTGCTTCTTCTTTCTATGTAAGAAGTATCTAGGCGTAGCCTTATTTATATATAATAAGGACTTTAATATTTCCTTATTATAGCGTGTTCTTAGAGATATTAAAGTTAATCTTTAGATAGTCTATATTATTAAGGGATAAGAGAAATAGAGTGTTTATAGGGATAACCTAAAAGAGAATATTTCTAAAGGGAGTAAGCATATTAGCTAATCTAAGTGTGATAATTAGGTCTCCTATGCTAAACCTAACTAATGCCTTTTTCTCTATTAATTTATTAAGCTATAATATAGGTATCTAATATTATAAAGCAAGGAATTAAGGGTGCCCTACTATAAAGAACTTTGCGGCTCCTGTGTTAGGCATAATCCCTTAGAATGTTATATAGGAATAGCGATCTTCTAATATAAACATTACTAGGGCTTTGTTTATGAGTTCTTGCTAAAAGGGGTCTTCTTTACTTAGGCTATAATACGCTGCTTGCCTTATTAGGAATTAAACCGTTTTCTCGCTATTAATATAGGTTCTATATGTAAAGAAGCTTATAGGTACTAGCCTATCTATATTATTAGGGCTATCATTAAATCTAATACTCTTTATACACTAAGTGATTTTATTATTAATAAGGGGTTAGGACTTATGTTCTCCCTTATACTAAGTAAGGAATAAATAATATAAGTTATTAGTCGGATCTGTAAGGTAGTGGTTCTTAAAGTGTTAAAAAGCTTTCTTATAGTTCTCTTTAGGGTGCTTAGATAACTAGTATCCTTCCTTGCTATATATATAATACTTCTTTATACAGGGAGTACCTTCTCTTTCTTATAGTTTTAAGGGGTATTAGGTCTCTTTTCCCTTCCTATTATATCTTTAGTTAGTTTAGAATTACTCTAGGATTATAGCTTTAGTTAGGAACTATTAATAGTTCTTTTTCTCTTTCTTAATAAGATAAAGGGTTATTCTAATTTATTTATAGAACTCTTGTAGTCTATCTAGCAGGTCTATAATTACTCCTCTGCACTCTAGAATACTATAATAAGCTCTAATAAGTTAATTCCGGAGTGCCCTTTTAGTTTAGCTTACTTTAGGCATTACTTATTATAAGATAGCTAGTCTTTTTATGAGTTTATTAAAGTATTTAATTATTAACTTACTTAGGTTATTATTTATTATTTCTTATAGGGAAGTGTTATTTTACTCTAGTAAATATCTTTACTATATATTCTTGGTTTTAAATTATTCTCTTATATGCTTAATAAGCATTAGGAGATCTTATGGTTATTTAGGTTTAGAGAGGTGGTTTATATAGTATTGTAGTGCTTTGCCTTTAAGTATAACCTTAAAAGCATAACTAGCTTATTTAGGCTAGATATTAAGTAACTTACACTTCCTGTGAAATATTTAAAGCTTTAATTTAAGGATATTATAGTTATTAGCGCTATAGAGTTATTCTTTAGGGTATACCTTAGATAGGTTAATAATTTACTTTAGTAAAGGTCTCTAGGTTTATAGGGGTTCTCTAGGTATTTCCCTTTATATTTGTAAAAAGGGTAGTAGGGTCTTTAGGAAGTAAGAGGGTAGCTTTTGTAAGAGACCTAGAAGGTGTGCTAGGAATCCTAATAGACCAAAAGATCTGCCAATGCTAGCCGTTGCTAACATTGCACCTTACAATTACTTAAGACCTGTACTATTGCTTGCGCACCCTTGTGGGCTGCCCTATGGCCTCGCGCCCCACAACGTACAGCGCCTCACAATTATCCTTCCCTTCCCTAGGGCTCGTCCCGAGCTAGCGCTACCGCCACCGTCTAGTCAGGGATTAGGCCCGGCTCCCGTGGCCTTCGGATAATCAGTAATTGCGAACCCCCAAGGCCCAGTACGGGTGGGACCCGTACCTGCCCTGTGAGCCTAACGTAAGCTACCTAGCCTAAGCAATCCGCAGCAGGATTCGAACCTAGGACTAGCCCAGCCAGAAGACCCGAAACGGCTAGCATAATTGTAAGAGACCTAGAAGGTGTGCTAGGAATCCCAATAGACCAAAAGATCCGCCAATGCTAGCCGTTGCTAACATTGCACCTTACAATTACTTAAGACCTGTACTATTGCTTGCGCACCCTTGTGGGCTGCCCTGTGGCCTCGCGCCCCACAACGTACAGCGCCTCACAGCTTTATAGGTAGCACCCTTAGGGCTTGTTATTCCCTCTAATCCTTCTCTTCCTTATATTAGGAAGGAGGAATTATAGCTCTTTAAGCTATGCTAATAGGGGTACTACTAGCCTTAGATAGTATAGGTTACCTCTATTAGTAATTCTCCTATTTAGGGGCATTATTAGTAGTGTTACTAGGGTAATACTACTTACTTGCCTCTGGTGAAGGTATAGGTAAGGGAGTTACCTATAGATGCTTACGAATAGCATCCTTAGGTAGTCTTAAATCTAGGTTAATTAACCTTCCTAGGGGAGATTAGCTAGGCCTTCCTAGAGGGGATTAACTTAGTCTTCCTAGGGGAGTCTAGCTTGTTAATCCTTTTAATAGTGATTATACTAATAAATAGGGTAATAAGGTAGGTTACCTAGTTTTGATATTACTATTATCTAGTAGATTATAGAAGAACTCTTTGTTTTATAGGTTCTTTTAGAAGCCTATATACTTTTTCCTAGCCTCTTTAATTTCTTTAAGAGTCTAAAATCTAAATTTTTCTTAGTTTACTACTTCTTTAAGGTTATTTACTATCTTAGTGCCTCTTCTAATAGTTATATACACTCTATTATAAAGAAGATAGTCTTAAAGTCTATTCTATGAAAAGTCTCTCCTTTCTGTGAACTTATCCCTTAACTATCTATAAAAGTTATTACTAAATTCGGAGAATAGTGTTCTTTTAAATAACCCTTACTCCTTATATTATTTAGTCTTTATAAGGATATAAAGACTAATTTTCTTAGGAGTTATTATCTCTTTATATTTAGAACTTCCTATTTATTAGAGTAGTTCTTTTATAATATATTATTAAAGCCTTATAGAGATATAGGGGTATAGGTTAGTGTAAATAGGGGTTTTTCCTTTATTAAGGTATTTATTACTATCTTCTATCTTAATGCCTTCTATAGTATTATTATAGCTATTAGTCTTACTAGGAACTCTAAATTAACTAGAGGTCCTAGATAGTCTAGCTATATCTAATATTTTAATTAATTAAGGGAGGCAGATCTTGTGATATAAGGAGAAAAAGGGTATAACTATGATTATGTAATGTGTTTTAGATATAAAGAATTATAAGGTAAGGCAGTTAACTTTAAATACGTAATAAAATGTATAATAAAGAAAGATAAGGGGATAGCTTAGTTACTAGTATTAAACCTTTCTTTATTATTTTAGAGTCTATATAGATATAGATATTAATACTAAAGTAAGAAGAGAGCTATATTATACCTTTTTATTAGTATAACTTATTATTAAACATAGCCCTCCTATTACATAAAGCAAGTCATTATTAGATAAGCTACCTCTTCTAATTAACCTTGCTAATCTACGGTGTTTAAAGACTGTGTGGTTATCTGTGAAGGTAACTACTAATTAGTATTAGATTCACAGGGTATTAAATTTAATATAATACAGTTGTAAGCCTAAAGAATAGTATTATCATTGATTATCTATTCTTAGCTGTGTTATTTGTTATTATGATTGATTGAGTTATAGGAAAAGAGAGGTAAAAAGCTAGAAGTTACAATATATAAAGGGAAAAAAGGGGTTACGCGTTTATATCCCTACATTTCCTAGCCAATTAATATGCTAGGTTATGGGTTATGTGTGGGGTCCGCGCGCGGCCTGAGCTTCTGCCGGGTAATTGCGGCTGCGACGCGCGATTGATATCACCTTTGTTCTAACAAATAATCTTATTTCTATTTACTAGTAAACTAGATAAAATTAGTAGTAAGATTCTATATCTCTTACTTTATCTAGCTAGAAATATTACCTATAAAGTTTTTATATTATAATAGTTAGTTTAAAATAACCTATAATATTATAAGCTTATTAGAGTTTAATTAGAACTTCTTTAGAGAGTATATATTCTAATAGTAATTTATCTAGTTCTAAGTAGTAAAGTTTTTATTCTAAGACTTAATATTTTAGCGCTTAATACTAAACTAGTTTCTAATATTTAGCTAGGATTATCTAGTAACTATAAATAATTAAAGTCAAAATTTCCTTATACTATTTAGAGTTTAGCTATTCCTAAAGCTTAGTTCTTACTATCTCTAAGGTTTTATTATCTAATCTTTTACCTTCTAGTATAATTATTTTACTTCTTATTAATATTATTACTAGTTACTCTTTTATAGCTAGTATTATATTAATACCTATTCTCCTCTCTACTTTATACAAATTAGACCTAAGTTCTTCTAGTAGTTATAGCATCCTATCTGTAATCTTTATAATCTTTATTGTATTAGGTTAGTGTATATATTCTATATTTAACTCTTAGAGAATATTTACCTATTAATTAACCTTCCTATAAACCTTAGAGAGATTTGCTATAGAATTAATAATTCCTTTATAATCTATATATACCTTTAAAGGGTAAGGTAAACTATTTACTAGCTATTATATCTCTTTTAACCTAATAATAATAGCTAATATTTCCTTCTTAGGTATTATATATTATTTTTTAGCATCCCCTAACCTATAAGATATCTATATAATAATTTATACCTTTAAGAAATTTAATTCTATTACGCTTATGCTAGGATTAGTATCTTCTAGCTAAAATAGAACTCCTTTAGTACCTATATCTAAAGCATTTATTACTAAATAAAACTATATCCCTAGCTAGGCCCTAAAAGTAGTATTTACCTAAATACTATAGTAGATTTATAATAAAGCATCTTAAGCTTCTTATATTTATTTAAGGTTCTCTTTTAGAACTTCTACCCTCTAGACTAATAGCTTCCCTAATTTAGTAACCTTCTAAATATCTTAGAAAAAGACCTTCTTAATTATTAGCACTAGGTTTAATCTCCCTAGAATAAACTTCTATAGGAATAGCATTAGATATATTAAAACTAAGATTTTATTCTAAGTTTTTAAGGGTCTTTATTTAAAATATTTCTCTAGGTTAGTAAATCTTTTATAATGTTTTCTTACTAGTTTAATCTTCCTATCTTCTAATAAGTATCTAATATAGTCCACGCTAGATGTAAAAAGGGTTATCTTATATTTACTTAACCTATTCAGAGCCTATGTAACTCTTAGGAAGTATTGTTTCTATAGAAAGTTAAAATAATCTTCCTATATTTTAAAGCCTAAATAATAGTTATCTATATAGATAAAGAATAATATTTATATATCCTCTATATATCCTAATATTAATTTGCTTTTTATTCTATCTTTAAAGAATAAGTAACTAAACATTATGTCTCCAAACCTAGCGTAACTTACTAGTAAACCTATTAAGCCCTAGGCTATGTGTGAGAACAGAGGGATAGCTAGGCAAGAGGTATGGGGGCGTTCGTATATTAACTAAAGCTTGCTAGGTCTAAGTGTGTTATGCGTGTAAGTCGCTGACTTATAGCTAGTGGCTTACTAGTGTTATGTAAACCTAGCCCTATAGCGTAGTACGCTAGCAGGGTATACCTATGTTATAAGTAAGGCCTTATAATTATCCCCTTACTTATAGCTAGGCTCCTAAATAGCTTTCCCTAGCCTTAATATAGCTATTTACTAACTAGCTAATAATAAAAATAATAATAAATAAATTAGTTAGCTTTATAATATAAATTTTATTATAATTTACTATTATATTACTCCCTTTTCCTCCTTATAACTCTAGACTATTCTAATTAATTTTAAATAAACTTTATTTACCTTAACTTATTATATACTTATTCTTACTATTTTATTATAAAAGCTAATACTATTTACTTTTATAAGTACTCTTATATATATTACTTATACACTAGCTATACTAACTTTAAGAGATACTTACTAATTAAGGCTACTTTACTAAGGATTATATATAGTTTTTCTTATTCTTTACTTAGGAGTAATATTACTAAGGATAAGTAGTTAAAGTATTATCTCTAATATAATAAGCATAGTAATACCTATAAGATAGTAAGTTACTTAGTATTTTATTACTATATACTTTTAACTTACTAACTTTTCTATACTAGGCTATAGTAATAATAACTAGTAACTTTTCTAACCTAATAGTTATTTATAAGTAAGTATAAGCCCTTATAGGCACTACTATTTCTACCTTAAATAAAGAGAGTATTAGTGTTTTTTTAGAGAAGACTTACTATAGCTTTACTAAGTATATTCTTAACTTAGTTATAGGATTTAACTATATAAATACCTTATACTATATTACCTTTAGGTTAACTAGTGCTATAAAGGTATATTAAGTCTATTAAATCCTAACCTAATTACTTATTATTTACTAATCTTTCTATATAAGCTACCTTTATTTCTTACTAAAGCTATCTAGTTTCTAAGTAATAGTTATAAGTTACCTTAGTAGCTATAGCCTTATTTCCCTCTTTTCTAGTTTACCCTTAGCTTTTTATTATTTATTTACTAGGGCTTTACTAATATTTTAATAGGAGAACCTAGAGGATACTATAGCTATATAAGAAGTATATATAGTTCTTTAGCTTTATTTATTAAATCTAGGCTATATTACCTAGGCTATAGTAGTATACTACTTCTTCTATGCTATAGAGGAGGTAATTTAGGCTAATAAGAATAAGGTAAAGTATAGGTTTATTAATAGTAAGGTTATCTCTTATCTAGGGGCTATAATAAAGGGTTTTCTAGTTACTTTACTTACACTTTAGGTACTATTTTCTTTATTTTTTTATAATATAATATAGGCCTCTAGGTAGAATTTTTAGGTAACTAATAATATTAAGCCTTTACTATAGTAATGTTATTCCTTAGTGCTTATAATTCACTTATAACTTACTATGCTTTCTCCTTATTTTGCTTTAATAAAAGGCCTAAATTATATATTAAGCGCTTTCTATGCCTTTTACTACTACTTATTAATTATATTTACTTAGCTAACCCTTTTATTTTACTAGGTATTTATTACCTTTATAAGTTTTCCTATAATTCTTAACTTCTTTAACTTTAAATTTATTATCTTTATCTTTAAGGTTTAGTATTAGTATTTCTTTATTTATAGTATCTTTCTAGTAATTCTATAGCTTTAATAAACTAATATAAAATATATTATATAGTTAACTATACTTATTAGGTAGTGCTAGTTAGTATGCTTATTTACTTATAGCATTAAGTATTTAAAATAGCCTAATAAATCTAGGGGTTAGCTTTTATTTTATATCCTTAAGTCTAATATTCTTTGCTAATAGTAGTACTAAGTCTTCTCTTTTTAAGGTTAATAGCTAGTGTTATTAGTTATAATACTTTGCCTATGCTTTAGTAGCTCTTACCTAGTTATATACTAGTTTCTCCCTAACCTTATATAGCTTTTATACATACGCGTAAGCTTCTAGGACCTCCCCCTCCTTACTCTTACCCTTAAGAGCTAGATAAAACTTAGGTAAATAGCCTATAAGAGTATAATTAAGGGAGTAACCTATTATTCTATTAATAGTATTATTATATATAAATTAAGCTATTAGGAGTAGCTTTAGCTATAGCTATTAGTTTTCTTTAATAAAGTATTATAAGTAATATTTAAGTACTTAGTTTATTCTCTTTATTTACGTATTAGTTTAGGGGTAAAATACTATTAAAAGCCTATACTTTATATATAATAAGTAATATATATCTAACTAGAATTAGCTTATAAACACTAATTCTCTATTAGATATAATACCCTTTAGTGCCCTAAATTAAAGCTTAATCTCCTTATAAAATAACTTTACTAATTTAGCTATATTAATTATAGTCTTTATAAGGAGGAAGATAAAGTACTTAGTAAATTAGTCTATAATTACTAGGATTATATTAGTTTCTCGCTCACCTAGCTACACTAGTAGTAAACCTATAATAAAATCTATTAAGATTTTTACCTATAGTTACCTTAGTATTAGTAGCAATTTAAGGCTTCTATATAAGTAGTATTATCTAGCTACTATATACTAGTATACCCTGTAGCTAGATATATAGTCTAAAATAGCTTTACTTATTACTAGCTACTAATAGTAATATTTTAGTAGCTTAAGAGTATATTTAGTCCTAAAGTAACTTACTAGTAAATTATTATAGTGTAGCTATAGAAGCTCCTATTATAAGATAAGCTCCCGCGGAATAACTACCTAGTCTTTATATATTAGGAGACCCCTTATACTATATAACTATAGACTAGCCTTTCCCCTCCCTTTTACTTAGGAGTTAACCTTACTTTTATACTTTTATAAATCTAAATCTTAGTCCTATGCCTTCTATAGTAGCTATACTAATAGTTTATTTACTATAGATTAGTAGGGATTTAGTAATATAATAGCCCCTTAAATTACTTATATTACGCTAATATCTTAGATACACACTACTTTCTCCTTAAAATTACCCTTATTTAGCTAACCTATTACTAGATTTATAGTAGCTAACTAGCCTTTTACCTAGGCTACTCTTACCTTAGTAAGTTCTAAGACTAGTATTATACTATAACTTCTTTAATATATTAGTACTTCTTCTTTTACTATATAAATATTTACTATTTTCCTTTAAAGCTCTAGTAGGAGTGCCTTATTTAATATAGGTTTACCCTTATAATTAGACTTTCTTAATAGTATATCTATAGGGTTACTCTTCCCTAGTTTATACTTAATTATAAAATAAAAAGGGTAGAGGAATATACACTATTATACCTATCTTTTATTTAGCTTCTACTACCTTATAAAGGTCTATAAGTTATAATAGTCTAATAGGATCTCTATAGGTGTTTCCATGCCTTTAATATAATATTACTAGTGTTTAAATAACTCTACTATAGTAAGTAACTCTTAATTAGCTATACTATAGTTATATTTAGTATTTATAAACTTCCTTAACTAAAAGGCTACAAGATACTAATAGCTCTTATTATCCTACTAAGATAGGATTCTTACTATTACAAAAATTAAGGTATTTATCTTAATATATACTACTTAACTTAGGTTATAGTATTAGAGTAAAGGCGCTTACTAAAAGGTATCTTTTAGCTAGTTAAATGCTAACCACTCCTTTTCTCTAAATATAAACCTCCTAGTCTAGATGCTATTTTAACTACCCTTTATTAGTATATAAAGAGGTATTATAATCCTAGAGTATTTATAAATAAACTATTAATAGAAGTTATAGAATCTAAGGAATAACTATATATCCTTAAAACTTATAGGCTTCTTCTATTCCCTAATTATATTAACTTAGTAAGTATTTATTAATATCCTATTAATAAAGAGAATAAACCCTAGGAATTTTACCAACTCCTTATAAAAAAAGCACTTAGAAGGTTTTATATATAACTTTACTAACCTTATATACTCTAAGACTTACTTAATATATTTAGTATACTTCTTTTTTATCTTAGAGAAGATTAAGATATTATCTAAATATACTATATAAATAGTGTTAACTAGCCTATAAAGCGCCTTATAAATATAGCTTTAAAAAGTAGCTAGGGTATTAGTTAACCTAAAAGGTAATATAAGGTACTTATATTGCCTATAACACATATAAAAAGCTATCTTCTACTTATTACTCTCTTTAATATAAATCCAGTAGTATATATCCTTAATATTAATCTTTAAAAAGAAATAGGCCCCTTAGTATTAATTAAGAATCTCTAAAATTAAGGGAAGAGTGTAATAATTCTTCTATATTACCTTATTAAGTCCCTAATAGTTAATATATAGCTAGAGCATTCTATCCTTCTTTAGTATAAATAGAATAGGCATGCCTATAGGGCTCTTTAAGGGTCTTATCTAGCCTTTCTTTAGGTTATTATTAATATATTCCTAGAGCTCTCTAAGTTTACTTTAGGAGAGAGACTAGATTAGTCTATATAGGGGTGTAGCTCCTAGTATAAGATTAATTATATAGTTAGTTAACTTCTTTAATAAAAGACTCCTTACCTTATCTAAAGTAAATATATCTTTAAACTTATATAATTCCTCTAGGATATTCTTAATAGTTCTATATACTTTTGCCTTCTCTTTATCTTTAAGGGGTATAAACTTATCTTCTATAATGCTTATAATAGTATACACTATTATCTTATTATATATTACCTTTATAAACTTATAGGGAGTTAGTAGTAAAAAGGCTACCTTTCTCTTTTTAAACTACTATTCTTATAAGTATAAGTATAGGTATATATATTCTTCTATAAGTATATATATTCTAATTAATATAAGGCTTCCCTCTGCTCTTAGGTCCTTATTAATAGCTATATATAGTAACTTAAGGTCTTTCTCTTTACCTTATAAATCTTTAATTATAATAGGTACCTTATAGACACTATATTAAGGGACTATTAGAGCCCTTACTACCTTTAAGATAAGTACTATAGCCTTAGCCTAATTAAGCTTATAAGTCTATGTAAATTAGGCACTTATAATATTAATCTTAGTGTAACTATTAAGATCCACTACTATTTTAATATCTTTATACTTATAAATAGTAACTAGTATATAAAATCAGCGTCCTACTAGTACCCTAGTATCTAAGGTAAAGGTAAAGGCTTTTACTTTTACCTCTAGAAGTTTTCCTAACCCTCTTACTAGTCTTACCTTAGCTTATTATAATTATAAATAAGGTGCTTTATACTACTATAGTTAAAGTACTATTTTCTTCCTTATAGTCTATTATTATTTAGGTAAGTAACTAGGGTCTTTTCCTTATCCTTATCCTTATCTCTTTAGTCCCTATTTAGCTAATGCCCTTATAAGGAGTTATATCTTTAGTGTTAAGCTACCTTATATAGCCCCTTCTCTTTTAAATTATTTAGCTTTTGCTTATTCTTTAATATTACCTCCTAGAATTACTAGGTAAGTTATATAATATTTTCTTATATTAGACTAGTAATATTTATATGTAAGTTAATATAATTTTATAAGTTAGGAAGTAATTTTATAAAGAATATAAGAGCATAGGTTTTTTCTAGAGCTTATTCTAGGTATTTCTCTAGTGAATCTAAGTAAATGCTAAACTTAATAGGACTCTAGCCCTCCTTTTACTTTATGTTTTCTAGCTACGTACTTATTTATACATTATAACTTACGGAGTCTTTAAGTAGCATCAGAGCATTGTTGTATTGTATTGTATTGTATTTTTTGGCCCTTCGATGTATTGTATTGTATTGTATTGCCCTATGTATTGTATTGTGTATTGTATTGTATTAAAAATGCAATACAATACAATACAATACATACAATACAATGTATTGTTAGGGAAAATTAAAAGTGGGGTCTTATGTAAATTTAATATATAGTAGTTTTTTTAAGTAATCTAATTATAGTAACCTTAATTTTATATATAATTTAGTTATTTATTTAAAAATCTATAAAGTTTTAGCTTATTTAGAAAAGTAAGCTTATTTTAAATATATAATATCTTAGTAATATTCTTTTATATCTAATTTAAAGAATGCTTTTTTCTTAATATATTAAGGGTCTTCCTATGCTTACATCTATTTTCTATAATTTATTATAATTATTTATTATATAAAAATACATTATAATACAATACAATACAATACATTACAATACATTATACAATACAATACAATACAATACAATCTATTGTTAAAAGGGTAAGGTAGTATATATACTTATTATATAGTAGATTTTTCATATAATCTAAATAAGATATCCTTAAATTTGTATACTATTTAGGTATTTAGTTATAGAATTATAAAGTTTTAGCTAATTTAGACTATTAAGCTATATATATATAGGGTAGCTATAAATGGTATTATCTAGGCTTAACTTATAGTAATATTTATTCTCTATATTTTAAAGGTTAATTTATCTTTCTAGCTTTTTTTTAAGATTTAATATATATTTTAATATAGTTTTTTTGCTTTAAATATAATATTTACCCTAAAGAAATAATTTATAATTCTAAATAAATAAGATTAAAACTCTAATAAAAATATACTTATATATATAAGGAATTTATTATAAAGAGAAAATTAATCCTTATTTAATACATACTTCTTTTACTATTAAACTATTTTATTATAATTATAATAAATTATATTAGCTTTTAACCTTCTTTAAACTAAAAGAGAAGGAAAAAACCTAGGAAAAGTTTATAAAGAAAGGTTAAAATATTATATAAAGAATAATTATAATATATATACTATTTTTTTAATATTAAGTAAATAAATAAATAAGCTTTAAAAGTAAGTTTAATTATTTATACTACTTTTAGCTTACTTACTTAGTTATAAAGTGTTTTTAAAAGTGGATCTAAAAGTGGGTCCTATTAGTTATACTATAAACCTAGTATTATCTCTTTACTTAGTTATATAATTCTAGCTTAAAAAAACATATATACAAAAGTGGGTCTAAAAGTGGGCCTCATTAGTTACACTATAAACCTAGTATTATCTCTTTACTTAGTTATATAATTCTAGCTAAAAAGAAATATATATAAAAAAGTAAGTCTAAAAGTAAGTCTTATTAGTTATACTATAAATATAGTAATCTCTTTACTTAGTTATATAATTTTAGTTTAAAAGAGAGAAATATACTTAAGTAAGTCTTATAGTTATATTAGGACTTACTTTTTATTAGTATAAAATTATAAATAGTATAATATTAAAAAACATAAAAAAGAAAGGAATTTTATTTTATTAATATTTTAAAAAACCTTTAAATACTAAATAACTAAAAAGTCTAGCTTTTTCTATAGTAATTTACTTATAAATACTTATATTTATATTATATTTATTTATTGCTTATTTATTTTAATTAAACTTTTACACTTATAATATTTTAAGTTATATAAGTTATATAAGTAATAAAAGTAATATATATATTATAATAATATATATAAGCTATTATAAGCTATTATAAGCTATTATAAGCTATTATAAGCTATTATAAGCTATTATAAGCTATTATAAGCTATTATAAGCTATTATAAGCTATTATAAGCTATTATAAGCTATTATAAGCTATTATAAGCTATTATAAGCTATTATAAGCTATTATAAGCTATTATAAGCTATTATAAGCTATTATAAGCTATTATATTAACTATATATACCTTATAATTAAGGAATTTACTTAAAACTAAAAAAAAGAAAAAAAATACAAAACAATACAAATAATACATGTATTGTATTGTATTGTAAAATTTTAGATGTATTGTATTGCAATGCTCTGAGTAGCATAAGGGTCTAGTCTTAGAACTTATCCTAGTTATCCTTAGGATAATCCTAATTATTAGCTAGTTATTCTTTAATACATTAGTCCTATCTAGCCTAATAGTTTATATATATGTAATTAAGTGTAAAGAGAATCTTTTAGTTATCCTAGTAATACTTCTTCTTTACCCCCTTAAAGGTATAGTTAAGGTTATTAAGCTATATCTTATATTTCTATAGGTTTATAAGGTATTAGAGTTTTATAATATTTTAGACCTTAACGTCTTAGTTACTAAGGCTTAAGAATAAACTATTCTTTTAGCCCCTTTTTACTAGTTCTCTATAAGATTATATTAAGTTAGTAAGCTTTTTTTCTTAATTCTATAGTTCCTTAAGTTACTTAAGCTAGGTAATTTACTCCTTAACTACTACCTCTTTTACTACTATAGTAAAGGGTATAGCTTTAGATAAGGTTATAGAATATAGTATATCCCTAGCTATAGTATTACTATTATCTAGCTAATCCTAAGTAATATATAGTATAGTTCTAGTAAATTAGGTTATTCTCCCCCTTATATTACTCTTAGGTAGCTAGTAGGAGAAGCTTTAGAATTATAAGAATAAAGGGATAGCTAGGTAAGAGGTATAAGGGCATTTATATATTAACTAAAGCTTACTAAGTCTAAGTGTATTATACGTGTAAGTTACTAACTTATAGCTAGTAGCTTGCTAGTGTTACATAGACCTAGCCCTACAGCGTGGTGCGCTAGCGGGGTGCACCCGTGTTGTAAGTGGGGTCTCACACTATGTTATTATAATAATACATTCCATAAGGTCCTAAAAAGGCTATCTTGTATTTATCTAGTAGGTAAATGCTAATTACCTAAAACCTATTTAACGCGTTCGCTTAGGAGAATATTATTAATCTGCCATAATAAACTAAATCTAAGTCTACTTTTATATTATAATATAGGTATGCTGCCTTAAAAGTCTTACTATTTATATTATAGTAATTATATACTACTTAAAACACCTTCAGAGTTTTAGAAGCAAAAATCATTAGTGCTACTTATTCTAAGAGTCCTTAATAAATAATACTTACTTTCTCTATAGCTAGAAACACCTTCTTTATAAACTCGTAATATAATCTAGAGTACTAATACTACTTTCTCTTCCCTAGTTAGGCATTTAGAATTAAAGGGATGTAATATTATACTAGGTTAGTTATGTAAATATCCTTAAGTCTCTTAATAAAACATTCTCTATAAGTAAAATATAACCTTATAATTATTATCTATTATTTAGTAGTCCCTGTATAGTCTCTAAGGGTAATATTAGACTAATTAAACTATAAAACTATGGTTTTAGTTAGGGAGTTAGATAATAGTTGATTTATATGTAGATTTTAATATCTTAAGGGGTAGCCCTTAATTTCTAGATTTCCTATATAAATATTTAATTTAGGCTATCCCGCACTATCCTAGGTTACTATCTCCCTATCCGGGTTATAAACTAGTGTATAACCTACGCAATTTAACTATAACACTAAGTCCGCATAGTAGTTATTGCTATCCCTAGTTTTATTAACTAATTCTTTAATTCAGTTATTTGTATAGTGTTTTCTGTTTCCTAAGGGGTAGACCTTGATTTCTAATTTTCCTATATAAATTAAGTAGTCACTATATCCTAGCGCATCCGCCCCTAGTTCTTGCTCTATTAGAACGCCTAACTCCTATACATTACACATCCTAAGTTCTATTTCTTAGACTAAGACCTGATTTTTATTATTTAGGTAGTGATTCTTACTTTATAAGGGGGTACCCTTAATTTTTAACTTTCCTATATAAATTAGGACTTCCCTATATCTAGAGGTATTTTCTATAGGTTTCTCCTATCCTTTCCTAATACTATAGGAGTCTTTTAGTATTTTAAATAAATTAAGTTTATTATACCTATCTAATTCCTATTCTTTAGCTAGGTTAGGCCTTATAGATTCTTTAAATTCCTCTTTATTTATTTCTTCCTCTTCTAATTCTTTAGGATTATTCTTTATTATATCTTCCTATAATAATCCTAGTTCTTTATAATAGTTCTTATTAACTTATGCTCTTACTAGGTTTTATTTAATAAAACTATAGTTTATACTTACTACTAATTTCTTTTCCTATGTGAGGCCCTACTCACAACACCAGCGCGCTAGCGCACCACTAGGCAGGCGCACCACGCCCTAGGGCTAGGTCCACGTGACACTAGCGAGTCACTACCTATAAGTTAGTAACTTATATATATAACACACTTAGACCTAGTAAGCTTTAGTTAATATATAAATACCCCTATACCTCTTACCTAGCTATCCCTTTATTCTTATAATTCTAAAGCTTCTCCTACTAGTTACCTAAGAGTAATATAGGGGGGAGAATAACCTAATCCACTAGAACTATACTATATATTACTTAGGATTAGCTAGATAATAGTAATACTATAGCTAAGAATATACTATATTTTATAACCTTATTTAAAGCTATACCCTTTACTATAGTAGTAAAAGAGATAGTAGTTAGGGAGTAAATTACTTAGCTTAAGTAACTTAAGGAACTATAGGATTAAGAAAAGGAGCTTACTAACTTAATATAATCTTATAGAGGACTAGCAAAAAGGGGCTAAAAGGATAGTTTATCCTTAAGCCTTAGTAGCTAAGAAGTTAAGGGGGCAAAGAAGAAGTATTGCCAGGATAACCGAAAGATCCTCTTCGCACTTGACCACATGCATACGAACTGTTAGGCCAGATGGGACCAATACGTCGAAGAACAACTAGCTAATGGTCAGGATTATCCTAAGGATAACTAGGATAAGTTCCAAGACTAGACCCTTACGTTACTTAAAGACTTCGTAAGTCGCGATGCATAAATAGCTACGTAGCTAGAAAACACAAAGCAAAAGGAGGGCTAGAGTCCTATTAAGTTTAGTATTTACTTAGATTCGCTAGAGAAACACCTAGAACGCACTCTAGAAAAGACCTATACTCTTATATTCTTTACGAAATTACTTCCTAACTTATAAAATTATATTAACTTATATATAAATATCACTAGTCTAACATAAGAAGATGTTATATAACTTACCTAGTAATTCTAGGAGGTAATATTAAAGAATAAGCGAAAGCTAAATAATTTGGAAGAGAAGGGGCTATATAAGGCAGCTTAACACTAAAGATATAACTCCCTATAAGGGTATTAGCTAAATAGGGACTAAAGAGATAAGGATAAGGATAAGGAAAAGACCTTAGCTACCTATCTAAATAATAATAGACTATAAGGAAGAAAATAGTGCTTTAATTATAGTAGTATAAAGCATATTATTTATAATTATAATAAGCTAAGGAAAGACTAGTAAGAGGGCTAGGAAAACTCCTAGAGGTAGAAGTAAAAGCCCTTACCTTTACCTTAGATACTAGGGTACTAGTAGGACACTGATTTTACATACTAGTTACTATCTATAAGCATAAAGACATTAAAACAGCAGTGGATTTTAATAGCTACGCTAAGATTAATATTATAAGCGCCTAATTCGCATAGACTTATAAGCTTAATTAGGCTAAGGCTATAACACCTATCTTAAAGGTAGTAAGGGCTCTAATAGTCCCCTAATATAGTGTCTATAAGGTGCCTATTTTAATCAAAGATTCACAGGGTAAAGAGAAAGACCTTAAGTTACTATATATAGCTATTAATAAGGACCTAAGAGTAAAGGGAAGCCCTATATTAATTAGAATACACATGCTTATAGAAGAATATATATATCTCTACTTATACTTATAAGAATAGTGGTTTAAAAAGAGAAAGGTAGCCTTTTTGCTACTAACTCCCTATAAGTTCGTAAAGGTAATGCGTAATAAGATAATTATATATACTATTATAAGCATAATAGAAAATAAGTTTATCCCTCTTAAAGATAAAGAGAAAGCGAAAGTATATAGAACTATTAAAGATATCCTAGAGAAACTACATAAATTTAAAGACGTGTTTACATTAGATAAGGCAGGGAGCCTCCTATTAAAGAAGTTAACTAACTATGTAATTAATCTTATACTAGGAGCTATACCCCTATACAGACTAATCTATTCTCTCTCCTAAAGTAAACTTAGGGAGCTCTAGGAATATATTAATAATAACCTAAAGAAAGGCTAGATAAAACCCTTAAAGAGCCTAGCAGGCGCGCCTATCCTATTTATGCTAAAGAAGGATAGAATACTGTGGCTATGCGTTAACTATTAAGGACTTAATAAGGTAACGTAGAAGAATTACTATGCTCTCCCCCTGATTTTAGAGATTCTTAATTAATACTAAGGGGCCTGTTTCTTTTCTAAGATTAATATTAAGGATATATACTACTGAATTCATATTAAAGAAGGTAATAAATAGAAGATAGCTTTTTATATACGTTATAAGCACTATAAGTACCTTATAATGCCTTTTAGGTTAATAAATGCCCTAGCCACTTTCTAGAGTTATATCTATAAAGCGCTATATAGGCTAGTTAATACTATTTATATAATATATCTAGATAATATCTTAATCTTCTCTAAGATAAAGGAGGAGCACACTAAATATATTAAGTAAGTCCTTAAATATATAAGGTTAGCGGAGTTATATATAAAACCCTCTAAGTGCTCTTTCTATAAGGAATTAGTAGAATTCCTAGGGTTTATTCTCTTTATTAATAGGATATTAATAAATACTTACTAGGTTAATATAATTAGAGAATAGAAGAAGCTAATAAGTTTTAAGGATATATAGTTATTTCTTAGGTTCTATAACTTTTACTAATAGTTTATCTATAAATACTCTAGAATTATAGCACCTTTTCACATGTTAATAAAGGGCAGTTAAAATAGTATCTAGACTAGGAGGTTTATATTTAGAGAAAAGAAGTGGTTAGCATTTAACTAGCTAAAAGATACCTTTTAGCAAGCGCCTTTACTCTAACACTATAACCTAAGTTAGGCAGTGTGTATTAAGATAAATACCTTAATTTTCGTAATAGTAGGAATCCTATCTTAGTAAGATAATAAGGGCTATTAGCATCTAGTAGCCTTTTAGTTAAGGAAGTTTATAGACACTAAACATAACTATAGCATAGCTAATTAAGAGCTACTTACTATAGTAAAGTTATTTAAACACTAGTAATATTATATTAAAGGCATAGAGATACTTATAGAGGTCCTATTAGACTATTATAACCTACAGACCTTTATAAGGTAGCAGAAGCTAAATAGAAGATAGGTATAATAGTATATATTCCTCTGCCCTTTCTATTTTATAATTAAGTATAGACTAAGGAAGAGTAACCCTATAAATACACTATTAAGAAGGTCTAATTATAAGGGTAAACCTATATTAAATAAGGCGCTCCTACTAAAGCTTTAAAGGAAAATAGTAAATATCTTTATAGTAAAAGAAGAAGTACTAATATATTAAAGAAGTTATAGTATAAGGCTAGTCTTAGAACCTACTAAGGCAAGAGTAGCCTAGGTAGAAGGCTAGTTAGCTACTATAAATCTAGTAATAGGTTAGCTAAATAAGGGTAATTTTAAGGAGAAGGTAGTATGTATTTAAGATATTAGTATAGTATAAGCAATTTAGGGGGCTATTATATTACTAAATCCCTACTAATCCTTAGTAAATAAACTATTAGTATAACTACTATAGAAGGTATAGGACTAAGATTTAGATTTATAAAAGCGTAGAGGTAAGGTTAACTCCTAAGTAAAAGGGAGGGGAAAAGCTAGTCTATAGTTATATAGTATAAGAGGCCTTCTAATATATAAAGACTAGGTAGTTATTCCACAGGAGCTTATCTTATAATAGGAGCTTCTATAGCTACACTATAATAATCTATTAGTAAGTTACTTTAGGACTAAATACACTCTAGAGCTACTAAAACATTACTATTAGTAACTAGTAATAAGTAAAGCTATTTTAGACTATATATCTAGCTATAGAGTATACTGGCGTATTATAGTAAGATAGCACTACCCCTATAGAAGCCTTAAATTACTACTAATACTAAGGTAACTATAGGTAAAGATCTTAATAGACTTTATTATAGGTTTACTACTAGTATAGCTAGGTAAGCAAGAAACTAATATAATCCTAGTAATTATAAACTAATTTACTAAGTACTCTATCTTCCTTCCTATAAAGACTATAATTAACATAGCTAAATTAGCAAAGTTATTTTATAAGGAGATTAAGCTATAATTTAGAGCGCTAGAGGGCATTATATCTAATAGAGAGTTAGTATTCATAAGCTAATTCTAGTTAGAGGTATATTACTAGTTATATATAAAGCAGAGGCTTTTAATAGTATTTCACCCCTAAACTAATAGGTAAATAAAGAGGATAAATTAGGTGCTTAAGCATTACTTATAATATTTTATTAAAGAGAACTAATAACTATAGCTAAAGCTACTCCTAATAGCCTAATTTATATATAATAATGCTATTAACAGGATAATAGGCTACTCCCCTAACTACGCTCTTATAAGCTATTTACCTAAGTTCTACCTTACTCTTAAGGGTAAGAGCATAGAGGGGGAGGTCCTAGAGGCTTATATATATATTAAAAAGCTATATAAGGTTAGGGAGAAACTAGCATATAACTAGGTAAGGGCTACTAAAGCATAGGTAAAGTATTATAACTAGAGACATTAGCTAATAACCTTAAAAAGAGGAGACTTAGTACTACTATTAGTAAAGAATATTAGGCTTAAGGATATAAAATAAAAGCTAAACCTAAGATTTATTAGGCTATTTCGGATACTTAACGCTATAGGTAAATAAGCGTACTAACTAGCGCTACCTAATAAGTATAGCTAACTATATAACATGTTCTATGTCAGCCTATTAGAGCTATAGAATTACTAGGAAGACACCCTAGATAAGAATATACTAATACTAGACCTTAAAGATAATAATAATAAGTTTAAAGTTAAAGAAGTTAGGGATTATAGGAAGATATGTAAAGGTAATAAATACCTAGTAAAATAGAAGGGCTAGCTAAGTAAATATAATTAATAGGTAGTATTAGAAAATATAGAAGGCGCTTAATATGTAATTTAAGCTTTCTATTAAAGTAAAAAAAGTAGAAAGCATAGTAAGATATAATTAAGTTATAAGTAATAAGGGATAAGGTAATTATAAAAAAGGCCTAGCCTTATTAGCCACTATTACACTCTAATTAAAACTCTTATTAGACTATCTACTAAATAATAAAAGAAAAGATACTTATAAGGAGGGGAGTCTTATAGGAAACCCTTCTATAGTTACCCCCTTATATATTAAAATAATACTATTATAAAGGAGGTACTTAGTGCCCTTACTCTTATCCTCCTAAACCACTACCTTTATTACCTAGAAAAACTAGTGCTTTGCTACCCCCTAGGGTATAAATCCTAGATTATAATATTATAGCTATAAAGTTATTTTTCTCTTCTAGGAATTATAATATATAGCGTAGTTTAGCTATAAAAGTTAGTAAATAAGTAATAAAGAAGAAGTAATAACTTATAATCCCTAGGGTAAGGGTAGGATATATAGTAACTAAAAGTTACTAGTATGAAATAATATACTAATTATACATGGCTAAAGCAGCTTACCTAGGGAGTAAGTAAAGGTCTAGAGAATATATAATAAAACATACCTAATAGACCTTAGTAGCCTTAGTTAAACTAAAGGAAACATAATAAGCTATGTTAGCGTAATTAAACCCTAAAATAAGGTTTAGACAATAGGTGCTAAAATAGTAGCAAGTTACCTTAGAAAATATATAATTATTAGGGTTATTAGGGTCTTAATTACTTAGGGTATTTATTAAAGTTTTTACCTAATTAAGGGTAGTAAGAAAATCTAGAAAATCCCCTTATATAGTTAGCATTACCTAGAGAAATATAGGTAATTAGGGACTAAAAGAGTAAAGAATATAATATACTTACTATCTTATAAGTGTTACTATGTTTAATACACTAGACATAATACTTTAAATGTTTCCCTTTAATAATAGCGGTTAGCGCGCTAAGGAATTAATAGTTAATCTAAGGGATGTTAGGCTTAGCTAGAGGATTTTTCTTAAAGTCTACGTAACCTATGCGTAGATAATATATATAGGAACATTCTCTTAAATAGATATTAGGGATAGCTAT
The DNA here is from genome assembly GCA_019022495.1 of Epichloe hybrida. Taxonomy (NCBI): domain Eukaryota; kingdom Fungi; phylum Ascomycota; class Sordariomycetes; order Hypocreales; family Clavicipitaceae; genus Epichloe; species Epichloe hybrida. The sequence continues at coordinate 314,180 of JAFEKR010000022.1, forward strand.
AATAATAACGCTCTTAACGCTTTCCCTATCTAATTTTATTCTAATAATAAGGTAAGTAGTAAAGGTAAAGTTATAGTAACTAATAATATAATAGTATCTAAGGAAAAGTTTACTATAGATAAGAAAGGGAAAAGTTAGTAATATAATAGGGAGTTATAGGTGAATTTATACTTAAATACTAATATTATTTATTATTATTTTAGTATAGCTACTACTTAGCAAATAGCTATATAGTACTTACTAAAAGCTATTTAGGAGCCTAGCTAAAAGTAAGGGGGTAATTATAAGGCCTTACTTATAACACTAGCGCGCTAGTGTACTACTAGGCAAGCGTACCACGCCCTAGGGCTAGGTCTACGTGACACTAGTAAGTCACTACCTATAAGTTAGTAACTCGCACGCATAACACACTTAGACCTAGCAAGCTTTAGTCAATATACGAACGCCCCCATACCTCTTGCCTAGCTATCCCTTTGTTCTCACATCCTATAAAGTCTTATAGCAGTTAGTCTAACTCTATATAATTATCTCGTATATTAATATAGGTTTTAGTTAATTAAGGCTAGAGTAATAAGAGGTAAATAATTTAATTTCTATCTTAGGGTTTAACATAAGAATTAATCTATCTATAATAACGTTTTATAGTGGTTTCTAGATAACTATAGCAGTAGACTTTAATTCTAGTTTATAGGCAAGAACTCGTTTATTAGTTATTTTCGCTATATTATCTAGGCTAGAACTATATAAGCTATTTGTCTTACTTCTAATCTTATTTATAGTAATATTATTCTCCTTATTAATACTTCCCTTAGTTTTCCTATCTTCCTAATATACCTTTTGTCTATGCTTTATTCCCTAAGTATTCTCTACTAGTGTTTCTTTAAAGCTTATTATTCTAATCTTATCTAGTGATAGTGAATTATAAACACACGAATAACCGCTAGTATCTTTATTATCTATAATTCTTAGTTTTCTAATCCCTAGTTTTTTACTTTATTAAATACCTTACTATTTAATCCCCTTAGGATTTCCTTAACCTCCTCTAGGATTTCTTAGTTATTCTCTATAAACTCTATAATTTTATCTAGTTCTATTCTTTATAAAAGCTAGCTATATAAATTAGATTATTAGAATAAATCTAGGTATAGGTATATTAGGAGTGTTTGCGTTTTGCCCTTAGTACCTATAATTATAATTTTCTCTAGCCTATAGTATTTAATAGTATTTATTTTTTATAACTAAACCTTTCCTAATAATATATCCTAATCTTATTAAGCTAGTATTACATAGCATTTAGCTAGTGCTAGGATTCCCCTAGCTATAATCTAGAGGTAAGCATAGTAGGAGATTAGTTAACGTACGTTATTTACTATCTTAATAAACCTTATTTCGCGAAGTTAGACTAAAGGGATTCCGTGCCTTTTTAGGTAATTTACGTTCACTAGTTTCACACTTAAGCTACTATTAAGCAAGGCTAAGTTACACTAAATACCTTTAACATATGTTATAATATATCCTAGGGTTATTAGTACTTTACTATCTAGCTAAGTAATATTATTCTATATAATTATAGCGTTTATTATCCCTAAGGATCTATAGGCTACTATTTCTAAACCTATTATTCCCTTATATAGCTCTAAGAGATAAGAGATAATTACTTTAGCTTTATTACCCTTTAGCTTTTATTAGTATTACATTAAGTAACTTAGTTATTAGCAAATAATTAGGGCTATCTAGAGGAGTTACAAAACACTAATAAATACTATAGTTTTACTTAGTTATTTTCCTAGGTTAAATAGTAAAACTTTATATTCTTCTATAGCCTAAATATTCTCTAAGGCTAATCTTTAGTAAGGTTAAGGGTTTAAGGTAATATTATTTATTTCTACCTCCCTTAGTTAAGTAATTACTATAGGTATAGTAAGTTCCTAGGGATTTACTATACTTTTATTTAGATATAGACATAAGGTAGGAAGTAATCTTTAGAACTCCTTAGAGCTTATTTCCTAGAGTAATAGATATATACTTAGACTAGGATTCCTACTATTCTATACAGTTTTATCTAAGTTAAGGATTTCTTTAATTTATTCTATTAGTAAGTCTCCTAAAGTATTCTTAGGTTTAGTAAATAATTTAATAATTCTCTTAGCTAGTCCTCTAGTAAATACTAGCTTATTTACCTTTTCTTTTCCCTTTACTATAGTAGTAATATTAGTATAATCTATCTTATTTTCTTCTTAGATATAACTTAGGGGTTAATAGTTTAAGAATAATACTATAGGTGTTTGTGTGAGAACAAAGGGATAGCTAGGCAAGAGGTATAGGGGCGTTCGTATATTGACTAAAGCTTGCTAGGTCTAAGTGTGTTGTGCATATAAGTTACTAACTTATAGGTAGTAACTCGCTAGTATCACGTAGACCTAGCCCTAGGGCATAGTGCGCCCGCCTAGTAGTGCGCTAGCACGCTAGTATTATAAGTAAGGCCTTATAATTACCCCCCTACTTTTAGCTAGGCTCCTAAATAGCTTTTGGTAGGTACTATATAGCTATTTACTAAGTGGCAGCTATACTAAAATAATAACAAATAACATTAGTGTTTAAGTATAAATTTACTTATAACTCCCTATTATATCACTAACTTTTCCCTTTCTTATCTATAGCAAACTTTTCCCTAGATACTATTACATTATTAGTTACTACAACTCTACCTTTACTACTTACCTTATTATTAGAATAGAATTAGACAGGGAAAGTATCAAGAGCGTTATTATTATAGCTATCCCTAACATCTATTTAAGAGGATATTCCTGTATATATTATCTGCGTATAGGTTACGCGGACTTTAAGAAGAATTCTCTAGCTAAGCCTAACATCCCTTAGATTAACTATTAATTCCCTAGCATGCTAACCGCTATTATTAAAGGGAAACATTTAAAGTATTATATCTAGTGTGTTAAACGTAGTAATACTTACGAGATAGTAAGTATATTATATTCTTTACTCTTTTAGTCCCTAATCACCTATATCTCTCTAGGTAATACTAACTATATAAGGGGATTTTCTAGATTTTCTTACTACCCTTAATTAGGTAAAAACTTTAATAGACGCCCTAAGTAATTAGGACCCTAATAACCCTAATAATCGTATATTCTCTAAGGTAACTCGCTGCTATTTTAGCACTTATTATCTAAACCTTATTTTAGGGTTTAATCACGCTAACACGGCTTATTATGTTTCCTTTAGTTTAACTAGGGCTACTAAGGTCTATTAGGTATGTTTTATTACGTGTTCTCTAGACCTTTGCTTACTCCCTAGGTAGGCTGCTTTAGCTATATATAATTAGTATATTATTTCATACTAGCAACTTTTAGTTACTATATATCCTACCCCTACCCTAGGGATTATAAGTTATTACTCCTTCTTTACTACTTATTTACTAACTTTTATAGCTAAACTATACTATATATTATAATTCCTAGAAGAGAAAAATAACTTTATAGCTATAATATTATAATCTAGGATTTATACCCTAGGGGATAGTAAAGCACTAGTTTTTCTAGGTAATAAAAGTAGTGGTTTAGGAGGATAAGAGCAAGGGCGCTAAGTACCTCCTTTATAATAGTGTTATTTTAACGTATAAGGGGGTAACTATAGAAGGGTTTCCTGTAAGACTCCCCTCCTTATAAGTATCTTTTCTTTTATTATTTAGTAGATAGTCTAACAAGGGTTTTAATTAGAGTGTAATAGTAGCTAATAAGGCTAGGCCTTTTTTATAATTACCTTATCCCTTATTACTTATAACTTAATTATATCTTACTATACTTTCTACTTATTTTACTTTAATAGAAAGCTTAAATTACGTGTTAAGCGCCTTCTATGTCTTCTAACACTACTTATTAATTATATTTGCTTAGCTAGCCCTTCTATTTTACTAGGTATTTGTTGCCTTCACGCGTCTTCCTATAATCCCTAACTTCTTTAACTTTAAACTTATTATTATTATCTTTAAGGTCTAGTATTAGCATATCCTTATCTAGGGCGTCTTCCTAGCGATTCTATAGCTCTAATAGGCTAACGTAAAACATATTATATAGTTAGCTATACTTATTAAGTAATGCTAGTTAGTATGCTTATTTACCTATAGCGTTAAGTATCTAAAATAGCCTAAAAAATCTTAGGTTTAGCTTTTATTTTACGTCCTTAAGCCTAATATTCTTTACTAATAGTAGTACTAAGTCTCCTCTTTTTAAGGTTATTAGCTAATATCTCTAGTTATAGTACTTTACCTACGCTTTAGTAGCCCTTGCCTAGTTATACACTAGTTTCTCCCTAACCTTATATAGCTTTTTAATATACATATAAGCCTCTAGGACCTCCCCCTCTATACTCTTACCCTTAAGAGCAAGGTAGAACTTAGGTAAATAGCCTATAAGAGTGTAGTTAGGGGAGTAGCCTGTTATCCTATTAATAGTATTATTACACACAAATTAGGCTATTAGGAGTAGCTTTAGCTATAGTTATTAGTTCTCTTTAATAAAATATTATAAGTAATGCTTAAGTACCTAATTTATCCTCTTTATTTACCTATTAGTTTAGGGGTAAAACGCTATTAAAAGCCTTTACTTTACATATAACTAGTAATATACCTCTAACTAGAATTAGCTTATGAATACTAATCCTCTATTAGATATAATGCCCTCTAGCGCTCTAAATCATAGCTTAATCTCCTTATAGAATAACTCTACTAATTTAGCTATATTAATTATAGTCTTTATAGGAAGGAAGACAGAGTACTTAGTAAATCAGTCTATAATTACTAGGATTACGTTAGTTTCTTGCTTGCCTAGCCACACTAGTAGCAAACCTATAATAAAGTCTATTAAAATCTCCGCCCACAGTTGCCTTAGTATTAGTAGTAATTTAAGGCTTCTATAGGGGTAGTGCTATCTTACTATAACGCGCTAGCATACTCTATAGCTAGATATATAGTCTAAAATAGCTTTACTTATTACTAGCTACTAATAGTAACATTTTAGTAGCTCTAAAGTGCGTTTAGTCCTAAAGTAACCTACTAATAGATTATTATAGTATAGCTATAGAAGCTCCTATTATAAGATAGGCTCCCGTGGAATAACTACCTAGTCTTTATATATTAGGAGGCCCCTTACACTATATAACTATAGACTAGCTTTTCCCTTCCTTTTTACTTAGGAGTTAACCTTACCTCCACGCTTTTATAAATCTAAATCTTAGTCCTATGCCTTCTATAGTAGTTACACTAATAGTTTATTTGCTATAAATTAGTAGGGATTTAGTAATATAATAACCCTCTAAATTACTTATACTATACTAATATCTTAAATACACGCTACCTTCTCCTTAAAATTACCCTTATTTAGCTAACCTATCACTAGATCCATAGTAGCTAACTAGCCTTCTACCTAGGCTACTCTTACCTTAGTAAGTTCTAAGACTAGTATTACGCTATAACTTCTTTAATATATTAGTACTTCTTCTTCTACTATAAAGATATTTACTATCTTCCTTTAAAGCTCTAGTAGGAGCGCCCTATTTAACATAGGTTTGCCCTTATAATTAGACCTTCTTAATAGTATATCTATAAGGTTACTCTTCCTTAGTCTATACTTAATTATAAAATAGAAAGGGCAGAGGAATATATACTATTATGCCTATCTTCTATTTAGCTTTTACTACCTTATAAAGGTCTATAGGTTATAATAGTCTAATAGGACCTCCATAGGTATCTTCACGCCTTTAATATAATATTACTAGTGTTTAAATAACTTTACTATAGTAAGCAGCTCTTAATTAGCTATGCTATAGTTATATTTAGCGTCTATAAACTTCCTTAACCAAAAGGCTACTAGATACTAATAGCCCTCATTATCTTACTAAGATAGGATTCCTACTATTACAAAAATCAAGGCATCTATCTTAATACACACTACCTAACTTAGGTTATAGTGTTAGAGTAAAGGCGCTTACTAAAAGGCATCTTTTAGCTAGTTAAACGCTAACCACTTCTTTTCTCTGAATATAAACCTCCTAGTCTAAATGCTATTTTAACTGCCCTTTATTAACGCATAAAGAGGTACTATAATTCTAAAGTATTTATAGATAAACCATTAGTAAAAGTTACAAAACCTAAGAAATAACTATATATCCTTAAAACTTATTAGCTCCTTCTATTCTCTAATTATATTAACCTAGTAAGTATCTATTAATATCCTATTAATAAAAAGAATAAACCCTAGGAATTTTACTAATTCCTTATAAAAAGAGCACTTAGAGGGTTTTGTGTATAACTTTGCTAACCTTATATATTCAAGGACTTACTTAATATATTTAGTGTGCTCCTCCTTTGTCTTAGAGAAAATTAAGATATTATCTAAATACACTATATAAATAGTGTTAACTAGCCTATGCAGCGCTTTATAGATATAACTCTAGAAAGTAACTAGGGTATTTATTAACCTAAAAGGCATTATAAGGTACTTATAGTGCCCGTAACGTATATAAAAAGCTATCTTCTATTCGTTGCCTTCTTTAATATAAATTTAGTAATACGCGTCCTTAATATTAATCTTAGAAAAGAAACAGGCCCCTTAGCATTAATTAAGGATCTCTAAAATCAGAGGGAAAGCATAGTAATTCTTTTACGTTACCTTATTAAGTCCTTAATAGTTAACACATAGCTATAGCGTTCTATCCTTCTTTAGTATAAATAAAATAGGCGCGCCCGCTAAGCTCTTTAAGGGTCTTATCTAGCCTTTCTTTAGGTTATTATTAATATATTCCTAGAGCTCCCTAAGTTTGCTTTAGGAGAGAGAATAAATTAGTCTATATAGGGGTGTAGCTCCTAGTATAAGATTAATTACGTGGTTAGTTAACTTCTTTAATAGGAGGCTCCTTGCCTTATCTAATATAAACATGTCTTTAAATTCGCGTAGTTCCTCTAGGATATCTTTAATAGTCCTATATACTTTCGCCTCCTCTTTATCTTTAAGAGGGATAAACTTATCTTCTATCACACTTATAATAGCATATATAATTGTCTTATTACGTGTTACCTTTGTAAACTTACAGGGAGTTAGTAGCAAAAAGGCTACCTTTCTCTTTTTAAACTACTATTCTTATAAGTATAAGCAAAGATATATATATTCTTCCGCAAGCATATGCATTCTAATTAATACAAGGCTTCCCTCTACTCTTAGGTCCTTATTAACAGCTACACATAGTAACTTAAGGTCTCTCTCTTTGCCCTATAAATCTTTAATTAAAATAGGCACCTTATAAACACTATATTAGGGAACTATTAAAGCCCCTACTACCTTTAAGATAGGTATTATAGCCTTAGCCTAATTAAGCTTATAAGTCTATGTAAATTAGGCGCTTATAATGTTAATCTTAGCGTAACTATTAAGATCCGCTACCATTTCAATATCTTTATGCCTATAGATAGTAACTAGTATATAGAATTAGTGTCCTACTAGTACCCTAGTGTCTAAGGCAGAGGTAAGGGCTTTTACTTTTGCCTCTAGGAGTTTTCCTAACCTTCTTATTAGTCTTTCCTTAGCTTATTATAATTATAGAAGAAATACTCTATACTACTATAGTTATAGCACTATTTTCTTCCTTATAGTCTATTATTATTTAGGTAGGTAACTAGGGTCTTTTCCTTATCCTTATCCTTATCTCTTTAGTCCCTATTTAGCTAATGCCCTTGTAGGGAGTTACATCTTTAGTGTCAAGCCACCTTATATAGCCCCTTCTCTTCTAAATTATTTAGCTTTTGCTTATTCTTTAATATCGCCTCCTAGAATTACTAGGCAAGTTATATAACATCTTCTTGTATTAGACTAGTAATATTCGCGTGTAAGTTAATATAATCTTATAAGTTAGGAAATAATTTTATAAAGAATATAAGAGCATAGGTCTTTTCTAGAGCTTATTCCAGGTGTTTCTCTAGTGAATCTAAGTAAATACTAAACTTAATAGGACTCTAGCCCTCCTTTTGCTTTATATTTTCTAGCTACGTAGCTATTTATACATTATAACTTACAGAGTCTTTAAGCAGCGTAAGGGTCTAGTCTTAGAACTTGTCCTAGTTATCCTTAGGATAATCCTAACCATTAGCCAGTTGTTCTTCAACGTATTAGTCCTATCTAGCCCAATAGTTTATATACATGTGGTTAAGTGCAAAGAGGATCTTTTAGTTATTCTAGTAATACTTCTTCTTCGCCCCCTTAAAGGCATGGCTAAGGTTATTAAGCTATATCTTATGCTTTTATAGGTTTATAGGGTATTAGAGTTCTATAATATTTTAGACCTTAACTTCTTAGCTACTAAGGCTTAAGAATAAACTATCCTTTCAGCCCCTTTTTACTAGTCCTCTATAAGATTATATTAAGTTAGTAAGCTCCTTTTCTTAATCCTATAGTTCCTTAAGTCACTTAAGCTAGGTAATTCGCTTCCTAACCACCACCTCTTCTACTACTATAGTAAAGGGTATAGCTTTAAATAAGGTTATAAAACATAGCACATCCCTAGCTATAGTGTTACTATTATCTAGCTAATCCTAAGTAATACATAGTATAGTTCTAGTAAATTAAGTTATTCTCCCCCCTATATTACTCTTAGGTAGCTAGTAGGAGAAGCTTTAGAATTATAAGAACAAAGGGATAGCTAGGTAAGAGGTATAGGGGCGTTTATATATTAACTAAAGCTTACTAGGTCTAAGTGTGTTATACATATAAGTCACTAACTTATAGGTAGTGACTCGCTAGTGTCACGTAGACCTAGCCCTAGGGCGTGGTGCGCCCGCCTAGTGGTGCGCTAGCGCGCTAGTGTTGTGAGTAGGGCCTCACAGTTTGTATTTTAGCATTAGCTATATAGCCTTAGGGAGGGATTATTTAACCTATTTCTATAGTGCTAATAAAGTTTATCTAATTCCTATTATCTAGTTCCCTCTTATAATCCCTCTTTATCTAAAAACTATTATAGTTCTATTACTCTTAGCGTTATTTAAAGTCTTCTATTAAGTATCTATCCTTTTATACATAGCTATATCCTATATACCCCTATTCTCTATATAAGAAGCACTAGAAGAAATCAGGGTCTCTTTAGGTATCTCTTTAGGGAAATATACTAGTTATATTTCCCACTAGTCTTATAAAGGCTTAGGTTCCCTTATTTATATTATATCTTAATTAGTTATACTATCCTGTAGTTTAATTTGTGTTACTAGTAGCCTAAGCTCTAAATGCTTTAAGTTATTTTACTAATTTCACTATCTATTTAAAGGCTTATTTCTCTCTTTTAAACTATTCCTCTATCTATCTCTAGAGAGGAGCTATACTAGGTGTTAAGGTTTTCTTGTTAGATAGTTATAATATCTTTTTAGAGGCAAATAAATAGTAGTTATATAAAAAGAGCTTTAGATTAGATATTATTAAATCCTTTAAAGCCATACTGTTTATCTATTTACTTACTGTAAACACACAATCTACTACTCTCTCTTATAGTTATTTATTCACTTCCCTATTAGCTATATAGGTAATAAAGTTTGTAAATAAAACCTATTAGGTAGTGGATTTTATCTTAGAGGCTAGATGTTTAGCTTATTAGATAAAAGCACTTAGCGTCTCTCCTAGTTCTTATGTAAAACTATATACCTCCCTCTATGTGGAAATCTTAATAAAGGGATCTAGCTTCTTAAATTCCTCTAGAAACTTCTTAGCTATTTTTTCCTAAGTCTAGTCTTTATACTCTAAGTCCTTATACTAGGACGCTGCTTTCCTACGCAAGCCCTATATAAAGGTAGTGCGTGTGAAGGTGTTAATATATTCTTTTAGGGTTTAGGCTATTATAGCTATTATTTTATAATATTTTATATATTCCTTAGCTAGTCTATCTTTTAGTAGGCTAGAAAAGGTAATTCCTCCCCTTACTATTAGGTTTATTAGGAAGAAAGGACTACTTATAGTGCCTATCTATCTGGTTTTACTAGGATTAGTAATGTTATATAATTAAAAAGATAGAGAGGGAATAAGTGTTATAATTTTATTTAGCTAGGGGAACTATTCTAGGGGATGCTTAGGGCTTAGGATAAATTCTAATAATAATCTATTATCCTACTCTAATTCTAAGCTTAGGACTAACTCTTCCTAAGTTCTAGCGTCTAACTCTATAGAAAAAGGTTCTAGTATAAAGTGTTTAAGTTAGAGGGTATTATTTTAAGGTATTAGTGATTTAGTAATTCTTTAGGATCCTTTAGTATCCCCTAAGTCTAGTGATTTACCTAGCTAGATTAACTACTAATTATAGTTATGTTAATAATATGTCTAATTTCTTAAATAAAAGTAAATAGGATAGATTATTAGGTAGTAGGAATTAGGTGTTAAGGTTTTAGGCTTTTAGGATTTTTAGACTCTTTAAACCTTATTATAATAAAGTTTTTTAGAGTAAAAGTTAGGGGTAAGCATAGAACTCTAAAACATTAATTATGTCTCCCTTACCTAAAGAGAATAAGAGAGAAAATAAAATTATTCTCCCTTTATCTAAGATAAAAGTATTCCTCCCTTTCCTAATAACTCCTTCCTTTATAACTTGAGCAAATTCCTAATATAAGCACAGTGCGCTAAAAGCTATTCGCACAGTGCCATCTAACTAGAAGATTAGATTAGCAAATAAGTAAACCTAAAAGTAAGTTATAAGTGGAGCAATAGTTTATGCTCTATACTATGTGCCTTAAGATGCGCGCCCAAAAACGCGATCACGATGATAAGTGCTAGGGCTCAAGGATGGGGATATCACAACAAGGGGATGATGATATTAGTTATCTTAGCAGGAGGATTAATTAATCTATAAAGGGACCACATATAGCTAGATTCTATAAGAGCCACCACGCACAACTGAATTCTTACTTTTACCCTACCCTTTTGCTTTAGCTAATACTAATAGCTTTAGCTAATATTAACTCTTGCTTCAGCTAATATTAGATCTAATATTATAAAATATGTATTAAGAAGAATCCCCCCCCCTTTCTCTAATTAAAGCACCGCTTCCAATCTAACAGACTATTTAATCTAGGATATCTCTGCACAATAAGATAGTCCTAGCCATTATTATAATTAATATCATTAAGTTAATTAACCCCTCTGTTATGTGTAGGCTCCAGAGCTACTCGCGATCGTGGGCTAGCATTATGTCTTTTAGGGTGTTGTTTTCCGCTTAATAAAACTAGTGGAGAAATATAGTCTTAAACCCCTAGGACTTCCGCTTTCTGTTTAATCTGCTACAGACTAAGATTAATTAAAAGCGTGCTTTTTTAGCTGTAACCTATAGCTAATACTAAACTATTTACATAAAGACCCCCCCCTTATTTTGTTATTCCCTATAACATAACATAGACTAGAAGCCTAGCCCTAGACTATACAAGGGCTAAGGCGCTAGCTTTAGACTAGTTAATCTAGAAAAACTAAGCTAGATTAAGGACAGGAGACTACATTCTATAGAGGCGTTAAAAGGGAGGCTAGCTAGCTCAGGAAAGTATATTACAAATACTAGCTAAACCATTACCCCCTTGCTAAAAACCTTCAAATATAAGAATACAGAACAGGAACCGCTATCTAGCGTTATAAGCCATTTAATCTTAGGACCTATAGCTAATTTCGCGATAATTTAGCTATGCATTAGGGTCTTATAGTTAATCACAAAGAGCTATGTAATCACACTCCTGATTTTCGCTTATAGACTATTTATAACTACAAATATCACCCCCCTAGAAGATTTCTTTTAAAAGATTCTTTTAATTACTAAAGTTTTTATTTAAGCACTTATCTATTTATAAGATTAATTACAAGTACTATTACTAGACTCTATATCTAATTATTTATCTTCACATTCCCACTAGCTAAGCAAAGCAAGGTTAATTAAGCAGCCAAGCCATCTAAGGGATACTTAGGATCCATTAATGCCAGAACCCCTAGTTACTAGTAAGGAACTATCTAATCTTAAAATAGTTTCTACGCTAACTTATTCCTGCTCTAATAATTAATTAGGGAAGGACCCTAATAATAAAGGAAAATCTTTAGGACCTCTTAACAGGCTTAATGCTAAATCTTTTATAAAAATCCTTAGAGAAACAATAGCTTGCTAAACTTCCCTTATTACAATATAAAACAGGTATAATATTCAGCAGTTTATAGGGGAAAATATAGTAGATTTTATTAAGGATTTCAAAGCTAAGATAAAAGCAATATGCATCCCTGAAAAGGATTAGCAAAAAATGCTTGAACACAATATTAACCCCTAGGTCCAATAGGTGGTCAAGATGCTAATGGCATTACGCACTTAGGAAGAGTTAAAGAACGAAATACTCCTTTAGTTTAATACTATAAGCTAGGATTAAATAGAAAGCGCTCGTAGATAACTCAAAGACCTTAACCTAATATAACCAAAGTCTATTAAGGAAACCTATTACTAGCTATAGAAGTATTAAGCTTTAATATTAAATACAAACCCCATAGGATAGAGAACTACTATAACATAGTCTAACTACATCTACAAGGCCCTCCTAGAGTATTTAATCTTAAGCTTTATAGATTAAAAGGGGTTTACCTATAAAGAAATTCTAGTTATAAAGTATAAACCACTCTAGATAGAGCTTAACGCATATGTTCGTATATGATTAGAGCTTAGATATAGGGACCCTAAAATCTCTAACTTAGGAGGGTACCTATTAGATAATATAGAGTTAAACCTAAGGAGTTAGAGGCTATTTAATCTACCTACACTCAGTAATTATTAGACTAACTAAGGGAACTATCTAGCGCAGACTAAGTCTTTAGGACGTAATAAGAAGAATGTCACCTTTAATAACAAGGTAATAAAGGATAAAGGTCCTAAGCTAGCTAAATACTAAGATTAAATAGATAATTTAATAAAGTAGTTAGCTAAGTTAAAAATTATAGTTATAGCCTAAGTAGGAAAGGAAATTAACATTATAAAGCAGCTTAAAAGAAAGTATAATAGCAACCCATAACACTAGCAACGGAATTACTAGCTAAATAGCATTAGACCATTTAATCAAGATAACAAACATATTTTTGAAATCAATACAATAGCTAGACAAGGCCGCTAGACAAACCGCTGTTACTACTACAATAGTAATTCCTATTTAGCCATAAAGTATAACACGCTAGGATTTAATAAGATATCAAAGTTCGCTATCTACAACCCGGCTGTCTGTATTTTAGCAATTAGGGATAACATAAGATAACATATTATACCACCCGTCCTACTTTTAAAGTTCCTTCAGATCAGTAGCTACGCGCATAGGCTAGCCATGTTTTAGGTTAAATACTTCCTAGATAGCAAGATTACCTATATAATCCCTAGGATTAAGGAACATAGTCCTTATAGAGGTAAAAGCTAGGATATATTATTAGATAAATAAGAAATATTTAATTAAATAGAAAGCTAGTTTAACCCCGCTAAATACCACCTAGAAAGGGAGGTCTAGGTAACGTTAATCTTATAAAGGGAGCCCTTAGGTATAGTCTTAGCTATCACGTTTAAGAAGTTATATATAGAAGATAAGGAGGTAGATAACTATAATAGAAAGATTATAGCTATTAGGGAATAAGTAGTAAAGCGGCCGTAAGTTAAAGACATTATAGAAGAAGACAAACAAGATCATTAAGGCCACGAATAATCCAGATAAGGTAATAATACCTTAAATAAGGGAAAGAAAGATCTACTAGGTAAGGTTAGATAAAGGATTTTAGATTAACTATATAATAAGGTCTTCCAGAAGAAGCTTAGAGTACCCTTTTGAGATATTTACTATATTATGCTAACGCTAGTAGAAGTAGTTAGTAATAAGTGTCTCCTATAGGCAAAAGGCATTAAAGATATTCGTTATTATAACGGGGATACACTAGGGCCTGTGCCTCCTTTAAGAACATTTAGGGTTAAAACAACTCTAAGACTAATTAATCTAGAACACTAGATTAATTCTATTATCTAGATAATAAAGGATGCTCTTAAAGAGGATAAGAGAAATAAAGCGAAGACTAAGGTGAATCTACTAAAGACAGCCCTAACACCCCCGCTAGAAATCAACACTACCCTATAGGAAAGGATCTAGGAAAGGCTTAGAACTTAAGTGTAATAGGACAGACCTTAACAGAATCTAATTAATCCACCTAAAGTAAACTTTATACTTAACGTGATTATAAAACCACAAGCCATAGTTAACTAGTTATAGGATTTACTATACTTATAAGTTTATTTAGATAACCTAGAAGGAGAGCTTCTCCTAGGGCTTATTAACACAGGCTTATAAGGAAATATAATCACTAAAAGCATAGCCAGACGCTTAGGTCTAAAAATCTATCCTATAGACATAACAAACACTACTTTATTCTTCTTACATAGGATTAAGATAATTAGGGAGGTTCGGACAAAGCTATATCTAGGAAACGTCTGGATACCTACTACCTTCTACGTTAGCCTAGACTCTATTAACGTAAGCCTAATTCTAGGAATGCCATTTTTCAGGCTATTATAAATATAGTTTAACTATTTAAGAAGTAGTAAACTCTTTATCCAGTGCCACTTCAGAGATATTATTATTATCTTAAGAGTTACGGGAAGTATCTAATAGTAATACATAAACACGTAACTAGCCTAGTAACTTACTATTAATATTATTATGTTTAGCTGTCCTAAAGTAAAGGAAGAGAAAGATTAAATAGTTTGTAAAGGGTTAGAGGCAGAAATAAGTGATAATAAAGTACTAATCCCTATTACAACTAGAGAAGGGACTAATATCTTCTAAGAAGTTATTAAGAATGTAATAGTAAACTATAACTAATAACTTAAAGCGGTTACAGAGGACTTCTAACCCCTAAGGCAGCTAAAACCACCTAATCTTATAATAAACATAATATATAAACGCAAAGCTAATAAGATTCATCCACATGATAATATGCCTTCTAATAGGTTAACCCTAGAAGGAGACCCTAAATAGAAGACAAAGAAATAGGAAGAAGCAAAATCACGTCTAGATATATCTAGGAAATACAATAAGTACATTACTAGGAGATTTAGTAAGAACCCGCAAGGTTTTAGAATAACCTAGGAGCGGCTAGATTAGATAGTTAAGGGGGTGCGAGAATATTTAACACAAGAAGAAGTTAATGTTTTTAAGGAAATCCTTTATAACTAAGAAGTAGCGCTAGCGTGGGACTTATCTAAGTGTAGGAAAGTTAACCCACTAGTAGCACTACTATAAGTTATTAAGGTTATTAAGCATAAGGCGTGGCAAGCTAGTTCTATCCTAATACCTCTTAGGTTATAAGGGAAACTAGTTAATCTATTAAAGAAGAAGTTAAAGTATAGGTATCTAGAAGAAAGCTATGGTTCTTATAGGAACCCTTACTTTCTTATTATAAAGAAGGATAGAGGGATTTGCCTAATCCTATTAGCCACTAAGTATAACAAAGTTATAATATACAACACGCTAATCCCTTAAGGAGCGAAGGCATTTAGCAAGAGCTTTGTAATATGCAAGATCTTATCTATTATTAATCTCTTATTAGGATATAATTAAGTGAAATTAGCAGAGAGAAGTAAAGACATAACTATGATTTCTACTATGATTAGCCTTTTATGACTTTGCTGCCTACTATAGGGAGCTACTAACTTAGTAGCCTAATTTATTAGGATTATCGGCTGAATCCTGTTTGACTTAATCCCTAATATTTGCGCACCCTTTCTAGATAACATTGCTATTAAGGGGCTAACCACGACGTATAATAAAGAAGAAATCATACCTAGAGTACGCAGATATGTGATAGAGCATTTGATTAACATCGACAAAGTCTTAGTTAACATCAAACTCTCTGGTTATATAGCTTTAGTAGCTAAGTCAAAATTCTGCTAGAAGTCAGCCGAAATCATAGGATTTATATACGGGGTAAATAGATAAAAACTAACTAAGGCGAAGATTATAAAGATTCTAGACTAGAAAGTTTGCTAAGATCCATTAGAAGTATAATCTTTTGTTAGATTAATAGGAGTCTACTATATTTAGGTTAAATACTACGCATAGAAGGTAAGACTACTAGTGATTTTACTACAGAAGATAACAGAGTAAGAATAGGGACTAGAGTAACAAGAAGCTATGGATATTTTAAAGAAGGTAATAACTATGGCCCTAGTTCTCGTTTCACTTAATCTTAGACTAGGCTTTAGGGAAATCATCCTTATAGTAAACGTAAGCTTACTAGGATAGGGAGTAGCATTACTATAAATTATTAATAGTAAACGCTATCCTATTTAATATAAGAGCGGTGTCTAGACTATTACTAAGGCTAAGTATAACACAACTAAAAGAGAATACTAAGTAGTTATTTATACATTAAGAAGACTATAAATTTATCTCTACGGAGTTCCCTTTACATTAGAAACAGATTCATAAGTCCTAGTGCACTAGCTTAACGGAGCTATTAATAATATACCTGGAGCTCTTATTACATAATAGATAAGCTACATACTACTATTCGATTTTTTAGTGCAACACATCCCTAGTAAGAAAAATAGAATCGCTAATGCCCTGTCTAGAAAAGGCCCTAGTCCATTAGATTAATTAGATTAAGAAGTTAAAGGAGACATTAAAGACTTTATTAACCTATATCTCAATAGTGTTAAGATAAAAGAAAATAGCAAGAAGGACTATTCGCAGGAGATACAACAAGTAATTAATTTCTTATCCACCCTCTAAAGACCAATTAATCTTAGTGCTAGGGACTACAGGAAGCTTTGTAATAAAGTAAAGAAGTTCTACCTAGAAAATAGATACCTATAGAAAAGACTAATAGGAATTATAAAAGGACTAGCGTTAGTTATTAATGTTCCTAAGCAGTAACGCGTAATAGTTAAAGCTATTCACAAAGAACTAAGTCACAAAGGCATTAAGGTAGTTTTCTAAGTAACAAAACAGTAGTACTAGTGGAAGGGACTCTAGAACACAACTTAAGAGATACTAACCTATTATGAGATATGTTAAAAGTTCGCGCCTTAGCAACCTTAAGAACTATCTATGCTAGTTACACTAGGGAACCTAATAAGTAAGATCTATATTAACACTTAGCACCTTCTAATTAATCACGGATATAAGTATCTCTTAGAAGCTAGGTACAACTTAACAGGGTGGGTGGAGGCTACACTAGTCAGAAATACAACGGTACTAGCAATCAGAAAATTCCTATTATCATTAATTAGCAGGTTTAGACTTTTTTAGTTTATAGTCTACGACGGAGGTCCTGAGATATAAGGAAATCTTAAGGAAGCACTTATAGATATTAGTATTAAAGGAATCCAAATATCTAGGTATAACCTAAAGGCGAATTCTCCTATTAAAGCTAGACACTAGTCCCTTACGTCCGCTTTAGCAAAATTAGGAGGGTTAAATAGCTAATAGGTAAAGCACCTTAATAAAGCCCTTCTTGTAGACCACACTGCCGTTCGTAAATTACATAGGAAATCCGCTTTCTATTTAATCTATAGATAGGAACTAATCCTGCCATTAGAAGTTAAGTTTCTAACCTAGAGGCTAATTAACTAGGAAGTAGTTACTACTAGTTAGGACTTGTTTAAAGCTTAAGTCCGAATACTTAAAAGGAAAGCAAAGGATATTAGGAAAGTAAGGAAGAAGGTGTTTAACTTTAGGAAGTAACTTATAAACCAAACTAATAAGAACTAAGCTACCTCTCTTAGGAAGGATTAATTAAAACTAGGGGATCTTGTTCTAGTATATAATGTCAGAAGGAACGTTAATATATCTACTACAAAGAAACTCACAATAAGATAGAACAGACCTTTCCGAATCCATAAGCAAGCGCCGATTTCTAGAGCCTATTATCTAAAAACGCTAGATAGGGTTTACCTCACGAAAACTATTTTAGGGGACTATATTAAAAAGTTTATCCTAGACACAGAAGGTTAGTGGACTTTAATAGCAGATACATGGTTATATGCTCCTTAATAACACTAGGCAAGGGAGGAGACCACTAATAACTACAATTAAGAAATCACCACAATTATACCTTTAGCAGCTTAACATAACATATCTAATCAAATAGTTAATAAAGGAGGGACGAGTTTATGTCTTAAGGAAGAGGTTAAGCTCCCACCTTAAAGGAGCCTATATTATAGGATTAAGGTGTAGCTACCCCACTTAACAGAAGAACAGAAGAAAGAATATAAAGCATATTCTCTAATGCACTAAGGAGTGTATAAGATTAAATATTATTTTCCTTTGTTTTTATTTTAGGAACTAAGTAAAGTTTTGTTCTAATACTAGAGATTAAGTAATTAAGGTATAAGTCTATTAACTATAGGACTACCTACCCCTTTTCTCTTTTCTTTTATCTCCCTAAAATCCTATACTATAGACTAAATTTATTTTCTCTAATTTTCTCTATTATTCATAAATAATTTAGGAAGGGAGAAGGTATATCTACTACTAAGCAAGGAGAGTTATTAGAATTAATAGTGTTTAGATTAAGCGGAAGGGTCTCTATTACTTTAGCAAATCACTCTTTTCCTAAGAAAGGCATAAGAGATCTCTCTTAGGAAGACTAAAGGTAATACCTAGAAGCAAAGCGCCATTTATAGCTAGCCACATAAGACCTATTCCAGATATAATTACTACATGCACCTTTGCTAACCTTAGAAAGTAAGATATAGCTATAGAAGGGGAAGCACATATGCTTACTAAAGAAAGTAACGTGCTATATATATAAGTTTAAGTAGTTAGTATAGAAAATACTATTTAATCTACTAAACATAGACACTAGCAAAGCATAATAACGCTTAGGATACTATAAAAGAGCATGTAAGAAGTACCTATTAGGATAAGCTATCTTAGCAGGAATAAGGACTAAGCGACAACGTTTGTTCTTAATAGCAAGGGCTAAGATGCTATCTACTTTAGTATAGCTCCTTATGAAATCCTTTAGCAATTTGGTTCTCTTTATAGCGGTAATTAGATAGGGAGAAGCCCCTTCTAGGGAATTTTTAGAAGGTTAGAGGGTAATCTCTATATACAGAGGAACACCGCTATTACTAATGTTAATCCCGCCCTAAACCTAGAAGGTAAAAAGGAACTTATACTACAAAATAGAAGTCATTAGTATTAGCCTAAATATAAGATTAAATAATCTTTAAAACACTTACATAGTCTCTGCTAATAAACGGAGGAAAGAACTTAGCGTAGTTAGACTAGTCTATAGTCTTTATTACTAAAAGCTTAACTTCTAGGACACTTGCCCTTATAATAGCAGTAACGTTAGGAAGTTTTTAATAGTTTTTGTTAAGAGATTCAGCTATAATTAATTAATTAGGGTAATAATACAAAGAGTAATAAGTCAAGGAGCATAAAGAAGAGGAAAGAAAAAGGGTTAGAAGAGCCTTAAACTATAGGATGCCATATATAACAGGCGTTAGCACCTAATAAGCAAGTAAGCTACCTATAAGTAATTCATAATAGTAAGGTCTGAATTATAGTAACCACTTAATCTCCACAGACAGATGCCTCGTGACAGATACTAGCGGCTAATAGAGAGAAAGGAGAAGGTAACTAGTAATAGCTACTAATAACCGCTCTTAAAATTAATAAAGACTACAAGAACGGGATTAGGGCCATAGGAACCACTTAATCTAACCTACTTCTTACATAAGCATATATTCTCTTAACCTTCGAAGTTTTTATTTGTACTACCCTTATTTCTAAAATCCTTTCTAACTACGCTAATTTAAAAATCCAATAGGTAGTTACTATATCCTTTCCTACTATAATAGTTATTCTATCTATCCTAGAACCTTTTAACCTTACCTAGTAAAATAGAATAGTATAGGGAGTCTATTATAAATAAGGGTAATTACACTAAAGTAAATAGCGACACTATTGCTTACTTTTCTCACAGCAGGTGCCTTACTATGTACCACATTTACGTTTTAATATATAGATTAGAAAGCCCTTTCTTTAAAGGAATTAAGGAAGGCACTATAGAAATTAATTTAGTTAATCTCTATAGGTGGCAGCCACCTCTGTTTTATCCGTGAAGAGACTAGCTATAGCCTTTGCTAAGATTTAAAGTTTACTAGGACAGCGATAATTTTAACCTGGTAACACTAATTAGGCTAGGATAGATAAATATATAATAGCGTAGTTATTTAATAGACATTCACAAATTCCTAAGAAAGGCTTGTAAGACTCTAAGCAAAGACTAGCTTAACTAGTTTAAGCTAATAGTAATAGGGAGGATTATAGAGCGCGGGCTTAAAGCAATAGTAGTAGTACTACCCTAAACATTCGAAGTTAGCAAGATAGAAGATTTTAATATAGACAAATTACAATAATTAATTAGTTTAAAAGCTAGAAGACTCCATACTACCTATTAGCCTATTAATATTAAGTATAGCTATAGTTATAACCCTATTAACCTCCACTTACATATAAGCAATTAACACCTTATTATAGGATTCACTTTTTTTATAAACTATTAGACTGCTTTTGTGTTTAATAGAAAACAAGAATATCTATACTATTTTAATAGCATAGATAAGGGATAAATAACTCGGTTCGCTAACTTCACATGCGAATAGGGGTAGATTATATAGCTTATAAATTACCCCTCTGATTTCGAAGTAATCACAGTCCTAGCGACGGAGTAGAAAGGAAACTAGGAATACAGGTATACATACCTAGGGTTCCTTCTCCAGATAATCCGCTGTTAGGTCGGTCACCAAGCAATTAATCTGCTATCAGAAGATCAAAATACACTAAATAAGTATAATATCAATTTAAACAACTACGCACTTTTAGAGGAGACTTGACTATTAACTAACGCTTTAAGCTATACCTTAAAGACTAGATAGTAACTAATAATATCCTAGACCTGAAGTATAGCTATGTAAAAGCACTTAAAAGAACTATAAGAGTTCTATAAGACATAGCTGCAAATAAACTTAGAATAGGAGATCAATTACTAAGGGAATCGTTATACTAGAAGGACTTTAACCTCTGACACTTAATATAATATATAGCGAAATACTTAATGCCTTACTTTATAACCTAGATAGTTAGTAGAGAACTCCCTATTAGCGCTATACTTATGCCTTAGAAGCTTTAAGTTACTAATAAGAGTTATCTAATTAAATAGTATACTGACATAGTAAAGCATAACAAGCTTCGTGTTTAGGATTTCCAGTAACCTATGGCTTATGTTTTTACTAGTAACCCCGAAGTCTTTAATATTAGTATACAAGAAATACTACACAATTAGGAAAGACAAATATAGCAAGACACTAGAGGAGTTTCACCCCTAGTTAAACCAGAGGAGCTGAGATTAAGTAGAAGGGGAAGTTATTGTTTGTCATAAGTATCTTTATTAGTATTATTATCTGTTATTAGATAAGAAGCGATGCTAGCGTCCTTAGCTTTAAAGCTTGAAGCACTCTAATAAGGAAGATAAGATTAAATATCTAACACTACTAAACAAGCTCTCTAAAAACAGCAAGTAATAACAAGTAAGCTGCTGTAATTAGACATAGAAGACTAGCCGAGGTTGCCGCGAATCTATAGAGTTATTGGATAAGAGTAAGTATATAGCTATAGAACCTTAGCTAAGTAAGCGAAAGAAAAGACAATTTAATAACCGCTTAGAGATGTAAGATAAGCTATAATAATTAATCTCCTTCCTTTCCTTAGGGCTTAGAGAGTGGTATAAAGAAAAATCATTATGTATTTACTAATATTATCTATATATGCGTCTGTAGTACCACCTGGCCTAGCCCCTTACAAAATATAAGCTAAGATTATTAAAGCCTGCTAATAGGAGAAGAAGCGCGCCTAAGGATTATTTAATTAACGCAAAACCTAAGAAAAGAGAGTAGTATAGCAGGATATGAAGCGCTCTACTATCCATACCCTATCGCTAATATTACCTACCACATACTCGCGAACACTAAAGACGCTAAAGCTCTCTTAAGAAATAAGGAATTTAGGTCTCTAGTTAGGGAGGTCTTATTTACCTTCTCTTTTTCCCTTTTTACTTTATATGATTTTCTCTTTTTTTTTTTCTTTCCTTTCTTCCTTATATCTTTACCTTTTCTTTTGCCTTTCTATCCTTTTTATTATCTCTTTTACTTACCTTAATAATCCTTTTCCTGCTATATAGGATTTAGCTATATAAGATTAATTAGCCTAGGCCTATATGTAATAGATTAAATAGTTCCTCTACCCTTTTTACATAAGATTAGTTACTAACCGCACTTATAAGGCGCTTTTAGGTTTTAGTGTGCATAACTAGTTAGGGGTAACTAGTGCACACCTAGGGAGGTGTTATGTGCCTTAAGATACACGCCTAAAAACGTAATCATAATAATAAGTGCTAGGGCTTAAGGATAGGGATATTACAACAAGGGGATAATAATATTAGTTATCTTGGCAGGAGGATTAATTAATCTATAAAGGGACTATATATAGCTAGATTCTATAAGAGCCACCACGCATAACTAAATTCTTACTTTCACCCTACCCTTTTGCTTTAGCTAATACTAATAGCTTCAGCTAATATTAACTCTTGCTTTGGCTAATATTAGATCTAATATTATGAAATATGTATTAAGAAGAATCCCCCCCCCCTTCTCTAATTAAAGCGCTGCTTCCAATCTAACAGACTATTTAATCTAGGATATCTCTGCATAATAAGATAGTCCTAGCCGTTGTTGTGATTGATATTGTTAAGTTGATTGACCCCTCTATTATGTGTAGGCTCCAGAGCTACTCGCGATCGTGGGCTAGCATCGTGTCTTTTGGGGTGTTGTTTTCCGCTTAACAAAATACCTCTAATTATAGTAGTGTAATTATCTTAAAAACCTAGGTTTTTAAAGTTAAGAGATACCTTAGTTAGTTCCCTAAGGTATAAAGTTTAACTCCTAGTCTATATTCTATCCTATATACCTGTCTAAGTGTCTTACACTATAATACTAGGTAAATATTACTACTTCTTTATATACCCTTATATTAGCATATTACCTCTAGCTAGTCTAGTAGTAAATCCTATAAGTAGTTTCTTTAATTAATAGCTCTTTTCCTAAGCTTCTTTAATTATTAAGTTTAAGGTTCTTATTATATTATATTTACTTAGAAATACCTACCTCTACCTATAGAGTGTGGATTCTCTATACTACTAAGAATAGGAATATCCCTTCCTATACTAGAGTTTTACTATTTAGGTTAAATTCTAAGGTCTAAAAATTCCTTAAGGTTTTACCTAATATCTAGTGTTATTTACCTCTAGTTTAAGTAAAGTATTACTATACCTAATTTGCTAAGTATAAAAATAATACTTCCTATAGTTAGATTTCCTAGTTTAAGTGTAGCTTATAGGGCTCCTTAATTTAATAAGTTCTAGTGCTCCATCTGTTAGTGTCTAACCTTAGTTAATTCCTATTTATATAAAACTATAACTATTTATAATCTTAAATACTAGTATTATACTAGGTTAGCGCTATAGTGTTTTTATTAATTCTTCCTTATTTATTCCTTTATAGCTTTATTATAGATTAAGCTTCTAACCTATTCTTTTTCTATACTATAGATTCTTTGCTTTATTATTATAAGCTAACTTCCTATTATAATCATTATTTATTACTATCTCTAACATAATTTACTTCCTATTATCCTATTCTAGGTATTCTAGGATCTTATTAAATAATTCTTTATAAGTTTTACATAGCCCTATAGTTTTATACCTATCTTATTAAGTCCCGCAGTCCTTAATATTCTTACTTTACTAAATAGTAGTGTTTTCTAACTATAGCTAGAGAATCTTCCTAATTATAGTAATAACTATAGCTATACTTTAATTATTATCTTTCTTTAGTTCTAACTATAGTTATATTCTAATCTAAGTTCCCTTTATTTCTAACCATAGTTATACTTCTGTCAGGAGCACGGAGGCCAGGGAGTCACGGACAGGACGGTCACATGATAGAGCCCTTAGGTAAGCCTTAGCCTACGCGAATAACTAAGTAACTACTAGATAGCTATATATACATAGTAGGGTATTTAGATAAGGACTGCCTATAAAAGATATAAAAGGTTAGAGTTTAAGACCTTTATATACCTACCCCTAAGTAGTAGCTCTCTAGCTATAACTAAGAACCTTAGCCTTTACTTTATTTATATCTCCTTAAATATAGTTATAATTAGTTAAACTCTTAAACCCTTTAGGGAAAATAGACTATTAGCTAGATTTAAATATAAAGAAGCTATAGAATATTTACCTAAAACATACTTACACTACCTAGTAAGGAAGCCCTAACTTTATAGTAACTAGGTAGTAACTAAAATACCCTAACTATAAAATATAAGAGAGTATAGTAAATACTACTTAACTAAAGTAGTAACACTAAATCTAGTAATAATAATAATTTAAATAAGCTATAAAGGTAATATAAGGTTATATAAGCTAAGCTATAAAATACCTATATAAGAAAGGAGATCTTAAATATAGAAGTATAGCTTAAGGAAATAGAAGTAAACTTATAATTAGCTAGATTAGGCAAAGGACCTATAATTACCCCTTAGATAAACACATAAAGAATTCCCCTATTTCTAGATTTCCTACCTAATACTAAGTTTATAGTAAATACATACCTATAAAGCTTTATTAAGATATAGTATAAGGTACCTATATATAAAGGTAACACTTATAAGAATTTATAGGTATACCTAGTAGATTTAAATATACTATTTAAGCTAGACCTAAGAACCTTTTTAAATAATAAAACAAAGGTAGTATATACTAGTAGCTACTTAGCTAATAATATAAAGTAATAGTAAATATATTATATAATAGTAAATAAGTTAGTTAACTACTTAGCTTATACCTAGGATAGATTTATATTCTAGCTAAACACTAGAGTAATAGATAAAGATATATAGTGCTTAGAAGCTACTAGGATACTACTAAATCTTAGGTAAAAAAGTAATTAGTCTTTTTAATCTTTCCTAAGACTTTAAATAAAGGTAAAAGTAAAATTACCTAACTAAATCCCTATATACTTAAGAATAGTAATTTTTCTAAATAGCTTAAATAATACTATAAGGAAGCATATAGTTAGCTAAGAATTTCTAATATCTTAAAGTTACCTATAAGGTTAAGGAAAAAAGGCTAAAGTTATAATAATATCTATATTAAGTAATTATAATAGAAACTATAATAAGGAGAGTAGGAGTAATAAAAGATAATACTCTAGCTCCCCTATAGATAACTTATAGTAAAGCTCATAGTAACCTAGCATAGGCTAGAGACTATTTAAGTATTATAAATATAGTAGCCCTAGATATAGTATAAATAAATATAATATAGTAAACTAATTAATTTATAAAAGTAATAGGTATATTACTAAGAAGTATAAGAATAGTAGTAATAAAACCTTAGACTTAAATAAAATTCTAATTAGTTTAGCTTAGGCCTAGGATAATAGTCTTACTATAAAAAAACCTATAGATAAGAGAATAAGAATATAGGTATCTGTTGGAACAAAGGTAATATCAAATCGCGCGTCGCAGCCGCAATTACCCGGCAGAAGCTTGGGCCGCGCGCGGACCCCACACGTGACCCACAACCTGGCACGTTAATTAGCTAGGAAATGTAGGGACATAAACGCGTAACCCCTTTTTCCCTTTATATATCGTAACTTCTAGCTTTTACCTCTCTTTTCCTACAACTCAATTAATCATAATAACAGATAACGCAGCCTAGAATAGATAATCGATGATAATACTATTCTTCGGGCTTATGACTGTATTACACATTGAATTTAATACCCTATAAATCCAACACTAATTAGTGGTTACCTTCACAGATAACCACGTAGTCTTTGAACACTGTAGATTAGCAAGGTTAATTAGAAGAGGTAGCTTATCTAATAATAACTTACCCTATGAAATAGGAGGGCTACGTTTAATAATAAGTTATGCTAATAGAAAGGTATAATATAGCTCTCTTCTTACTTCGGTATTAACATCTATATCTATATAGACTCCAAAACAACAAAGAAAGGTTTAATGCTAGTAGCTAAGCTATCCCTTTATCTTTCTTTGTTATGCGTTCTATTACGCATTTGAAGTCAACTGCCTTGCCTTGCGATCCTTTACATCCAAAACACGTTATATAATTATAGTTATACCCCTTTTCTTCTTATATCATAAGATCTACCTCCCCTAATTAATTAGAATATTAGATGTAGCCAGACCGTCTAGGACCTCTAGTTAATTTAGAGTTCCTAGTGTGTGGCTAGGAATATGACCCCTAGAGACCTCTCTCACAAGACCTCTAGCCCCTTAGACCTCGGATCTATCGGATCCCTCGAGACCTCTCTCTCAAGACCTCGGATCGATCGGATTGTCGGATTAATTCAACCACATTGGATCCGGCCTAGCCCCTGACCCCCTAGCTAGATAAAAGCCCTAGATTCCCTCCCTTTTCATAGAAAATCAACTCTCCCTTCGTAGCCTTTTGGCTTGGATTGTTCAATTGAGATTATACCCTTTTTGCTTCGGCTGATATTTGATAGCTTCGGCTGATATTGGATTGCTTCGGCTAATATTGGATTGATAAGATGACCTGATATTGGCAAGAGACTTCGCAGCTTAGATCCTCGCGATGGATCGCAAATATCGCAGACCTAGATCCCGATATCTAGGTTCAATTTCTGATATCGTTGAATTCGTCAATACCGTCAATTTCGTCATTTTCGTCATCTTCATCAGCATTATCGTTATTATCAGATCCCTCTTTTCCGTTGTTTTGGGGTGGTTGTTTTGCCCCGACAAACTAGTAAGACTAATAGTTACAACAATGCTATAGAAGGCGTTAAAACAGGAGATAACAACAAATACCTTAAAAAAGGAAAACCCCCTATCTACACTAACCTATACCCCTACATCTCTGTAAGGCTTTAATAACATATTATAAAAGAACTACTCTAATAAATAGGAAGTTCTAAATATAAAGAGATAAAAACACCTAAGGAAATTAGTCTCTATATCCTTATAAAGACTAAATAATACAAGAAGCAAGGGTTATTTAGAAGAATACTATTCTCCGAATTCAGTAATAACTTCTATAGATAGTTAAGGGATAAGTTCGCAGAAGGGAGAGACCTTTTATAGAACGGACTTTAAGACTATCTCCTTTATAACAGAGTGTATATAACTATTAGAAGAGGCACTAAGATAGTAAATAACCTTAAAGAAGCAGTAAACTAAGAAGAATTTAGATTTTAGACTCTTAAAGAAATTAAAGAGGCTAGGAAGAAGTATATAGGCTTCTAAAAGAACCTATAGAACAAAGAGTTCTTCCGTGATTTACTAGACAATAGTAATGTCAGAACTAGGCAACCCACCCTGTCACCCCGTTTGTTAGTACGATTACTATTAAAAGGATTAATAAGCTAGACTCCCCTAGGAAAACCAAGTTAATCCCCTCTAGGAAGGCCTAGTTAATCTCCCCTAGGAAGGTCAATTAACCTAGAGTTAAGACCGCCTAAGGATGCTATTCACAAGCATCTACAGGTGACTCCCCTACCTATACCTTTACTAGAGGCAAGTCAGTAGTATTACCTTATTAACACTACTAATAATGCCCCTAAGTAGGAGAGTTACTAACAGAGGTAACTTACGCTATCTAGGGCTAGTAATACCCCTATTAGCATAGCTTAAAGAGCTATAATTCCTCCTTCCTAACATAAGGAAGAGGAGGATTAGAGAGAATAATAAGCCCTAAGGGTGCTACCTATAAAGCTACCCTCTTACTTCCCAAAGACCTTACTACCCCTTCTATAGATATAAAGGGAAACACCTAGAGAACCCCCATAGACCTAGAGACCTTTACTAAAGCAGATTATTAACTTATCTAAGGTATACCCTAAAGAATAACTCTATAGCACTAATAACTATAATATCCTTAAATTAAAGCTTTAAACATTCCGCAGAAAGTACGAGTTACTTAACATCTAGCCTAAACAAGCTAGTTATACTTTTAAGGTTATACTTAAAGGCAAAGCACTATAATACTATATAGACTACCTCTCTAAACCTAGATAACTATAAGATCTCCTTACGCTTATTAGCTATATAAGAGAACAATTTAAAACTAAGGATATATAGTAAAGATATTTACTAGAGTAAAACAACACTTCCCTATAAGGAATAGCAAATAATAACCTAACTAAGTCAATAATCAAATACTTTAATAAACTCACAGAAAGACTAGCTATCTTACAATAAGCAGTGCCTAAAGTAAGCTAAACTAAAAGGGCACTCCAGAATTAACTCATTAGAGCCTATTATAGTATTCTAAAGTGCAAAGGAGTAATCATAGATCCGCCAGACAGACTACAAGAGTTCTATAAACAGATTAGAATAACCCTTCGTCTTATTAAGGAAAAGAAGAAGAACTATTAACAGTTCCTAACCAAAGCTACAACCCTAGAGCAATTCTAGACTAACCAAAGATATAACAGGAATAGAAAAGAGACCTAATACCCCTTAAAACCATAAGGAAGAGGAGGTACTCCCCGCATAAAGAAGTGTTACGTATATAGCAAGGAAGAATACTAGTTATCTAAGCACCCTAAAGAGGACCGTAAGAAGGCATTTCAACGCTTTAAGAACCACTACCTTACAAATCTAGCTAATAACTTATATTATTTATTCCTCACTTAGTATAAGGGAGAACACAAGTCCTAACCCCTTATTAATAATAAAATCGCTTAGTATATGAAGAGCATTGGATTTAATGACGGCTCTAATAATACAGATAGGCTAGTACCTACAAGCTTCTTTACTTATAGAACCTAGATTAATAGCGAAAGAATAGTTTAATTCCTAATAAGGCAAGCAGCTTATCACAGTCTTAGTAAAGAAGACCCCTTTTAGTAAGAACTCGTAAACAAAGCCCTAGTAATGTTTATATTAGAAGATCGCTATTCCTATATAACATTCTAAGGGATCATACCTAATACAGGAGCCACAAAGTTCTCTATAGCAGGGCACCCTTAATTCCTTGCTTTATAACATTAGATGCTTACATTACAGCTTAATGAATTAACAGAGAAAAAGGCATTAGTCAGGTTTAGCGTAGGAGACCTGATTATTACGCTTAGAGCGGCTAATATGCCTACCCCCTTCGGAAACATCCTCTTTTAGGTCATCCCTATAAACACTCTATTTCTCTTATCCCTTAATGATATAGACTATCTAAAGATTAACTTTAACATCTCTAAGAACACGCTATAACAAGGAAACATTAAAGTCCCTATTATACACAAATAGGGCTACGCCTAGATACTTCTTATATAGAAAGAAGAAGTAGTTACTTAGAGCTACCTTACAGAAGGCAAGCTATAGCGATTATATCACCGCTTTAGGCATCCATTAATCTAACATCTACACAAGGTTCTTTGTAGATTAAGGCATAATATTAATATTAAAGCTATTAGGGAGCTAACAAGAATTTACTACTAATACTAAATACACGTAAATAGCCCTAATTACTTTAAGTTTACCCTTAAGGATAAGTGTAGCTTTAATTATAAAGTAATAGTAAATATCTTCTACCTAGATAGTAACTGCCCTACACTCTACGCTATAGATATAGCTATAGCGTTTAACGTAGCGAAATTCCTTAATAATATCTCTATAAAAACAACCTAGGAAGCCCTCTAAATATGCTAGATTAATGCTTACCTAGGCCCCCTAGACTTTATTATTATAGACACTAGAACAAACTTCTATAGTAATAAATTCAGATAATTCGTAGCTTTAATATTAATTTTAATTAAGGAAGTCCTTATTAAGGCATACTATAGTATAGGGAAGGTTAAAAGGTATTATAAGCCGCTCTAAAGAGCCTATAATATAATTAGATATAAATACCCTATAACACTAGAACCTATTGCCCTTTAAATAGTAATTAAGGCCCTAATAGCCTTATCCTAACCCTCCTTATCTTTAAAGCCTACCTATAAATAATAAATAAGTCCCTACTATTACCTAATATCACATAGCATATAATTATAGTATAGAAGGCTACTAAAGAGATTAAAAGACTTCACGCTATCTAGAAGGTTAATAAGGCCCTTACTAAACATAATAGCCTAGAAACCTTAAAGACCCTTAGTCTACCACTTAAATTAAAGGTTAAGGTCTAGTAAGAAGGCAAGGGATAGGCAGGTCTATATAAGCTACTAGTAATTACTAAAGAAAGCTATATACTTAATATACCTAGAGGCCTAAAGACCTTTAGGTTAATATCTATTAAGCCCTACTATAATAATCCTAGTATAAAGAAGATAGCAGAGCCTAGTAGAGAGAAAGGAGAAAAAGGGTAAGAGGCCTATGATAAGAACATAGTACTACTAATACTACTAAAGTAAGGACGCGGAAGGCCATGGAAAAACCCTCCTATAATACCTTAAGGTACTAATACCTTCCTATTAGCAAAAGAACATAGTAACCTAGCTCTTATAATTAAGCTACGTAAGGAAGGAATTATTAAGACCCTAGGCAAACTATTTAAGCTATTAACAAAAGCGGAGATTAACGCTCTAATTAAGCAAGGTGTGTTTAAATTCATTATATTTAATAAGGAAGAACATAGTAGGATTTAAATCTTTAATTCCTGAATTATTAATAAGATTAAAGGTAAGATAACAGAACCCTATAAAAAGTCACGCCTTATAATCCAAGGGTGTGAGAATAAAGGGAAACAGGCTATTCTTACATAGGCCCTAACGATTTAACACGTAAGCTAATATCTTATCCTCGTGATAGCCCTGTTAGTAAGATTAAGGAAATTCCTTATCTAGCTAAGAGATATCTATTAGGCTTATATACAGGCTTATATATTGCTAGAGCGGCTAATCCTAGCGCGCTTGCTAATTCAGATATAGTATCTCTACCTGCCTAGTATAATCTTAAGGGTTATAAAACCCCTCTATAGGCTCGCAGAGGCAGGAATACATTAGTAGGTTATATATTATAAGCATTATAGAGAGAACCTCTAGATAGAAACCTCTATATATAATCCCTGCCTGCTTATAACTATAAAGGAAAGCCCTAACTTTACCTACATTAGTATATAAACTAATAATATAATTAGCCTCTTAGATAAGAAGTTCTCTAAGAAGGAAAAGACCTAGCTTACTATAGTAGGCTTTAATGTAAAGCTAAAGTAATTCCTAACTTAGGACTACCCTCTTATATTTAATAGTAGCATTATCTTGCTAGAGAATAATACTATTAAGATCTAGTAGAAAGGGCAGAGTAATAAGTTAGAGTTAGTTCTAATAACTAACTCAAAGCGCAAATACGTTAAGCAGAGGGCCTAAGGCGCTTACATTACCTTAATTTACTAACTAGAGGCTTGCTTTAACCTATCTATTACTATATAACACTAGGAGCTAACCCTAGAGGATATAAAAGCCCTTAATTACCACCTAAAGTAGCAGATAGATTACCTAGAGAGAGGTCTAATATTTATCCTAATTAACCTTAAGAAGGCAAAGCTCTTTGCCTTTATAGATAAATCCTTTGCTAATAACTAGGACCTATCCTTATAACTAGGATATATACTTATCCTAGTAAATAAAGACTACACTAATAGTAAGTTTATAATTAAAGGTAATATTATGCACTTTAGCTTAACAAAGAGTAAGAGAGTTACGCAAAGCGTGCTTACCTTAGAAGTCTACAGCATAGTAGCTAGTGTTAATATAGCTTATATAATTATAACCACCCTAAACTTAGTTACTAACTAACTAAAGCTCCTAAAGATCCTAGTTATTATATATACGGATTTATACTCCTTATATAAGTGCCTTATTAAGCTTAGTATAACAAAGGAGAAACGCCTAATAATCAATATTATAGCCCTTTAATAGTTATACAAACGCTAAGAACTCTATAAGATCTAATAGATTAATAGAGAGGATAACCTAGCTAATGCCTTTATAAAGGCATTACCTAATAAAGCCCTTAAGAGCTTTATCTTAACTAACTAGATAACTATCTAGATAGAGAGATAAGTTACTTGCGCGTAACATATGTGTAGTAAGAGAAAAAGATAATCCTCTAGGAGGGTAGCTATAGGGATAAGATAGTAATATATAAGGGATTTACGCCCCTATAGTTAATATCCCTAGCGGCTATAACTACGCTAGCCTACTAGGCCCTCCTAGTAGACTATAGAAATTAATAGTAATGCGTAAGAGGATAAAGGTGTTACTAAGGAGGAGAAAGACATTATATACGCGCTATAGTGTAGTATATGTGTTATTTTAAGGAAAAGAAGGGATTTAGAAGAACCCACTTATCCTTACACAGGCTCACAGGCTAAGCGAGAGTGTTATTTCCCTTTTATTAGCAACTATACGCCTAGATAGGCTATAAGTTCTTTTCCTTACATCCCTTGTTAATTATATTCTTAATCTATCTTTCCTTTTTTTATTTCTATAATTAATATTATGTATTAATAATTATATTAAAAGAGAGAAGTTCTAGTGTTAGAACAAAGGTAATATTAATCGCGTGTCGTAGCCGCAATTACCTAGCAGAAGCTTAGGCCACGCGCGGACCCTACACGTGACTTATAACCTAGCACGTTAATTGGCTAGGAAATATAGGGACATAAACGCGTAACCCCTTTTTCCCTTTATATATTATAACTTCTAGCTTTTACCTCTCTTTTCCTACAACTTAATTAATTATGATAACAGACAACGCAGCCTAGAATAGATAATCAATGACGATACTATTCTTCGGGCTCACGACTGTATTACACATTGAATTCAATACCCTGTGAATCCAACAGTATCCTTATAGTAAGATAACCACTAGTTAGTAGTGCTAGCGCTATTTAATATAAGCGTAAAATATTTAACAATCCACCCTAAATTATTATTAAAATAGGATTAGAAAAATATAAAGAAAACAAAGATAACACTAGAAAGCATAAGTAAGGATAAGATCCTACACTAGGGAATCCTACGTAAACTAGTTAAGGTAAAAGATAGTATAAGCTATATAAAGGTTTACTAAGTTAGCTACTATATTACTAATATAGGAGAGGGAATGCTCCTAGGGATAAACTAGACCCTAGAGTATAAACCTATAGTAATAGACTAAAAGTAAGGTTTCTAGAGGTTTCTAATAACCTAGGATTATATTACTTTTACTATAGGTAAGTAATAACTACATAAGGTAGTAAAGCAGTCTTCTATTATGCTATTACTAGCGTTACTAAAGATTAAGATAGTTAACCTAGAGGTAATAGAAGAAAATACTAATAAAAATTCATTAATAAGTAATGTAATAAGTAATAACCTAAGTTATAGTGTAGTTATAGTAATAGTAGTAAAACATACCTATATATTAAAGAAGAAAAAACTAAGAAGTATAATAGCGCTCTAGGTAGTGTTTTATAAAGAATTAGTAGCGCTTACATAAGAGATAGATAGTAACACACCCCTATAGTAAATTCTAGAAGAGTATATAAAATTCATAAATATATTTTTAAAGAAGCTAGCTAGCAAGCTCCTAGAATTAGGTAGTTATACTTATATAATTAAATTAGAAGAGAGAAAACACTTACCCTAGGGACCTATATATAACCTAGCTAAAAAAGAGCTAGAAGTGCTTAGGGAGTACCTAGTAAGTACGTAGGAGAAAGGGTAGATTAGAAAATTAATAAGCCTAGCAGGAGCCCTGAATTTATTTATTCCAAAAAAATCAAGGAAATTAAGGCTTTATGTGGATTATAGGGGCCTTAATAGGATTACTATTAAAAATAAGGCCTCTTTACTACTAATATCTAAAATCCTTAATTGATTAGCAGGTATAAAGATTTTCATATTACTAAATCTTTAAAAGGCATACTACTAGCTATATATTTGCGAGGGTAATAAGTAGAAGATAGCATTCTATTACTACTATAGGCACTTTAAATATCTTATAATACTATTTAGGTTAGTAAATACACTAGCCACTTTTTAGGAATATATTAATAATACTCTTAAGGGGCTTGTAAACGAATTCTATATTATTTACCTTAATAATACCCTAATATATAGTAGTAACCCTATAAGACATATAGAGTATATTAAAAGGGTGCTAGAGTGACTTCAGGACGCAGACCTTTATATTAACCTTAAAAAGTGCTAATTTTTAGTTATAAAGGTAAAGTTCCTAGGTTTTATTATATCTAAGAAGGGCATTAAGATAGAACTATTATAGGTTAAAGCTATTATAACCTAGCTAATACCTAGTAGTGTGTTTAATATTTAATTATTCCTTAAGTTTATAGGTTTTTACTAATACTTTATAAAATAGTATAGTAAGGTAGTAGTCTTACTAATAAACTATCTAAAAGGTATTTAACTAGTGGAGTTTAAGCTAAAGCCTAGTAAACTTATAGCATTTAGAGAACTCTAGAAGAAGTTCTAGAAGGTACTAATTTTAGTGCACTTTAACCTACTTTATCCACTAAGAGTAAAGATAGATGTATTTAGTTATGTAATTAAAGCTATACTTATAATATTAGTGCTAGGTAGCTAGTACCTAGTAGTGTATTTTTTAAGGAAGTTAACTAATATTAAACTTTATTACTTAACCTTAGATACTAAGTTATTAGTAATCTAAGAGGTGTTTTAAGCCTAGAGATATTACCTTGTGTATTTAACTTATTAGATTATAGTTATAATAGACTATCTAAATCATAAGTACCTAGCTATAAAGCTAAAGCTAACTAGTAGGCAAGTAATAGCGTTAAACAAGCTCTATTTGTTTAATTTTAGGATTAAATATTATATAAGTAAGTTAAATCCTACTAATACCTTATTAAGAAAAGCAAATTATATTAGTAAGAAGCATAGGGTAGAGGCTATATCCTTATAGCTACCTAGCTTCTTATCTAAGTTTATAAATACTAAGTAGTAAGGACACTATATAAGTAATAGTGTAATTATAAGTCCTAAGATTATATTACTTAGTGTAGCTAATAGTTTATTATAAGAACACTATAAGGGCTACACTAGCCTCTAGGGTTTTAAGAAGATATAACTTTATTATATTATTAAGAAACCTAATAGTCCTACAAAGCCTATAAGTAATACGCTAACTAGGTTCGCTTATTATAAGTAGTAAGGTTACGCCTTGTCTGTGTTTATTAATATTTCTATAAGTCTAGTAAGCCTATAGGTTAAGAGTCTAGCTAGGTTAGTAGTTAGCAAGTGGCATAGGCACCCCCTTAAAACGCTACTTAGCTATAATTTATTTATAAGTCTAAAAGCATACTATAAGCTAGCTACTTATAGCAGTATTATAGTAAGAATATAAGTAGTCTAGTAAACCTTTTCTAAGTTTGTATATAATGCTTATCCTATATACATAGAATTAAAGACTTTAATTTAAGTTATGTTATTTTAAGTATAGTAAGGTAATAACTTTACTATAAGTTAGAGGAAGCTACTTAAGAGTAGTAACCTAGAAGTATTATAAATATAGTCTATTAGGCCCTCTAAGCTATTAATATTTAAGAATAAAGTTTTTATTCTAGTTAGTATAAGAAAGGAAGTTATATTTGTTAAAAATAAGACCTATTTTTAGCCCTTTTCTAGTTAAAGAACCTTCTTATTACTAGCTTGCTTTGCAAGTCTGACAGCTGCACTGCAGCTGTCAACGGTCGCGAGGGCAGCTATCAATGGCTACGTCGCAGCTGTCAACAGCTGCGACTGACCGTGTGGATGACTAATTAGTCAATTGCGTTGTGGCTACAAGTGTAGCTACAACCACGCCACTAGTAATTAGGTAAGCTAGGGTGATGTAAGCTAGGGTGACGTAAGCAGGTTACCCTACATATAACTTACCCTATAGCTATCTTTGACAGCGATTTTCTCTTTATCTAGAGGTTGTATAAAAGTTTCACATATAGCAAATTGAAGCTTGAAGATAAGGCTTTCTCTTTATGTAAGGTTATTTTTTAGACCAAAAGTTAGTGCATACGGGTTGCTAGCTAGTATGATAGTGAGTTGATTTTTTGATTTTTGCATACAAATGAATTTTGCGGAAAATCAAAAGTGGCCTATAAGACCCCGTTAGCGGCCCGGATCCACCGATACGGTTAGTAGGTCTATGAGAGG
Organism: Epichloe hybrida; assembly: GCA_019022495.1. Classification (NCBI taxonomy): domain Eukaryota; kingdom Fungi; phylum Ascomycota; class Sordariomycetes; order Hypocreales; family Clavicipitaceae; genus Epichloe; species Epichloe hybrida. Next base: position 350,489 of record JAFEKR010000022.1, read on the forward strand.
AAGAAGATCTTTTTAACTAGCTAGATAGCTAGTCCTCTCAACTAACAACAGCCGCATTGCCCGTATAACGTATTTAAAATCAATTCTATTGCTTTATAAGATATTATAAAAGTAATCTAAATTGAATTCTATTAGTTGATAACTGCTACAACCTTCCGTTGCGTTGCGTTGATTGATTTAACGTTGCGGCCCTATTGGTCCCTGACCGTAGAGCTTGCACTTGTATAGCTGTTGCCAGCTGGTAGCTGGTAACTAGCTCCCTACATTTTAACAGGTTATGAGCCTGGCTCTATCACCATAGATTCCGTTTAGGTTACTTTGTGTACGATTGTAGAAGACTTCCCTTCTATAAAAAAGGAAGGACCTGCGAGAAAGAAGCTTTTCCCTTCTATAAAAAGGAATCAATTGTGGCTACAGAAGACTTCCCTTCTATAAAAAAGGAAGGATCCGCGAGATAGAAGCTTTTTCCCTTCTATAAAAAGGAATAAATTTTAAATACAGAAGACTTCCCTTCTATAAAAAAGGAAGGACCCGCGAGATAGAAGCTTTTCCCTTCTATAAAAAGGAAAATGGATACCAAAGGAAAGGGAAAGGGACCTGTTATCCCTGACCCTAGTGCGCAAGAGGTTCTAAATAACTAGCTAAAAGAGCAGGCTATTAAGCAACAAGCAACTATAGACTAGTTATTAGAGAAGCTAGAAAGCCTATCTATAACTGTAAATAGTCGTATGGAGGGTGTGGAATCTGATAAGCCCGCTAGTTAGCAGCAAGATTAGCAGCCTGTTCAAGAAAATCAAGCTGAATCTAGCTCTGTACAAGCAACCTTTAATAATTCAATTATTAAGGAATTCAATAAAAGGGTTTATAGTTTTCTAGAGACTGCTAGGCTTAAAGGAGCCGAAAATTTCGAACAATGGAAACAAGCCCTAACTATCCAATTTAGAGCTTTAGGTATGCCTAATTTTCTAGATAATCCGGAGAGTTCTAGGGCGCTAGGGGATCCAGATTAAGCTATTATCCTTATGTTACTAAGGGATAGTTGTACAGAAGGACCCTAAGCCGCTATAACTTGGTAAAAATCACCTGAAGAAGCCTATAATTTACTTGTAAGGCAATATTCACATAGCGTTGAAATCCAGAGGGGGTCCCTATATTTAGAATTTCATAACCTGAATTTTCAAGAGTTTAAGGGGACTCTAGAGTCCTTTAATGCAGTCTTTAATAATCTACTAGCTAGATTATCGATTTTAGGGGTCCTGATTGCTCCGATAGATCAGGTTAATCAATATCTTTAATCCCTAAAATCAACCTTCCCTTAGTGGGCTAAGAGGCAACGATTCAGTATGCGTACGAATAGGGCTATAGGGGCTCCCCTAGATGCCCTAAATCTTCAATTCTTGATGGCAGACCTTCTAGCAGAACAGAGGGATAAATCATCTATGGTATCCAAAGCCCTGAATTATAGGGCTAAAAACCTTGAAAAGGGTGCTAAAGAAAAAGAAAAGGCCCCTAAGGATTAGAAGAAGAAAGGAGGCTCTGAAGAAAATAAGGGCTCTTCTAATTCTAATTCTTCTTCTAATAAGAAGAAGAAAAAGAAGTAAAAAGGTTAAAAATCAGATAAAAAGGATAATAAAGAGACCTCTAGAGAGGGATCTTTTATGCTAGGAAATTACAACCTTTCTAACGGTGCTCTTAAACCGTACAAGAAGCCTAGCCTTTATAAGACTAGTTATAAGAGCTCTAGTGATAGTAGCTCTGATTCTAGCTCTAGTGAATCGGATGATGAAAATCAAGAAATTAAAACCTTAAATGGTTTTAATTATTACAGCAAAGACATGAAAAAGGCCCTATTATATGATACAGGTTCGACTGTATATATTGTTAATTCTAGGGAGGTCTTTAGGGATTATACCCCCTATAAAAAGGGGGAATCCGACCCTATTATAACTGGTGGTGGCCCTATTTACGCTAAGGGTCACGGTAGTGCTGTTTTTGAGGTCTTATATCAAAAGAATCCTAATAAATATAGGACCTTAGTGCTTAAAGATACGCTATATTTTCCTTAGCTTGATGTTAATATAGTTAGTGGACTTACGCACTATATATCTGGTGGTTGCCTTATAAAAAACCTACTTTATCTTAAAGATAGGTCTTGTATTGCAACCTTAGATATAGAAAAACATGGTTTTTTCTTTCACGTTAAAAACCAATCTACGCCAAAGTTATCTAAAGGGCCCTGTAATAACTCTCATTACATCCGACCTTTTACCTACGCCGCTTTTAAGGGTCATAGTTACCCTATAGAGGTTCAAATTCCCTCTAAAAAGCCGGATTGGGCTTCTGATTTAGACGAAATTGACGAAAATGATAATGATATTGAAGAAATCGTACGGGATGATTTAGAGGAATTAGTCCCTTCTTCTTCGCCTATAGCCCCAGGTTGGGTCCCTTATAAATCTAAGGAAATAGATTTAGGGGTGTTAGAGGGCCCTAGTGGAGGAAAAGGGTCCCTAATACCTCTCCAAGAGGCCTGTGGTTCTCAAGGGGCCCAGCAGGGGACTAGTGAAGAGGGCCCTAGTCTAGATCCTAATTTAGACCCTAAGGATCTTCAATATTAACGGTTGTTAGAACTAGCTGGCCTATAGCATGTACGATTAGGGCACCTAGGTCTTCCTTTGCTAAAGAAAACTAGCCTTATAACTAAAGGAATCCCTGATTTTTCTAAAATTAAGGATAAGGATTTTAGATGTATTGCTTGTGATTAATCTAAGGCAGTTAGAAGACCCAGAAAATTAGCTATCCCTGACCCCCTAAGAGCTCTAGATCGAATAGAGGGGGATACGCTAAAAATCAGCCCCACGCCGTACAATAAGCAGTCAATTTACTTATTTCTAGTTGATCGAAAGACTAGATATAAGTGGGTTATCTTATTACCTAATAAGGAAGGCCTAACTGTTTATAAGGCTATTAAAGGCTTCTTCAGAGGGCTTAAAAATCAACTAGGTCAATATCCTAGGCACCTTCACTTCGATGGGGGCTAGGAAATCGATTCTAGTTGTCAAGCTTGGTTAAATTCTAAAGGGATTAAATTTACGACTTCTAGTCCCTATATCTATGAGCAAAATGGATTAGCAGAACGTTTAATTCGTACTATTCTAGATCGATTAAGGGCTACTATCTAGTGGGCAAAATTACCGTTATTTTTATGGTGTTTTGTATTACCTGCAGTTGTTGACCTAGTTAATATAACTGCTAATACCACTAAGGATGAAAGCCCTGAACAGCTGCTATCTAGGGAGCTAAATTAGCCTTATACAACTGATATTAGCAGTATTAGAGCTATAGGATCTCACTGTGAGATTCTAATCCCCCTGGAAAAACGACCTAAAGCCCAGAAGTTAGCAGCTAGGACAATCCCTAGAAGGCTTTTAGCTACACTAGGTTCTAACACCTACCTAGTGTACATCCCCTCTAAAAGGCTAGTTACAAAGACTAGCTTTATTAAGATTATAGAACCTATAGGCCCTATTTCTAAAGGCTTACCTAGGATTTCTATAGGGGATAACCCTTTAGAGGGGGAAAATAATTTAGATCAACAACATCTAGATCAAGGTTCAAAGGATTACCCTATAGATAACATAGGTATCCCTGTAGGTCAAGAAAAACCACCTACAGGCCCCAAAGAACCCCCTAAAGGCTTAATTCCAGCAGATCCCATACAGGCGCAGCCTATAACTCAACCAGGAAATCAGGTTTCGACTTCGGACCTCGATTTTGACAAAATTATCGATTTCGACCCTAATATCAACCCTATGGATGTTAATATTAGTTCCCCTTCTTCTCTAGATTTTATAAAAGAAATCTGCTTTAAGGTACGGGAGAAGCTAAAGGAAAAGAATCCTATTAGCCCCGAGCCTAAGACCTGGAAGCAGGCTATATCTAGCCCTGAAAGGGATAAATAGATAGAAGCCACGTATAAGGAATATAAACAGCTTCTAAAGGCTGGTACTTTTAAATTTATAGGGAAAGATCAAATCCCTAAGGGCCGAAAAGTACTAAAGAATAGGCTTGTTTATAAGCTTAAAAAGGATAAAGAAAATAATCCTTTAAAATATAAGGCTCGACTTGTTGCTAAGGGATTTATGTAAATCAAAGGCCTAGATTACCTAGAGACCTTCGCTGCCACAAGCATTCCCCCTAGCTAGAGGATTTTACTAGCCCTAGCGGCTTGGAATAACTGGGAAATCGAACAAATCGATTTTATAGGAGCTTTTCTTAATAGTAAGCTACAACAACAGATTTATATGGTTATTCCAGAAGGGTTTATCGAATTCCTTAAGGCAAATCCTAAACTAGCTAAATTAGCTAGAAGTTTTGGCTGGAAACCTTCTAAAGATCAAGTAATTTTATTACAGAAGTCTTTATACAGCCTAAAACAAAGCTTAAGGGAATGGCAACAAGCGCTAGTATTAGTGCTTAAATCCCTAGGATTTAACCCTCTAATATCTGACCTAGCTATCTTCTTTAATCCTTCAACCAAAACCTTCGTCATTACGTACGTTAATGACTGTCTTCTAATTAGACCGGATTTATCTTATATCCAAAGGCTTAAAAAGGAACTTCATAAAGTCTATCTAATAGAAGATAGGGGGCCTGCTGAATTCTTCTTAGGGGTTCAAATTGTACGAGATAGGCCTAATAGAATACTGAAAATCCATTAATCTCAGTATATATTAGAAGCCTTAAAACAATTTAATATGCTAGATAGTAAGCCTATTAGCATACCTCTTCAGCTAGGCGTTTTAGCTACGCAGATAACTAAGCTTTTAATAGCTAGCGAAATCAAGCTTTATTAGTGCATTATAGGGACTATAATGTACCTAATGTTGCTTACAACGCCTGATACAGCTTTTACGCTATAGTGGTTATCTACTGCACTAGCTAGCCCTTATATAGAACACCTAAAAGCAGCTAAAAATCTACTAAGGTATCTATTAGGGACTAGATTCCTTGCTATTATCTATAGGGGAGACCCTAAAGGTTTAGTTAGCAAAAGCCTAATAGGTTATTGCAATAGTGATTTTACAGGGGATAAAAAGACCTTAAAATCAACCTATGCTTATCTATTCAAGCTAGCTGGCGGACCTATTAGCTGGAAATCAAAGAAAGCTAGTACAATAGCTCTATCAACACTAGAAGCTGAAGCTGATGCTATCTGCGAGACCTTCCGGGAGCTTTAGTAGCTTCAAGGCTTATTTAAGGAGCTAAAAACCCCTATTTCTCCCCCTATCCAGATGTATTGCGATAATCAAGGCGCTATAACTACTGCTTATAACCCTGCTTTACATAGTCGTACAAAGCATACATTGCTAAAGTTTAACTATATTAGGCAATAGGTTTTAGAGGGTTTAGCTAAGATCGAATATCTAGATACGAAGTTAATGCCTGCAGATAGTCTTACGAAACCTCTTTCTAGACCTCTTTATCAGGCTTTTATTAAGCTTTTAGGGCTTAATAATTATTAAACCAATAACTAATTCCCTTTAATAGGGAACTAAAAACAACGTCAAAAAGGGAGCTATATTTAACAATAGCTAGGAATTCAAAAAGGGGGCTTTTTTCATATTTTCCTGTTTTTCCCTTTTATCTGTTATTATTAAAAGTTGTTGATTTTTCCCTATAGTCTCTTTGTACACTTCTAATTGCTTTAAATGTAATTCTTTTGTAAAGGGGGTGTTAAAAATAAGACCTATTTTTAGCCCTTTTCTAGTTAAAGAACCTTCTTATTACTAGCTTGCTTTGCAAGTCTAATAGCTGCACTGCAGCTGTTAACGGTCGCGAGGGCAGCTATTAATGGCTACGTCGCAGCTGTTAACAGCTGCGACCGACCGTGTGGATGACTAATTAGTCAATTGCGTTGTGGCTACAAGTGTGGCTACAACCACGCTACTAGTAATTAGGTAAGCTAGGGTGACGTAAGCTAGGGTGACGTAAGCAGGTTACCCTACACATAACTTACCCTATAGCTATCTTTAACAGCGATTTTCTCTTTATCTAGAGGTTATACAAAAGTTTCATATATAGCAAATTAAAGCTTGAAGATAAGGCTTTCTCTTTATGTAAGGTTATTTTTTGGACCAAAAGTAGTGCATACGGGTTGCTAGCTAGTATAGTAGTGAGTTGATTTTTTGATTTTTGTATATAAATGAATTTTGCGGAAAATCAAAAGTGGCCTGTAAGACCCCGTTAGCGGCCCGGATCCACCAATATGGTCAGTAGGTCTATGAGAGGAAGAAGATCTTTTTAACTAGCTAGATAGCTAGTTCTCTTAACCAACAACAGCCGCATTGCCCGTATAACGTATCTAAAATCAATTCTATTGCTCTATAAGATATCATAAAAGTGATCTAAATTGAATTCTATTAGTTGATAACTGCCACAACCTTCCGTTGCGTTGCGTTGATTGATTCAACGTTGCGGCCCTATCGGTCCCCGACCGTAGAGCTTGCACTTGTATAGCTGTTGCCAGCTGGCAGCTGGTAACTAGCTCCCTACATTTCAACAATATTACTTACCTATAATAACCTAGTAGTAGGCTACTAGGGAGTTAGCAAGATCCTCTATTAGATTATAAGTTAGTATTACTAGCTAATAATAAAGAAAGATACTAAGTTATATATACAAACTTATGTAAGCTACTAGACTTTAAAGCTAAGGCACCACAAACCTTATAGCAAGCTAGCTACACTACTAGTGCCTAATTAGCCTTTTTAAGAATTATTAATAAACTTTATTATAGGGCTACTACTTATAAAAGATATAAACTAGACCTATAATATAATCTTAGTTATTATAAACTATTTTACAAAATATAGTATTTACATCCCTGTTTTAACGCGCATAACTAGCAATAGGTTAGTTACTATATTCTTAGAATACGTTTTTAAGGATTATAGCTCTCTAGAGGGCATTATTATAAACCATAGTTTAACCTTTACTAGTAGGTTTTAGATAACCTTTTACTATCTTATTATAACTAAGTAGTAACTAAGCACTATATTCCACTTATAGATAAATAGTTAGATAGAATATTTAAACCAAGTTTTAAAGCACTATTTAAGAGCCTTTACTTACTTTAACTAAACTAATTAGGCTAATAACCTTTTAATAGTATAGTTTACATATAATATAAGTACTTATTTAACTTATAGCTATACCCTAGCTAAGATGCTATAAGGCTATAACCCTAGGGGACTGTAGTAAGTAGTTATAGATATTCCTATAGTAAATAACTAGGTAAAAACTTATACTATTACGCTAAAAAACAAATATATAGTAATTAAGTAGCTCCTAAGTAACTTATAGGCCTAGTATATAAAACACTATAATAAGAAGTAAACCCTAATAAAGTTTAGTGTAAGTAACTATATTTTATTATTTATAAAGAATATTAACTTATAGTAACCTAGTAGGAAGCTAAGTATAAAGTACTTAGGCCCTTATAAAATTAAAAAGGTAATTAATACCTATAGACTTATATACTAATTAAAGCTACCACCTAGAACATATTTATATAATATTTTTAATATTACTAACCTTAAACTATTTATAAGGGACCTATCTAGTATAGGAAATATATCCTTACTATAAGATAATATTATAGATAATAAGCAGGAGTTTAAAGTTAAAAGAATTATATTATATTATTATAATAGGAGATATTAGAAATACCTAGTTAAATAAAAGGGCTATAATACTTTAGAGAATTCTTAGGTAAAGAAAAGAGATTTTATTATAATAAATATTATTAAGAATTATAAGTAGTAACTAAGTAGCTAGTTTGCGGACATAGAGGTGTATTTAATAGATTTTAAATAAGTAGTAATAATATATAAACAAAATCCAGATAATTTCTTAGATAACCTAACTTATAGCTACTTCACACTAATTACTTTATTAATATGTCACCTACTAGGCCCTTAGTGGTCTTACTAGTAATAATAGGGGTAGAGAATTTATCCTTATTATTAGAAAAATCCCTCTCTCTATATATATATATATAAAGCTTACTAGGGAGGTCTAGTAGCCTAATATAAGTAGGAAGTGTAAATATATTAGTAGTAAGCTACTAGTAAGTTAGTAAAGCTATAAGCTAGAGTATAGGAAGTATATATAAATAGAAGATTTTATATAATAAAATATAAACTATTAGAAATATTAATCTAGACTTCTAGATTAATAGTATTATTAAGTAGTAATATAGTAACTTATTTATTAGTATTAGCCTTATATATAACTTCTACTATAAGCTATGCTTACCTTACTTACTTATACTTATTAGTATTTTTAGTAGTTAGAAGTATATTATAAAGTTTATATTTTATATATATTAAATACTAGTAGTATATTAGTAATAACTAAGTTATAAAAATAAGAGATATATATATTATTAAGAAAGTATAGATTATTATTAGAATTACTATAAGTATTAATATACTTAAAGAGTATATAGTATAACTAGGTAAACTAAGTAGTATACTAGTAGTATATTAGTATATATATTAGCAGTAGGAAAGGGAGGATAAACCCTAGTATAGTCCTTATTATTACATGTATAATAGGTGTATTTTATTAAGTTATTTATATAAGTTAGGAGTAATATATAGTAAGATAATAGTAAAGTTATACTTAGAGAATTAATATATTAGGTTAGGATAGATTTACCCTTAATAATATATTATAGCTTTACGCTATTACTATCTTTAGGTATAATAGCTTATATTATAACTTACTATATATAGTAAATATAAGGAATTTTTATTTTACTAGTATTACTAGCTATAAGTTAGTAGGGTAAGTACTAGAGGGACTTAGATATTATACTTATATAGAAATTTTAAAAGCTAAATATTTCTTACTAGGAGACTTTAAAGGGAATATTATAGAAGACTTTAAAATAGAAGGAGGTAGTAGTAATAAAGTAGTTACTTATATTAAAAATATTATTAATTACTAGTAAGTTAGTAATAATATACTATAAGAAACTTATAAGTAAAAGGCAAGCTACTAATGTTTTAGTATTTAAGAGAATTTAGATATTTTAGATAAAAATAAATATAGATAATAAAGTAATTGTTGGAACAAAGGTGATATCAATCGCGCGTCGCAGCCGCAATTACCCAGCAGAAGCTCGGGCCGCGCGCGGACCCCACACGTGACCCACAACCTGGCACGTTGATTAGCTAGGAAATATAGGGACACAAACGCGTAACCCCTTTTCCCTTTATATATTATAACTTCTAGCTTTTTACCTCTCTTTTCCTATAACTTAATTAATTATAATAACAGATAACGTAGCCTAGAATAAATAATCGATGACGATACTATTCTTCGGGCTTACAACTGTATTACATTGAATTCAATACCCTGTGAATCTAACACTAATTAGTGGTTACCTTTACAGATAACCACGTAGTCTTCGAACACCGCAGATTAGCAAGGTTAATTAGAAAAGGTAGCTTATCTAATAATAACTTGCCTTATGCAATAGGAGAGCTATATTTGATAATAAGTTATGCTAATAGAAAGGTATAATATAGCTCTCTTCTTACTTTAGTATTAATATCTATATCTATACGAACTCTAAAATAATAAAGAAAGGTTTAATACTAGTAGCTAAGCTATCCCCTTATCTTTCTTTATTATATGTTCTATTACGTATTTGAAGTTAACTGCCTTGCCTTGCGATCCTTTATATCTAAAACACGTTATATAATTATAGTTATACCCCTTTTCTTCTTATATCATAAGATCTGCTTCCCTAATTAATTAGAATATTAGATGTAGCTAGACTATCTAAGACCTCTAGTTAATTTAGAGTTCCTAGTAAGACTAATAGTTATAATAATGCTATGGAAGGCGTTAAAATAGGAGATAATAATAAATACCTTAAAAAAGGAAAAACCCCTGTCTACACTAACCTATACCCCTATATCTCTGTAAGGCTTTAATAATATATTATAGAAAAACTACTCTAATAAATAGGAAGTTCTAAATATAAAGAGATAAAAACACCTAAGGAAATTAGTCTCTATATCCTTATAAAGACTAAATAATATAAGGAGCAAGGGTTATTTAGAAGAACACTATTCTCTGAATTTAGTAATAACTTCTATAAATAGTTAAGGGATAAGTTTATAAAAGGGAGAGACCTTTTATAGAATAGACTTTAAGACTATCTCCTTTATAATAAAGTGTATATAACTGTTAGAAGAGGTACTAAGATAGTAAATAACCTTAAAGAAGTAGTAAACTAAGAAGAATTTAGATTTTAGACTCTTAAAGAAATTAAAGAGGCTAGGAAGAAGTATATAGGCTTCTGAAAAAACCTATAGAATAAAGAGTTCTTCTATGATTTACTAGATAATAGTAATATTAGAACTAGGTAACCTACCCTATCACCCTATTTATTAGTATAATTACTATTAAAAGGATTAATAAGCTAGACTCCCCTAGGAAGACTAAGTTAATCCCCTCTAGGAAGGCCTAGTTAATCTCCCCTAGGAAGGTTAATTAACCTAGAGTTAAGACTACCTAAGGATACTATTCGTAAGTATCTGTGGGTAACTCCCCTGCCTATACCTTTACTAGAGGTAAGTTAGTAGTATTACCCTATTAACACTACTAATAATGCCCCTAAGCAGGAGAGTTACTAATAGAGATAACCTATGCTATCTAGGGCTAGTAGTGCCCTTATTAGCATAGCTTAAAGAGCTATAATTCCTCCTTTCTAATATAAGGAAGAGAAGGATTAGAGGGAATAATAAGCCCTAAGGGTGCTGCCTATAAAGCTACCCTCTTACTTCCTAAAGACCTTACTACCCCTTTTATAGATATAAAGGGAAACACCTAGAGGACCCCTATAGACCTAGAGACCTTTACTAAAGCAAATTATTAACTTATCTAAGGTATACCCTAAAGAATAACTCTATAGCGCTAATAACTATAATGTCCTTAAATCAAAGCTTTAAACATTCCGTAGAAAATACAAGTTACTTAATATCTAGCCTAAATAAGCTAGTTATGCTTTTGAGGTTATGCTTAAAGGTAAAGTACTATAATACTATATAGACTACCTCTCTAAACCTAGATAACTATAAGATCTCCCTATGCTTATTAGCTATATAAGAGAATGATTTAAAACCAAGGATATATAGCAAAAATATCTGCTAGAGTGGAACAACACTTCCCTATAAGAAATAGTAAACAATAACCTAACTAAGTTAATAATTAAATGCTTTAATAAACTTATAGAAAGACTAGCTATCTTATAACAAGCAGTGCCTAAAGTAGGCTAAACTAAAAAGCACTCTAGAATTAACTTATTAGAGCCTATTATAGTATTCTAGAGTGTAAAGGAGCGATTATAAATCCGCTAGATAGACTACAAGAGTTCTATAAATAGATTAGAATAACCCTTTGTCTTATTAAGGAAGAGAAGAAGAACTATTAATAGTTCCTAACTAAAGCTATAACCCTAGAGTAATTCTAGACTAACTAAAGATACAATAGGAATGGAAAAGAGACCTAATACCCCTCGAAACCATAAGGAAGAGAAGGTACTTCTCGTATAAAGAAGTGCTACGTATGTGGTAAGGAAGGATGCTAGTTATCTAAGCACCCTAAAGAGGACTATAAGAAAGCGTTTTAATGCTTTAAGAACCACTACCTTATAAATCTAGCTAATAACTTATATTATTTATTCCTTACTTAGTACAAGGGAGAACATAAGTCCTAACCCCTTGTTAATAATAAAATCGCTTAGTATATAAAGAGCATTGGATTTAATGATAGCCCTAATAATATAGATAGGCTAGTACCTATAAGCTTCTTTACTTACGGAACCTAGATTAATGGCGAAAGAACGGTTTAATTCTTAATAAGGCAAGTAACTTATTATAGTCTAAGCAAAGAAGACCCCTTTTAGCAGGAACTTGTAAATAAAGCCCTAGTAACGTTTATGTTAGAAGATTGCTATTCCTATGCGATATTCTAAGGGATTATACCTAATATAGGAGCCGCGAAATTCTCTATAGTAGGGCACCCTTAATTTCTTACTTTGTAACGTTAGATACCTACATTATAGCTTAATAAATTAATAGGGAAGAAGGCATTAGTTAGATTTAGCGCGGGAGACCTAATTATCACGCTTAGAGCGGCTAATATGCCTACTCCCTTTAGAAACATCCTCTTTTAGGTTATCCTTACAAACACTCTATTTCTCTTATCCCTTAATAATATAGACTATCTAAAGATTAACTTTAATATCTCTAAGAACACACTATAATAAGGAAACATTAAAGTACTTATTATACGTAAATAGGGCTATGCCTAGATGCTTCTTATATAGAAAGAAAAAGCAGTTGCTTAGAGCTACCTTACAGAAGGCAAACTATAGCAATTACACCACCGCTTTAGACATTTATTAATCTAATGTTTACACGAGGTTCTCTATAGATTAGGGCATAATATTAATATTAAAGCTATTAGGGAGCTAATAAGAATCTGCTACTAATACTAAATATATATAGATAGCCTTAATTACTTTAAGTTCACCCTTAAGGATAAGTATAGCTTTAATTATAAAGTAATAGTAAATATCTTCTACCTAGATAGCAACCGCCCTACACTTCACGCTATAGATATAGCTATAGCGTTTAACGCAGCAAAATTCCTTAATAATATCTCTACAAAAATAACCTAGAAAGCCCTCCGAATATACTAGATTAATACTTACCTAGGCCCCCTAGACTTTATTATTATAGACACTAGAACAAACTTCCATAGTAATAAATTCAGATAATTTATAGCTTTAATATTAATTTTGATTAAGGAAGTCCCTATTAAGGCACACTATAGCATAAGGAAGGTTAAAAGGTATTATAGGCTACTCTAAAGAGCCTATAATATAATTAGACGCGAATGCCCTATAACACTAGAACCCATTGCCCTTTAAATAGTAATTAAGGCCTTAAATAACACCATAGGCCCTAATAGCCTTATCCTAACCCTCCTTATCTTTAGAGCTTACCTATGAATAATAAATAAGTCCTTACTATCACCTAATATTACATAGCGTGTGATTATAGTATAGAAGGCTACTAAAGAGATTAAGAGACTCTATGCTATCTAGAAAGTTAATAAGGCCCTTACTAAATATAATAGCCTAGATACCTTAAAGACCCTTAGTCTACCGCTTAGATTAAAGGTTAAGGTCTAGCAAGAAGGTAAGGGATAGGCAAGTCTATATAAGCTACTAGTGATTACTAGAGAAAGCTATATACTTAATATGCCTAGAGGCCTAAAGACCTTTAAGTTAATATCTATTAAGCCTTACTATAATAATCCTAGTATAGAGAAGATAGTAAAGCCTAGTGGAGAGGAAGGAGAAAAAGGGTGAGAGGCCTGTAATAAGAATATAGTGCTACTAATACTACTAAAGTAAGGACATAGAAGGCTATAGAAGAACCCTCCTATAATACCTTAAGGTGCTAATACCTTCCTATTAGCAAAAGAATATAGTAACCTAGCTCTTATAATTAAGCTACGTAAGGAAGGAATTATTAAGACCCTAGGCAAACTATTTAAGCTATTAATAAGAGCGGAGATTAACGCTCTAATTAAGTAAGGTGTGTTTGAATTTATTATATTTAATAAGAAAGAATATAGTAGGATTTGAATCTTTAATTCCTAAATCATTAATAAGATTAAAGGTAAGATAATAAAACCCTATGAAAAGTCATGCCTTATGATCTAAGGGTGTGAGGATGAAGGGAAACAGGCCATTCTCACACAGGCCCTAACGATTTAACGCGTAAGCTAATGTCTTATCCTTATGATAGCCCTATTAGTAAGATTAAGGAAATTCCTTATCTAGCTAAGAGATATTTATTAGGCTTATATACAGGCCTGTATATTGTCTAGCACTAATTTTAAATCATAGCATCTCTAGTATGATCTTAAGGTTATAAAGCCTCTGAAACATAGAAGTTGGGGCACACTAGTGGGTTACGTATTATAAGTATTATAAAGAGAACCTCTAGATAGAAACCTTTACATATAATCCTTACTTACTTATAACTACGAAGGAAAGCCCTAACTTTACCTACGTTAGTATATAGACTAATAATATAATTAGCCTCTTAGATAAGAAGTTCTCTAAGAAGGAAGAGACCTAGCTTACTATAGTAGGCTTTAACGTAAAGCTAAAGCAATTCCTAACTTAGGACTACCCTCTTATGTTTAATAGTAGTATTATCTTACTAGAGAATAATACTATTAAGATCTAGTAGAAAGGGTAAAGTAATAAGTTAGAGTTAGTTCTAATAACTAACTTAAAGCGTAAATATGTTAAGCAGAGGGCCTAAGGCGCTTACATTACCTTAATCTACTAACTAGAGGCTTGCTTTAACCTATCCGTTACTATATAATACTAGGAGCTAACCCTAGAGGACGTGAAAGCCCTTAATTACCACCTAAAGTAGTAGATAGATTACCTAGAGAGAGGTCTAATATTTATCCTAATTAACCTTAAGAAGGCAAAGCTCTTTACCTTTATAGATAGATCCTTTGCTAACAACTAGGACCTATCCTTATAACTAGGATATATACTTATCCTAGCAAACAAAGACTACACTAATAGCAAGTTTATAATTAAAGGTAATATTATACACTTTAGCTTAATAAAGAGTAAGAGAGTTATATAAAGCGTGCTTACCTTGGAAGTTTATAGTATAGTAGCTAGTGTTAATATAGCTTATGTAATTATAACCACCCTAAACTTAGTTACTAACTAACTAAAGCTCCTGAAGATTCTAGTTATTATATATATAGATTTATACTCCTTATATAAGTGCCTTATTAAGCTTAGTATAACAAAGGAGAAACGCCTAATAATTAATATTATAGCCCTTTAATAGTTATACAAACGCTAAGAACTCTGCGAAATCTAATAGATTAATAGAGAGAATAACCTAGCTAATGCCTTCACAAAGGCATTACCTAATAAAGCCCTTAAGAGCTTTATTTTAACTAACTAGATAACTATCTAGATAGAGGGATAGGTTACTTATATATAACACACGCGCAGTAAGAGGAAAAGATAATCCTCTAGAAGGGTAGCCACAGGGATAAGATAGTAATACGTAGGGGATTTACGCCCTTGTAATTAATATCCCTAGTAGCTATAACCACACTAGCCTACTAGGCCCTCCTAGTAGACCATAGAAATTAATAGTAGTGTGTAAGAGAATAAAGGTGTTACTAAGGAGGAGGAAGACGTTATATACGCGTTACGGTGTGGTATATGTGTTATTTTAAGGAAAAGAAGGGATTTAGAAGGACTTACTTATCCTTACATAGGCTTATAGGCTAAGCGAGAGTGTTATTTCCCTTTTATTAGTAACTACTATAAAAGAAGCTATAAAGCTACTAGCTTATAGGTAAGGGTAACTTATAATACTAAGGAAGAATATAAAAAGAAGAAAATTATATAGAAGTAAGGGAAAGTAAGCCTCTTTTATATTAGCCCTAGACCCCTAAGTAATTTATATACTATATATAGCTAATCTAGGAATTATAATATTTATAGTTATAGCTACTACTAGTAGATACGCATGCTAGCTATAAACTCCTAGTAAGATTAATATAATATCCCTAATATTAGATAAGAAGTTGTTATGGACTGGCCCCTAGGCTGAGACTTAGGAAGAGAAGAGAAGGAGAATAGCTCCATATAGAAGCCTCCCTTTTCCTTACCTTACTGTCTGCTTTTCTTCTCTATATATTAGCCAATATATACCATATAGTCTGACCTATCCCTTTATCCTTAATGCCCTATTATGCCATTAGTGAAATAGGGCAAATCATATCTTAATATGATCATATTCAGTCTATGCTTGTTTGCCTACTAATTATTATTATAACATCATTTACTAATTTATCTAGCAGGTGCATACTGTTCTTACCTAACTATTATTTGTTATGGTCTTATTTCCTTTATGGTTCTTCAATCACCTATTAAGTACTAAACTGCATAAATATCCCATGGTTCATGTTCTCATGTACCTTCCTCATATTTATTAATACAGTTTATTCTTTTCCTTTTCCTGTGGTCTTTATGATAATTTACTCATATAGATGTGTATCAATTTATCTATTACTTTACTCTATCTCTAATGCTCTATATACATATCTGTTCATTAATGGTTCAACATGAGTAACTCTAATAATAAAATAATATCCTAATCTATTATGGTATGTAACAATTGCTGAATGCCTTTTATAAGTCTGGATCCTATCTCATTATAGGGTGTATCTTATATTTTGAATCTTGTATGCGTTAAAGGATATTAAGGTAGAGATTACTATAGGTATATATATTATTAAACCTAGAGTCCTAAAGACTAAGAAAATAAAAAAGAAAATACTTATCCTATCTTAAAGGTATTACTACCTTATTAATTAGTAAAACTCCCTCCTTACCTAAGCTTAGTTTAACCTAGCTCCTATTTAGTTAGCCCTTAGGGCATCCCTAGCTATAAATACTACTATAATAAATATAACTAGTCTTAATATCACCCCTTTCATTAGTGCTAGCCCTTTAGGTAGTTACAGTATAGCTTAATCTATATAACAAGTTATAGGCATTCTATTCTAATAGAACTAATAAGTTATAGGCAAGCTAAGCGTAATATATACAAAGATATATAATTAGTTTACTACGCTTCTCTAAGCTTTATTGCCTTATTACTAAGATAAGATCTATTAATATTCTTAGATTACTAGGTTAAGTAATAAGTCTCCTTCATATTACCGCTAGTATTATTCACGCTATCCTTCTGTGTTAGGTTTAACTTATAATTATATTCCTAGGTTATTAGGAGCTAGCCATTCTCTAGCTAGAAATAATACGCCTCCTCCTCCTAGCTATCCTCCTCCTACACACTATCCTCCTACTAGGTCTCCTATTACACCCCCTCCTACTTATACTCCTTACACTAACCTTACCTACACTATCCTAGTTCTAGGTTATGCCTAATATAAACTAGATAGATAACTTATTATACTATGCCTATTACCTAGTAAAGAAAGTGCTATAGCTATAGTAGTAGTAGTATAACTTTAGCTAGAGGTAGCGCCCTCCTATTTATCTTCTCCTAGTAATTAAGGTAATAACTTACTAGATAAGTATTCTTATTAAGTAGTAGTAAAACATAGTAAGTAAGCATCTAGGGCGCTTATAGGAGTCTTTATAGCTATATAAGTTTTCTAAAATGATCTATTATTATTAATTCTTTTTTAATCTATGTGGTTAGGAGTGGTCCTGCGCTTACTTAAACTAGGATGTTCTATCCTCCTTTCATAGATCATAACTAATGTTCTCATAGCTTATTATCACTCTCTACTAGGACCTATTTAGGACCTAGGCATAAGTCCTATAGCTATTAGCTTAGGAGTAGGTCTTCCACTACGTATTTAATAAGGTCTACATAAAAAACTAGATAAATACCCCTTAGTATGTTAAGTTAGACTATAAGAGGGGATAGTACTTCTATAACCATGTACTTTGTAGCTACCTAGTCAAGTTTCCTTAAGGGGTAGTTTATCTTTATATTCCTAAGCAATAGCTACACCTTATCCCTAACCTAAAAACATTCCGCCAGGCGTCTTAATGCTAACGTTACGTCTTATTACTATTACTATATGTAAGCTATTACAGCCTAAGCTAAATAAGTACCCTCTTAGAGATAGCTAAGGAAACAAATAGCTCTCCCCTTTAGTATAGTCATAGACACAGGCATATCTAGTTAGGTTTAAATTAGTTCAAGATCGTATCCGTAAAGCAATCTATTTAGGCTTACTCCAGTAGCTAATAAGGTCCTATTATTAATCGCTAGTTAACAAGCAGCAAGGTATTCCAGCTAGTTATACTACAAGAAGGAAACAGTAACGCGTAAAATTACCTATACCTCCTAGTTTACCCGTTCCGTACCGCCATTAGTTTAAGGATAGTGTAACATAGAGAGTAATTAATCTATCCCTACTAGGGAACATAACATCATCTAAAATTATCCTAACTAGTCTAAGCCTTAGTCTATAATAATAGACTAAGGGAATCCTCTAAACCTCCACTAAACTATCTTAAAGTATTCCACGCAATCCTTAGCTTTCATAAAGGTTATAGCCTCAAGCTACACAAACTTTAATAGCCTATCCATAATAACCATAAGGTATTAAGGTCACTCAGGTAATAAAGCTAGCAAGTTTATTATAAAGTTAATAGAGATTTATAACTAAAACTAATCAGGGATTAGTAAAGGCTTTAGTAAGCCCTAGTATCACTAACAGCTCTTGTAGCTACTAACATAGTAGCAGTTACAAATAAATCTCGCTATATCCTATAACATTCCATCCTAATAGAACTATCATTATAGAATTTAAAACATAGTATTACAGCCAGGGTAACCTATAACTAGCAAGTCATAACTTTATTAGATAAGAGTTATTATAAGGGGTTCCTAGGCTAGGACCTATATACGCCCCTAGAACTATAGTGCGCCATGGGCGCTTATAAAATAATTCATAACCTATTCTCTTGTTATTACTTCTAGGGGAAACTTCCTAGCACCCTCCTAAATAGCTTTCAGTTATATACTATACATAGGGTCTAATATAATAGCCTAGTCCTAAAGGTCCTAAAGGTGCTTACTAGTAAAGAAGGCCTCCCCTACTAGAGGTAGGGATAATTAGTGTATATATAAGGCTATAACAGGTTCGTCTAGGTCTATTTCTAGTAATAGGGATAGTTACGTAATCGTGATTAGCTATAAAACCTATCCTTATCTTAAGGACTCCCTATATTAGTCCTATTCCCTCCTAGATAAGGCGTCTAGGCATTACGCCTACGTGCTAGGTCTGTAATATAGATGGAAATTAAATAGCGTGAGCGTGTCTGCCCATTAAGCTTACTATTCTAACATTAGTCTTAGTATTATAAAGTACTCTAGGTTCTTATAGTCTATATAAATTATAAATAGGCAGGAGACGCCTTATAACTCTGCTAACCATACCTTTAAGCATAAAACAATAGCTAGTAGCTCCTTATTATAAATTATATAATTCTTTTATAATACTATAAGACTAGCGGAGTAGTAGGCTACTAGGTATAATATGCTATCTAGTCCTAATTATAAGAGGCAACTACTAAGGGCTATTCCTAAGTAGTTAGCCTCCACTACTATAAGGCAGTCTGGATCCTATTATGCTAGGATAGGATACGTAATAAAAGCATTCTTTAGCCTCTTAAAAGCCTTATTCTCCTCTAGTCCCTAGTAAAATAAGGTATTCCTCTTAGTAAGACAAATAAGGGGGGCTACTAACTTAGAGAAGTTACTAATAAAGTCATAATAGAAGTTTACAAACCCTAAGAAGCTTTAGACCCCCTATAGCTTTATAGGTGCTACCTATTCCCTTATAGCCACCACCTTTACGGGATTAGGATAAATTAAGCGTTCTACCATAATAATATATCCTAAGTATTAGACCTCTTTAACAGCAAACACAGACTTATTAATATTAAGGTATAGTCTCGCAAAACATAAGCATCCTAATATTAATTATACCTTTACTATATAGTCCTTCCTTAATCCCCTAAAGTAAACTAGAATATTATTAAAGTAAGCTATTATAAAGTCCCCTAACGTATCCCCTAAGGATTTATTAATATACTATTAGAAGGTTACTAGTGCACTTACTAGGCTAAATAAATAAACTAACTATTTAAATAGTCTAAACCTAGTATAAAAGGTAGTAAGGTACTCCTTACCCTTAGCTATCTATAGTTTATAAAACACTATATAAATATTTACCTTTATAAACTAACACACCTAGGAGAGAGAGTGTAGTATCTCCTTAATTAACAGGAGTGGATATTAGTCCTATACTATAATCTTATTAAGTATATAATAGTCCACGCAAAACCGCTATCCACTATTTGCTTTCTTTATAAGGAGGATAGGGGCTATAGCTAACAAGGAGCTAGCACAAATCTAGCCCTTATCTATTAGATTTATTATCTAGCGATAAACCTCTAATAACTAATCCCTTAGTATATTATATAGTGGACCCCATAGGAGTGTTAGTTCGGATCCGTCCGGATTCCTATGTAAACATATATAATAATTAAGGGAACCCCTATATAAGGGTAGGCTATTAGCTTTAGCCTTATCAAAAAGATCCGCGAAGTCTGCTAATTCCCTTAGTAACATAGCCATATTAAAGCTATCTAGTTTTATTTTAGGTACTATAATCTACAGCACCATTATTATTTCTTTAAGGCTTATAGCTATAAACCTTATTATAGTATCCCTTATCTTTTATACCTATCACGCCTCGGCCGCATATAAGGAACTAATAATCCCCTATACTAGGGCTTCCTCCCTACGCTTAGTGGCTTCTAAGACATAAAGGCCCTCCGCCACACCGATTACTAGTTACCATTTTATTGCATAAATTATAACATTACAGTGCTCTAGCCATAGCATACTAAAGATAATATCCTAGGTAAGACCTAGGATAACATATAGGTACACTAATAACTCCTACCTATTAATATTAATACTAGCTTATACTATATAGGTAATAAAGGAGAACTCCTCTCTTTATTACCTCCCTCTTCTCTCTATTTCCACTATAGTACACACCTACCTTTATTTTAGTAGTTATATAAGCTCTAGGCTAAGCTATCTTACTACCAATTTACTAATAGCACTATAGTAATTATAGCCATAATCAATTTAGACATTAATATAAAAACATATATTAAAGAGTACTAGGATTAAGAAAGGTAATTAGTTTATATATTAATTTATATCTCTATCTATATCTACAAACTAGCTATACTTATCTAAATCTATAGCTACTAGCTAGCCCCTCCGCCCCTATATAAGACTCTACTTAAGGGCTACTTATTTTCTAAGGAGTTTATAGTAACCTCCTTATCCATGCTTTCTATATCTACCTTATATAAGTTAATCTAGACCTTAGGTTAGTAAGGCAAGAGAAAGGTATATTCCTAGATATAATAGTCCTTAGATTTATAACATAGGTAGCACCCCTCTTAGTGGTGTTTAGTTAGTTTTGCCTAAGTTACTTACTTAGCCCTTAGCTAATTTGTGTTTCTCTTTAGGCCCTTATTCTTCTTATCTAACTTATTTTACTTACCTTATTAAGTTATTATAGCACACACTCCTATTATAGGTGTATTACTATTATAGTCTATTTATTAGGGGGTAGGTCAGCCTAGCTAGGGTCTATATTAGTTTTAAAACTTCTCCTCTAAGGCATAAGATTTAATATTAACTATAATACTATAGTACTAAGCAACTATAATATAGTATTCTATTTAGCTTATCCCCTTACTAACAGATATTTCTCTTATATGCTTATTAAGTATGTGTTAAAGCTTAGCTAGCTTAATATCCTTAGTCTAATAGGTCCCCCCTACTAGGGAGAGTTTCTATTCAAAATAAACAAAAAACATAGTAAATAGCTCCCTTACCCCTTATTCTATCTAGTTAAGTTCCATAAGAGCTATCTCCTATTTATAGGGATTTGCATAAAGCGTCTCTAAGTAAGTTAGGAAAGCTATAGGGTTATAGTTATTTATATAGCCTATCTTAAAGAATAATATAATCTAAGCCTAAACCTTAGGTAATAGGTTCTAGTAAATAAATACCTATTAGTCCTTATTAGACCTAATAAAGTCCCTATTTACCTCTAACTTATATTCTATTAGGAACTTCTAGGTAGTAAATATAGCCTTATTACTATTATATAGGTTGCCTATAGGAATTAGTTTTTAGCGGATTTATAATATAAGGGATAGTAAGGCTAGCCCCTAAAGTAGAATATAATCCGGATTAATTCTAGTAGGGTCTATTAGGGCATTTAGTAAGAAGTTCTATTATGCTACTAATTCTAGGTTTATATGTATGTGTTATTATAGGCTCTTAATTACCCTTACCTACTATACTAGTATTAGTTAAAGCGTCTTAAACTAGGCATTCTAGGCTTCTAGTAGTACCGCGGCTTTAGATAGGGGGGTGTAAGTCCCCTAGCCAGGTTAGTTATAAGGCTAAAGCGTGTCTATTAGGTCTATTATTATTTACTTTATTTCTTTTAGTAGCCTTCTTTTTAGACTAAAGGAAGTCTCTTAATTATTATAGACTAGCCCCTAGGCGGCTGCAATAGGGCGTTAATATAGTATTAAAAGACTTAGGGAAGAGAAGGGAAAGGAGAAAAGGCTATCCCTAGTAATGCCCCTTATACCCCCTTAGCTCCTTATATAAGCCCCCCTTTCCTTACCTTACCTAATCCTACTTGCCCCCACCCTTCCTGCTGTACGGAAAATGCTTGGGCAAAGCCCAAGCCCTTACAGAAGTTATTTATTTTAAATAGTATATATTACCTTAACTATTTAACCTAATTATAAAACTTAATATAAGTAGTTTACTTACTTAGCGCTAATAACTTATTAGATAAAGATATATATATTAAAGGTAATAAAGTAATAAGTATATAGCTATCTATAATCTAAATATTATAAGAAAGATTACCTAGGTCCTAATAATATTTACCTTATTATTTAAAGCAAACATAATACCACACACTAATAGTATAGCTAGTAATATAAATATTACTATAGGTTATATATAGTAAACACACACTAGCTAAGCAGCTCTTTATAATTAAGAATAATTATATATTAGGGGGGTAGTATATTAGAAGCACGGAGGCTAAGGAGTTATAAATAGGATAGTTATATAATAAAGCCCTTAGGTAAGCCTTAGCTTATATAAATAACTAAGTAGCTACTAGATAGCTATGTGCGTGTAGTAGGGTATTTAGATAAGGACTACTTATAAAAGATATAGAAGGTTAGAGTTTAAGACTTTTATATACCTACCCCTAAGTAGTAGCTCTCTAGCTATAACTAAGAACCTTAGCCTTTACTCCGTTTATATCTCCCTAAACACAGTCATGACAACTTCACAAGAGTTTCATAATCCCCTTTTCCTTCTAGTCTAAGTATTATTTATTATTCATTTAGTCTAGTAACGCCACGGAAGTACTTTATTAGAGGATTTCTAATATTAGAATATTTAATTATAGTAATAATTTAGTTAAGCAAAGGAATAATTAAAGGTCCTAGTCTTATTACTATAAAGTAGTACCAAAAATAATAGGGATAATGTAGGTTATATTATTCAGTTATCTAGCTACTGTGTTCCCTATAATAATACTACTAATGATTACCTCAGCCATTCTCCACCTCAACAGGGCGGCTGGCCACTACTCACGCAATGCGTCTAGCCAAAGCCATAACATAATACATACATGCATACATACATGCATACATACTTGCACACATACATACTTGCACACATACTTGCACACATACATGCACACATACGTGATGGCGGTAAGAAGCGAAAGCGGGGGTCGCCACGCAAGTTTTACGGCGGCGGGCATTGAAGCTCGCGCCAGACTTGCAGTAGCTGCTGGAGTCGTCACAGTCTCACAGACCTGCAGGTCTCAACGACGTTTCAGGGGTTTGATCAATGATGGCAGCCGATGGGAAGGTGAGGAAGCGACTTTCAAGTGAGCCAAGTGAGTCAAGTGAGTCAAGTCAAGTGAGGGTCCAATCACATGGGTGGCAGGTGGCAGCAGGTGGCAGCGGGTGGCAGCGGGTGGCAGCGGCAGCGGCAGCGGCAGTCATGATTCATACTGGAAAACTTTTTAAACGAGTTCCGGCCCAGCTCTCCACTTCCAACTTTCTCCTCACTTTTCCAGGGTTCAGTGTTCCCTCAATGTTCCCTTTCTGACCTTTCTGAGGCTTTGCCTGACCCTTGTGGGGATTCGCGTCGCCGCGTCGAAACGCCAAAATCGCCGTCTTTGTTTGGATGCTAGCATGTTGGCCCAGTGTTCGGGGGGGCGCAGACCGTGAACAAACTTGGCGAATTCACTGGATCATTCCATCAACAAGACGACAATTCGTGCACCCAAGTCAAGACAGTTTGCGCTAAAGGGTACGCTTCCCAATGCGCGTCGTAATTTTTTTTAAATCAACGAGCACATTCCCATTGCACAATGCCACGCATCCATCCCGTGCGGCCAGGTGGGTGACCCGCAACTTTTGGTTGCCCGGCCAGCCAACTGCTCACTATGTAGGCCAAAGTAAACAGCGGGTTATGCCGCAGGCGGGCGGTCTCGTGAAGCCGCGCATTTCTTGCTTTATTCATCATTGCTTCTTCAATCGAATAGCGGATAGCGGGATAGCCAGCCCACTGCGAGTATTGTTTGTCACTCATTTCATCATTTACATGCGCCGCAACCCGGAGCGAAAAGAAAGAAGCATCAATAGGAGACTAAAAGATCATGGAAGCACCGTCGACCAAGCCGTCATCGCACAACCTCTTCGAGGTGTACCTGCGTCTTCGTCCCCCACCAGCAAACGCCGCCCAGACGGATCGCATCTTGAATGTTGAGCAGCCCCAAGACAGCGGCGACAAGTCACACCCGTCGCACATTACCTTGAATCCGCCGACGGACAGGCGAAGAGCCATTGAGAAGTTTGCCTTCACGAGGGTCTTTGAGGACAAGGCTACCCAGCTCGATGTCTTCCATTCTACCGAGATCCCGTCACTCGCCGAGGGAGTTCTCGCTCCTCAGGGCGGCGAGGGAACCGATGCTGTCGTGGCGACGCTGGGAGTAACTGGTTCGGGAAAGGTGAGACGATTTCGTTGTCGAGCCGTCACAATCATGTACGTGGAAAATGAGCAGACAAACTGACGCGTGATTTTCGTTTCGCAGACACACACGATACTGGGATCGAAAACCCAGCGAGGTCTCACGCAGTTGGCGCTCGATGTCGTCTTTCGATCCATCGGCTCCAACATGCTCGACTCGACAACTCTGCCCTCCGTCATCGAATCACTGCAGGCGTGCGACCCGTCGGAATCTATTCTGTCAACGGCGCCGCACTTCCTCGACTCTACCTTTGCCGACCCATCATGCGGTCATTCGCGGGCACCTTCACGCGCCGCCACTCCCATGATTGTACGACCATGTCCGACCCCTTCTCCCAACATCCAACCACCCACTCGCCTAGCAGGTTCTCAGGGCCGCGCGCCATCGCAGATGCCTTGCACATATCCCGGCTCGGCAGCCTGGAGCCCAAAAAGTGTTGGGCTCGTTGGCGAGACGGAGCAGAGCCACCAGTCGAGGGAGCGCTAGAAGCGCTCTGGTCGAGAAGATGGCCTGCTCATGTCTCGAGCTGATGGCGCGGCCGCCCCGTACGACGACCTGCTGTTTGCTCCCAAGCGGGACAAAGCACGGCACTACATGTCCCCGACAGCTGCCACTCGTGTAAGAAAGGTTGCTAAACAAGAATCAAAGGGCGAGCATGGCATCATGTCACCGACGGCGAGACGGAATCTAGCACGGCCATCGGCGCTCCCCCAACTGCCCGACATCAGCGGCACAAACATCTCTTGCGACCAGTCGGCCGAGTATGCCGTTGTCATTTCCATGTACGAAGTCCACAACGACCGCATCTATGATCTTCTTACGCCCGCTGCAAAATCGGCCGCCACCAAGGAGTTCCGTCGACGACCTCTCCTGTTCAAATCGACCGAGCTCTCTCCCGACCGCAAGGTGGTGGCAGGACTGCGCAAAGTGGTCTGCACCTCGCTGAGGGAAGCCGCCATGGTCATGGAGGCTGGTCTGCTTGAGCGCCGAGTTGCTGGTACCGGCAGCAACAGCGTTTCTAGCAGAAGCCATGGTTTCTTCTGCTTTGAAGTGAAGAAGCGGACTCGCAGCAGGCGACCAGGTCCGTGGGGTGGCAGCAAACTCACAATCGTCGACCTCGCGGGCAGCGAGCGCGCCCGAGATGCCAAGACGCAGGGCGCAACCCTGGTCGAGGCCGGCAAGATCAACGAGAGTTTGATGTATCTGGGGCAGTGTCTTCAGACGCAAAGCGAAGCAACCAGCTCCAGCAAGGTACGTGGTTCCCTGCGAGCCACCCCCCCTTTTTTTTTTTTCGCTCGGCGTAGTATTGCTGACCGACGAGATGTAAAAAAAAAAACAGCCGAATGTCGTTCCTTATCGTCAGTGCAAGCTGACTGAGCTATTATTCTCCAACTCATTCCCCTCGTCATCCTCAGCTGGTCACCCTCATGCGACACGCCGTAATCCTCAGCGAGGCGTGATGATTGTGACGGCCGATCCCAGGGGAGACTTCAACGCTACATCCCAGATTCTGCGATACAGTGCCCTTGCACGCGAGGTGACTGTCCCCCGGATACCATCAATCACTGCGACAATCCTCGCACAACCGCCGCCGACGGGCAACCCAGGTCCAATCAGCCCCGTGCAGCTGCAGCAGCAGCAGCAGCCGCCGCAGCATCCGCAGCATCCGCGACCCTTTGTGCCGCCTGGAGCCCCCAACTCGTACCGAAACCACACCCCCCCCATGAACGTTGACGAGCGAGCGACCATGGAGATGGCGGCTCTGGAGATCGCCAGGATGAGTGATGAGATGGATCAGCTTCGCCTCGAGCTGGACGAGCAACTCGAAGCTCGCATGACGGCCGAGGCTCATCTTTTGAGCATGGAGGATCGCATGCTGGATCTGGAAGCCGTGATTCGCGACGACTGCGCGGCCGAGTTTGAGCAGCGGCTCACGCTTGAGCTGGCTCGGTTCAAGGCCTCTCTGGCGCTGGAACACGAGCGAAGCGAGGAGCACTGGGACCGCAAGGTTGACATTCTGGCGCGTGGTCTGGACGGCAGCAACGCGGACGACAGCGAAGGCGACAAGGAGAACGTCCTGATGGAACATGTCACACAGGAAGTGGAGCGTCTACGACGGGAGAATGGTGTTCTCAAACGCGAGCTGGCCGGCCGCAGTCCGATCAAGCGCAAACCCCTGGAGGAGAGAGAAGACTTTTGCCCGGCCGCTGGCGGCGGCGCTGGCGGCGCTGTGACGGCGCCAAAGCCCGAGGGCGTGGCTCATCTCGGCCGGAAACTGGAGCGCATGCGAGTGAGCGGCGGCAGCAGCGGCGGCAGCGGCAGCGGCAGCGGTAGCGGCAGTCCCAAGAAGATGCGGAAGCTGGTGGGCAGCAAGCGATGGGAGGAGGCAAAAGAGGAGCTGCTGTGACAAGGACACGACGTTTTTAAAGACTGGGCATTATTCATCCATTGCATTGTTTTGTTGCCCGGCCTTGGATATCGTCATGTGTGATGATTTTAGAAGCCATCATGTCAGTATCTGGCGCAGGAGGGGCCTCGGGCTCTTATAGCTTGATTAATGGTATTTATGTATCCGGTATTGCAGTGTATATACATTGAAGGCGTTGATGAATGTCAATGGAGAAGTACGATATTAATAATTATGTCGAACGCGAAGGCGTCGAGTTTGCTCGTTGCCAACAACCACGGTGTCCATGTTCACCCAACACGGCCCATGAGTTGACAAACGGTCCATGTTCACACACACGGCCCATGAGTTCATTACTCATGCACTCGCACACACGGGTTGCTGCACAGGCACACAAGCCACAGGCACACACGCCACAGGAGGCTGCTGCGCGACCGGGAAGCCGTTGCGCGCCCCCCTCGCCCTCCTCCGCCTCCACAGGTCCAAGCACGCCAAGAAGAAGATGGCCAGCTCCACGAGGGCAGCGATGAGAATGAGCACCGTGATGCCGAGGAACAGGGGCGACTTGGCGGCGCCGCCGTCGTGGCTGCAGCGTCCGCCGTGGCCGTGGCCGGGACCGTGGCCGGGACGCAGCCGACGGCCGGCGCGGAAGCCGTCGCGCAGGCTGGCGGTGTCGGCGTCGGCCCCGGCGTCGTCGTAGCGGTGGTAGGTGTCGCAGCGACGGCCGCCGCCGGAGTAGTAGTGGTCCCTGCCCCGGCGGCTGAATGAGAGGGACATGAGGATGCCGACGCTCGTCGAGGCGATCCAGAGGCAGAGGCTGACGGCGACGCGGGCGATGGGATGGAAGCCGGCTTTCCACTTGAGGAGGCGGCGGACGACAAGGTTGGCTAGGGACCAGAGAAGGGATAGTACGAACTTGGGGAGGGAATGTTAGCCCATTTGATGCCGTGGGGATTGGGGGGGGGGGAAGCTTACGATGACGACCGAGGCGAGGGAAGGGCCGTAGTACTCCCTGTCGTGGCGGTAGTCCCTGTCGTGGCGGTAGTCCCTGTCGGGGCCGGGACCCCTGTAATGATCACGGTCGCGGTCACGGTCATGATCACGATCACGATCATGGCCACGGCCGTGTCGTCCGTGTCCGCCGTGTCGTAGCCATCGTCTGTCGAACAAGTCGTCGTCGAGGCCGCCGCGCCAGAGGCGGTCTGACTTGACGCCCTTTACGAGCAGGGCGATTGCGAATCCGATGCCGATCAGGGCCACGGCGAGGACGACGAGATGCAGGATGGTGCAGGACATGCTCTTGAGCTTTTGCACGAGCGGGCGGCGGCCGGGCGGGGGGGGGCCGGCATTCTGGCACGGCGGATGCGGGTGCGGATGCGGGTGCGGATGCGGGTGCGGCGACGGCTCTCTTGTGGGGTGGGAGGAGGAGGAGGGGGAGACGGGCTCGGCGGGGGGGGGCACGTGTTCGCGAGCCATTGTTCAGCGGAGGAAGAGAAAAACAAGAAGTTGGACGGCAGCAAGGAGCGAGTGACTTGCCGCGAAGAATAAAAAAGAACAAGAACAAGAAGCGAGTGACTGAGAGAACGGATGTGAAACTGGTCATGTTGAACTTTTTAAAAACGAGGGACGAGCCGAGATAATATAATAAATGGGTTATATTTCGCGAGCCCGGCGTTCGTCTTGTTTGACTGGGCGGTTTACATCGGGCTGGACCCCTGTTGGGGGGGCATTGAGCAAGACGGTGTTTGCAATCAGACAGCGCTGCGTGCGCCGCCCACCGGGGGGGGGGAGACGTGGGGGAGGGTCGTTGAGAGAAGGCGACGCGCGGTTCTCGCTTACTCGAGCACGCGCCTCTTTTTTTTTTTGGTCTGGTGCGGAGTGAGTAATGCGCAAGTCAGTGGTTGGATTTCCTGTGTTCTGCAGTGTTTTGCATGAAATGAGCGAATCTGGCCCAGATTGGCCCAGATTGGCGCGTCGTTATGCTCTCAACTTTAGGTTTGTGGGGTCGCGTGGGCACACGAATTATCCAATTAGATGATGCAGACTAGGCCTAGTTTACACCGTCATGCTTTTCAAAGGCAACTGACAACTTGCAAGGCGCCCCGCCCCGATCACCCAATCATGCGAGATGCCCGATTATGCGACGTGATTTTCCCAACTTTTTGCCAGTGCCGTCCTTGGTCCGTCGAAAAAAAATGGCGCCTTGATTGGATGCCCTGATTACAAACGCACCTTGACGGCAACCATGTTTTCGGACAGGAACCCCGTCACGAACAACCACACCTTGCGCTCACCCCTTTCCTCGGCAGGGTCAATGGCCACCAGGACTGCCGCGCTGGCCGTCCGAATCCTCGATGAATCATCCTCAAACAGGAGCTTCTTCCGCCACTGAGTCTTGTTCCCTCGCGCCTCGTCAACAAGCGGGTTCGCCATCCACACCATGACGCCTCCGCCTCCGCCTCCGCCGGCCCCGTCCTCGAGCAACCTCGCCAGGTCCACGGCCCTGGACAGACCTGCGCTGACCATGCCGCTCAGGTCGCGGCCCTTTTGCGCATACGGGTCACGGAACCAGCTGGGATTGTCCAAAACCGAGTCGAATTCCACCGTGTCCCTGATTCCAATGGTCCGCGGGCCACTCCCATCCCCAGCAGCGGGTGAAACCTCAGCGACGTGGATGCGGCCGCTCGCGCAGCTCACGATCAGGACCTCGTCGGGCGTTCGCCCGTGGCCCAGACCGTTGTTGTTGTGCAGGCCACTGATGGCCACGGATGCTCTGACGCCGTGGCCGTCGTCGTCGTCGTCGTCGTCACGCGACGCCGCACCATCCGCCAGATGAGCAAACTCGACATGCACGACGTTGCTCCACTTGGCGCCCGAGAAGACCGTCTCTACCTGCCGGAGTAGTCCCTCTCGGTAGTAGTGGTCGTTGGTGACGAAGAACGAGGTCGGGGACACGGCGACAATGTCGTTTGGCGTGGTGATGAGCGGATCCCACACGGAGCGGACGTGCTCTGCCGTGTCGTCGCCGATGGTGTGGCGGAACACTTCGATGACGGAACGCGCCTTGGGGCCCTTGGTGTTCCTGCCTTGGCTGTAGGCGGGGCTGGGGACGTGGTTGACGGCGAATATGTAGACGGCCTCGCCCCTCGGCTTCTCCGGGTCGTCGATGACGTCGATGCCGTGCGTGACAAAGGGCCCGGTGAAGTTGGTGAATGCGAGCTTCCTGGCCTTCATTGTCTGCGTGGAGACAACCTTTTTGTTTCAGCGAGCGGAATGGGATGGGATGACTCCGTCCAAGAGTCACGGGTTTTATGAAGCGAGGGAGGGAGGGTTGGAATTGGAATCTGGAATCTGGAATTGCACTCACGCGAGGGTCAATGACTTCGATTCTGCCTTGGGCCTTCAACCCGGCCGCAGGGTCATCGAGATGGGCGAGTCCGGGAAACCAAGCCTGGCGTGTGTCCTGGTTGCCTTCGCAGGCCGTGAACAGCAAGTTGCTGGGCTCGTGGTAGTGCACATCCTCGCATTGGACAGTATCCGGGATGGTTTGAAAGTCACTTGGGTTCGTGATGATGGTGTTGGCGTAGGTCCGCCAGAACCCGAGAACAACCGAGGTTCTGGGCAACTCGGCAGTGTAGATGAGGGCGGCGACGACGGCGACCAGCACAAAAACACGGGATTGAGACAGTGAGATGGCGCCCGCCATGTTGAGCAGTACCCGTGTTTCGTCTAGATGATGTTTTGTTTGAATTTATCATGTATAGTCAGCCCGTTTATGTAGAAAAAGCAAAGGCAAAGGAAATTGGATGTCATTGTTCATGTGAACATTGCGATGCGGAGCAAGTCGGACGTCCACCAATGACGAACTTGACTTGCAATGCGGGGTGTCCAGACACGCGTCAAACCGGCAATTGAATCCCATGGTGACAGGCCATTTGTCAATTCTAGCACGTAACAGATCCCGACAAGATACAATACACCTCCTCAATTATTTTACAAATCTACATGCCCTAGTTAGTCGTCCCTCGCTAATACCTGTGGTTAGCTACACATGTAATTTAAACCCTATGTTATTTTAGGGAGCTATAAGGAAAATATATAGGGTAGTAAACACTACTAAAGATATATCATTTCTAATATTAATTATAACAAAATTAAGGTATCTGTCATCCTAGCCCCTGTCGCCCGCCTGATATCTGATCGGCTCAATTACCCCTGTTATGTACATTTGTAAAATAATTCAGGGGGTGTATTGTAAACTTTGACAATTGCCAAGTTATCACGTAAAAACAATGTCGACGACGATCCCGCATCCCCCGAGTCAAGCTCGTCCTTGATCAATCAATAGGCGGGGCGGCAGGAAAGCAGAGAAGAAAGAGGGCGCAATCACATTCAAGAACGGCCGGAAACAGGCCACCGGAAACCAACCTCGACTGGCATGCAAAATGGCAAGAAAGCTGTCGTTTTCAGGTTTCCCCATACCAATCGAGGGGACCGAAGCTAAGAATAGCTGTTGGTGGAGCAGAACCACCGCCGGCGAAAGTCACGTGTCCCACGGCCAAGACTGCGCCCGCGTGGGGGCCCAGCGTCCGCAAACGGCAAACGGTCACGGGGCTGCCCATTTCCCCATTCCCGACGATGCGGCGAAGACTGCGCGTTCAGGCAAGGCGAAGTGGGGATTTCCGAAAGTTTCTTGCCCGATCGGCGCCTTTTCCGCAAGCGGTCCGTTTCGGTGCGCACGAACAGCCAGCCACGGTCGGCTTGTGAACCTTGTCGGACTCTCCTCTTTGCCCCCCCCGATCGCGCGGGGCGGGGACCGGTGCGAATCGCTGGCTTCGGAGTATGAGGCAAGTTTGCGTATATAAAGTCAACATCCATCATGAGATACCCACAGACGTTGATTTGGACTCTTCCCCGATCGCACCCTCACGCCTTGCCAGAAACCCCGTTCCTCAATCCCCCATTGCCCATCAATCCATATTCTATCGAACAGCAAGGATGCCTCATTCCATGACAGAGCCGTCGCAGCAGCAGAGCACCCAGACCAAGAAACTGGTTCCAAGCAGGCTGGATCTCAGCTTCACCGCCGTGCCCTACTCACAGACCTATGAGTCCAAGCCGCCGATACTGATGGTGCCGCCGAGGAATCCGCTGAGGATCGCGAAGCCCTCGCCCTCGCCTGACGCCGCCGCCGCCCCCGCAGATGCCACGCCATCACCTTCGCCCGTGTCCGGCGACGCCGTCGACGCCCCCTACTCCATCACCGGCCTGCACTCCGTCTTTTCCCCCCTGGGGATTCGACAGCCCTCCACCCCATCCAGCACATTGCCCCCGGCCGCCCCCGAAGCAGAGCGCTGGGACGACGTCCTGCGGCTCTCCGGCTACTGGGACGAGCTCGACGACTTCGCCGAGCCCCCGAGCCACAGGGTCCTGGATCTAAAGCTCACCGATCACGTTGGCTCCGTCTCCGTCTCCGGCCCCGGCGACGCGGCAGGCGGCGCAGAGCAACCCGCCCTCCCGCCCCAAAAGTCGCCGGAACCCTCCCCCCAGGCCCAGGCCCAGGACCAGGGACGACAATCCAAGTCCCAGGCCACAGCGGAGTCATCAGTCCCCGGCGAGCACCCGAGAAGAAAGCGCCACTTCTGGTCCCAGATCCGAAGAGGTCGCAAGTCCGTCAGCACCATCAGCTCAGAGACGGAATCCGTGCCGCCGCTCTCGCCGCTCTCGCCGACCACCCCCCTCCCGGACGACTACTACAAGAACCGCAGCAGCCGTCAGCGGCCGTCCATCGCAGAGAGCTCGAGCTCGGGATGCTCCATGCACACGCCCACGTCGGCGGAGTGCCCCAACGACGCGAGCGACCGTCTGCTCTCGCTCCACGAGGTGCTCGCGACGGCGGGGGGTCCCGACGCCGAGGACAAGAATGCGAGCGGCGACTCGCGGGATCGAACCGGGTGCAGGGCCGGCTCCGAGACTGGCCCGGCCACAGGGAGCGTGCCCGGCCTCGTGTCCCCCCGGCACAAGCCGCTGCCTGCGGGAGAGCTGCCGCATACTCTGACGGTTGCGATTCCCGAAGGGAGGCTGTTCGAGGATGACTTTCTGGACTCCCTCTCGTTCTGAGCTGCCGTCGCGGTGCATCTTCACAATACTACCTACCTACTGCCCTTGGAAGTCAATAAGCCATCCGTCTTCTTCAATCCTTGCATCTTCCCTTGTTGGGCAACGTGTTTCTCCTCCATATGCTGGGGCTGGCCCAAGTCATGTAAACTTATGATTTGGGTCCCAGCACAGATGTACATAGTTCTTATTCCTAAAGCAAAGGTTCGAGCGCATGGCGTCAACAGCCTCGGTGAATGCACTCACCATAATTTCAATGTCAACAAACAACTCTACTTTGCCACACTGCAGTGACTGCGGTAAAAATGGAGTGTATTCTCAATTGCGTCCACAGTCTGCAATGCCATGACCAACCAATGCCATTGACCTCGACCATCGTCCGGCGCTGGAAACCCAATACTGTGTCTGACCACCCCCAAAAGTGCAGTCCTAAACCTCGTGATTCTCATATTTGTTATTCTTCTTTACAATTGGCCCCCCCCTTCTTCCCCGTCTTCAACCTCTTCTTCGCCTTCTTCTCCCTCTTCCTCGTCCTCATCGCCCTCCTGCTCTGCTTCCTCTTCTTCTCCCTCATCTTCAGCTTCAGCTTCCTCCCCCTCCTCCTCTTCTGCAGCTATATCTTCGGCTTCTTCATCTTCTTCGTCTTCTTCTTCTTCTTCTTCCTCCTCCTCCTCCTCCTCCCCCCCTTCAGCATCTTTATTAACCTCCCCCTCCTCCTCCTCTCCTTCATCTTCAAGGTCAGCTATTTCGGTATCTTCATTGCATTCTTCATCTTCAAGCCCCTCCTCTGTCTCTTCACCTTCCACCCCTTCCTCTTCCTCTTCCTCTTCCTCGTCTTCCTCGTCTCCTTCTCCACCAACCTTAATCTCATCTTCAACAACCTCTTCTTCTCCTTCTTCTTCTTCTTCTTCTTCTTCTTCTTCTTCTTCTTCTTCTTCTTCTTCTTCTTCTTCTTCATCATCATCATCGTCGTCGTCGTCGTCAACATCAGCTTCTTCTTCTTCTTCTTCTTCTTCTTCTTCTTCTATATCGTCTTCCGCCATCACCTCATCGCCTTCCTCAACTTCCTCATCTTCCTCCTCCCCCATTTCCTCTACATCATCGCTGTCCGCGTCATCACCGTTCGATCCAAACCTACGACTCAAGTTGGGGAACAATAGACCGGGCGGGACATCATCGTCATATCCCTCAGGGACATCGCTGAGGTCGCTTTCATCGTCGGCTGAGTCGTGTATGCTACCACCATGTTCATCCTCATCTCCTTCTTCCATTCGGACATCGTCCTCCACTGTCTCCTCATTTTCGTATGCTTCTCCCATTTCCTCATCGAAATCTTCTCCAGCTTCTCGTCGTACTTGGACATCTGGCCCGTCTTCATCTTCGTCGTCACTTCCAGCATCAAGGCCAGGATGATGAGCCAAGGTATGGCTGCCACGTTTTGTGCTGAATATGCTACCGCCTCGGTTCTTCGTGACGCCCGGTTTCGGTGCTTCCAAAGCGCGCAGAACTGCCTGCTCTGCTTTGCGAAGTATTTCAGGTCTTCGCACCCCAGCCAGTCTTTTGGCACGAGGAATGGCCTCTGTCTTGTCTGTCTCTAGCGGCGTGGCCGTTCCGGCAGCGCTGTCTCCTCCACCCATCGGCGGGTTGAGGAGACGACCAAAAGTATTTGGTGTCTTCGACTCGGCCTGGGTGATGGCCTCTAGTCGAGCTGCGACCTCCTTGGCGTGGTTGCGTTCCTCGATCACTTTTCCGGGCTCCAATCCTGGTAGTGTCCCAGCCACGTTCTTGTATATCGTTGTGTAGCAGTCATTGATGAGGTCATCGATGGGGGCAACTTTCATCAAGTTTCCATTGAGTTTTTTAACCTCGATAGCCTCCTTCATGCACTCAAAAGATGTGTTCGGTGGCCCATCGCCACCCGCCCACTCCGTGATGCGTTCGCTCATGATTTCAAACTCTTCGTTCGACATGTTCTTGAACGCCTCGTCTGTCGTCACTGGTATCTTGTATGCTGCCCGCAATAACTTGACATAGGCCGTACAGCTGTACTGCCACAAGTCTGCAAAGTGATAGAAATCCGCGCCCTTTTTGCGCAGTCGTCGCAGTAGAAGCTCCAGATCGGTTCGGTTTGACATGATGACGAGAAGCTTTGTCATGAAGCGTACGTACTGCTCAGTAAAAACATGATGCCGGCCTGGGCGCTCGGCATCACACTTCCACACATTCATCACCATCGTTTTGGTAAACATGTTCTCCTTAAGTATGGTAAATGCCGCCTTGGCCTCAACCACGCCGTCACTGCCGTTTCCAATATTGCTTTCATCAAATAGGATCTTGGCATGGCGCATGACAATCCTGTGCTGCCAGTTGGACTTGTCCTTCTCACGCAGCTTGGTCAGGTTGCGGATAATATATTCTTCCCAGTCTTCGGGTTCTGTAAAAGAGGCAAAGTGGTCGTTGGGGTTCACCATGACTCCAAAGGGCTGTTTAGCTAATAGACATGACGCGTCGGTCGCGGAGATGTCGCCACGACCAACCAACTTGTGCAGAATGGAAACTAGCTTGTAATGCGGCTCCAGGATAGGGTCGCTGTTCTTGGATTTCCTGGCATTATGGGCCACCACCTCAATCGACTTCTTCAAGATGTCCAGTAGCGTCTTTATTGAGATGCGGGCTTTTTGATCCGTAGTGTCGAGGCGATCTTCGGGCGTCTGATACATTTTCCAGTAACATTTGGCCAGCATGTACGGGTTTCTATCATGGAATCGATTAGCGCAAGCTTCGCGGCCCCGTCACAAAAGGCCGGGGGGGGGGCAATCACTTACTTCCAGTTACGAGGATCTCTCCCCATAGCCATCCGGAATAAGCGCGAAGCCAGCTTCCAGACCTTGTATTGCGACATTTGGTCGTGTAAGATCCTCTTAAAGGTGCCAGCACCCATATCCTGAATGAAGAATCTTTCTTGGTCGGAGTGCTGGAACGGCTCCATTGCGAATGGCTCTCGGCTGGAAGAATACAGCCTCATCCCAAACTTGTGGTACAAGTCATGAAGCGGATCGCCATCATTTGCTGCGACTTGCTCATGGCGTGAGTGAGAGAGAGCCAAAGTGTAGCAGTGGATTGCATTTCGTTGAAACTTGACCAACTCTGAGCGATCCTTGTTCATCTTGTCCGCAGTCCATAGTACGGACTCGTCCAGTTCGTAGTCGAAACACTCGGCAAGTCGGAACCAGGCATCCCATCGATCTGCAGTGAACTGCAACTGCAGTCTCAGAAACGTGGCTCCAATGCGCAAATCGTCCGTAGCACCAGGGGTCTGGCGACGATTCAGTTCCACGCCCTTGAACTTGGTAAGAGCGATCATGCCCAGCAAGAAGAACCAGCCGTGCCGGGCGAGGGCAGCTTCGGGGATGTTCACTGCGACGCAATCCACCAAGACGTTGCCAGAAAGCGCCTGGTATAGACGGAGTGGATGGATTGGCTTCTTCAGCATCTCTGTAAAGTTGCGCAAGTTATGTATCATCTGAGGTGTCGATTTGGTCTGTCCGATTGTCTGCTGTATGTGTTCAATTGTTGTTTTCAGGTCCGATTTGAGAAGGTCTTTCATCGTCATGCGGTTGGCAAGAATCATAATCTTTTCCACTAATTGCATGGCTTGTCGTTTCTCAAGCTTTTCGTAAGGACAAGCGTGATCTTGTACTTCCCAAACGCCGACTCCCAGCTTCAGACCATACAAGTCGTAAAGAACTTGCTCGAGATGATCCTCCCATGCTTCGATTTTCCTAAGTCTGAGTAGCTCCATACGCATCACCTTGAGGAAAATCTTGTTGGAGGATTTGCAGAATTTTCGAAGACCGAAAACGCGATGAATGGCGGCGAGATAACCGGCAATGCCACTTTCCCGTGACAACGTCTCAGCGTGGGAGAAGCCAATCTTGGACATGGTGAAAAGGAGACACCATGCACGAACCTGCATATCCCGGAGCTTGTTGATCAGTGCCATAAAGGTGGTGTTGCTCGTTGGTAAGGCCGCTATGCCAAGACGCGACTCGTCCTCACAAAGAGAAGACACGTACATGAATGTGCATATTTTGGCGATCGCGGCAGAACTCGATTTCAAATGTGCATCATCAATGATGTCAAAGGCTGTGTTATCGTTCAAAGACATTGACAAAGACTGAATGATCAGTCCATCGAGCGACTTGAGCGTTCGCATGAACAGATGCTTGCGTGACTCGTCCGGTATTTTGGCGTAATTGTCCCCTTCCATATCGTTGATGACCATCTCTATACTCTTCAGAAGACATGAAAATCTCTTTGTCGGATATCCAATGGCTTCGTACGCGTCTCCCAAGCGGGACCATAGGAAAAGGCGCAACTCGGTGCTGCTATTCAAGAGAAACTTCCACAGGTCTTTCAACCCTTGCGATGCATCCTCAGAAATGGGCTTTTGACTAGCGATTGATACGCTCGATGATGCGGACCCTTCATCGCCTTCGTTTGCTTCGTTATCAGTTTCATCGTCTTTGGCTTTGTCCATACTATCGGGGACGACGTCATGGTCATCTTCGTCGTCGTGTTTTCCTGTGTCTGGGTCGCCTGGTCCACCATGCGACACAAAGACGGATGTTGGGTTCAGAACAGGCTCCAGCGTGTCAATCACTGTCACGGGGTCCATCATTTCGTCCTGGAAAAGGCCGAGGAAAAAATCCATGGTGGTGAGCTTGGATAGCTCTCGCTCTGCAGCGGATGGTGAAATCAAGGGCATGACAACATTGTTCGGCAGCTTGATGGTGCCCACGTCTTCTTTGGTCAAGAAGTCCCGTAGGGATGTCCATAGTAGCATGATGTGCTCTCGCACAGGATTCTCAGTAAGGGAAGAGGCCATGACGGAGGCCCACATGAATCTGGCACAGAGAGGGTCATCTTGCGGCGGATCCTGCAACTGCAGATATATTGACATTGTTTGAAGCCACCTGTCTAGTCGGTACTTGGTTTCCATTCGTGTTGCATAATCGACTGCGCTGCTTGGGTTTGTTATTCTTTCATAAATATCAATGTGAAGTTCAAAAAGCATAGGCAGAATCTTGCTTAGTCCTTGCAGTTCTTCCTCTGGCACCATGGGTGCTTCCAGAATGCCTGTGATGCGATTGTACAAGATTGCATCAGCCCGGTTCAACATTTGAACGACGGTGACTTTCAGTGTGTCGGACCATTTTGACGTCGAATAGCTTTCGCTCATAGCTTTGACCCATTCAAATGCGACGTCGTCGCTGGTCATCCGCTGGGCGTCGTTCATGACCATTTTCGAGAATTGTCCGAGACCTTCATCTTCATCAAATAAGGGCACATCGTCCTGGTCCTGTGAGCTCGACTTGGTATGTTCCAAAAAA
Source organism: Epichloe hybrida (assembly GCA_019022495.1). Classification (NCBI taxonomy): domain Eukaryota; kingdom Fungi; phylum Ascomycota; class Sordariomycetes; order Hypocreales; family Clavicipitaceae; genus Epichloe; species Epichloe hybrida. The sequence continues at coordinate 389,276 of JAFEKR010000022.1, forward strand.
GACGACAGCCCCAAAGTTGTTTCTTCATTCTTGCTGAGAAGCACGTTGGCGACTTCCTCGCTGAAATTCAAGAGAGCATTTCGCAAGTCCCTGGCACCCTTGTGGGTGATTTTCGAGGTCCGGTCATCAGTAGAACAGGAGTCAACGACTTCTTGCACATAGCCAAGTGTTGACGCGTCCACGACGCCGATGTTCTCCAAGATGGCCTTGGTCAGCTGGAAAAGATTGCGGTCACTCTCTTGATGCGGTTGCATCTGAGAGGAGGCTAAATTGCCTGGATCTGTGGTTTCTTCGGGGAGAGTCGTTTCCGTACGTCGTCGGACCCTTTTGCTTCTCTTGTCAGCCGCGTTATCGTCGTCGGCGCCCTCTGGCAGGCCGGCGGCAGACTGCGACCGTTTTCTAGCCGAGACAGACGTCGACCTCTCATTTGCCTCTTGGTCTGCTTCCTTGACGGATTCCTTGGGTCCATTTGTGGGTGTGTCGTCTTTTACATCTAGCGATTTAGCCTTGTTATTATTAGCTCTAGATCCATGCCTGGTAGACCGGCGGACGGGCTGTGGCTCTTCAACTGTCTGCTCAACCCTCTCTTCCACTTTCGGCATGACTTCCGGCTGGGGGTGAGGCTCTGGTTCAGGTTCCGGTGCAGGGTCTGTTGCAAGTTCAGTCTCTGGTTCTGCTTGGGAGCTCATCCTTGCGTCGTCTTGGGCAGCGTCGATAATAGAGCGACAGGCCTGCAGAGCTCCCTTGGTATCCTGTATGCATTTCATGAGCTCTATTCCCAATTCGGACCACGATTTGATGGGTTCTGGAGGAAGCTCGTCGCTGGTCTCGGGGAGCTCTTCGTTTAGAGAACCGCTGTTCCTGTCTCCTTCCCGCTTGACTACAGGAGTTGGGCTCGATGGCGGTGGTGTCAGCACGGCTGTGGGGTCGGGAAGAAAGGGAATTGGATCTAGTTGACGTTTCAACAGATTTGGCATCTCTCTATTTAACCAAGGAGCCATGACGGGGTGCGAGAGTGACATGTCGTCATCCAAAATCCGTAGATGATCCTTCAATTGCTGTCCAGCGAGGCCTTCTGCAAGCGACGGCGGCAAGACCTCCGCGATGGCAGGGTCGTCGTCTAATTCCACTGCAGCCTCGAGACAATATCGCTTAATTCGACGAGAATTGATAGCGCTGGCGAAGCGAGCCGTCCGCCTCCACAGCTCGGGATCGGACGGGTCTTGGTCAAGCGCGGCTGTCCAGTTATCAAGTACTTTGTCGGTATCACAGATGCCGTATCTCAATCGCAGCTCTTTTTTCCCCCACGCTGAATTCGACTTGCGCCCATCCCTAAGCTTGTCCAAGAAGAACTGTCCGTAGTTCTTGTACGACATGTACAGGGCCTGGGAGAGGCTCGCCGCATTGCCATCAGCACCTCCAGCGTCGATGTCTAGCGAAGTTGCAAAGCCATCAACCGCAGATGTTTCCGGTCGCCCATCAGCTTGCCGCTCCGCTCGTTCGTAGTCAGTCCTCGCTTCGCGGTATTCGAATATTTCAGATTCGAATAGTTCTCGGTAGGCGGAGGTGGCGGCATCTCGAGACTTTGGGCCCTGGGCATGCAGCTTCAGGGCCGCCTGGAATCGTTTGAGAGCTTCATCAACCTGAGAGATTGAGTCAACGTGTCTCGGACGGTGGTGTGAATCTGAGCATCAAACAACTTACGTGCAGCTCCTTCGTGGTGTCAATTTGCTCATCCTCGTTTTCCTCCGGCTCGAGGTTGATTGCCTGAAAAGCAGGCTGGGCGGGATTAGCTTCAGAATGGCCAGAATATCCCCATGCAGCATGGAGGCATAGCTTACCATTGTCGCAGGTATAATATAGCGAGATTAAAGCCTGCAGCATGAGGATGGCAAGTAAAGTCAGCGCTTTCCATGAAGCAGCGTGTCGCAGCCCGAGTTGATGAAAAGAATTGGGTTGGATTTTGAGTTGCGATGGCCACATGCACCAAATGCTATTTTACTCTAGACGGATCGCGTCGCGCGAAGCTGCTGCACTGCACCCCTGTCCAGCTGTCCAGAAAGTGTCCATCCAGCGTCAGCGTGGGGGCCTTGACTGCTTCTTGCAGCGGTCTGATTGGCTGTTGTCGCCTTTGCTCTTTCCCTACGGTCTACGGCGTCCTTGTCAAATCGACCACCCAGCGTTGGCGTTGGAAGGCACGAGAATAATCTGAATGTTTTGCAATCCTTTAACGAAAAACTGTACTACATTATCGGAACCAGGGTTACTGGGAATGAGCTGGTGAAGATGGCGGTAGACGCCCATCGTCAGTCACAATCAGGCCTTTCATTAGGGCCTGCGATCAACATCTTGACAGCCTCTCCCGACTTGGCCTTCCGGAATGCCTCTTCAGCTTTTTCGAATGGCACCACCTCCGTGATCAGCTTTTCAACAGCCACGCTCCCGTTCGAAACCAGCTCCACCGCGAGCTTGAAGTCTCCAGGTCCATAACGGAAGCTCCCTCGTGCTGTCACCTCTTTTTGGCACATGGCCATGATGGGAAATGTAATGTCTGACTTGCCCATGCCACCCTGAACATACGTCCCGCCTACTTTAACGACATGCAAGCTAGCTTGTATCGAAGCCTCGGCACCACTTGCATCGATGACCACATCCGCGCCATTCCCAAGGCTACATTGCTCTACTAAGGCCTTTGCGTTCTCTTCGGCCGAGACTCGTTGTGATAGATATGTATGTGTTGATCCTATAGCCTTGGCAAACCCAAGCTTCGTCTGAACGATGTCGACACTAACAACCTTGGAAGCACCAAACGATCGTGCGACCGCGGCACATAGGAGACCAACAGGGCCTGCGCCCATGACCACAACGCTCGTACCAGGGCTGATTCCGGCCTGTTTAACGATATGCACGGCAACCGCAAGCGGTTCAATCAAGGCGCCCTGTTGAAGCGAAACATGCTCTGGTAGTTTATAACAGAAGTCGGCCGGGGCAGCCCAGAAGCCTGTAAGAGTGCCATCATAGGGAGGCGTTGCGGCAAAGATGATATCTGGACAGAGATTATATCGACCAGCCAGGCAACCATCGCAGCGCCGGCAGGGATAACCTGGCTCCAGCGCAACCCTATCGCCGGGAACTAGAAACTTGACGGCGCTTCCGACCTGAATAACTGTTCCGGCTGATTCGTGGCCCAATACCATTGGGTCCTTGACAGCAAAGTGGCCAATTGCGCCATGCTGCCAGTAATGTACATCGGAGCCGCAAATGCCAGTATAGTTGACGGCTACGAGGACATCGTGTGGAGTAGGAAGCTCGGGTACAGGTCGTTCAGCAAATTCGACATCGTTTGGCTTCTTCAGAATGAAGGAAAGGTTCTGCGGATTCCTTGTCAGCACGGCTTGTGGTGTTGCTGAGCAAGTCGGGTTTCTCACACTCTTTCCTCGAGTTGCAAGACGCTGTCCTTCTGCGGTCGCTGTGGTCGCTGTGGGATACACGATATCAACTTCACATTTCGACTGGTTGTGGTTTGAAAATGTTCTCGGCTCGATTACTGGCATGATTGCGCTATTGAGGAGAATGGTGCGTGTGGATGTGAAGACTCTGGGGAGTAAACTTTACAATTCACCACGCACATGGACGCCATCCGCGAATGTTAGATTGATACTTATCTCGGACCTCCAGAATGGATCATCCACGACGCCGGCAACAACTTCGCTTCCGCTGAATTCAAGCATTATGCTCGACTGATGTCAATTGAGACCGATGAGATGCCGATTGAAGCCCACAACAGCATCGGAAAGGTCGAGAGATATCACGGACCTCTACGCCGAGCCTACGACATCATCACAGACTCAATTGACATCAGTCGAGCATAATGCTTGAATTCAGCGGAAGCGAAGTTGTTGCCGGCGTCGTGGATGATCCATTCTGGAGGTCTGAGATAAGTATCAATCTAACATTCGCGGATGGCGTCCTAGATATCTCGAGCCTTCTGCTTCTTTGGATTAAGGAATCGGGCTACCTGGAACGATGTTGCTGAATCAATAATGTGAAGCACTGGTCGGCCATTGATCTGCACGATATTAACGATGATCTCGTAGTTGAATTCGTGGTCATCTTTGATTGTGAATTTGAATCGACCGGGGGCTGTTGGTTACACCAAGGTGCCTGCGCAGGTAAAAGGATAATCCCGTATTATTAAAGTCGATGATAGTTAGATAGATTAGCTAGAAAGGAAAGAGGGAGAAGAGAGGGAAAGTCTAGAGGCTAGGAAAGTGGGCGAAATCCGTATGTGGGGCAAAAGGGGGGGTGGCGAATTGATGCAGCCAATCGTGTCGCGTGTCATCAACGAAGATTAAGAAGAGGCCTTCATTCAAGAGGCTATGGCCATGGGGATGCCGAACATAGCATTCTTCACAGCAAAGGAAGAGGCCGATTAGAACCTCGCTCTTTAACTCCGCTAAGAAGGGAAAATCATAACCCTAGGAAAACGGACGCCTAAACACGCATCTGTCAAAAATTGATTACGCATCTGCTGTTAGTCCTAATCGGGATGGACGACCCGCCCACCTGTTTTTGGTGTGGCTCGCGTCCATTAATCTTCGTAGCATTATCAAGAGTTAATTACAATGCCTATGATAGGTGTTAAGATGTTAATATTATTGAAGCTATTGTGGTTGTGTTGCTAGCGGATTATAGGAAATAAATTATAGTTAACTGCTGGGCTCCTTAGAGGGATTATTAGAGAAGGATTAACTTAGCGTTAGTGTGAATACAGGCGTTGCAGAGGTAAGGTCTCTTGCCTATGACAATGCGGGCTGTATAATAATAGGCGGTGAGATACGGCAATATTAATTATCGCTATAGCTACAAAGATTACACACCAAAAACAGGTGGGCGGGTTGTCTATCCCGATTAGGACTAACGGCAGATGCGTAATCAATTTTTGACAGATGCGTGTTTAGATGTCCTAGGAAAACCCTTTAAGTAATCTAATTAAGCTAAGATTAACGCTTTATAAGCTCGTAATATATTCAAATTCATTAAATACAACCTAGCGAAGCACGGAGGTTATAGAATTTTTAATTCTTATATAGTTAGAGAGATTAAAGGCAAAGGAATAGACTTACTATATAAGAAATCCTACCTTATTATATAAGGCTATAATAATGAAGGAAAGGAATTCATCCTAATATAATTACTAATAATCAGAGCATTACACTACAATGTGTATTGTAGTGTAGTTTTTGTAGTGTAGTGTAGTTACTACACTATAAACTACACTACACTATAAACTACACTAACTATAAAGGGAAAAAAACTACACTACACTTGTTAGTATTTACAGGATACCATTGACCTACGCGTAGGGTTTTCGGGGTAGACTAAAGTACATGTAATTATTATATATTCTAGTTTACTAAAGTAAGTAAAAGAGGGATTAAATAAAAGCAAAGAGAGTGCGCTATTTATTATAGGAAAAGGGGCCTTAATTAGGGTTATTAGCAAAGAGGCTATATATGCTAACTCTGATTGCAGCGTAGTTAGGCCGGATATATAGGTCTGCGATGTAACGCGCTTACCTAATTAGAGATACGTACCCTTGTTAATATTATGCTTATTCTAATACTAGAAACTCTCTCTTTTTAATATAATTATTAACGTATAATATTAATAAGAGAAGTAAATAGGAATTAAGGAATAAATAAGATTAAATAATCATGAATAATATTATAAGAAAAGGGTAAGGGAAAGGGGTATAATAAATAATAAAATCTAATCTATAAGCCTATATAAGGATAAGTAGGCCTAATTCTTAACACCTTTAATCTTATTAGATTAACACAAACGTTATAATTACGTAACCTACCCTTCTATCCTAATAGTTGCCTTATTGCTTGTAATAAACCTCTTAAATACCTTATTTAGTAATGCCTTTGTAAATGCATTAGCAAGGTTATTATTCCTATTAATCTATCTAATCTCGTAAATCTCTTGTTGCTTGTATAATTAACGAAGGGCTATAATGTTAATTATAAGATACTTCTCCTTTATAGTACTAAGCTTAATAAGGTATTTATATAAGAAGTACGAATTAGTATAAATAATAATAGGAATTATAGGGAGGTTTAATTAATAAGTAATTAACCTAAGTGTTATTAAGACTACGTAAGCTATATTAGTACTAGTAACTATACTATAGATCTTAGAGGTAAGCATACTTCTTATAACTCTCTTGCTCTTAGTAAAGCTATAGTGTATAATATTACCTTGGATTGTGAAGGTGCTTTCCTCTTAGACTTTACTAGCTAGGATAAGCATATAGCCTAGCTAGGAAGTAAGGTTCTAGTTATTAGCAAATGATCTATTTATAAATATAAAAAGCTTTACCTTCTTAAGATTAAATAGTATAAACCTTAATCCTTAGCTTAGATTATTAATTTACTATTAAATTTATTAGTTTAGGCTCTTTATATCTTAAGGTAATAGCTCTTAGTGTTATATAGTAATAGAGAGGTTAAAGTAAGCTTTAGGTTAGTAGATTAAGGTAATGTACGTGCCTTAAGCTTATTATTCTATATATACCTGTTTTAAATTAGTTAGCGGGATTAACTAAAGCTTTTTACTCTAGCCCTTTTACCTTAGTGTAATTATATTATTTTTAAGAGTAATAATGCTACTATTAAAGGTTAGTAGGTTCCTTATAGAAAGGATTTACTTTAGTTTAGTAATAAAAGAAGTAGCTTTTAATTAATTTTCCTCTTGTTAAGAGAACTTATGGTTAGATAGTCTAATTATATTATTAGTTTATATCCCTATACACGCAAAGGTTAGGTTCTCCTTTATTATCATAAGTAGGCATAGGTTAAATATAGAGGTTATTATCTAGAGTATTTCTCTATAGTAATAATAATATATTACCTACTAGTAGGTGCTAGCTTCTATAATACTATATAGAGGCTTAATTACTTATATTATTATACCTATAGGGTATAGGTAATGGATTTAGATAGGGATTCGGGCTAGGATTATATAACTAAGAAGCGTTCGTGCTTGCATATAGGCCTGTGTAATGTTACGAAGCTAGAGGATAAGGCCTAGTAATAATAACGCAGGTGCTATCGCAAGGATTAATCGCTAGCTAGCTCGCTAGATTGTTAGGGCCTGTGTGAGGATTACTAGCTTCTCCTTATTACTATAACCTTAGATTACAAGCCTTAACTTCTTGTATGTATTTGTTATCTTGCCTTTTACCTTATTAATAATATAGGAATTAAAAATTTAAACTCTACTATGCTCTCTTTTATTATACTTAATAAATTTAAATATACCTTATTTAATTAGAGAATTAATCTTAGCTTTAGTGGATAGCTTAAAGGGTTTACTAGGGGTCTTAATAATTCCTTCCTTATATAATTAGATTATAAGCTTAAGGTTAAAGCTTTCCTTAGCTAATAGAAAGATATTAGTCTTATCTTTTATTTAATCTACGTAATTAATATTAGATATAATAATAGGGGGGTTCTTCTAAGGTCTTCTAGGTCCTTGCCTTAGGGGATTAGTAGGAGGGGTGGCTATAGGCTATAGGGAGGTATCTTAGTTATCTATGCTCTTAGGAGGTCTCTCTTTATTAGGATCTTTATAAAAAGGCCTAATAGATATTAATCTAAAGGCCTTAGGGCCTTAAGGGAGCTTAAGAGTGTAAGTCTTACCCTCTATAGCTAATAGCTTATAAGGGCCTGCCTATCCTTTGCCTTTACACTATATGCGTATAAGTAATCCTAGTGGGAGGTTAATAGTTATAGAGGTATTAGGACTATTCCTTATAGTAAGGGTATTACTAACTTTCCGCCAGGTATAAATACGCTTAACTTCCTTTATTACTAGTTGGATTATAAGGGCTTGCTACGTGATATCTAGTAATGGAGGTAATTCTTTAACTATATAAGGATATGCGCTAAAAATAAGGACTATTAGCATAAGACTATTTGATCCTATAGTGTTATTTATAGCTTTAACTACTATTTATAATGCTACGGGCTCTAGTGTTATTAGGCATTCCTATTAGATAATATTATAGGCTTTTTAGAGCGGCCTATGATATTGCTTAACCTTACTAATACTATAGTAAGCCTTAATAGGGACGTCTTTAATCTTAATTACTATTAATAACATAAGCTACTTAAATTCCTTGCCTCTAAAGGTTATTCTAGTATTTATAATAATTAAATCTAGGGGGCCTAGATAGACGTTAATCTAGTAAAGATAAAGTGCTTCCTATATAGTCTTTCTAGAGATATCTTTAATAAATCTAGCTGTATTAAAGGATGTAGCTATATTAATAACTTGTAGAATAGGGTAGTTACTATTAAGATATATAATATTTATAATGATTTCGTAATTATAGGCACATTTATCCCAAAGAGTGAATTTGAACTGATGTAGGCTATCCGCGTGTAATTAGCACTACTAGTAAACCTTAGTTAGTTTCTTAATAGCTTTAAACTTAACTTTATGCCCTAATTTATATAGTAAATTATAAAGATATTAAACTAAAGGGTATCTAAAGCGTTAATATAATTAGCGGAGCTTAATCTTTATGAGATAACTCTAAGTAATACTTTCTTCTTTATTAAGAAGTATTTACGCGTACCCCTATTTACATATAATAGGAACCTTAATATTCCCTTACTATAAAACATTCTCTAATATGTGAAAATTAATCTTTAGGCAGGTTATATTATTAAGGTATAAGAGAAAGGGAGTGTTTATAGGGATTACCTAAAAGAGAATAATTCTAAATAGAGTTAGCACTTTAATTAATCTAAGTGCCTTAATTAGTTCTCTAGGGCTAAATTTAATCTTTACCTTCCTAGTATTTAACTTATTAAGTGTGATAGTTAGTATTATACTTTGTAAAGCTAAGAATTAAGGGTGGCTTGCTAATAAATATCCTATAGCACCTATATTAGCTATAATACCTTTAAAGGTTCTAGATAAATATTATTCTTTAAGTGTAAATATGCTTAGTGCCTTATCTAGTTCTTAAAGATTAAATAGATCCTTCTTAACTAGAGTATAAGTTATTGCTTTACTAGTAAGAATCTTAGTGATTATATAGCTATTATAGGTAGTCCTATGTGTAAAGAAGCTTGTGGGCACTTGGCTATTATTATCTTCTTTACTAAAACCGAGTTCTGTTAGGTATTAGTTAATATTGTTATCCTTAGCTGATTTAGGATTATTATTGCCTTTATACTATATTAGGAATATATTATATAAAGAAGCTGTTAAGTCTGTGCGAGAGTGATTCTTAAATTGTTAGAATGCCTTCTTCTAGTTCTTATCTAAGTGTTTAGTTAACTAATAACCTTCTTTACTGTATATATAACACTTTTTTAAGCGTTAAGGCTTGCTCTTTAATAAAGATTAACTATACTAGGCTTCCTTACCTTTTTTATTATACTTATAGTTAGTCTAAAAGTATTCCTTAGTGCTAGCTTCTATAGGGAACTGCTACTAATTAATTAAAGCTTTAGATTTACTAATTAATATCCTTATCTATTTGTAAAAGCGTTAGAGGTTAATAGGAGGATTAATAATATAGGCCCTATATTCTAGGATTCCCTTATAGGCATTTTGTTAGATTCACAGGGTATTGAATTCAATGTAATACAGTCGTGAGCCCGAAGAATAGTATCGTTATCGATTATCTATTCTAGGCTACGTTGTCTATTATCATAATTAATTAAGTTATAGGAAAAGAGAGGTAAAAAGCTAGAAGTTATAATACATAAAGGGAAAAGGGGTTACGCGTTTATGTCCCCACATTTTCCTAGCTAATTAACATGCTAGGTTATAGGTCACGTGTGGGGTCCGCGCGCGGCCTAAGCTTCTACTAGGTAATTATGGCTACGACGCGCGATTAATATTACCTTTATTCTAACACTAGAACTTCTCTCTTTTAATATAATTATTAACACGCGATATTAATTATAGAAATAAAAAAGAAAGAATAGATTAAGAATATAATTAATAAGGGATATAAGGAAAAGAACTTATAGCCTATCTAGGCGTATAGTTACTAACAAAAGGGAAATAATAATCTCGCTTAGCCTATGAGCCTATGTAAGGATAAGTAGGTCCTTCTAAATCCCTTCTTTCCTTAAAATAATATATATACCACACCATAGCGCGTATATAATATCTTCCTCCTCCTTAGTAATACCTTTATTCTCCTACACACTACTATTAATTTCTATAGTCTACTAGGAGGGCCTAGTAAGCTAGCATAGTCGTAGCTATTAGGGATATTAACTACAAGGGCGTAGATCCCCTGCGTATTACTATCTTATCCCTATAGCTACCCTCCTAGAGGATTATCTTTTCCTCTTACCATACGTGTGTTACACATAGGTAACCTATCCCTCTATCTAGATAGTTATCTAGTTAGTTAAGATAAAGCTCTTAAGGGCTTTATTAAGTAATGCCTTTATAAAGGCATTAGCTAGGTTATCCTCTCTGTTAATCCATTAGATTTTATAAAGTTCTCGGTGTTTATATAACTATTAAAGGGCTATAATATTAATTATTAGGCGTTTCTCCTTTGTTATACTAAGCTTAATAAGGCACTTATATAAGGAGTATAAATCTATATATATAATAACTAGGATCTTTAGGAGCTTTAGTTAGTTAGTAACTAAGTTTAGGGTAGTTATAATTACATAAGCTATATTAACACTAGCTACTATACTATAGACTTCTAAGGCAAGCATACTTTACGTAACTCTCTTGCTCTTTATTAAGCTGAAGTGTATAATATTACCTTTAATTATAAACTTGCTATTAGTGTAGTCTTTATTTACTAGGATAAGTATATATCCTAGTTATAAGGATAGGTCCTAGTTATTAGTAAAGGATCCATCTATAAAGGCAAAGAGCTTTGTCTTCTTAAGGTTAATTAGGATAAACATTAGACCTCTCTCTAGGTAATCTATCTACTACTTTAGGTAGTAATTAAGGGCTTTTATATCCTCTAGGGTTAGCTCCTAGTGTTATGTAGTAACGGATAGGTTAAAGCAAGCCTCTAGTTAGCAGATTAAGGTAATATAAGCGCCTTAGGCCCTTTACTTAACGTATTTGTGCTTTAAGTTAGTTATTAGAACTAACTCTAACTTATTACTCTGCCCTTTCTGCTAGATCTTAATAGTATTATTCTCTAGCAAGATAATGCTACTATTAAATATAAGAGGGCAGTCCTAAGTTAGGAATTGCTTTAGCTTTGCGTTAAAGCTTACTATAGTAAGCTAGGTCTCTTCCTTCTTAGAGAACTTCTTATCTAAGAGGCTGATTATGTTATTAGTTTACATTCTAATGCAGGCAAAGTCAGGGCTTTCCTTTATAGTCACAAGTAAGTAGGGATTATATATAAAGGTTTCTATCTAGAGGTTCTCTCTATAATGCTTGTAATACATAACCTACTAGTGTGTTCCTGCCTCTATGAGCTTGTAGAGGGGTTTTATAACCCTTAAGATTATACTAGGCAAGTAGAGATGCTATATCTAAATTAGCAAGCGCGCTAGGATTAGCCACTCTAGCAATATACGGGCCTGTATATAAGCCTAATAGATATCTCTTAGCTAGATAAGGAATTTCCTTAATCTTACTAATAGGGCTATTGTAAGGATAAGACGTTAGCTTGCGTGTTAAATTATTAGGGCTTGTGTAAGAATAGCCTGTTTCCCTTCATTCTTACACCCTTGGATCATAAGGCATGACTTTTTATAGGGTTCCGTTGTCTTGCCCTTAATCTTATTAATAATCTAGGAATTAAAGATTTGAATTCTACTATGTTCTTCCTTGTCAAACATAATAAATTTAAATATACCTTACTTAATTAGGGCGTTAATTTCCGCTTTTGTTAATAGCTTAAAAGGTTTACTAGGGGTCTTAATAATTCCTTTCTTACGTAGCTTAATTATAAGAGCTAGGTTACTATATTCTTTTACTAATAGGAAGGTATTAGCACCTTAAGGCATTATAGGAGGGTTCTTCTGTAGCCTTCCGCGTCCTTACTTTAGTAGTATTAGTAGCACTATATTCTTATTACAGGCCTCTTACCCTTTTTCTCCTTCCTCTTTACTAGGCTTTGCTATTTTCTCTATACTAAGGTTATTATAGTAGGGCTTAATAGATATTAACCTAAATATCTTTAGGCCTCTAGGTATATTAAGTATATAGCTTTCTCTAGTAATTACTAGTAGCTTATATAAACCTACCTATCCCTTACCTTCTCGCTAGACCTTAACCTTCGATCTAAGTAGTAGGCTAAGGGTCTTTAAGGTATCTAGGCTATTACGTTTAGTAAGGGCCTTATTAACCTTCTGGATAGTGTAGAGTCTCTTAATCTCTTTAGTAGCTTTCTATACTATAATCACATGCTATATAATATTAGGTAATAGTAGGGACTTATTTATTATACATAGGTAAGCTCTAAAGATAAGGAGGGTTAGGATAAGGCTATTAGGGCCTGTGGTGTTATTCAGGGCCTTAATTACTATTTAAAGGGTAATAGGTTCTAGCGTTATAGGGCATTTACATCTAATTATATTATAGGCTCTTTAGAGCGGCCTATAATACCTTTTAACCTTCCCTATGCTATAGTATGCCTTAATAGGGACTTCCTTAATTAAAATTAATATTAAAGCTATGAATTATCTAAATTCATTACTATAGAAGTTCATTCTAGTATCTATAATAATAAAGTCTAGGGGGCCTAGGTAAGCATTAATCCAGCATATACAGAGGGCTTCCTAGGTTGTTTTCACAGAGATATTATTAAGGAATTTCGCTACGTTAAACGCTATAGCCACATCTACAGCGTAGAGTGTAGGGCAGTTACTATCTAGGTAGAAAATATCTACTATTACTTTGTAATTAAAGCTATACTTATCCTTAAGGGTAAACTTAAAGTAATTAGGGCTATCTACGTGTATTTAGTATTAGTAGTAAATTCTTATTAGCTCCCTAATAGCTTTAATGTTAACGTTATGCCCTAATCTATAAAGAACCTTATGTAAACATTAGATTAATAAATATCCAAAGCAGCAGTGTAGTTGCCGTAGCTTGCCTTCTATAAGGTAGCTCTAAGCAACTACTTCTTCTTTCTATATAAGAAGCATCTAGGCATGCCCCTATTTACATACAATAGGTACTTTAATATTTCCTTATTACAGTGTGTTCTCAGAGATATTAAAGTTAATCTTTAGATAGTCTATATTATTAAGGGATAAGAGAAATAGAGTGTTCATAGGGATGACCTAAAAGAGAATGTTTCTAAAGGGAGTAAGCACTATAGCCGCTCTAAGCGCAATAATTAGGTCTCCTGCGCTGAACCTAACTAATGCCTTTTTCTCTATTAATTCATTAAGCTGTAATATAAGTATCTAACATTATAAAGCAAGGAATTAAGGGTGCCCTGCTGTAGAGAACTTTACGGCTCCTGTATTAGGCATAATCCCTTAGAATATCACATAGGAATAGCAATCTTCTAATATAAATATTGCTAGGGCTTTATTTATAAGTTCCTACTAAAAGGGGTTTTCTTTACTTAGGCTATAATAAGCTGCTTACCTTATTAGGAATTAAACCGTTCTTTCGCTATTAATCTAGGTTCCGTAAGTAAAGAAGCTTGTAAGTACTAGCCTATCTATATTATTAGGGCTATTATTAAATCTAATACTCTTTATATACTAAGCGATTTTATTATTAATAAGGGGTTAGGACTTGTGTTCTCCCTTATACTAAGTGAGAAATAAATAATATAAGTTATTGGTTAAATCTATAAGGTAGTGATTCTTAAAGCATTAAAACGCCTTCTTATGGTCCTCTTTAGGGTGCTTAAATAACTAGCATCCTTCCTTACTATATACGTAGCACTTCTTTATGTAGGGAGTACCTCCTCTTCCTTATGGTTTTAAGGGGTATTAGGTCTCTTTTCTAGTCCTGTTATATCTTTGGTTAGTCTAGAATTACTCTAGGGTTATAGCTTTAGTTAGAAACTATTAATAGTTCTTTTTCTCTTCCTTAATAAAATAAAGGGTTATTCTAATCTATTTATAGAACTCTTGTAGTCTATCTAGCAGATCTATAATTACTCCTTTATACTCTAGAATACTATAATAGGCTCTAATAAGTTAATTCTAGAGTGCCCTTTTAGTTTAGCTTACTTTAGGCACTACTTATTATAAGATAGCTAGTCTTTCTATGAGTTTATTAAAGTATTTAATTATTAACTTAGTTAGGTTATTATTTGCTATTCCTTATAGGGAAGTGTTATTTTACTCTAGTAAATATCTTTGCTATATATCCTTAGTTTTAAATTATTCTCTTATATGGCTAATAAGCATAGGGAGATCTTATAGTTATCTAGGTTTAGAGAGGTAGTTTATATAGTATTATAGTGCTTTACCTTTAAGTATAACCTTAAAAGCATAACTAGCTTATTTAGGCTAAATATTAAGTAACTCGTATTTTCTATAGAATGTTTAAAGCTTTAATTTAAGGATATTATAGTTATTAGCGCTATAAAGTTATTCTTTAGGGTATACCTTAGATAGGTTAATAATCTACTTTAGTAAAGGTCTCTAGGTCTATAGGGGTCCTCTAGGTATTTCCCTTTATATCTATAAAAGGGGTAGTAGGGTCTTTAGGAAGTAAGAGGGTAGCTTTATAGGTAGCACCCTTAGGGCTTATTATTCCCTCTAATTCTCCTCTTCCTTATATTAGGAAGGAGGAATTATAGCTCTTTAAGCTATGCTAATAGGGGCACTACTAGCCCTAGATAGTATAGGTTACCTCTATTAGTAACTCTCCTACTTAGGGGTATTATTAGTAGTGTTACTAGGGTAATACTACTAACTTACCTCTAGTAAAGGTATAAGTAGGGGAGTTACCTGTGAATACTTACGAATAGTATCCTTAGGCGGTCTTAACTCTAGGTTAATTAACCTTCCTAGGGGAGATTAACTAGGCTTTCCTAGAGGGAATTAACTTAGTCTTCCTAGGGGAGTCTAGCTTGTTAATTCTTTTAATAGTAATTATACTAATAACCAGGGTGATAGGGTAGGTTACCTGGTTTTAATATTACTATTGTCTAGTAAATTATAGAAAAACTCTTTATTCTGTAAGTTCTTTTAAAAGCCTATATACTTCTTCCTAGCCTTTTTAATTTCTTTAAGAGTCTAAAATCTAAATTCTTCTTAGTTTACTACTTCTTTAAGGTTATTTACTATTTTAATACCTCTTCTAATAGTTATGTACACTCTGTTATAAAGAAGATAGTCTTAAAGTCTGTTCTATAAAAGGTCTCTTCCTTCTATAAACTTATCCCTTAACTATTTGTAGAAGTTATTACTAAATTCGGAGAATAGTGTTCTTCTAAATAGCCCTTACTTCTTATATTATTCGGTCTTTATAAGAATATAAAGACTAATTTCCTTAGGTGTTATTATCTCTTTATATTTAGAACTTCCTATTTGTTAGAGTAGTTCTTCTATAATGTGTTATTAAAGCCTTATAGAGATATAGGGGTATGGGTTAGTGTAAATAGGGGTTTTTCCTTTTTTAAGGTATTCGTTATTATCTCCTATTTTAATACCTTCTATAGTATTATTATAACTATTAGTCTCACTAGGAACTCTAAATTAACTAGAGGTCCTAGATGGTCTGGCTGTATCTAATATTCTAATTAATTAGGGGAGGCAGATCTTATGATGTAAGAAGAAAAGGGGTATAACTATAATTATGTAACGTGTTTTGGATATAAAGGATTATAAGGCGAGGTAGTTGACTTTAAATATGTAATAGAACGTATAATAAAGAAAGATAAGGGGATAGCTTAGCTACTAGCGTTAAACCTTTCTTTATTATTTCAGAGTCTATATAGATATAGATATTAATACTAAAGTAAGAAGAGAGCTATATTATACCTTTCTATTAGCATAACTTATTATTAAACATAGCCCTCCTATTTCATAGGGCAAGTCATTATTAGATAAGCTACCTCTTCTAATTGACCTTGCTAATCTGTGGTGTTTGAAGACTACGTGGTTATCTATGAAGGTAACCACTGATTAGTGTTAGATTTATAGGGTATTAAATTTAATGTAATATAGTCGTAAGCCTAAAGAATAGTATTATTATTGATTATCTATTCTAGGCTGCGTTATCTGTTGTTATAATTGATTAAGTTATAGGAAAAGAGAGGTAAAAAGCTAGAAGTTATAATATATGAAGGGAAAAGGGGTTGCGCGTTTATGTCCTTATATTTTCCTAGCTAATTAACGTGCTAGGTTATGGGTTACGTGTGGGGTCCGCGCGCGGCCCGAGCTTCTGCTAGGTAATCGCGGCTGCGACGCGCGATTGATATCACCTTTGTTCTAACACATTTAGAATCTAACTACGGAGGTCTAATTCTAACTAGAATCCATAAGGATTTGCCCTTTGGAGATTTGAAAGCTTTATTATAAGGTCTTTAAAGCACTTAATCTTTAATTTACTAGGGTTCTCTTAGATAATTATAAGTAGTTGTAATCTTCCTTATAATAAATGGTTTTTTTAATATGTATTATCTATCTTAAACTTCTACCTAATCCTATAGATAAGAGTTAGGAGATCTTAAGGGTCTCCTTAGCTTAAAAGGTTCTCTAAGAAGTACTATAAAGGTTTTCCTTTTAGTATAAACTTAAAACCATAGCCTAACTATTCTTATGTAATTCCTAGTATCTTATACTTTCTTTAATAGGTTAAGAGCTTAATGTTAAGAATATTATACTCCCTAGCGCTATATTTAATGCTCTTATTACTATAGAATTTATTAAGATTAAGTAGTTGCTTTAATAAGGGTTAGCTTATTTCCTAAGGGGGAATAGGGATAATTAAATCTTATAGAAGAGGTGCTATAGTTCTAGACTATAGAGGGGGATTATAATATTATACTATAGAAGGGGAAGTAAGGGGGGTCTAGGGTTATGGTTAAGGGCTTATAATAGGGGGATTGCCTTTGCTATTATACCTTTGCCTTATACTTAGTATACTTAGGGATTAGTGTAATAGAATTTAGGAATAGAATAGAAGTAATTATAGTAGTTAAGGGGATTAGGGATAATATAGAGTAATTAGTTACTTTAGTTAATCTCTAAAAGAAGGGATACTAATAGGAAGGAGGTCTTTATAGAAGTCCTTCTTTACTATTTACCTCTTAAAGGGGGAATACTTCCTAGTAACTTCCTATATTTCTTCTTCTTTCTAGTTATAAAATCTATTATAGTTAATAATATCTTTAAGTAAGACTACTATCTTATAGTAACTCTATAAGTCTATATAAATACTACTAAAGAAAAGAAAGTCTTAAAGACTCTTTATAGCTTTAGGATTTACTACTTAGAATATTTCTTATTTCTATTCTCTAAAGTTATTACTAAAGATAGTAGATAGGGTTTATAAGTATAGGTTCTTATATTTATAGGTTACTTTCTTAATAAGAATCTAGGCTATAAGTTCTTTAGGGGTAGTATTTACTTTAAGATTAAATAATTTCTTATTCTCTAGTGCTTATTATATAATATATTAGTGTAAATTAGGGGATATGTAGTTAAGGAGGTAAGATATAACTTATAGATTAGCTTCTCTTCTAGTATCCTTAGGGGGGAAAGTATATTTATAATTAGAGGGAATATCTTAGGCTTTAGATCCCTCTAGTTAATCTTAATGTTTTACTATAATATTAGTAGTAAATAAGGGGGTAAGGGAAATAGAGAATTAATAGAAGTCTAAAGGATTATAAGTAAAGCTATTATCTTTATCCCTTAGTAGGTTTAATTAAATAATTAAGGATAGGTTAGGTTAGTTACTAACTAGGCCTTAATTATTTAATAAACATGATTCTAAGGGTTTATTTGTGTAATAGATATGCTAATTAAATAAATAAAGATAGGTTAGGTTAGTTACTAACTAGGCCTTAATTAAGTTAATAAGCTTAGATTTAGTATAAAGCTAGTTATAGTTACTTAAGGTAAAAGGAGAGCTAGATTATACTTCTTCCTTAGTATATTTAGTATCTTAGAGTAATACTTCCTCTTTTATAAGGTAAGTCCTTAATACTAATGCCTCTTCTATAAACCTTACTAATCTATAGTATTTATAGAGATAACTACTAATTAGTATTAGTATCTATAGGATACTATTAACTTATATATAGGGTTTTTAAGGTGAACTAAAGTGTATATAATTATTATATATTTTAGTTTACTAAAGTAAGTAAAAGAGGGATTAAATAGAAGTAAAGAGGGTATATTATTTATTATAGGAAAAGGGGCCTTAATTAGGGTTATTAGCGAAGAGGCTATATGTGCTAACTCCGATCGCGGCGTGGTTAGGCTGGACATGTAGGTCCGCGATGCAACGCGCTCACCTAATCAGAGGCGCGCACCCTTGTTGATATCATGCTTGTTCTAACAACACTATACTATAAATTTATTTTCATAAACTACACTAACTACAAATACTACATTTGTAGTATTAGTAAAAATATTTATCTTAGCTTATAATATCTTTATAATAGCTTATAATAGCTTATAATAGCTTATAATAGCTTATAATAGCTTATAATAGCTTATAATAGCTTATAATAGCTTATAATAGCTTATAATAGCTTATAATAGCTTATAATAGCTTATAATAGCTTATAATAGCTTATAATAGCTTATAATAGCTTATAATAGCTTATAATAGCTTATAATAGCTTATAATAGCTTATAATAGCTTATAATAGCTTATAATAGCTTATAATAGCTTATATATTATATATCTTATATTTTTTATATAACTTAAAATATTATTAGTGTTAAAGTTTAATTAAAAATAAATAAGTAATAAATTAATAAAATATAAGTATAAGTATAAATAAGTAAATTACTATAAGAAAAGCTAGACTTTTTAATTATTTAGTATTTTAAGGTTTTTTAAAATATTGTTAGAACAAGCATGATATTAACAAGGGTGCGCGCCTCTGATTAGGTGAGCGCGTTGCATCGCGGACTCACATGTCTAGCCTAACCGCGCCGCGATTAGGGTTAGCATATGTAGCCTCTTTGCTAATAACCCTAATTAAGGCCCCTTTTCCTATAATAAAGAGCGTACCCTCTTTGCTTTTATTTAATCCCTCTTTTACTTACTTTAATAAACTAGAATATATAATAATTACATACACTTTAGTTTACCTTAAAAAACCCTATATATAAGTTAATAGTATTCTATAGATACTAATACTAATTAGTAGTTATCTCTATAAATACTATAAATTAGTAAGGTTTATAGAAGAGGTATTAGTATTAAGGACTTACCTTATAAAAGAGAAAGTGCTACTTTAAGATACTAAATATACTAAGGAAAAAGTATAATCTAGCTTTCCTTTTACCTTAAGTAACTATAACTAGCTTTATACTAAATCTAAGCTTATTAACTTAATTAAGGCCTAGTTAGTAACTAACTTAACCTATCTTTATTTAATTAATTAGCGTGTTAATTATATAAATAAACCCTTAGAGGTATGTTTATTAAATAATTAAGGCCTAGTTAGTAACTAACCTAACCTATCCTTAATTATTTAATTAAACTTACTAAGGGATAAAGATAATAGTGTTAGAACAAAGGTGATATCAATCGCGCGTCACAGCCGCAATTACCTAGCAGAAGCTTAGGCCGCGCGCGGACCCCACACGTGACCTATAACCTAGCACGTTGATTAGCTAGGAAATATAAGGATATAAACGCGCAACCCCTTTTCCCTTTATATATTATAACTTCTAGCTTTTTAGCTCTCTTTTCCTATAACTTAATGTGAGGCCCTACTCACAACACTAGCGCGCTAGCGCACCACCAGGCGGGCGCACCACGCCCTAGGGCTAGGTTCACGTGATAACTAGCGAGTCACTACCTATAAGTTAGTAACTCGCACGCACAACACACTTAGACCTAGTAAGCTTTAGTTAATATATAAACGCCCCTATACCTCTTACCTAGCTATCCCTTTATTCTTATAATTCTAAAGCTTCTCCTACTAGCTACCTAAGAGTAATATAGGGGGGAGAACAACCTAATCTACTAGAACTATACCACATATTACTTAGGATTAGCTAGATAATAGTAATACTATAGCTAGGGACATGCTATGTTCCATAACCCTATCTAAAGCTATACCCTTTACTATAGTAGTAAAAGAGGTGGTGGTTAGGGAGTGAATTACCTAGCTTAAGTAACTTAAGGAACTATAGGATTAAGAAAAGGAGCTTACTAACTTAATATAATCTTATAGAGAACTAGCAAAAAGGGGCTAAAAGGATAGTTTATCCTTAAGCCTTAGTAGCTAAGAAGTTAAGGTCTGAAATATTATAGAACTCTAATACCCTATAAACCCGTAGAAGCATAAGATATAGCTTAATAACCTTAACTATGCCTTTAAGGGGGCGAAGAAGAAGTATTACTAGGATAACTAAAAGATCCTCTTTACACTTAACTATATACATACAAACTATTAGGCCAGATAGGACCGATATATCAAAGAATAACTAGCTAATAGTTAGGATTATCCTAAGGATAACTAGGATAAGTTCTAAGACTAGACCCTTACGCTGCTTAAAGACTCCGTAAGTCATAATGCACAAATGGCTATGTAGCTAGAAAACGCGAAGTAAAAGGAGGGCTAGAGTCCTATTAAGTTTAGCATTTACTTAGATTCGCTAGAGAAACACCTAGAACGCGCTCTAGAAAAGACCTATGCTCTTATATTCTTTATAAAATTACTTCCTAACTTATAAGATTATATTAACCTACACGTGAATATTACTAGTCTAACATAAGAAGATATTATATAACTTACCTAGCGATTCTAGGAGGTAATATTAAAGAATAAGCAAAAGCTAAATAATTTAGAAGAGAAGGGGCTATATAAGGCAGCTTAATACTAAAGACATAACTCCTTATAAGGGCATTAGCTAAATAAGGACTAAAGAGATAAGGATAAGGACAAGGAAAAGACCCTAGCTACCTACCTAAATAATAATAGACTATAAGGAAGAAAATAGTGCTATAACTATAGTAGTATAGAGTATTTCTTCTATAATTATAATAAGCTAAGGAAAGACTAATAAGAAGGTTAGGAAAACTCCTAGAGGTAGAAGTAAAAGCCCTTACCTTTACCTTAGATACTAGGGTACTAGTAGGATGCTAATTCCACACACTAGTTACTATCTATAGGCATAAAGATATTAAAATAGTAGCGGATCTTAATAGTTACGCTAAGATTAACATTATAAGCGCCTAATTTACATAGACTTATAAGCTTAATTAAGCTAAGGCTATAACACCTATCTTAAAGGTAGTAGGGGCTCTAATAGTTCCCTAATATAGTGTCTATAAGGTGCCTATTTTAATTAAAGATTCACGGGGCAAAGAGAAAGACCTTAAGTTACTATATATAGCTGTTAATAGGGACCTAAGAGCAGAGGGAAGCCTTATATTAATTAGAATGCATATACTTATAAAAGAACACGTATATCTTTACTTATACTTATGAGAATAGTGGTTTAAAAAGAGAAAGGTAGCCTTTTTACTAATAACTCCCTATAAGTTTGTAAAGGTAATGCGTAATAAGATAATTATATATGCTATTATAGGCGTAATAGAAGATAAGTTTATCCCTCTTAAAGATAAAGAGGAGGCGAAAGCATATAGAACTATTAAAGATATCCTAGAGGAACTACGCAAGTTTAAAGATGTGTTTATATTAGATAAGGTAGGGAGCCTCCTATTAAAGAAGTTAACTAACTATGTGATTAATCTTGTACTAGGAGCTACACCCTTGTATAGACTAATCTATTCTCTCTCCTAAAGTAAGCTTAGAGAGCTCTAGGAATATATTAATAATAACCTAAAGAAAGGCTAGATAAGACCCTTAAAGAGCCTAGCGGGCGTGCCTATCCTATTTATACTAAAGAAGAATAAAATGCTATAGCTATGCGTTAACTATTAAGGACTTAATAAGGTAATATAAAAGAATTACTATGCTCTCCCCCTGATTTTAGAGATCCTTAATTAATGCTAAGGGGCCTGTTTCTTTTCTAAGATTAATATTAAGGACATGTACTACTGAATTTGCATTAAAGAAGGTAATGAATAGAAGATAGCTTTTTGCATATGTTATAGGCACTATAAGTACCTTGTGATGCCTTTTAGGTTAATAAATACCCTAGCTACTTTCTAGAGTTATATTTATAAAGCGCTATATAGGCTAGTTAATACTATTTGTGTGGTGTATCTAGATAATATCTTGATTTTCTTTAAGATAAAGAAGGAGCACACTGAATATATTAAGTAAGTCCTTAAATATATAAGGTTAGCGGAGTTATATATAAAACCCTCTAAGTGCTCTTTCTATAAGGAATTAGTAGAATTCCTAGGGTTTATTCTCTCTATTAATAGGATATTAATGGATACTTGCTGGGTTAATATAATTAGAGAATAGAAGGAGCTAATAAGTTTTAAGGATATATAGTTGTTTCTTAGGTTCTATAACTTTTACTAATAGTTTATCTATAGATACTCTGGAATTATAGCACCTCTTTACGCGTTAATAAAGGGTAGTTAAAATAGCACCTAGACTAGGAGGTTTATATTTAGAGAAAAGGAGCGGTTAGCATTTAACTAGCTAAAAGATGCCTTTTAGCAAGCGCTTCTACTCTAATACTATAACCTAAGTTAGGTAGTGTGTATTAAGATAGATGCCTTGATTTTCGTAATAGTAGGAATCCTGTCTTAGCAAGATAATAAGGGCTGTTAGCATCTAGTGGCCTTTTAGTTAAGGAAGTTTATAGACGCTAAACGTAACTATAGCATAGCTAATTAAGAGCTGCTTACTATAGTAAAGTTATTTAAACACTAGTAATATTATATTAAAGGCGTGGAGATACCTGTGAAGGTCCTATTAGACTATTATAACCTGTAGACCTTTATAAGGCAGTAGAAGCTAAATGGAAGATAGGTATAATAGTGTATGTTCCTCTACCCTTTCTATTTTATAATTAAGTATAGACTAGGGAAAAGCAACCTTGCGGATACACTGTTAAGAAAGTCTAATTATAAGGGCGAACCTATGTTAAATAGGGCACTCCTACTAGAGCTTTAAAGAAAGATAGTAAATATCTTTATAGCAGAAGAAGAAGTACTAATATATTAAAGAAGTTATAGCATAATGCTAGTCTTAGAACCTACTAAGGTAAGAGTGGCCTAGGTGGAAGGCTAGTTAGCCGTTGTAGATCTAGTAATAGGTTAGCTAAATAAGGGTGATTTTAAGGAGAAGGTAGTGTGTGTTTAAGACATTAGCATAGTATAAGTAATTTAGGGGGCTATTATGTCACTAAATCCTTACTAATCCGCGGTAAATAAACTATTAGTATAACTACTATAGAAGGCATAGGACTAAGATTTAGATTTGTAAAAGCGTGGAGGTAAGGTTAACTCCTAAGTAAAAGGGAGGGGAAAAGCTAGTCTATGGTTGCGTAGCGTAAGGGGCCTCCTAATGTATAAAGACTAGGTAGTTATTCCGCGGGAGCCTATCTTATAATAGGAGCTTCTATAGCTACACTATAATAATTTGTTAGTAAGTTACTTTAGGACTAAACGCACTCTAAAGCTACTAAAACATTACTATTAGTAGCTAGTAATAAGTAAAGCTATTTTAGACTATATGTCTAGCTGCGGAGTATACTAGCATGTTATAGTAAGATAGCACTGCCCCTATAGAAGCCTCGAATTACTACTAATACTAAGGCAACTATAGGCGGAGATCTTAATAGACTTTATTATAGGTTTGCTATAGGTGTGGCTAGGCAAGCAAGAAACTAATATAATCCTAGTGATTATAGACTGATTTACTAAGTACTCTATCTTCCTTCTTATAAAGACTATAATTAATGTAGCTAAATTAGTAAAGTTATTCTATAAGGAGATTAAGCTATGATTTAGAGCGCTAGAGGGCATTGTGTCTAATAGAGGTTTAGTATTTACAAGCTAATTCTAGTTAGAGGTATGTTACTAGTTATATGTGAAGCGGAGGCTTTTAATAGCGTTTCACCCCTAAACTGATAGGTAGATAGAGAGGATAAATTAGGTGCTTAAGCATTACTTATAATATTTTATTAAAGAGAACTAATAACTATAGCTAAAGCTACTCCTAATAGCCTAATTTGCGTGTAATAATACTATTAATAGGATAATAGGCTACTCCCCTAATTACGCTCTTATAGGCTATTTGCCTAAGTTCCGCCTTGCTCTTAAGGGTAAGAGCATAAAGGGGGAGGTCCTAGAGGCTTACGCGTGTATTAAAAAGCTATATAAGGTTAGGGAGAAACTAGCGTATAACTAGGTAAGGGCCACTAAAGCGTAGGCAAAGTACTATAACTAGAGATATTAGCTAATAACCTTAAAAAAAGGAGACTTAGTACTACTATTAGCAAAAAACATTAGGCTTAAGGACGCGAAATAGAAGCTAAACCTAAGATTTATTAGGCTGTTTTGGATACTTAACGCTATAGGTAAATAAGCATACTAACTAGCGCTACCTAATAAGTATAGCTAACTACATAACGTGTTCCACGTTAGCCTATTAGAGCCATGGAATTGCTAGGAAGACACCCTAGACGAGGACATGCTAATGCTAGACCTTAAAGATAATAATAATAAGTTTAAAGTCGAAGAAGTTAGGGATTATAGGAAGACGCATAAAGGTAATAAATACCTAGTAAAATAGAGAGGCTAGCTAAGCAAATATAATTAATAGGTAGCGTTAGAAGATATAGAAGGCGCTTAACGCGTAATTTGAGCTTTCTATTAAAGCAAAATAAGTAGAAAGCATAGCAAGATGTAATTAAGTCACAAGTAATAAGGGACAAGGTAATTACAAAAAAGGCCTAGCCTCGCTAGCTACTATCACACTCTAATTAAAACCCTTATTAAACTATCTACCAAATAACAAAAGAAAAGATACCTATAAGGAGGGGAGTCTCACGGGAAACCCTTCTATGGTTGCCCCCTTATACGTCAAAACGACGCTATTATAAAGGAGGTACTTAGCGCTCTTACTCTTATCCTCCTGAACCGCCACCTCTATTACCTAGAAAAACCAATGCTTCGCCACCCCCTAGGGTATAAATCCTGGATTGTAATATCGCAGCCATAAAGTCATTTTTCTCTTCTAGGAATTATAATATGTGGCGTAGTTTAGCTAAAAAAGTTAGTAAATAGGTAGCAAAGGAGGAGTAATAACTTATAATCCCTAGGGCAGGGGCAGGATATATAGTAACTAAAAGTTACTAGCGCGAAATAATATACTAATTATACGCGGCTAAAGCGGCCTACCTAGGGAGTAAGCAAAGGTCTGGAGAACATATAATAAAACATACCTAATGGACCTTAGTAGCCCTAGTTAAACCAAAGGAAACATAATAAGCTATGTTAGCGTAATTAAACCCTAAAATAAGGTTTAGATAATAAGTGCTAAAACAGTAGCGAGTTGCCTTAGAAAACATACAATCATTAGGGTTATTAGGGTCCTAATCGCTTAGGGCATCTATTAAAGTTTTTACCTAATTAAGGGTAGTAAGAAGATCTAGAAAATCCCCTTGTATAGTTAGTATTACCTAGAGAGACATAGGCAATTAGGGACTAAAAGAGTAGAGAATATAATATACTTACTACCTCATAAGTATTACTACGTTTAACACACTAGATATAATGCTTTAAATGTTTCCCTTTAATAATAGCGGTTAGTACGCTAGGGAATTAATAGTTAATCTAAGGGATATTAGGCTTAGCTAGAGGATTCTTCTTAAAGTCCGCGCAACCTATGTGTAGATAATACATATAGGAACATCCTCTTAAATAAATATTAGGGATAGCCATAACAATAATACTCTTAACGCTTTCCCTATCTAATTCTATTCTAATAATAAGGCAAGTGGTAAAGGTAAAGTTATAGTAACTAATAATGTAATAGTATTTAGGGAAAAGTTTGCTATAGATAAGAAAGGGAAAAGTTAGTAATATAATAGGGAGTCGCAGGTGAATTTGTACTTAAACACTAATATTATTTATTATTATTTTAGTATAGCTACTACTTAGCAAATAGCTGTATAGTACCTACCAAAAGCCGTTCAGGAGCCTAGCTAAAAGTAGGGGGGTAATTATAAGGCCTTACTTATAATACTAGCGTGCTAGCGTACCACTAGGCGGGCGCACCACGCCCTAGGGCTAGGTTCATGTAATAACTAGCAAGTCACTACCTATAAGTTAGCGACTCGCACGCATAACACACTTAGACCTAGCAAGCTTCAGTCAATATACGAACGCCCCCATACCTCTTGCCTAGCTATCCCTTTGTTCTTACACTTAATTAATTATAATAACAGACAACGCAGCCTAGAATAGATAATTAATAATAATACTATTCTTTAGGCTTACAACTATATTATATTAAATTTAATACCCTGTGAATCTAACACTAATTAGTAGTTACCTTTATAGATAACCACGTAGTCTTTAAACACCGTAGATTAGCAAGGTTAATTAGAAGAGGTAGCTTATCTAATAATAACTTACCTTATAAAATAGGAGAGCTATGTTTAATAATAAGTTATACTAATAGAAAGGTATAATATAGCTCTCTTCTTACTTTAGTATTAATATCTATATCTATATAGACTCTAAAATAACAAAGAAAGGTTTAACACTAGTAGCTAAGCTATCCCTTTATCTTTCTTTATTATACATTCTATTACGCATTTAAAGTTAACTACCTTGCCTCGCGATTCTTTACATCCAAAACACATTACATAATCATAGCTATACCCTTTTTCTTCTCACATTATAAGATCTGCCTCCCTTAATTAATTATAATATTAGATACACCTAGACTATCTAGGACCTCTAGTTAATTCAGAGTTCCTAGCAAGACTAATAACTATAATAATACTATAGAAGGCGTTAAAACAGGAGATAACAATAAATACCTTAACAAAGGAAAAACCCTTATTTACACTAACCTATACCCCTATATCTCTATAAGGCTTTAATAATATATTACAAAAGAATTACTCTAATAAATAGGAAGTTCTAAATATAAAGAGATAACAATACCTAAGGAAATCAGTCTCTATATCCTTATAAAGACTAAATAATATAAGGAGTAAGGGTTATTTAAAAGAACACTATTCTCTAAATTTAGTAATAACTTCTATAAATAGTTAAGGGAGAAGTTTATAAAAAGGAGAGACCTTTTATAGAATAGACTTTAAGACTATCTTCTTTATAATAAAGTATATATAACTATTAGAAAAGGCACTAAGATAGTAAATAACCTTAAAGAAGTAGTAAACTAAGAAAAATTCTAATTTTAGACTCTTAAAGAAATTAAAGAGACTAGGAAGAAGTATATAGGCTTCTAAAAGAACCTACAAAATAAAGAGTTCTTCTATAATCTACTAGATAACAGTAATATTAGAACTAGGCAACCTACCTCATTACCCTAGTTATTAGTATAATTACTATTAAAAGGATTAATAAGCTAGACTCCCCTAGGAAGACTAAGTTAATCCTCTCTAGAAAGGCCTAGTTAATCTCCCCTAGGAAGATTAATTAACCTAGAGTTAAGACCGCCTAAGGATACTATTCACAAGCATTTATAGGTAACTCCCCTACCTATACCTTTACTAGAGGCAAGTTAGCAGTATTACCCTAGTAACACTACTAATAATACCCCTAAGTAGGAGAGTTACTAATAGAGGTAACCTATACTATCTAGGGCTAGTAGTACCCCTATTAGCATAGCTTAAAAAGCTATAATTCCTCCTCCCTAATATAAGGAAGAGGAGGATTAGAGGGAATAATAAGCCCTAAGGGTACTACCTATAAAGCCGCCCTCTTACTTCCTAAAAACCCTACTACCCCTTCTATAGATATAGAGGGAAATACCTAGAGAACCCCTATAGACCTAGAGACCTTTACTAAAGCAGATTATTAACCTATCTAAGGTATACCCTAAAGAATAACTCTATAGCGCTAATAACTATAATATCCTTAAATTAAAGCTTTAAATATTCTATAGAAAGTATAAGTTACTTAATATCTAGTATAAATAAGCTAGTTATACTTTTAAGGTTATACTTAAAGGTAAAGCACTATAATACTATATAGACTACCTCTCTAAACCTAGATAACTATAAGATCTCCTTATACTTATTAGCTATATAAGAGAATAATTTAAAACTAAGGATATATAGTAAAGATATCTACTAGAGTAAAATAATACTTCCCTACAAGGAATAGCAAATAATAACCTAAGTAAGTTAATAATTAAATACTTTAATAAACTTATAGAAAGACTAGCTATCTTATAATAAGTAGTGCCTAAAGTAGGCTAAACTAAAAGGGCACTCTAGAATTAACTTATTAGAGCCTATTATAGTATTCTAGAGTGTAGAGGAGCAATTATAGATTTGCTAGATAGACTATAAGAGTTCTATAAATAGATTAGAATAACCCTTTATCTTATTAAGGAAGAGAAGAAAAACCATTAATAGTTCCTAACTAAAGCTATAACCCTAGAGTAATTCTAGACTAACTAAAGATATAATAGGAATAGAAAAGAGACCTAATACCCCTTAAAACTATAAGGAAGAGGAGGTACTCCTTACATAAAGAAGTACTATATATATAGTAAGGAAGGATACTAGTTATCTAAGCACCCTAAAGAGGACTATAAGAAGGCGTTTTAACGCTTTAAGAATTACTACCTTATAGATTTAACTAATAACTTATATTATTTATTCCTTACTTAGTATAAGGGAGAACATAAGTCCTAACCCCTTATTAATAATAAAATTGCTTAGTACATGAAGAGCATTGGATTTAATAATAGCCCTAATAATATAGATAGGCTAGTACCTATAAGCTTCTTTACGCATAGAATGTAGATTAATGGCAAGAGAATAGTTTAATTCCTAATAAGGCAAGTGGCTTATTATAGTCTAAGTAAAGAAAACCCCTTTTAGTAGGAACTTGTAAATAAAGCCCTAGTAATATTTATATTAGAAGATCGCTATTCCTATGCGATATTCTAAGGGATTATGCCTAATACAGGAGCTGTGAAATTCTTTACAGCAGGGCACCCTTAATTTCTTACTTTATAACATTAGATACTTATATTACAGCTTAATGAATTAATAGAGAAGAAGGCATTAGTTAGATTTAGCGTGGGAGACCTAATTATCGCGCTTAGAGCGGCTAATATACTTACTCCCTTTAGAAATATTCTCTTTTAGGTTATCCCTATAAACACCCTATTTCTCTTATCCCTTAATAATATAGACTGTCTAAAGATTAACTTTAATATCTCTAAGAACACGCTATAATAAGGAAACATTAAAGTCCCTATTATATGTAAATAGGGCTACGCCTAGATGCTTCTTATATAGAAAGAAGAAGTAGTTACTTAGAGCTACCTTATAGAAGGCAAGCTACAGTAATTATACCGCCGCTTTAGATATCTATTAATCTAACGTTTACATAAGGTTCTTTATAAATCAGGGCATAATATTAATATTAAAGCTATTAGGAAACTAATAAGAATTTACTACTAATACTAAATACATATAAATAGCCCTAATTACTTTAAGTTTACCCTTAAGGATAAGTGTAGCTTTAATTATAAAGTAATAGTAAATATTTTCTATCTAGATAGTAACCGCCCTACACTCTATGCTATAGATATGGCTATAGCGTTTAACGCAGCGAAATTTCTTAATAATATCTCTATAAAAACGACCTAGGAAGCCCTCTAAATATGCTAGATTAATGCTTACCTAGGCCCCCTAGACTTTATTATCACAGACGCTAGAATAAACTTCCACGGTGATGAATTCAGATAATTCGTAGCTTCGATGTTAATTTTGATTAAGGAAGTCCCTGTTAAGGCACACCATAGCATAGGGAAGGTCGAAAGGTATCATAGGCCGCTCCGAAGAGCCTATGATATAATTAGACGCGAATGTCATACAAACGCCAAGAACTCTGCGAGATCCAATGGATTAACGGAGAGGACAACCTAGCTAATGCCTTCACAAAGGCATCACCTAATAAGGCCCTTAAGAGCTTTATCTTAACTAACCAGATAACTATCCAGATAGAGGGATAGGTTACCCGCGTGTAACACACGCGTGGTAAGAGAAAAAGGTAATCCTCTAGGAGAATAGCTATAGGGATAAGACAGCAATACGCGAGGGATCTATGCCCTTATAGTTAATATCCCTAGCGGCCACAACCACGCTAGCCCACTAGGCCCTCCTAGTGGACTATAGAAATTAATAGCGATGTGTAGGAGGATAAAGGTGTTGCTAAGGAGGAGGAAGATATTATATACACGCTAAGGTGCGGTATATATATTATTTTAAGGAAAAGAAGGGATTCAAAAGGACCTACTTATCCTTACATAGGCTTACAAGCTAAGTAAGATTATTATTTCCCTTTTATTAGTAACTATACGCCTAGATAGGCTATAAGTTCTTTTCCTTACATCCCCTATTAATCACATTCTTAATCTATCTTTCTTTTTCATTTCTACGATTAATATCGCGTGTTAATAATTATATTAAAAGAGAGAAGTTCTAGTATTAGAATAAAGGTAATATTAATCACATATCGTAGCTATAATTACCTAGTAGAAGCTTGGGCTGCGCGCGGACCCCACACGTGACCCATAACCTAGCATGTTAATTAGCTAGGAAATGTGGGGACACAAACGCGTAACCCCTTTTCCCTTTATATATCATAACTTCTAGCTTTTTACCTCTCTTTTCCTACAACTTAATCAATTATAACAACAGATAACGCAGCCTAGAATAGATAATCGATAATGATACTATTCTTCGGGCTCACGACTGTATTACATTGAATTCAATACCCTGTGAATCCAACAAATAGCTTTACTTATAATTCTTTAGATTTCTATTAATTCTCTATTTCCCTTACCCCCTTATTTACTACTAATATTATAGTAAAACATTAAGATTAACTAGAGGGATCTAGAGCCTAAGATATTCCCTCTAATTATAAACATACCTTTCTCCCTAAGAATACTAGAAGAGAAGCTAATCTATAAGTTATATCTTACCTCCTTAACTATATATTCCCTAATTTATACTAATATATTATATAATAAGCACTAGAGAATAAGAAATTATTTAATCTTAAAGTAAATATTACCCCTAAAGAACTTATAGCCTAAATTCTTATTAAGAAAGTAACCTATAAATATAAAAACCTATACTTATAAACCCTATTTACTATCTTTAGTAATAACTTTAGAGAATAGAAATAAGAAATATTCTAAGTAGTAAATCCTAAAGCTATAAAGAGTCTTTAAGACTTTCTTTTCTTTAGTAGTATTTATATAGACTTATAGAGTTACTATAAGATAGTAGTCTTACTTAAAGATATTATTAACTATAATAAATTTTATAACTAGAAAGAAAAAGAAATATAGGAAGTTACTAGGAAGTATTCCCCCTTTAAGAGGTAAATAGCAAAGAAGGACTTCTATAAAGACCTCCTTCCTATTAGTATCCCTTCTTTTAGAGATTAACTAAAGTAACTAATTACTCTACGTTATCCCTAATCCCCTTAACCACCGTAATTACTCCTGTTCTGTTCCTAGATTCCGTTACACTAATCCCTAAGCATGCCAAGTGTGAGGCAAAGGCGCAATAGCAGAGGCAATCCCCCTATTACAAGACGCCTCCCCACAGCCTGTGGCCACCCCTCCTGCCAATCCCCCGAGGCAAGGACCTAGAAGACCTTGGAAGAACCCCCCTATTATTATATCTAATATTAATTATGCAGATTAAATAAAAGACAAGACTAATGTCTTTCTATTAGCTAAGGAAAGCTCTAACCTTAAGCTTATAATCTAATTACGTAAGGAAGGAATTATTAAGACCCCTAGTAAACCCTTTAAGCTATTTACTAAAGCTAAGATTAATTCTCTAATTAAATAAGGTGTGTTTAAATTTATTAAGTATGATAAAAGAGAGCATAGTAGAGTTTAAATTTTTAATTCCTATATTATTAATAAGGTAAAGGGTAAGATAACGGATCTGTATAAGAAGTTAAGGCTTATAATCTAAGGTTATAGTAATAAGGAGAAGCTAGTAATTCTTAATAGGCCCTGATAATCTAGTGAGCTAGCTAGTGATTAATCCTTATGATAGCACCTGCGTTGTTATTACTAGGCCTTATTCTCTGGCTTCGTAATATTATATAGGCTTATATGCAAGTATAAACGCTTCTTAGTTATATAATCCTAGCCTAAATCCCTATTTAAATCTATTACCTATACCCTATAGGCATAATAATATAATGTGAGGCCCCACTCACAACACGGGTGCACCCCGCCAGCGCACCACGCTGTAGGGCTAGGTCCACGTGACACTAGCGAGCCACTAGCTATAAGTCAGCGACTCGCACGCATAACACACTTAGACCTAGCAAGCTTCAGTCAATATACGAACGCCCCCATACCTCTTGCCTAGCTATCCCTTTGTTCTCACATATAAGTAATTAAGCCTCTATATAGTATTGCAAAAGCTAGCACCTACTAGTAGGTAATGTATTATTGTTACTATAGAGAAATACTCTAGATAATAACCTTTACGTTTAACCTATGCCTGCTTGTAATAATAAAGGAAAACCTAACCTTTGCGTGTATAGGGATATAAACTAATAATATAATTAGACTATCTAACTATAAGTTCTCTTAATAAGAGGAAGATTAATTAAAAGCTATTTCTTTTGCTACTAAACTAAAGCAAATCCTTTCTATAGGGAACTTACTAACCTTTAATAGTAGTATTATTACTCTTAAAAATAATATAATTACGCTAAGGTAAAAGGGCTAGAGTAGAAAGCTTTAGTTAATCCCACTAACTAATTTAAAATAAGTATATATAGAATAATAAGCTTAAGGCATATATATTACCTTAATTTGCTAACCTAAAGCTTGCTTTAACCTCTTTATTACTATATAACACTAAGAGCTATTACCTTAAGATATAAAGAGCCTAAACTAATGGATTTAATAGTAAATTAATAATCTAAGCTAAGGATTAAGGTTTATACTATTTAATCTTAAGAAAGTAAAGCTTTTTATATTTATAAATAGATTATTTGCTAATAACTAGGACCTTACTTCCTAGCTAGGCTATATGCTTATCCTAGCTAGTAAAGTCTAAGAGAAAAGCACCTTTATAATCTAAGGTAATATTATATATTATAGCTTTACTAAGAGCAAGAGAGTTATAAGAAGTGTGCTTACCTCTAAGATTTATAGTATAGTTACTAGTGCTAATATAGCTCACGTAGTCTTAATAACGCTTAGGTTAATCACCTATTAATTAAACTTCCCTATAATTCCTATTATTATCTATACTAATTTATACTTTTTATATAAATACCTTATTAAGCTTAGTACTATAAAGGAGAAGCATCTTATAATTAACATTATAGCCCTTTGTTAATTATATAAGTAATAAGAGATCTATAAGATTAGATAGATTAATAGGAATAATAACCTTACTAATGTATTTATAAAGGTATTACTAAATAAGGTATTTAAGAGGTTTATCACAAGTAATAAGGCGACTATTAGGATAGAAGGGTAGGTTACGTAATTATAACATTTGTGTTAATCTAATAAGATTAAAGGTATTAAGAATTAGGCTTACTTATCCTTATATAGGCTTATAAATTAGATTTTATTATTTATTATACCCCTTCCCCTTACCCTTTTCTTATAATATTATTTACAATTATTTAATCTTATTTATTCCTTAATTCCTATTTACTTCTCTTATTAATATTATATGTTAATAATTATGTTAAAGAGAGAGAGTTTCTAGTGTTAGAATAAGCATAATATTAATAAGGGTACGTGCCTCTAATTAGGTAAGCGTGTTATATTATAGACTTACATGTCTAGCCTAACCACGCCGCAATTAGGGTTAGTATATATGGCCTCTTTGCTAATAACCCTAATTAAGGCCCCTTTTCCTATAATAAAGAGCGCACCCTCTTTGCTTCTATTTAATCCCTCTTTTACTTACTTTAATAGACTAGAATATATAATAATTATATGCACTTTAGTCCACCCCAAAAAACCCTACGCGTAGGTTAATGGTATCCTGTAGATACTAACAAATATTAATAAAATAAAATAACTTTCTTTTTTATATTTTTAAATATTATAATAAAAGTAATTATAGTATATAAAATAAAAGTAAGTCCTAGTAATATATCTTAAAATAGGTTTAACTAACTATTATAAAGCTTATTAAAGTTAATATAGTTATTAAAGTAATTATAGTATATAAAATAAAAGTAAGTCTTAGTATTATATCTTAAAATAGGTTATTATAGTTATAATAAAGCTTATTAGAGTTATTATAGTTATTAAAATAGTTATAATATATAAAATAAAAGTAGGTCTTAGTTTATATCTTAAAATAAGTTTAACTAACTTGTTGGAACAAAGGTAATATCAATCGCGCGTCGCAGCCGCAATTACCTGGCAGAAGCTCGGGCCGCGCGCGGACCCCACACGTAACCTATAACCTAGCATATTAATTAGCTAGGAAATGTAGGGACATAAACGCGTAACCTCTTTTCCCTTTATGTATTATAACTTCTAGCTTTTTACCTCTCTTTTCCTATAACTTAATTAATTATGATAATAGATAACGTAGCCTAGAATAGATAATCAATGATAATACTATTCTTCGGGCTTATAACTGTATTATATTGAATTTAATACCCTGTGAATCTAACACTAATTAGTAGTTACCTTCATAAATAACCACGTAGTCTTTGAACACCGTAGATTAGTAAGGTTAATTAGAAGAGGCAGCTTATCTAATAATAACTTGCCCTATGTAATAGGAGGGCTACGTTTAATAATAAGTTATGCTAATAGAAAGGTATAATATAGCTCTCTTCTTACTTTAGTATTAATATCTATATCTATATGGACTCTAAAATAATAAAGAAAGGTTTAATGCTAGTAGCTAAGCTATCCCCTTATCTTTCTTTATTATGCGTTCTATTACGCATTTAAAGTTAACTGCCTTACCTTGCGATCCTTTATATCTAAAACATATTATATAATTATAGTTATACCCCTTTTCTTCTTATATTATAAGATTTGCCTCCTCTAATTAATTAGAATGTTAGATGTAGCTAGACTGTCTAGGATCTCTAGTTAATTTAGAGTTCCTAGTAAGACTAATAGTTATAATAATACTATAGAAGGTATTAAAATAGGAGATAATAATAAATACCTTAAAAAAGGAAAAACCCCTGTTTACACTAACCTATACCCCTATATCTCTATAAGGCTTTAATAATATATTATAGAAAAACTACTCTAATAAATAGGAAGTTCTAAATATAAAGAGATAATAATACCTAAGGAAATAAGTCTTTATATTCTTATAAAGACTAAATAATATAAGGAGCGAGGGTTATTTAGAAGAATACTATTCTCCGAATTTAGTAATAACTTCTACGAATAGTTAAGGGATAAGTTTGTAGAAGGAAGAGACCTTTTATAGAATAGACTTTAAGACTATCTTCTTTATAATAAAGTGTATATAACTATTAGAAGAGGTACTAAGATAGTAAATAACCTTAAAGAAGTAGTAAACTAAGAAGAATTTAGATTTTAGACTCTTAAAGAAATTAAAGAGGCTAGGAAGAAGTATATAGGCTTCTAAAAAAACCTATAGAATAAAGAGTTCTTCTATGATTTACTAGATAATAGTAATGTTAGAACTAGGTAACCTACCCTGTTACCCTGTTTATTAGTATAATTACTATTAAAAGGATTAATAAGCTAGACTCCCCTAGGAAAACTAAGTTAATCCCCTCTAGGAAGGCCTAGCTAATCTCCCCTAGGAAAGTTAATTAACCTAGAGTTAAGACCGCCTAAGGATACTATTTGTAAGCATTCGCAAGTAACTCCCTTGCTTATACCTTTACTAGAGGTAAGTTAGTAGTATTACCCTATTAACACTACTAATAATGCCCCTAAGTAGGAGAGTTACTAATAGAGGTAACCTATGCTATCTAGGGCTAGTAATGCCCCTATTAGCATAGCTTAAAGAGCTATAATTCCTCCTTCCTAATATAAGGAAGAGGAGGATTAGAGGGAATAATAAGCCCTAAGGGTGCTACCTATAAAGCTACCCTCTTACTTCCTAAAGACCTTACTACCCCTTCTATAGATATAAAGGGAAATACCTAGAGGACCCTTATAGACTTAGAGACCTTTGCTAAAGTAAATTATTAACCTATCTAAGGTATACCCTAAAGAGTAACTTTATAGCGCTAATAACTATAATATTCTTAAATTAAAGCTTTAAATATTCCATAGGAAGTATAAGTTACTTAATATCTAGCCTAAATAAGCTAGTTATGCTTTTAAGGTTATACTTAAAGGTAAAGCACTATAATACTATATAGACCACCTCTCTAAACCTAGATAACTATAAGATCTCCTTATGCTTATTAGCTGTATAAGAGAATAATTTAAAACTAAGGATATATAGCAAAGATATCTACTAGAGTGAAATAATACTTCCCTACGAGGAATGGCAAATAATAACCTAAGTAAGTTAATAATTAAATGCTTTAATAAACTTATAGAAAGACTAGCTATCTTGTAATAAGTAGTGCCTAAAGTAGGCTAAACTAAAAGGGCACTCTAGAATTAACTTATTAGAGCCTATTATAGTATTCTAGAGTGTAAAGGAGTAATTATAGATCCGCTAGATAGACTATAAGAGTTCTATGAATAGATTAGAATGACCCTTTATCTTATTAAGGAAAAGAAGAAAAACTATTAATAGTTCCTAACTAAAGCTATAACCCTAGAGTAATTCTAGACTAACTAAAGATATAATAGGAATAGAAAAGAGACCTAATACCCCTTAAAACTATAAGGAAGAGAAGGTACTCCCCGCATAAAGAAGTGCTATATATATAGCAAGGAAGGATATTAGTTATCTAAGCACCCTAAAGAGGACTATAAGAAGGCGTTTTAATACTTTAAGAATCACTACCTTACGGATTTAACTAATAACTTATATTATTTATTTCTTACTTAGTATAAGGGAGAACGCAAGTCCTAACCCCCTGTTAATAACAAAATCGCTTAGTATATAAAGAGCATTAGATTTAATGACAGCCTTAATAATATAGATAGGCTAGTACCTATAAGCTTCTTCACTCACGGAACCTAGATTAATGGCAAAAGAACGGTTTAATTCCTAATAAGGTAAGTAGCTTATTATAGTCTAAGTAAAGAAGACCCCTTTTAGCAGGAACTTATAAATAAAGCCCTAGTAATATTTATATTAGAAGATTGCTATTCCTATGTAATATTCTAAGGGATTATGCCTGACACAGGAGCCGTAAAGTTCTCTACAGCAGGGCACCCTTAATTTCTTGCTTTATAACATTAGATACCTATATTATAGCTTAATAAATTAACAGAGAAGAAGGCATTAGTTAGATTCAGCGTAGGAGACCTAATTATCGCGCTTAGAGTGGCTAATATGCCTACTCCCTTTAGAAATATCCTCTTTTAGGTTATCCTTACAAACACTCTATTTCTTTTATCCCTTAATAATATAAACTATCTAAAGATTAATTTTAATATCTTTAAGAACACACTATAACAAGGAAACATTAAAGTCCCTGTTATATATAAATAGGGCTACGCCTAGATACTTCTTATATAGAAAGAAGAAGTAGTTGCTTAGAGCCACCTTATAGAAGGCAAGCTACGGTAATTACATTACCGCTTTAGATATCTATTAATCTAATATCTACATAAGGTTCTCTGTAAATTAGGGCATAATATTAATATTAAAGCTATTAGGAAGCTAATAAGAATCTACTACTAATGCTAAATGCATGTAGATAGCCCTAATTGCTTTAAGTTTACTCTTAAGGATAAGTATAGCTTTAATTATAAAGTAATAGTAAATATCTTCTACCTAGATGGCAACCGCCCTATACTCTACGCTATAGATATAGCTATAGTGTTTAACGTAGCGAAATTCCTTAATAATATCTTTACGAAAATAACCTAGGAAGCTCTCTAAATATGCTGGATTAATGCTTACCTAGGCCCCCTAGACTTTATTATTATAGACGCTAGAACAAACTTCTATAGTAATAAATTTAGATAATTTATAGCTTTAATATTAATTTTGATTAAGGAAGTCCCTATTAAGGCACACTATAGTATAGGGAAGGTTAAAAGGTATTATAAGCCGCTCTAAAGAGCCTATAATATAATTAGATGTAAATGCCTTATAATGCCGGAACCTATTGCCCTTTAAATAGCAATTAAGGCCCTAAATAATACCGCAGGCCCTAATAGCCTTATCCTAACCCTCCTTATCTTTAGAGCCTACCTATATATAACAAATAAGTCCTTACTATTACCTAATATTATATAGCATGTAATTATAGTATAGAAGGCTACTAAAGAAATTAAGAGACTTTACGCTATCTAGAAGGTTAATAAGGCCCTTACTAAACGTAATAGCCTAGACACCTTAAAGACCCTTAGCCTGCTACTTAGATTAAAGGTTAAGGTCTAGCAAGAAAGTAAGGGATAGGCAAGTCTATATAAGCTACTAGTAATTACTAGAGAAAGCTATACACTTAATATACCTAGAGGCCTAAAGACCTTTAGGTTAACATCTATTAAGCCTTACTATAATAATCCTAGTGTAAAGAAGATAGCAGAGCCTAGTAAAGAGGAAGGAGAAAAAGGGTAAGAGGCCTATAATAAGAATATAGTACTACTAATACTATTAAGGTAAGGATGCGAAAGGCTATAGAAAAACCCTCCTATAATGCCTTAAGGTGCTAATACCTTCCTATTAGTAAAAGAATATAGTAACCTAGCTCTTATAATTAAGCTATATAAGGAAGGAATTATTAAGACCCTAGGCAAACCATTTAAGCTATTAATAAAAGCAGAGATTAACGCTTTAATTAAGTAAGGTGTATTTAAATTCATTATATTTAATAAGGAAGAATATAGTAGGATTCGAATCTTTAATTCCTGAATTATTAATAAGATCAAAGGCAAGATAATAGAACCCTACGAAAAGTCACGCCTTATAATCTAAGGGTGTAAGGATAAAGGGAAACAGGCTATTCTCACATAGGCCCTAATAATTTAACACGTAAGCTAATGTCTTATCCTTATAATAGCCCTATTAGTAAGATTAAGGAAATTCCTTATCTAGCTAAGAGATATCTATTAGGCTTATATACAAGCCTATATATTACTAGAGCAGCTAATCCTAGCACGCTTACTAATTCAGATATAGTATCTTTACCTGCCTAGTATAATCTTAAGGGTTATAAAACCCCTCTATAGGCTTGCAGAGGCAGGAATATACTAGTAGGTTATGTATTATAAGCATTATAGAGAGAACCTCTAGATAGAAACCTCTATATATAATCCTTACCTGCTTATAACTATAAAGGAAAGCCCTAACTTTACCTATATTAGAATATAAACTAATAATATAATTAGCCTCTTAGATAAGAAGTTCTCTAAGAAGGAAGAGACCTAGCTTACTATAGTAAGCTTTAATATAAAGCTAAAGCAATTCCTAACTTAGGACTGCTCTCTTATATTTAATAGTAGCATTATCTTACTAGAGAATAATACTATTAAGATCTAGTAGAAAGGGCAAAGTAATAAGTTAGAGTTAGTTTTAATAACTAACTTAAAGCGCAAATACATTAAGCAGAGGGCCTAAGGCGCTTACATTACCTTAATCTACTAACTAGAGGCTTGCTTTAACCTATCTATTACTATATAACACTAGGAGCTAACCCTAGAGGATATAAAAGCCCTTAATTACTACCTAAAGTGGCAGATAGATTACCTAGAGAGAGGTCTAATGTTTATCCTAATTAACCTTAAGAAGATAAAGCTCTTTGCCTTTATAGATAAATCCTTTACTAATAACTAGGACCTATCCTTATAACTAGGATATATACTTATCCTAGTAAATAAAGACTACACTAATAGCAAGTTTATAATTAAAGGTAATATTATACACTTTAGCTTAATAAAGAGCAAGAGAGTTATGTAAAGCGTGCTTGCCTTAGAAGTCTATAGTATGGTAGCTAGTGTTAATATAGCTTACGTAATTATAACTACCCTAAACTTAGTTACTAACTAACTAAAGCTCCTGAAGATCCTAGTTATTACATATATAGATTTATACTCCTTATATAAGTGCCTTATTAAACTTAGTATAATAAAGAAGAAACGCCTAATAATTAATATTATAGCCCTTTAATAGTTATATAAACGCTAAGAACTCTACGAGATCTAATAGATTAATAGAGAGGATAACCTAGCTAATGCCTTTATAAAGGTATTACCTAATAAGGCCCTTAAGGGCTTTATCTTAACTAACTAGATAACTATCTAGATAAAGGGATAGGTTACCTATACGTAATATATACGTGGTAAGAGGAAAAGGTAATTCTCTAGAAGGGTAGCCATAGGGACAAGACAGTAATATAAGGGGGATTTACGCCCCTATAGTTAATATCCCTAGTAGCCACGACCACGCTAGCCCACTAGGCCCTCCTAGTAAACCATAGAAATTAATAGTGGTGCGTAGGAGAATAAAGGTATTACTAAGGAGGAGGAAGATATTATATACGTGCTAAGGTATAGTATATATGTTATTTTAAGGAAAAGAAGGGATTTAGAAGGACCTACTTATCCTTATATAGGCTTATAGGCTAAGCAAGATTATTATTTCCTTTTTATTAGTAACTATATACCTAGATAAGCTATAAGTTCTTTTCCTTATATCCCCTATTAATTATATTCTTAATCTATCTTTCCTTTTTTATTTCTATGATTAATATTACATGTTAATAATTATATTAAAAGAGAGAAGTTCTAGTGTTAGAATAAAGGTAATATTAATTACGCGTCGTAGCCGTAATTACCTAGCAGAAGCTTAGGCCGCGCGCAGACCCTACACGTGACCCATAACCTAGCACGTTAATTAGCTAGGAAATATAGGGATACAAACGCGCAACCCCTTTTCCCTTTATGTATTATAACTTCTAGCTTTTTACCTCTCTTTTCCTATAACTTAATCAATCATAACAACAGATAACGCAGCCTAGAATAGATAATTAATAATGATACTATTCTTCAGGCTCACGACTGTATTACATTGAATTCAATACCCTGTGAATCTAACATAACTATAATAAAGCTTATTAGAGTTATTATAGTTATTAAAGTAGTTATAATATATAAAATAAAAGTAGGTCTTATTATTATATCTTAAAATAGGTTTAACTAGCTATCATAAAGCTTATTAAAGTTATTATAGTTATTAAAGTAGTTATAATATATAAAATAAAAGTGGGTCTTATTATTATATCTTAAAATAGGTTTGACTAGCTATAATAAAGCTTATTAAAGTTATTATAGTTATTAAAGTAGTTATAATATATAAAATAAAAGTGGGTCTTAGTATTATATCTTAAAATAGGTTTGACTAGCTATAATAAAGCTTATTAAAGTTAATATAGTTATTAAAGTAGTTATAGTATATAAAATAAAAGTGGGTCTTAGTATTATATTTTAAAATAAGTTATAGTAGTTATAATAAAGCTTATTAAAGTTAATATAGTTATTAAAGTAGTTATAATATATAAAATAAAAGTGGGTCTTAGTATTATATCTTAAAATAGGTTTGACTAGCTATAATAAAGCTTATTAAAGTTATTATAGTTATTAAAGTAGTTATAATATATAAAATAAAAGTGGGTCTTAGTATTATATTTTAAAATAAGTTATAGTAGTTATAATAAAGCTTATTAAAGTTAATATAGTTATTAAAGTAGTTATAGTATATAAAATAAAAGTGGGTCCTAGTATTATAACTAAAAATAAGTTTTAATTTTTTTAATAACTTAATTTAGTTATATAGCCTAATTTAATTAATACTATTAGTTATATATAAATACTTTATAAATATTACTATCTTTTATACTTTCTTTATATATTATAGTAAGGAGATATATAAAGTTAGTATATATAACTTCTTAAAGCTTTAGAATTATAAAGCTAAAAGTAATGTTTAATTAGTTTAAATAGTAAACAAATTATTTAAGCTTTTTTTAAGTTTTTATCCTATTAATTATAATATATAAGTACTAAGTATATACTTTATTAACTTCTAGTTATTTCTTCTAAGTTACTAATTAATTTTATTATATTAGTTTAGGGTATTATTATAATTAGAAATAATAATAATAATAATAATAATAGAAAATAACTCTTAGTAATAGTAAATAAAATAATAAAAAGGGTTTTCTTAAAGTTATATTAGTAAAGAAAAGTATTAAGAATAATAGTCTTATAAAAAACTTATAATAGTACTTATAACCCTAGTTATAATAAAATCTATAAAAGGTTATAATCTTATAACTTAAATAACTAATTTAATAAAATAGCTAATAATATAAGTATAAGAATAATAGCTTTCTTCTCATTAGTATATTAATACTACTATATAAAAAGACCCACTTTTTATTTACCTAACACTACATTTGTAGTTTTTGTAGTGTAGTATAGTTAGTGTATTTAGTAACTACACTAACTACAAAAAAAAAAAACTACACTACACTAAATACTAGCTAAAAAAAACTACACTACAAATACAAAATTTTCCCAAAAACTACACTAACTACACTACAAACAATGCTCTGCTAATAGGTAAGGTAAAGGGGTTAGTTATTAGGATTTAATATTACTATTATCTAATAAATCACAAAAGAATTCTTTATTTAGTAAGTTCTTCTAGAACTATATATACTTCTTCCTAGCCTCTTTAATTTCTTTAAGAGTTTAAAATTAGAATTCTTCCTCATTCACTACTTCTTTAAGGTTATTTACTATCTTTATACCTTTTCTAATAGTTATATACACTCTATTATAAAGGAGATAA
The DNA here is from genome assembly GCA_019022495.1 of Epichloe hybrida. Taxonomy (NCBI): domain Eukaryota; kingdom Fungi; phylum Ascomycota; class Sordariomycetes; order Hypocreales; family Clavicipitaceae; genus Epichloe; species Epichloe hybrida. The sequence goes on from JAFEKR010000022.1 coordinate 432,514, forward strand.
TCTTAAAGTCTATTCTAGGAAAGGTCTCTCCTATTTATAAACTTATTTCTTAACTATCTATAGAAGTTATTACTAAATTTAAAGAATAGTATTCTTCTAAATAATTCTTACTCCCTATATTATTTAGTCTTTATAAGAATATAAAGGCTAATTTCCTTAGGTATTATTATCTCTTTATGTTTAGAGCTCTCTATTTATTAGAGTAATTCCTTTATAATATATTACTTAAGTCTTATAAAGATATAAGGGTATAGATTAGTGTAAATAAGGGTTTTCCCTTTATTAGGGTATTTATTATTATCTCTAGCTTTAATACCTTCTATAGTATTATTATAGCTATTACTCTTACTAGGAACTCTAAATTAACTAGTGGTCCTAGATAGTCTAGCTATATCTAATATTCTAATTAGATTAAAGGGGAGTAAATCTTTAATATAAGGGCATAGGAAAGGTGTAGATATAAATTATATAACTTATGTTTTTCTAATATAAAGAATTATAAGGTAAGGCAGTTAACTTTAAATATATAATAGAATATATAATAAAGAAAGATAAGGGGATAGCTAAGCTACTAGTATTAAACCCTTCTTTATTATTTTAGAATCTATATAAATATAGATATTAATACTAAAGTAAGAAAAGAGCTATATTATACCTTTTCTATTAGTATAACTTATTATTAAATATAGCCCTCCTATTTTATAAGGTAAGTTATTATTAGGCAAGCTACCTTTTCTAATTAACCTTACTAATTTGCGATGTTTAAAGACTATGTAGTTATTTATAAAGGTAACTACTAATTAGTGTTAGTTTTATAGGGTATTAAATTTAATATAATAAGGTTATAAGCCTAAAGAATAGTATTATTATTAATTATCTATTCTAGGCTATGTTATATATATGTAAAAAGAGAAGTTAAAAGCTAGAATCCGTAATAATAGAAGAGAAAGGGGGCCGCGTGTTTATAGCCTTATATTTCCTAGCTAATTAATAGGCTAGGTTACGGGTCACGTGTAGGGCCCGCGCGCGGCCCGAGCTTTTGCTAGGTAATTGCGGCTGCAACGCGCGATTGATATCACCTTTGTTCCAATAATATTAAATAATAGAGATGCTTAGTAGTAACTTATCTATTATCCGTAGGTAGCCTCTAAAGACTAGGAGGGTTAGGATAATACTATTTAGGCCTATAGAGTTATTAATAGCTTTAATAGCTATTTAAAGACATTATATTATTTACGCTAGTTAGCTCTATAGATAGCTATTATATTTAAAGACATTATTCTAGCGTAAGTTCTATTCTAATTAAGTCTATAATAATGTTATAAGCTTAGTGTGAGAACAGAGGGATAGCTAGGCAAGAGGTATAGGGGCGTTCGTATATTAACTAAAGCTTACTAGGTCTAAGTGTGTTATACGTGCAAGTTACTAACTTATAGCTAGTAACTTACTAGTATCACGTAGACCTAGCCCTAAGGCGTAGTGCGCCTACCTAGTAGTACGCTAGCGCACTAGTATTATAAGTAAGGCCTCATAATTACCCCCCTACTTTTAGCTAGGCTTCTAAATAGCTTTTAGTAAGTACTATATAGCTATTTGCTAAGTAATAGCTATACTAAAACAATAATAAATAATATTAGTGTTTAAGTATAAATTTACCTATAACTCCTTATTATATTACTAACTTTTCCCTTTCTTATCTATAGTAAACTTTTTCCCTAGATACTATTATATTATTAGTTACTATAACTTTACCTTTACTACTTACCTTATTATTAGAATAGAATTAGATAGGAAAAGCATTAAGAGTGTTATTATTATAGCCATCCCTAATATCTATTTAAGAGAATGTTCTTATATATATTATTTACATATAGGTTACGCAGACTTTAAGAAAAATCCTCTAGCTAAGCCTAATATCCCTTAGATTAACTATTAATTCCCTAGCGTGCTAACTACTATTATTAAAAGGAAATATTTAAAGTATTATATCTAGTATATTAAACATAGTAATACTTATAAGACAGTAAGTATATTATATTCTTTACTTTTTTAGTCCTTAATTACCTATATCTTTCTAGGTAATACTAACTATATAAGGGGATTTTCTAGATCTTCTTACTATCCTTAATTAAGTAAAAACTTTAATAAATACCCTAAGTAATTAGGACCCTAATAACCCTAATAATTATATGTTTTCTAAGGTAACTTACTGCTATTTTAGCACCTATTATCTAAACCTTATTTTAGGGTTTAATTACGCTAATATAGCTTATTATGTTTCCTTTAGTTTAACTAGGGCTACTAAGGTCTATTAGGTATATTTTATTATATATTCTCTAGACCTTTGCTTACTCCCTAGGTAAGCTACTTTAGCTATATATAATTAGTATATTATTTTATACTAGTAACTTTTAGTTACTATATATCCTACCCTTATCCTAGGGATTATAAGTTATTACTCCTTCTTTACTACTTATTTGCTAACTTTTTATAGCTAAACTATACTATATATTATAATTCCTAGAAAAGAAAAATAACTTTATAGCTATAATATTATAATCTAGGATTTATGCCCTAGGGGGTAGTGAAGCACTAGGTTTTCTAGGTAATAAAGGTAGTAGTTTAGGAGAATAAAAGTAAGGGCACTAAGTACCTCCTTTATAATAGTGTTATTTTAATATATAAGGGGGTAACTATAGAAAGGTTTCCTATAAGACTCCCCTCCTTATAAGTATCTTTTCTTTTATTATTTAGTAAATAGTCTAATAAGGGTTTTAATTAGAGTGTAATAGTAGCTAATAAGGCTAGGCCTTTTTTATAATTACCTTATCCCTTATTACTTATAACTTACTTATATCTTACTATGCTTTTTACTTATTTTACTTTAATAGAAAGCTTAAATTAACCTATTAATTATATTTACTTAGCTAGCCTTTCTATTTTACTAGGTATTTTTTACCTTTATATATTTTCCTATAATCCCTACCTTCTTTAACTTTAAACTTATTATTATTATCTTTAAGGTCTAGTATTAGTATATCCTTATCTAGGGCGTCTTCCTAGTAATTCTATAGCTCTAATAGGCTAATATAAAATATATTATATAGTTAGCTATACTTATTAGGTAGTGCTAGTTAGTACGCTTATTTACCTATAGTATTAAGTATTTAAAATAGCCTAATAAATCTTAGGTTTAGCTTCTATTTTATATCCTTAAGCCTAATATTCTTTACTAATAGTAGTACTAAGTCTTCTCTTTTTAAGGTTATTAGCTAATATCTCTAGTTATAGTACTTTACTTATGCTTTAGTAGCCCTTACCTAGTTATATACTAGTTTCTCCCTAACCTTATATAGCTTTTTAATATATATATAAGCCTCTAGGACCTCCCTCTTTATGCTCTTACCCTTAAGAGTAAGGTAAAACTTAGGTAAATAGCCTATAAAAGTATAGTTAGGGGAGCTACCTATTATCCTATTAATAGTATTATTATATATAAATTAGGCTATTAGGAGTAGCTTTAGCTATAGTTATTAGTTCTCTTTAATAAAATATTATAGGTAATACTTAAGTACCTAATTTATTCTCTTTATTTACCTATTAGTTTAGGGGTAAAACACTATTAAAAGCCTTTACTTTATATATAACTAGTAATATACCTCTAACTAGAATTAGCTTATAAATACTAACTCTTTATTAGATATAATACCCTCTAGCGCTTTAAATTATAGCTTAATCTCCTTATAAAATAACTTTACTAATTTAGCTATATTAATTATAGTCTTTATAGGAAGGAAAATAAAGTACTTAGTAAATTAGTTTATAATTACTAGGATTATATTAGTTTCTTACTTACCTAGCTATACTAGTAGTAAACTTATAATAAAGTTTATTAAGATCTTTACCTATAGTTACCTTAGTATTAGTAGTAATTTAAGGCTTCTATAAGGGTAGTGCTATCTTACTACTATACACTAGTATACTTTATAGCTAGATATATAGTTTAAAATAGCTTTACTTATTACTAGCTACTAATAGTAATATTTTAGTAACTCTAGAGTATATTTAGTCCTAAAGTAACTTACTAATAAATTATTATAGTATAGCTATAGAAGCTCCTATTATAAGATAGGCTCCTATAAAATAACTACCTAGTCTTTATATATTAGGAGGCCCCTTATGCTATATAACTATAAACTAGCTTTTTCCCTCCCTTTTACTTAGAAGTTAACCTTATCTCTATGCTTTTATAAATCTAAATCTTAGTCCTATACCTTTTATAGTAATTATACTAATAGTTTATTTACTATAGATTAGTAAGGATTTAGTAATATAATAGCCCCTTAAATTACTTATACTATACTAATATCTTAAATATATACTACCTTCTCCTTAAAATTACCCTTATTTAGCTAACTTATTACTAGATTTATAGTAGCTAACTAGCCTTTTACCTAGGCTACTCTTACCTTAGTAAGTTCTAAGACTAGTATTATACTATAACTTCTTTAATATATTAGTACTTTTTCTTTTACTATATAAATATTTACTATCTTCCTTTAAAGCTTTAGTAAGAGTGCCTTATTTAATATAAGTTTACCCTTATAATTAGACTTTCTTAATAGTGTATTTATAGGGTTACTCTTCCTTAGTCTATACTTAATTATAAAATAGAAAGGATAGAGAAATATATACTATTATACCTATTTTCTATTTAGCTTTTACTACCTTATAAAGGTCTATAGGTTATAATAGTCTAATAGGACCTCTATAGGTATCTCTATGCTTTTAATATAATATTACTAGTGTTTAAATAACTTTACTATAGTAAGTAGCTTTTAATTAGCTATGCTATAGTTATATTTAGTGTTTATAAACTTCCTTAACTAAAAGGCTACTAAATACTAATAGCCCTTATTATCTTACTAAGATAGGATTCCTACTATTATAAAAATTAAGGTATTTATCTTAATACACACTACCTAACTTAGGTTATAGTATTAGAGTAAAGGCGCTTACTAAAAGGCATCTTTTAGCTAGTTAAATACTAACTACTCCTTTTCTCTAAATATAAACCTCCTAGTCTAGATGCTATTTTAACTGCCCTTTATTAATATATAAAGAGGTACTATAATCCTAGAGTATTTATAGATAAACTATTAGTAAAAGTTATAAAACCTAAGAAATAACTATATATTCTTAAAACTTATTAGCTCCTTCTATTCTTTAATTATATTAATCTAGTAAGTATTTATTAATATCCTATTAATAAAGAGAATAAACCCTAGGAATTTTACTAATTCCTTATAGAAAAAGTACTTAGAGGGTTTTATATATAACTTTACTAACCTTATATATTTAAGGACTTACTTAATATATTTAGTATACTTCTCCTTTATCTTAGAGAAGATTAAAATATTATCTAGATATACTATATAAATAGTGTTAACTAGCCTATATAGCGCTTTATAGATATAACTCTAGAAAGTAGCTAGGGTATTTATTAACCTAAAAGGTATTATAAGGTACTTATAGTGCCTATAATATATATAAAAAGCTATCTTCTATTTATTACCTTCTTTAATATAAATTTAGTAGTATATATCCTTAATATTAATCTTAGAAAAGAAATAGGCCCCTTAGTATTAATTAAGGATCTCTAAAATTAGGGGGAGAGTATAGTAATTCTTCTATATTACCTTATTAAGCCCTTAATAGTTAATATATAGCTATAGTATTCTATCCTTCTTTAGTATAAATAGGATAGGTATACTTACTAGGCTCTTTAAGGGTCTTATCTAGCCTTTCTTTAGGTTATTATTAATATATTCCTAGAGCTTCCTAAGTTTACTTTAGGAGAGAGAATAGATTAGTTTATATAGGGGTGTAGCTTCTAGTATAAGATTAATTATATAGTTAGTTAACTTCTTTAATAGGAGGCTCCTTACCTTATTTAATATAAACATATCTTTAAATTTATATAATTCCTCTAGGATATCTTTAATAGTTTTATATACTTTTACCTTCTCTTTATCTTTAAGAGAGATAAACTTATCTTCTATTATGCCTATAATAGTATATATAATTATTTTATTACGTATTACCTTTATAAACTTATAAGAAGTTAGTAGTAAAAAGGCTACCTTTCTCTTTTTAAACTACTATTCTTATAAGTATAAGTAAAGATATATATATTCTTTTATAAGCATATATATTCTAATTAATATAGGGCTTCCCTTTACTCTTAGGTTCTTATTAATAGCTATATATAGTAACTTAAGGTCTTTCTCTTTACCTTATAAATCTTTAATTAAAATAGGCACCTTATAGATACTATATTAGGGGACTATTAGAGCCCCTACTACCTTTAAGATAGGTATTATAGCCTTAGCCTAATTAAGCTTATAAGTCTATGTAAATTAAGCGCTTATAATGTTAATCTTAGCGTAACTATTAAGATCTGCTACTATTTTAATATCTTTATGCCTATAAATAGTAACTAGTATATAAAATTAGCGTCCTACTAGTACCCTAGTGTCTAAGGCAAAGGTAAGGGCTTTTACTTCTACCTCTAGGAGTTTTCCTAACTCTCTTACTAGTCTTTCCTTAGCTTATTATAATTATAGATAAGGTGCTTTATATTATTATAATTAAAGCATTATTTTCTTCCTTATAATCTATTATTATTTAGGTAAGTAGCTAGGGTCTTTTCCTTATCCTTATTCTTATCTCTTTAGTCCCTATTTAGCTAATGCCCTTATAAGGAGTTATATCTTTAGTATTAAGTTACCTTATATAGCCCCTTCTCTTTTAAATTATTTAGCTTTCACTTGTTCTTTAATATTACCTCCTAGAATCACTAGGTAAGTTATATAATATCTTCTTATATTAGACTAGTAATATCTGTATATAAGTTAATATAATCTTATAAGTTAGGAAGTAATTTCGTAAAGAATATAAGAGTATAGGTCTTTTCTAAAGCTTATTCTAAGTATTTCTCTAGTAAATCTAAGTAAATACTAAACTTAATAGGACTCTAGCCCTCCTTTTACTTTGCGTTTTCTAGCTATATAGCTATTTATATATTATAACTTATAAAGTCTTTAAGTAATATAAGGGTCTAGTCTTAGAACTTATCCTAGTTATCCTTAGAATAATCCTAACTATTAGCTAGTTATTCTTTAATATATTAGTCCTATCTAGCCTAATAGTTTATATATATATAGTTAAGTATAAAGAAAATCTTTTAGTTATTCTAGTAATACTTCTTCTTTACTCTCTTAAAGGTATAGTTAAGGTTATTAAGCTATATTTTATACTTCTATAGGTTTATAAGGTATTAGAGTTTTATAATATTTTAGACCTTAACTTCTTAGCTACTAAGGCTTAAAAATAAACTATCCTTTTAGCCTCTTTTTACTAGTTTTTTATAAGATTATATTAAGTTAGTAAGCTTCTTTTCTTAATCCTATAGTTCCTTAAGTTACTTAAGCTAGGTAATTTACTCCCTAACTACTACCTTTTTTATTACTATAGTAAAAAGTATAGCTTTAAATAGGGTTATAGAATATAGTATATCCCTAGCTATAGTATTACTATTATCTAGCTAATCCTAAGTAATATATAGTATAGTTCTAGTAAATTAGGTTATTCTCCCCCTTATATTACTCTTAAGTAGCTAGTAAAAGAAGCTTTAGAATTATAAGAATAAAGGGATAGCTAGGTAAGAGGTATAGGGGTGTTTATATATTAACTAAAGCTTACTAGGTCTAAGTATGTTATATATATAAGTTACTAACTTATAGCTAGTAACTTACTAGTATTACATAAACCTAGCCCTAGGGCGTGGTGCGCCTGCCTAGTGGTGCGCTAGCGCGCTAGTGTTATGAGTAGGGCCTCACACTTAGCGTAAAGGTCCGTGATATCTCTTAACCTTTCTAATACTATTATAAGCTTTAATTAGTATCTTATTAGTCTTAATTAATATTAGTTAAGCATAATGCTTAAATTTAGCGGAAGCGAAGTTGTTACTAGTATTATGAATAATCTATTCTAGAGGTCTAAGATAAGTATTAATCTAATATTTGTAAATAGCATCCTAGATATCTTAAGCCTTTTACTTCTTTAAATTAAGGAATTAGGCTACCTAGAATAATATTACTAAATTAATAATATAAAGCACTAGTTAGCTATTGATTTATATAATATTAATAATAATCTTGTAGTTAAATTCGTGGTTATCTTTAATTATGAATTTAAATTAACTAGGGGCCTTTCTATATATCTAGTAATAGTAGTAGACTTTAGTTAATTTCTTAATTACCTAGCGTTTAACTTTATAACTAGCTTAGTAAAGGATCTTTATAAGTTATTAAACAAAAGGGTAACTAAGTTAATAATATAATTAATAAATATCTCTTTCTAAAAGGTAAAAGGTAACTATTTCTCTTACCTCTAGTAGCTACTAAGAATAACCCTATTATTATATAATAGGTATAGTCTTATTACCTTAGATAAGTATATTAGTAAGGTTATTAATCTTAACTTATATCTTATCTATATTAGTAATTAAAAAGAGAAAGGGGGTAGCTATATTAAGGATATAAAATTTAAGCTCTCTAAGTTCTATAAGTATATAAAGAATTCCTTTTATAACTACTAATCTAGCGCTAAATATAATAATTTAGGGTTTATAAGGGGTTACCTTTAATAAAGGTATTAATCTTAATAAAGCCTTTACTTATACCTCTCCTATAGTTAACTTTCCTATAGCGCTAGTATTAGGTATAATCCCTCTAAAGACCTCTTTAGAATAGCGTTCTTTAGAGATATAGTAAATTAAGCCTTTATTACACTTTTATATCTTATAAAGCTCTTACCTAAGGAATATATATTAAAAGGCTTAATTATTTAGGGTTATAAGAATATTAATATTAGTAGTATTATGGCTAGTCTGTGATCTAGAGTAGAAGAATTATGTAATGCTTAGGTGTGCTATTAATAGTAGCTCCTCCACATTATCATTATTATCTTTAGCCTTCGTGTAGGCTAAAAGATGTGATTCCTAATTCTGACCCAAGCCCTCATCGGGCTCGTTATCGTCCTGCCCTTCGTAGGAGGCAAGAAACGCCTGGACATGAGCTATATTGACTCGAAAAGGCGTAGCAGCAGGTTTCATCTTATACTCTCATTTCACCAACAGTGCCCCCAATGGTACTTCCTGCTGCTGTCGACGAATCAATCCGTGGCAATCTGAAGGCAAACTTGTTTTACCCCAGTGTAATAAGGCGAGACATCAATTGTCCGGGAGGGGCTATAATTGCCCCTAATCGTCCCCACTTTGGAGACACATGATGAGGGAGAGAATCTCTCATTTGGCTGGTGGCGGGAAGTCTTTTCAGTAATTCGTGAGAATGAAACTTACCCCGTTCAGTGTATCTTGAGAATCATGTGACGGATGGCCCGGCATTCGATGTTCACTTCCGGCAGATAATTCACTCGGCAGTCATCGAGGTGTCGACAGTTATCCAACCTCTGCTGTTCCTGACGGTGTTGGCCTCGCCCAGAGCCCTCGCGCGGGTGTTGACGATGCGCACGTTCCCATTTCCGCAAACCTGGGAAGCCGGTCTCCCGTCAAAATGTCGCACGCTTTGGGAATACATGGTCACTTGCCGCACAAAAGCCCCGATGAAAGCGAAGAGTGCCAAAAGAGTGTGGTGGACAATCTACGCCTGGGATAGGTAGACTTGCTCTCAAACACAGCGCCTTTGAGCTGTCTCGACTGACTTCGGCTTTGACTAGATTGGCTCCCATTTCTCGATATCAAACCGAGTTCATTCATCTCTACAGAATCTCATCGCCCGCGTTGAGAGTGGTTTTCGGATGTATTTCTACGCAAAAAGTCCGATCAAGGTCATGAGTCTGAATACGCCTTACTAGCTAGACTATCTCCGCCTCTCAACCTAAACCTAAGCCAGGGCTACTGTCTCAGAAACAGCGATTTGAAGACAAGAGCACATACTTTACAACCGTTGTCTTGACAGCTCACTTTTGACAATTTACTTGCCCTGCTTTATCGGCCTTTTCTTTAAAGCGAGGAAGCCGTCGGAGTCTGGTTCACGGGGCTGAATCGGAACTCGCGTGGAACCAAAGCCAAATGCCGCCGGAACCGCCACGTCGAATGGCCCACCGGCGCACTGGCCTAGTTCAACGCCAGCATGGGAAAGGTCTGAAACACAGGTGCTACGGATCGCAATGGTTCGGTGACAGAATTGCGATTCATTTTCGAGAGTTGCCAATGCTAACTTCCTCGTGAGTCGTGACCATGTGTTGCACTTCCCCAGATCCCCCCCCCCCACCCCCAGACATCCCCAGAACCCTTTTCTCCAAGAAATATACTCATTATATTATGCTTCGCATCCTCGCCGCCCAAATTGAAGTCTCCTTTCAACTACAACCTCATCACCCATCACATACTTGATACTCGTGGCAAAGTCACGAGCTCCCTTTCCATGGACGGGCTCAGTATACACAATGAGCAACACGGTTCTTCGACAAAGTCCGTGGAACATGCCACCGGGCTCCAGACAACCAACGACAACTTCCATGACCCCAATCAGAGTTGGCTGGAGAAGAAGCTGAGACCTTCCAAGATATCAGCCCGGTATCCCATCAAGGGCAACCCATTACTTTTCGCAACCTGCGCGTTTGGTAGTCTCGGCGATGCTCTCTTCGGTTACAATTCCGGCATCATGTCCGGGCTGCTTGTCAACCCGGTCTTTGTATCCAAGTTCTACAAGGACTATGGCGGTGCAGACGGCACCACTCTGCAGGTCAACCCCACCATCACTGGCATCTCCGTCTCTTGCTTGCAGCTCTCGGCTGCCTTGGGAGCACTCATAGCCGGACCGTTGGGCGACATGATGGGCAGAAAGAAATGCGTTCGACTAGGGGCCTTTATCTACTTCTTCAGCGCCTTTATCCAGATATTTGCCCCTGGGTTCAACACATTCGTTGCAGGTCGTACGATTCAGGGTCTGGGTGTTGGGTTCCTTTCGATGACAGTCCCGATTATTCAGACAGAGATCGCGGCACCACATCGTCGTGGACTCATGGTTGGAATCGAGTACACCTTTCTTATCGCTGGCTATATGCTCTCATGCTGGGTAGACTATGGCTTCCACTTTCTCCTCCCTAGCCCCATGTCGTGGCAGGGGCCCTTTATTATCCAGATTATTCTGTCCTTCATACTCCTCGCAATGTCCTTCTTCCTTCCCGAAACCCCACGTTGGCTGGCGAAACAAGGCTTCATGAAAGAAAGTCTTCAGACAGTGGCCGACTTGCACAGCAAAGGTGACGTCAACGCTCCGCACGTCCAAAGCGTGTTCATGGAGATTCAGGAGGCTGTTCGATACGAGAGAACGCTGGGGACCTCAAGCTGGAAGGTAAGCTGCAAGTACATTTTTCACAAACCTGCAATTGCTATGTAAACTGACATGGGGGGTTTTTCTCTTTCTTCTTTATCTTCAGGAAATGTTCACCCTTTATCGCAAGCGCACAATTGTCGGCATCACCGTTCAAATGTTCGCACAGCTAAACGGAATCAACATCATTTCGTTCTATCTTCCAAGCACACTCTCTTCAGCTGGGTTTGACGACCGCAAGTCTCTGCTCTACACGGCCGCCAACGCCATACCCTATACTGCCGCTACCATCACGACCTGGTATCTAGCTGATAAATGGGGCCGGCGGCCGCTGTTGATCTTGGGCGGTCTGGCCATGGCAGTCTTGCTCGGCATAGTGTGTGGCTTCACGCAGGCCGACCTGCCGGTTCAGACCAAAGCCAATGGGCAGTACGCCTTCGTTATGCTCTACAACATCGTCTATGGATTCACGTGGGGTCCTATGCCATGGTAAGATGCTTGTGCCCATCATCACGTCCTTTCTTGAGCTTTCGTAACTGACCTGTTTTATCGCAGGCTTCTGCCAGCTGAGATCTACCCGCTCCGAGGACGCAGCAAGGGTATGGCTCTCGCGACCACGAGCAACTGGATCTTCAACTTCATCATCGGCATGGTATCCCCAGATGCGTTTGCAGGGATCCACGGCTACTTCTATGTGGTCATTGCGGGATTCTGTCTGTTTTCCGCCTTTTTGTCTTGGAGTTACTACGTTGAGACGGCCGGGCACACGCTGGAGGAGATTGCTACTGCATTCGGTGACAAGGCTTTCATTGGCTCGGACGAGCAAGTGATTAGGAACACGAATCTTAGCCTTCATGTTAATCAGGAGAAGACCAAGGTTTAGCTGAGAGGGGAGCTTGCGATGCTTGCGTGGGAATGAGATACGAAAACTGTTACAGAATCGGCTGCGGTGGGCGTGTTTAATAAGAGCGACTTTCATGACGACTGAAATTTCGGGGGAGAGCGAAGCCAAGTCCTGAGAATAGATTGCCCAGCAAGACGGCACTTCATATCCCAAGTTGAATTCAGTACGCTGTCTCGGCCGTCATCTCGAAGGATAGCGACTTGGATCAAGCAAGGTCCATCCGACACGAATGCCAGACAGACATGCCACAACCATTTCCCTTCCAGATCCATCTATACGGTTGGCTGAGCTTCATCTCCCGCGAGAAGAGCTGCACGCAACGACCAAGCCGACCAACTCCCAATAACACGCCTCCACCTGAGAACCCCCCCCCCCCCCTTTTCGTGGTCCCATCTATTGCACATAGCCGTCAGGGACGCAAACCTTGGGCCCATTGGGCTCGTAAATATCAGGTTGCTAGCGTGACGAGCAGAGTGAGCAATTGTTTTAATGAACGGGAAATCGGGACGACGTACCAATTTGCCGTCTTCGCAAACAATCTCTCCTTTGGCGGGGAGAGACGCTGTGCTGGCCATGGCAAGGCTGGCGAACAGTGTGGATACGGCGATTGCGATGAACTTCATTCTCGTGTTTGGGGGAGTACGTTTCTTTGCGAGGAAAGCCAAGTGCTAAGAGTTGAGGAGTGTATGAGGGGGAATGAGTGTGATAAGTTGTTGTGGGTTTTATTCTTTTTTTTTTTTTTAGTACAAGTCAAGCAACCGGCGTGTGAATTCACAACACTAAGTGAATCACGCCTGATTAAGCCAATCAGAGAGTAGAAACGCTTGACATCCTCACATACAGGTAATCTTAAGATGCTTCCAAGCCCACGCTATGTGCCTGACTAAACCTAATTAAGGACGCTTCACTGTAATTCACACACGTGTTGCAATATTGGAAATAAAATATCTGTAGCCCTAGACCAGGCCACGGATTGATTTGCTTAAGACGATTTCCAAGACGTATATATGGACTGGTTCTTCTTGTTTTAGGCTCCGTTGCTGCTGTGAAGGCATCGTTGCTGCGTTGCGGACTCGTTGGATGCGGAAGTGGGTACTTGAGAATAGCAACGGTTTGTGTGAAAGTGCTAAGAAACTTCCTAGCGATGTCTAGTCTCTACAATGAGTCCTCGAGTACATACACTCTTGCATCCTTTGTGGATACATCATTGATCATGACGACCAGGACTCTCCTTGAACGGTCATGTTTCGCAGTCCGTGAGGAAAAAAGGTCCAGTGCGATTCCTCTTGTGCCAGAGCCAATCGTAGCGAGTCTTTTCATTGGAAGAGCGCGTCGCAGTCACGGGGCTTCTTAATAATCCTCGAGCAAGTGGTGTCAGCGAGGCCATGTCGAAAAGTGCCGACATGTTTGCTGAAGCTCCACTGGAAATCATGTCCTTTTCACGGCTTTACTATCATTGTATCCCGTTTTTTTAACCTAGCACTTCTGGACCTCCAGGTTTTACGTCACGAGACGGCATGGTAACGGGGGAATTTGGCCCACGCTGCTCGAGGGACCAAGCCGGTGGAAATGAAGGTGAGGTTGAACAAGTTCATGATACAAGATTTAGGGTAGGGCAGCAGCAGTGCGGCTTACTCCATAAAGACAGCACGGCTGGACTTGATTTCATCGACCTTGACATGTTTCTTATACCACAGCAAAATCAAGATGATCAGATACTCGTACGTTACTCGATTCTACCACATGGTCGTCGTGATACAGCCCCAGACGTTGTCATCACCGACCACCGACCACCGACCACCGACCACCGACCACCGACCACCGACCACCGACCACCGACCATGATGAACAGATGACGCAGACAATCGAGAGTTTTGAGTTCCCAAGCCACGCATGAAGAGAGAAGTTCGGATGATCAACCGGCCATATACGGGCCTCTGAAAGACGAGAGGATGGCACACCCCGGCTACGCTTGTGATATCTCGACGAAATTATTAACGGGAATCGACGTCGGAGGAGGGAGCCTTCCTTGATACCTGTCACCTGTCAGCCCATTTTTGGCCCAACACGAGTTCTACATGTACAACAGGTGCAGCGCCCCGCAAGGTGTGGAGTTGGTCAACCCCTTGAATCAAAAACTCGTTGCTGCACCATTTGCGTTCTCGCGCCAGGGACGCTTTTGGTTTTCTTTGCCAGATGCAGTTGGACAATTTGAAGGCCCCCCTCTTTCCCCCGGGTTGGAAACTTAGTAGTTGCGTTTATTTACATGTACTCCGCATCCCTCTTCTGCATGCATGTACATGTATAATTAACGGATAGCTCGGGAATGCATGAACTGTCCCTCTTTCACCCGCTTTTGTCCTCTGTAACAACGGATAGCTCGGAAATGGCATGGCACGTGGAGTGGGCTCTCGGGAGCAAGAAATACATACGGATTACATAATTGTCAAGGTGCAATGTTGCGGCTAATATTGACGCATCTTTTGGTTTTGATTGGAGGATTCCAGCGCGGAGGCTCCTCCCAGCGTAGGCTAGGCCTAGAACAGAAAAGACACATTGCCGGTCCCACATATATTACAACGCAGGATACATACATACGGATCCGTACATGTGTTACATGTATTGTATGCACTTGCTGCAACAGCTGCAACAGCTGCAACAGCTGCAACAGCTGCAACAGCGACAGCACTTCCGCGGCATTATTAATAAGAAGAAGTCATGTGGTCTACGATGCTGGTGCAAGACGGGGGTTGTGGTTCGTTCCCCTCCAGGAATCCTGTGGAGTTGTTGAATTGCCAAAAGAGCACCCCACGAAACGAATCACAACTGGAAGTATCGGCTTACTACAGCGCACTATAACCACTGACGAAGCCAGGCCACGCAATAATAACGAGGCAATGCGTTGCCCTGTCCACGTACATATTACACCGAGTAATCCGTACACACGGAGTAGTCCGTCTTCCCTTCTGGTTGCGCCAGGTCATGGATTCGAATCCTGGGCATCCTACATATTTGCCGTGCGCGACCGATTTAGGCTATGCATAATACCTGGATGCTGGATGATGGGATTTGTTGTAGGGTTGGTTAGCTAATAATAGCTGTATCAAGTGTGCCTTGTGTTATTATTTTTCGCAAGGCAAACAAGGGCACCCGGGAGATGGAGAAGGGTACGGATTACATTCCCGAATCTTCCAGTCTTCTGATTTTGTACATAAATAGGTGAAGAGCCAGCTCCGTCAAAAAGGATATCAAGCTTCTTCTTCACATTCACATTCACATTCACATTCACATTCACTTTGGGTGATATCAGTCATCGTCTTTCGTCACCATGTATTCTCCCGCCCTCTTCTCGGCCGTCTTGCTGTTCACGGCATCTGGCTTTTCGAGCGCGCTGCCTGCTGACGGCACTGTGGATGGCGCAGCCAAGGCTGATACCGCCGGTTCAGGCGACAAGCCCACAGACTGTCAAACGTACCATGTTAAGAGCGGCGAGACTTGCATTGGGGTTGTGCAAAAGTTTCATTTGAATAACCCACCCTTGACCCTTGACGACTTCTTGGCGTTCAACCCGACGATTAACAAGAAGTGCACAAACATGCTTGCCGACCATGATTATTGTGTCACCAAGCCGGTTTCAACTGGTGGAAAGAAGAAAGGTGGAAAGAAGTCGGGTTCCAAACCGAAACACCAAAATGGTCATGGTGGTGATCAGAAACAAGGAGCCAGCACCAATGCTTGTGACAAATGGTACACGGCTGTGGATGGAGATACTTGCTATAAAATTGCGCACGACAAAAATGTCAGTTGGGATGACTTGTAAGTAACAACCCGGCCCCCTGGGGTGTCTGAACCTTGCACTAACAGCCTGCACAGCCTCAACTGGAATCCGTATCTTGTTACACTCGATCGAAATAATAACAAGGGTAAGAACGCCAGCGCCCCAAATCTCCAGCCCGCGAAGGAGGAAAAAAAAAAAGATTTCCCCTACTGACCTGTAAAATAGTTTGCGGCAAAATCGAGGCTGGCAAGCCTTATTGTGTCGGACGTCCTACCGCTTACCGCGCCATTGGCTTTTACCATCCAAATTGCCAAGGAAAAGTCCACAACGACGTCTCCGTCCCTCCTGGTCCCCAGAATGCGGATGGCATTTGCATCAACACCGATTGCCAAGTTGGCTCTTTGCTGATTCCTCCCAAGATTCATGGTGTAATCGAATGTCCTGGACAACAAGTTCAGATCAGCTACTTCGAATCCAGAGATTGCGGCGAGGGCAACTGGTTCGGTTATGGTTATGCCAGCCAAGGTGATTGTCATGAACTGTGGCAAGATGGCTGGTCAGTCCAGAGCTTGCACCTCAGATGTGCTCCGGAGAAGGACGACTGTGCTACCAGAGGGGAGTGTCGTGTTGACGGCGCGCCCGCGAACCCGATTTGCAAGCGGCTAGGCATTCTCTCCGCTGGCCAATAAAGCTCTCTTTGACGGCCCGAGGATCTTCCCTTCTTGAGAAGCTTTATTAGATAAAAAAAAAAGCATGTAGGGCTTTGTCTATATAGCTGCTTCTGTTTTTGACATAGTATCAATTTATCTCTTATCCCGTGTCCACATTGCATTACTTCACAAATAGCATGCAGTTGGCCGAGTTCTCGAAACCATGTGAAAGACATGACCAAGTAGTGCAAGTTACCAGTGGGTTTCTTTTCCCCGCTACAGTCATAGACTCATAGATGCCGGACTCGCCGCGTTTACAATATGGCACGGCACACCCGTAGACTATTAACTAGAGCTTCTGGTAAGACTTTCTTCAGCATCTTGTTGGACTCTGGGAATTTTATGACATTCTTGAAGAAACAGAGGCCCAAGTAGTCTGTAGTCCGTACGAACAGGTGTAATTGCTTTGGTGTCTTTTTCTCTCCACAAACTCATCTCTCTTGTCTGGAAGTGCTCGAGGCAGGCAGGCAGGCCAAGGGTATCTCCTCCCGGATTCTGTCGCCTTCTCTCTCTCTACCGTCGGGATCCAGGGAAGAAGCTAGGTTAGATACAATGTGCGAGAATAGCACAAGTCTAGCGGGATACCAAGCCGGAGTATACCTTAATTCAGACAATGAAAAGGCCTGGATAATTTTGCAAACATGATGATGGGCAACAAACAGCCAACAAAAAAAAAGCCAGACAAGACAAGACGTCAGAACAGGCAAGAGCGGCAAGGGCACTAGGCCCCTTTTGGTACTAGCCACAGACAGGGCCATGAATTCTGGCCCAGGCCCCACCCACGCAATTGAGGTGTGTCAAGTGCCAGCCGAGCTCGCAGCGCATCAGGTTGAAACCGCCTCGTCAGACTCTCGTCAGCTCTCGTCAATCAATCGAGCCAGTCTCCTGAAAATTTTCAGCACGTACTGCCCCAAATTCCCCGCTGCGCATCATTTATTACCCGCGGCACCAACATCGAGAAGTCGCTTCGTCACACGCAACACCGGCTAAGCCAGCAGCATCTCTCCCGACGATAGCTCCCAAAGGAGCTTCCCCGTCGCAAATGGTCGCCCCGGCTGTGCCTGAGTACGACCCGCCCTGGAGAGACATGTGCCCTCGCAAATGCTGATGATACTTCACCAGGGTTACCGAGGAGGTCCTCCATGAATCCATCGACGCCAGAACCGAGTCCCTCGTTGCTCTGCGAGAGCTTGGCCCGCCAGACCTGGTCCATCTGCTCAAGCAAGGTGTGCGCAACACGGCGAAACAGGTACGTACGGCAGCCCGACGGGTACTTCTAGCTCGCCAAATTGCATCATCTGACACGCAAACTTCACAGACTGGTATCTATCACCATGTTACCGGCGTCGACGCATCGTCCTCGGCCAGTCTTGCTGCCTACATCAACACCCTCACCTACAAGGACAATGGCCCAGGTGCCACGTCTAAAATTGTGGAAGGAGTGTACTGGTATGAATCGAAGATCAGAAAGCTCGCATACTACACATGCCCGTTTCTGTATGTATCTAATTGAAGAGCTGGCAGTTGCTATAATGCATTCTCTCGACTCGACATGCGCGTCCACGTCTCCATCCCCGGCACCGTCGAGAGCTACTGCGTGGGCGAGCGAGGCGAGAAACGAAAGGCGTCAGACGAACTGTGGCTCGAAACCTATCTCTGCAGCGTGCTTCGTGCATACTCATACGCCGACAACGGAAGCGGCGAGACGATTCGAAAAATCATGGGCGTGAGGAGGTTCAACCCCATCACCAATACCGACACGGAGCAGAGGTTCCTCAATGCTGCCGAGCAGCTTTTTTTCCGGGGCTGGCAGTTGGGATCGGATTCGGTTGTCCAGGTGCCGACCAACGTGTCCAATCACCTCACCACCGGATTGCTCAAGTATCTCGAAACGACGGGCCGCTACGCCTCGGGCATCAATCTGTTCGAGAAGCTGCGCACACAGAGCATTGAGGTTTCCTCTCTGTTGTCCAGGGTCATGTTCATGGGCAACGAAGAAGTTTCGGGCGTCAAGAATCTTTACCAGTCCCTGCAGGAAACGCCCATGGACTACGTGATGCTCGACACCCAGGCTGAATTCTTGCTCAACAAGGCGCAAAAAGCCGAGACGCCAGAGCAGCGAGATGAGATATTGAGATTGGCGCTCGGATGCGCCGACCGTAGTACGATTGCGGCCCCCAGCGAATTCGGTACATGGGCAAGACTGGCGCAAGTATACGTCGCCATGGAAGACTGGGAGAACGCTCTTACCACGCTAAACTCGTGTCCCATGTTCACCTATCAAGACAAAGACACACCAATCATGCCCGAAGCAAGAGAGGTGCACTTGCCGATACTGCCAGAAACGCGATTAGACGAAATCGACAGCGAGCCCGACTCCAGGTTTTCCGAACAGGTCGACGCCAGCCTGCTGGGCTTGCGGGCAGCAGGGTACCGCGGCACATTCAAGCAAGCCTACCGGATTCTGACGGAAATGACGGCCAAAATCGGTTGGGATCAGCTGCTCAAGATTCGAAGCAACGTCTTCGTCATGGAAGACGAGTATCGATCAGAGAAGCAAGAGGCATCGCATACCGCCCCGTTGAAGCGAAGTCCCAGCATCGACGGCCTCCGGGGCACACCTGTCCCCATGACTAATGGCGATGAAGAGTCTGGAGATGAGGAGACGGGTCAGGTAAAGGAGAAGGGATGCAGCACAGCAGATGCCTTGGATGCCAATGGCAATGGCAGCAGTGTTGAGAAGCCTCCACACACCATTGATCCCCAATTGGTCAAGGCTGACACGGACAACGTAAGTCTGGCCTCGTTGTACTTGTGTGCGTGCGTGCGTGCGTGTGTGTGTGTGTGTGTGTGTGCTTGAAGGGGGGGGGGGGGTCTGCCACGACCACAAGTGGACTCGATGCTAATCCGCGTGGACAGACGACCCAGAATGACGAACATTTATCAAAGCTGAACACGAAGCGTCTCTGCGAGCGTTGGCTGGACAGCTTGTTCATGGTCCTGTACGAAGATCTCCGCGTGTACACCATCTGGCGCACGCAGATGGCCCAGTACCGCGCCCAGCAGATGCAATATAAGAAGTCTGCCGAAGAATGGGAGATCCTCGGTGCCCTCGCCGAGCGACTGCAACACTTTGACGAGGCCGTCGAGGCATACAGAGCCTGTCTCTCGCTTCGGTTCAGCCCCAAGTCGTTGGCTGGCGTGTTGCGCGTTTTCGAGAAGACGAAGAACACCAGAGACTCTGTGGCGGCCATCATCAGACTGGTCACCTGGCAGTACCGCTGGTACAGCGAGTTCAGCCCGGAACTGCTGCACACGATCCGCACGTTGATCGAGGACGACGGTGCGGTCAAGATCAGGAGCATAATACAGGCCACGAGTCTGCCGCAGAATGTATTAGACCTGACGCATCACTATGCGGCTCTGTGTGCCACGTTTCGGAGCAGCGGAACGGAAGGCTGAGAGGGTTTCCTCGGAGAAAAGAAAAGACGAGAGAGCAGGACCACGGACAGGAAGCAGTAGCGTGTCGTGGCGTCCGTGTAGTCGGTCGGTTGAAGCAAAAAAAACTAGTCCTGACCTGTGGAACTTGTCATTACTTTTGTCGTAGAGACGATCAATACCTCACTTAGATGCACGCCGAGTCTTTTACATGGCTGCAATGCTTGTGTGTAAAGGTGCGATGAAAGCATTGGAGAGATGCCTGGTTCATTAACTTGCTTGCATGTACTGAAAAATATTATCACGACATGATCTACTATACACGCCCTGAATTATTTTACGAATCTACATAACGGGGGTATCACCGCGGGAGTACTAGTCAAAGCATAATTGCTATCTAGCGTAAACAATATATATAACGGGGGTAATTGAGAGTTGGTGTTGGCTAGGGAATGAAGGAGATGGAATTGGGGCATGTAAAGTAGGGTCTTATGTGTGGTAGATTTGTTAAATAATTGGGGGGTGGGGCCCGTGGGGGGTCTCCCTGCAAAGGCGGGGCGGGGCAGCTCTGACGACAACCTTTTTTGAAATTTCGGGCCCAGACTTATTTTTTGACTTGTTGGACGGCACTCACAAGCCATGATCTCTGTCTGACCGTTTCGCAGTCTTGGTCAACTTCCCAAACGCCAAAACACCAAAAGCCGATATCATGGCTACACCAGGCGAGAACGCGACGGCCCCCGTCGTCATCGTCTGCGTGGGCATGGCAGGTCAGTCAGTCAGCAACAACAACAACTTGCACACACACAAACACACTGGTTTCTAACACTTTGTCGATTTTCTTCTTCTTCTCCGCAGGCTCGGGAAAAACGACCTTTATGCAGCGCATCAACGCGCACCTCCACAGCAAAGAACAGCCCCCCTACGTCATCAACCTCGACCCAGCGGTGCTCAAGGTCCCGTTCGAGCCCAACATTGACATCCGCGACTCGGTCAACTACGAGGAGGTCATGAAGCAGTACCGTCTCGGCCCCAACGGCGGGATCCTCACGTCCCTCAACCTGTTCGCCACAAAGGTCGACCAGGTCGTGGGGCTGCTCGAGAAGCGCGCCAGGCCCGACGCCGAGAAGCCGGACCGCAGGCCCGTCGACCGCATCATCGTCGACACGCCCGGCCAGATCGAGGCGTTTGTGTGGTCCGCGTCGGGCACCATCCTCCTCGAGTCGCTCGCGTCGTCGTTCCCCACCGTCGTGGCGTACGTGGTGGACACGCCGAGGACGGCGTCGACGTCGACCTTCATGTCCAACATGCTCTACGCCTGCTCCATCCTGTACAAGACCAAGCTTCCCATGATCCTCGTCTTCAACAAGACGGACGTCAAGGACGCTTCGTTTGCGAGGGAGTGGATGACGGACTTTGACTCGTTCCAGGAGGCGCTCCGGCGGGACGAGGAGTCGGACGCGCTCGGCGGCGGCGGCGGCAGCGGGTACATGGGGAGTCTGCTGAACAGCATGAGCCTCGTGCTCGAGGAGTTCTACTCGCACCTGAGCATGGTGGCGGTCAGCTCGCGGCTGGGCACGGGCGTCGACGACTTCTTCGAGGCCGTCGAGGACAAGAGGCGCGAGTTCCTGCGCGATTACCTGCCCGAGCTGGAGAGGAGGCGCCAGGAGAGGGGGGAGCAGAAGAAGAGGGCGCGCGACAAGGAGCTCGACAGGATGATGGGGGGCATGAGCGTTTCCCAAGCAACAGCAGCAGATGACGATGTTGGTGGTGGTGGTGCCGGCTCCGACGTCGAGGTGGCGAGCGATGATGACGACGACGATTCCGACGACGACGACGCTGCGAAGGAGGGCTTGCAGGAACGGTACCAGGCGGCGGTGGGGGACAATGAAGATTCCATCCTGGCCGATGCCAGTTTCGCAAAGTACTTGCACAAGCAGATATGATGGTGTGTTGGGAGGTTCTTGGCTTCACTAATTTAAGAGTTTTCCGTACATTCTATTCCCCCTTTCCCTTTTCTTCTTCTCCCTAGAACAAGCGCAACAAGTTCCTCCTCCCATCGCATCCATTCCAAAAACGCCAAGAATAGCAAATTTCCCAGACACCCCCCCTACCGAGCCTCAAACTGCACCATTCTACACACCGTCAGTAACTCCACTCCAGATCATTTGGGTAAAGCCCCCCCTCATACATTTGTCCCTCTCCTTGAACCTCCCCGCGCAGTCGCCACGACGTCCTTGCCCCACGCTGCTCCCGCAGTCGCCGCAGAGGTACGTCATTACGGAGCGGGAGCCGAGGTCGTCGCGCGTGTTGCCGCGGGTGGTGCTGGGCGCGCCGGTGGGGACTTGGTATTCTTCGCGGGGCATGGTTTCTCGTTCTCGGGGAGTTGGTGTTGCAGGAGAGTAAGAGGTGAGTTATTCTTGCTTCGGTGGTTGGAGTTTTGGAGTTGGGAAAGGATGAGGGGTGGGTCCGGGCAGAAACAATTTCACATGTAGGGGCGGTATGGGTGGAGTCGGGAAATGTGGGCCTTTATTCCGGGATTCTAATTTACTAAAATGTAACAAGGCCAGCCGTGGCCAAACCAGCGCCAAACGCCAACCACATCCATGGGTATTATTAAACCAGACCCCATTGTGAAGCATGCCAGCATGTTCCGGTCCACAAAGTCAACTCCCCCCCCCCCTACAGCTGCACCTCGTTCATGATGCGCACTTCCTCGCCGGGCTTGAACGCAGGCAGTCCGATGAACGGACAGGTCGAGCACCGGAACGCATCTCCCAGGGAGCAATTGTTGCATGAGCCCGTCTTGCCCTTGACCGTGAAGTCGAGCTCATTCAAGTCATTCGTGTCAAGCTTGATGGCTTCGAGGCCCGCATCGGCCTGCGCGCGTCTCTCCTTCTCTTCGGCCTCAAATTTGGCGGCCAGGCCGCATGTGCAGTCTTTGCAGGGGCGACGACGCTTCTGGGGCTGGCAATTTGTGGCTACGGTGGCAAAAGAAAAGGAAAAAAAAAGGTTAGTTTTTGTGAGCACAGCAATTGTAGCGCGCGCGGGGGGGGCTCGTGAGACATACGTGCTTGTGGTCGCCGCTTGAGATCCTCCTCGTTCAATAAAGTGTCCTCGTCAATCAACTCGTCGTCGTCGTCGTCGTCGTCGTCGTCATCCAAGTTGCTCAAGTCGAATTTGGGCGCGGCAGCAGGGGGCTGGGTTTCTTCCCGAGCCGCAGTGGAACGACGACCTCGCCGTCGTCTTGCTTCTCGAAGCCACCTTGTTTGGCGACCAGGCCGGCGAGGATGGCTTCCTTGGCCTCGGCGGCGCCCAGCTGGCCGTCCTGGAACTCCAATCTGCCGCCGGCCTTCATGGCGGGGACCAGGGTCGTGAAGAGGTGGCGGTTCAAGAGTCGGGACCAGTCGGCGCCGCGGGAGCCCTCGGCGTCGGTGAGGATGAGGACGAGATGGTAGGTGGCGGACGGGAGGGACACGAAGCCGGCAGACAGCCGGTCGAGCATCTGCAGATCGGTATGGGAGCGATCAAAGGCCGTGAAGATGTCTCGTAGTTTTTCCTCGTGCGCGGCGACGGATGGCGGGGCCAGGAGCAGGTTGCGCTTGGCGGGGGCCGCCGCTGCCGGAGCAAAAAAGTCGGCCGTCGTGTCGATGAGGACGGTAGAGGGGGCCATGACGGTGGGTGGGTGGTGTGGTGTGGTTGATGTTTGTGAGTCGGTGACGGGGCGAAAGATGGAAGAGCGCAATCAACGAAGGGGTAGTAGGTACGGATGAATGGGCGAGTATGTACAGGACGGAATTCTGGAATTCCTGTCTTGTTGTCTCGCAACGTTTCTGCAATCCGACGTCGGCAGGGCCGCGTTTGGGCGGGGGACCAACAAGTGGAGTGACTAATTCGCCATGCGACATTTGTCATCGGTCATTGGTTGGCCTGCGCTGCCATTGGCCTGTTGCAATGAAAAAAAAAAAGAAGCAGGTTCTCAGCTCCACTTGCAAAGTTGGGCCACTTGCATAGTTGGGTCGAGAGAAAAGATGTCGCATCGACGAGTTGGTCTCCGTCTCCGTCTCCGTCTCGTCTCCATGAACAACAATGACATCAGGTACCTGCATTTCCCCTGACTTTTACCGACTTATTCACCCTTCGCCGGCCCTCGGAGCGCCGGGGCCACAAAAGCCGGCAGCCCGCCCAGCCTCGCTCGGCACAAAGCAAGAAACCAACCTCGTTCACCTTCTCACCACCACAGGGAGGGAACATCTCACCACCACAGGGAGGGAACATGGGGGCTTCCCCTCAAACCAACACCCACGGCCTCTAAAACAAAACGAAACAAGAAACAAAAACAAAAAACCCACAAGCTCATTTCCAACAACTTCACCTCCTCGGCTGGCCCTGCCCAGTCGGAGCTTCCAAGCTCCCCCCCCCCCCCCCCCCCCCCCCCCCAAAAAAAAAAAAAAAAAAAAACACCACGAACAAACACCACACCACATCACGACTTCCAACAATGTTCGACCCGTCCCCGGCCCCCGTCAAAGGCTGTCCCTTCTGCATCATCCCAGCCGTCCACGCCCCCTACGACCCTCTGCACCCGCCGTCCTCGATCGAACCGACCCTCACCACGCCGGCGTCCTTTGTCGTCCTCTCGACGCCCCTGCTCATCGCCTTCCTCGACATCATGCCCCTCTCCCGCGGCCACCTGCTCCTCTGCCCGCGCGCCCACCGGCCCAAGCTCACGGATACGACGCGCCGGGAGTCCCTCCAGCTGGGCAACTACGTGCGCATCCTGTCCGCGGCGCTGGCCCGCGCGACGGGCGTGGAGGACTGGAACGTCGTGCAGAACAACGGCGCGGCCGCCGCGCAGGTCGTGCCCCATGTGCACTATCACATCATCCCGCGGCCCGAGATACGCGCGAGCGGCAAGCTGCGCGAGAGCTTCACCATGTTTGGGAGGGGCCAGAGGGAGGAGCTGGATGACGAGGAGGCCGGTGAGTTGGCCGACAGGATACGAAAGGAGGTGGCCTTGGTGTTGAGGGAGGAGGGGGAGGGGGAGGCTGAGGCTGAGGCCAAGCTGTAGTATACGTACGATCGACGTTGACTTTAATGGGAGGGGAATCGCAGAGAGTCGTACGTGGAATACACAGGCGAGGACTAGCTGTTGCAGAATGTGTCAGTCACGATACCCCGGGTGGATTCACATTATTTACGGACTTTGGTTCCATGCTTCTTTGTATATTCCTCTCAAATTTTACTTTGATCCTTGTACATGGGCCATGGCGCATGATGATCTCTTTTGCAAGCTCAATCTAGTCTTCTTTGCAAAGAGCCCCCCCCTCAAATATACTGCGAAAGCCTGCCCGAGTCAGCACCGCCCTTCAAAGGAACAAGGGAACAACCAAAAAACACTCACTCTATCAAGTTCCCATCCGGATCCCTAACATACAAACTCCTCAACTCCCCCCTCGCCCCAGCCCTCCTCACCACCCCCTCCTCCAAGACCTCCACGCCAACCCCCCCAAGCCCCTCCAGCAAACCGTCCATGTCCACCCCGTCGTCCAGCAGGAAGCACAGGTCCGCCGTCCCCGGCAGCGCCGTCCTCGCCTTGGGCTCAAACTCGCTCCCCCTCTGATGCAGATTGATCTTGTGCGTGCCGAACAGCAGCGCGTGTCGCGGCGCGGACCGGTCGGACCCGGACCCGGACGTGAATGTCTGCGCCGTCATGCCCAGATGGGTCGTGTACCATGAGATTGTTGTGGCGACGTTGCCGCATGTGAGGACGAGGTGGTCCATGTCTTTGACGGGGGCGAGAGCCATGGTGGGCGGCTTTCTTGGAATTGTCCTGGCAATTAGTCGTGAATGTGAATGGGAATGGGATTGATGGGAGGTGGGGCCTCCGTGATGCCCTCGCGGCTTCTTGCGCAGCACCAAAGTTCGCGCGCGGCCCCTCTTTCGCACATAATATCCAGGATACTAACCGAATGTGGGAGGGGGGTGCCAGTGGGTCCGGTCCGGAAACGACGAATTTCGCGAGACCTGCGCCGACTCGGATCGCAGCCTGTCAGTGAATGCGAATAACGACGGGATAAAGGATACTCTGCTCCGTGGGATATTAAGACGGGAGTGAGTTGTTCGAGTCTGTCCGGGCCGGTTGGCTACTTTGTTCCACAGACGGCTTTGACGATCCAGATCAGTCTTGCATCCATCCATCATCCTCCGTCATCCCATCATCATCATCCAAGTCCAGGCTGGCCGGCCCGGGAGCGAGGTGACTGACGGGTGGTGTGGCTGTAATGAAACGGCAGTGCTGGAGAGACTCCCCTAGCTCGGATCGACGGAGCCGCTTTACATGTACCCACACGCACCCCTCCCCTGCTTCTTCGTACCTTTTGGTGGTCCAGTTCTTGTATGTAATAGCTGCTCCCTCATGTCCCTCACTTCAACAAGTCACGCTCTCTCACTCACTCGGCTTCGGCTCTAGCTTTGGCTTTGGCTTTGGCTTTGGCCTTGGCTTTTGTTGCTTGCTTGCTTGCTTGCTTGCTGCTCCAGGCCATGCCGCCGCCCATCAATCCGTCCATCCTCCTCCTGCCAGTCTGCCACCCCCCCCCCCCCTCTCTCCGCCTCCCCCATCTTCTCTCCTCCCTTCCTCCAGCCTGATCTGGTCCTGTTCCCCCTCCGTGCCCGCAGCCAAGCAAGTGGACCGATCCGTACCAGTGCCAGCCAAACGTACAAGTAGTCTTCTCCCTCCCAGCCCTTTCCATTGTTCCAACTCTTTCATCCTTCTTTTCCAATCTTCGTCTTTTGCTACCGTTTGTCTCCTTGCAAAGCGACCAATTCCACCCATTAGCACCTGTTTTGCTAGTTCCATAGGCGCAAAGACGCATCCACTAACACACCAAAGTTCCCCCTCTGCCATCCGCCTGTTTCTGCTCCGTTTCCCCCGCCCTTGAGTCAAAACAAATCACAATGTCTTCCCGTAAGAGGAAGCAGGACGAGGAAGAGGAAGAGCTCGTTTCTCTTCCCGAGGAAGATGATGGCGAGGAGGAAGAAGAGTGAGTGACCCAGCGCCAACGAACCCCAAGCTTCTCTGGCTTTCGCCACGTGAAGCCAGACTTTACCATGTCGCAAAGCGTCCAAGTGCACGTTGATTGAGACGGCGCATTGTCGCCAATTGCATCAATTGAGCCCCGTCAAGCCTTTTCCTTGAACACACCTGATGTCACTGAGCCCTTGCATCGCCGGGCGCATCCCAATACTTTTGACGTGCCAACTCCGCCGAACGAAGCGTACGCTGACACTGAGCTCGTATTAGGTATGTCTCCACTGGAGATGAAGACGACAATGTCGGAGAGGAGGAGGAGGAAGAGGAGGATGACGGCGAAGGCGGAGGGGAAGACGACGAGGAGGATGAAGACGATGACGGGACAGAAGAAGCAGACGCCGACGCCGATGATGTTGCCGAAGTGAATGGCGTAGAAGGTTGGTTTTTTTTTTCTCCTCATCTTTATAACATTCCCATCTCACTTGTCCATCTCACTTGTCCCCCTTTATGGGATCCAAGCTAATCGGTGTTCTCTCTTCGGTCTCAAGACAACCAACCTCCCGTCAAGAAACGCAAGACAGGAGGCGCATCCAGCAAGGAGGTTACCAACGGCGAGACAGCCAACGGCGACGATTCCGAGAACGAGGATGCCGATGCTGATGCCGATTCTGATGCTGATGCTGATGCTGATGCTGATGCCGATGCCGCCGACGCCAGAGACTTGGCCTCAATCAAAGAAGCTGTAAAAGCCACTGAGGAGGCCGATTCCAAGACCGTAGCAGCAGGAGGCGACGATGAATGAGCTGTCTTTTCTTTCTCAATTGATCCATCTTATGACGTACGCGGAGTGTCTGTCGCTCAACTTCACCCTGGCAGTCAAGGTCAGGATAGGATACCATTGCATGCGTCCATCGTTACTCAATCCATGGCCGTTGGACTTGCCTGCATAGGCATTGCCTGCATAGGCAAGAAGGAGAACGAGGCTATAATACTGTGATTGTAGACCAGCTTTGCCCCGAGTAGTCAGAGACGCAAGACGAAGTCGCATCGTCGAAATGCAATCGAATGGACGATCCATCTCTTTATTCCACAAATCGGAAGCCGTCCCCTCTTACACCCCAGTAGTAATTGTCTTCCCCTTTTTTTCTTCCTCTTTTTTTCCCGTATCGCGCGACTCGGCATTCCCGTCGTGCATTTGTATACATGGCCAATTGAACGACATGACACTCCACCACATCAAACAGGGAAGCGTTGATTCTCGTCCAAGGATAGCGGACGGTCTTCGGTCGAGGAACACTGCGCTGCTGAAGGAGCTGTTTGAGGAGCCATTCTAGACCGCTTAGCATCAGACAATCAGGCCTAGAGAACGAGCTCGTTGACGAAAAATGTTGGACGGGAACGGATTACAGGCTTGGATTAAACCCTGTGGCTTTGTGAGCCCGAGACAAGTCGAGGCAAGGGAGGCTACCAGCCGACAATCGATCAGCCTGACTATCGGAATAGAATGTGGGCCAAATCACCCTGCATTCATGCCGTGCCTGTGTGACCCTGTTCTGCCCCGAGCGGACATGTACGAAGGCGCCTTCGTCAAGCAAGGCGAGAACCCTGGGGTAGTTTGTTGCCTGGAGAATCATCTAAAACATTGCCACCAGCTTCGCTCCAAGAGCTCCAATCCCATTGCTGCACGATCCGAGTCAAATCCTTCCTGTGAGTACACTGGGTATTGATACGGCTTGAAAAGGTTACATCTTGCAACGGTATGGCAGGAGCCTCTTCTTTGTACAGGTTACGCTCATCGGTTGCTGTAAACGTAGGGTGGCAAAGGATCTCTAGTCCATGGAGAACCACACGGATGTCATGCCCCTTCCAATGCAAGTGATGTATCGCATATCATAGTATATGCTACACACTGCCCAAACCCTGCTGAACTGGCGATACTGTTAGCCCCAAGAGGAGGGTTAGAAGCATGGTTGTGTGCTTCATGACGCTTGCTTCCCCCGACGAAATACTGACCACCCAACCACCAGCACTCCGTAATCCTTGCTTGACCCTATGAGCTGAAAGAGGTGCCACTTGCTTATTCCAGTTGCTCAGCTTGCATCTCGGGAAAACAAGCTCGAAGGCATGTGTACCTTTTCAACCCGCATCAGCCGTAGACCGTGCTGTGCCGTAAACAAGTTCAGTGACTTCGACACAGGAAATAACTTACTCGCGACACGATCCAAGCTCAACTTTTGTTGAAGTGGAACAGATTATTATGATTTATTCTTTGGCAAGGTTTCTGTTGAGGCAACATGGCCATGAGAGGAGTAAACATCCATTGGTCTAATACCATAGATTCGATCAATATGCGTGTAACCAGAAAATGAAATTTGTATCTTTCCAGATGAGCCTTCATCTGACCAAGATCATTGGCCGCTCTTTGCAAATTAAACTTTCTTTTCGGTCACTTGTCTCTTGAGAACTTTCCTGGTCACACCACCATGGCATGCAGAGCAGGTGCTGCGCGGCGAGAGCAGAAACAAACCCGAGACGAAAAAAAAACCGTTTTAGTTGAGCTGAATTAGTGTGGGGAATGGCATGATGATCACAATCGAGCTGTAGTTGCGCGCGCCATCAAAGCACGCAGTCGCGATTAAAGGCTGCATTTACCGCAGGGTAGTCCGTAGTGTTTTAGTCTTACACAAATGAACTTGTTTGTTTTGAGAGTAACGCCCCCGGTAGCTGACTGGGTTGATCTAGGAGATTGAATAACTGGCCAACAGCGAGTCGGGATGCATCACACGGACATGATGGTCCAGGCATCAGACGAAGGCACCAAAGACTCTCGAATCTTGAAGCATAAGCCTGGGCAAGGACTATAATGCTTTTTCGTCTTGCGGATGGATGAACGGGCTGAAAGGCTGCGTTTTTCACTCTACTAGCGTGGGTATCTGAGTCGCGTTCATGTGTTGACATGGTCGATGCACACCTGCGGTGCCCAGGCATTCTATGCTCTCCATCAACAGGACGTCGAATGCAGGGAGAAGCAAGGAACGCGAGCTGTTGTTGTTGCCGATCTTTGTAAGAGGCGTAGCCCACCCAGGATCAATGCGTGCGTCGACGAGAAGGTGGAGAAAAAATGCTCACGGTTACTCGACTCAGATTCTGTCAGAATGTGACTGACTGAAGATGGTAACACCGTCGATAAGCGGACACAAGGGCGTTGCATTGCTTTTGTTCGGACCGTTGATACATATTTACAAATTGGATGGCATCCGATCTGTGAACGTAGCATGGCGTGGTGACTGAATGGTAAAATCGAGATACGCATAGTATGGAACTGAAGACAACTCCAACTCCATACGAGGCATCTTTTTGGGTTCAGGCGAAGCGGAGGTAGAGGAGAACGAAGACTGGGAAGGCGCAGCCGGTGGTCACTTCGGTGGCTTGCCTAATAAAGCATGACAAGGATGTGCGCAACTTCCCCCATCCTGCCTGCCCTCATGCCTCATGCCTCATGCCTCATGCCTCATGCCTCATGCCTCATGCCTCATGCCTCATGCCTCATGCCTCATGCCTCATGCTCTGGTGCTCTGATGCCTGGCTTTAAGTGAAGAGTGTTATTGCGAAAGTTGCCATGCTCCAGTACTAAGTAGCCGATTCAATGCGATGATGCCAGTGCCAGTGGATTCGGATGTCCACGGCCGTCATCTGTTGGTGCCAGCCACCAGGGCAGGCAGCCAATGCCAACCTGCCGGGCGGGGCCTCGCAGCTGACCCAGCCCTGCGTCAAACCAAGTCGATTGGAATTTTACAACGGCCGAATAATCCGAATAATCACACAGGCACTGGAGTCCAGGCTGTGTGAGCCCAACAAGTTGCAAGCTGGCCCCGAGACCTCGTCCTGCGGAACCTGTGCCTGTGATGTCGACCAATTCACGGTGACGCGGCGACGCCGGCGCCACAGAATTGCTTTGGAACATTCTGGGACGAATACCCGCTTCTTTTGTTCCTGTCTGGCCTGCCCGCGGCGCGATCGCCGCGGCTCTAGCGTGCCTGCCCTAGTTAGTACGGAATACCTACCAATGTGTGTCCAAACACATAGCTGGCAAGGTAGCGGATACCAGCACCCCCGGCCGATCAGGCACCAAATCCGAACTGCGCGAGATTGACCGATTCCGTTGTCCAATCGTCCATCCCATCCCATCCCATCCCATCGCGGTGCAGAGCAGAGCACCTGACGAGAGTTTCTTTTTTCGTCGCTGCACGTAGTAGGATGGGGATGGGGGAAGATGGGATGATGCTGCTACTCCGCAACAGTGCTCGTTGCTTTTTGCCCCATTTGTTGTTGCGCATTTGAGCTTTGATCTGAGCTCGGGTGTTTTATCTTGCTCGTCTCTTCCCTGCTCGCGCGCCGTGGATCCGCGCTTGTCACGGCCCCCCCCTGTCCCAGTAAATTCGGTCAGACGCTTGATGATTCAATTTTTCAGTCAGCTTTGCCTTGTTGCCGGCTGGCAATGACCTGGTGCCGGGCCGTTTGACATAATTTGACTTGTCTTCGTCGTGCATGTCGTGCACCTTGTTTGGCTGGCTACCGGAGCATGCCCTCTCCTCACACAAATTTCCCTTGCCCCCCGTTTGAATGAGGTCGCGACCGACGCCCATTAAGCCTTCCGATCTGGCGCCGGTTACTGTTGTCAAAGCCATTGTCCGGTGCTTTCATTCCAGAGATTCTCGCCGCGCAACAGCTCAGTCGGGGGGGGAAAAGAATCCATGACGACGCGCTGTCTGACCTAGCTGTGCTGTGCGAGGGACGACTCCGGCTCCGGGGAATTTTTTTGTACCATTTGAAATAACTGCCAGTTTCAGTTTTGTTGATCTCTTTCCGAACATTTCACTACCGCGTGTCCCACCACTCCTTCACCGACCACGCTGGTTCAACGTTGGACGGCAGTTCAAAGGTGCACGACTTGAGCAAACTCTGTTCCGCCTCCCACCTTCCGCCTTCCGCCTTCCTCCTTCCTCGGCCAACGAACGGACGAATGCACCGTTGCAGCGCTGGCTAGTTAGGAGCCGACCCTCGGTGCAACGTCGTCGTCGATAACGCTCGACGCCAACCTCAGCCCATTCGATCAGTCCCGTTCTCGACGCCACAGTGTCAATTAACAATCGCATTTGTTGGCATCATCTTCGCTCGTTTACGCTCGTTTACGCTCGTTTACGCTCGTTTACGCTCGTCTCTTCGGCGGGCTGCTGTCACCAGAACTCCGACATTACGAAAATATCCAACAGTCCTTCGCCGTCCTTCGCCGTCCCCTCCTGCCGTCCCTGAGCAAACAGGCACAGGCACTGTCGACTGCCTCAACCGAGATCGAATGTCAAGCGCCAAATCTTGTGCACTCTTTCCCAAACTGTCGCCTAGTATCCACCACCAACAGCCGGCGATTCGCTAAATTGACTACTCGACGCTCTCTCAGTTCCTTCGATACCGGGAAAGAACTCTCTTTGATGTTTTGCTCTCGACGGCACGCCATTTCCATCAGATTCGCCACACTATATCTGACTATACAAACAAGTTCTTGATCTAGACTACTGATTCCGGACGCCCTCCAACGTCACTAGCCGGCACGCTGTGTCCTACATACATGCCGCTGCCAATCGAGAGCCTTATTGATTCATCGAAGTCGACTTAGTCTTCACATGAGGAAGTTGTCTTTCCACCACGAGTGACAAATCTCCGCCAACACACAGGACGGCATTTCCATTGAGCCCGGCGAAGTCGCCATTGAACGCTGGGCTCTAGGTGGTCCGAATGGATGTCATGGCCGTACCTCAACCTGGAGAAGAAGGGCCTTTTCCTGCACCACTGATGATGCAAAATCGAAATTACTCGCTGTATGCCTCTCGCATCAAACCTCTCGTCATCGACAGCAACGCCCAAGAGGAGCCTCCTCAGGTTCCCGACCTACCAGCGCTACCAATCTCACCTCGTTGGGATTCTCTATCCAATGGTCCGCACTTGTTGAATCAGACCACTCCATGTCCCGTCTTCCGAACTTTCCCAACTGTGCGACCTGAGGCGTCACCAACCCAACAATTTCCTGTGCTTGCTGGCCCGGTCGTATCCCCGCCCCCAATGCACGACCCAGGGCCTCGCCGTATCATTCATAGCCGCGACTCTGGACCACGAAGTGCATCACCATCGATGTCGTTGAGGAACAAGTCTTCGCTTGCGGACTTGCGCATCACTGAAGGATCTTCGGCCGTCGAGAACTTCTCCAGGCCTCGCAAGCAAAGCATACGCCAAAACGGACCGCCGGATGGTATTGCCAGCCCAGAACCCGTCAAATTACCACGCTTGGCCAATCTTTCCAACCCTCTCTACACAGACCGTCTTTTTGACATGCCCAGTCAAACACCCCCTTGGCAGCGGTCACGACGTCCTTCAGTGTCGTCAGTCAAATCCTCATGCGCAAGTCCCTCTCCATTGCCATACAACAGCGGCGAATGTGTTGAGCCAAGATCCCACCGAGCTCGAAATGTCACGAGCCCACCAGCGCTAACGCCCGCTCGGACACAAATGGCGTCTGTCGTTTCAACCCCCGTTGCAAGCCCCGGACTGGGGGGGGCGGTGCCGTGGGTGGTTGGTGGAGACGAACTACGGTGCAGTTTCAGATCCCAGCTCACTGCTTCAACGACCCCTGGCACGGCCGTTACAGAACGAAGCAGTGTTCTTACAAAAGACAGCTCTGTCACCTCGCTCGAGAATCTCGACGAACCTAGCCTGGAAGATGTTATGGGCATGTACGAGAAGGGCTTCGCGGATGATGAGGACGACTACGACGGCCGATTCGGCGATGGTGCGAACGAAATCGATATGGAATCGAGGCCAATGATGGCTCTTGCGAAACCAGCCATGGCGTCTGCTCCCGAAGTGCCCAGAACTCCTGCAATAGCGCACATGGCGGAGAACCGTCTTTCACCGCCGTTGCCAATATCACGCTCGACGCTCGACGCTGAAATTCGTCAGTCGAAAATGTTATTCACGAGCCCGGCTTTTACTTCGTCGGTAGCCGCCATCTCTGGCAAAGCTGACATGGATACTGCGGAAAAACGAGATTCGGCTAAGTCACTGGATTCGGAACCATCCATCACCACAGATCCTGTTGCGGCCGACAAGGCCACATACACGACAGTTGCTTCTCCTTCCTCCACTTCGCCGTCTAGATCACCGTCTCCTCCTCCCTCTTGCTGTCAAATCCCTGCCACACCTTCGACACCCACACCACCACCTCCTCCTCCTCCGACTATGCCAGCTGAGCCTGAGGATCCCGGCTCTCGCGACCGATATGGCTTCAAAAAGGCCAACCAAACAATCACCAGGGAGCAGTATGATGCCTGGAATAAGGATTATTCATTCTATCTCGCGCGTCGTCGACGGAAATGGATCTCGTACCTCAAAGACTGTGCATTAATGACAGATCGGCCCATCCGGTTTCCATCTCCTAGCGCGAAAACAAAGAGATTTGTGCGAAAAGGTATACCTCCCGACTGGCGAGGTGCCGCCTGGTTTTACTATGCCGGAGGACCTGCAATTCTCGCCAAGCATGCTGGCCTCTATGAGAAGCTCCTTTACCAATCTGCCACTCAAGTCGATGTTGAAGCAATCGAACGAGATTTGCACAGGACGTTTCCCGACAATATCCAATTCAAGCCTTCGAGCAACCATCACTCGACCCCAAGCAGCGGACGGAGCAGCCAGTCAACAATGACGAGATCGTCGACGGAAGAGGATAAACCACCAGGACCTCCGCCCGCGGCCTCGAACGAGCCGCCCATTATAACATCGCTTCGCCGCGTGCTACACGCCTTCTCCATCTACAACCCCCGCATTGGATACTGCCAAAGTCTCAATTTCTTGGCTGGATTGCTGCTGCTTTTTGTTGAAACAGAAGAGCAGTGTTTCTGGCTATTAAATGTCATCACCATTATCTACCTGCCTGGAACACACGACATGAGTCTCGAGGGCTCCAAGGTGGACCTTGGCGTCTTGATGACGGAGTTGCGAGATAGCATGCCTTCGGTCTGGGAGAAGATTGGTGGGGAACTGGAGAACTTGCCAACAGCACGACCTGGCACCAGCAAGTCAGCACGCAAGACGAGGCCCATTCTGCGCCGGCGAGAACAGCAGACGGAGCTGTCCACAGAACGGTTACCGCCCATCACTCTTTGCATGACGGCCTGGTTCATGAGTTGCTATATTGGTACGTTGCCAATCGAGACGACGCTTCGTGTGTGGGATGTCTTCTTCTACGAAGGCTCCAAGACGCTCTTCCGGATCGCTTTGGCGATATTCAAAACCGGAGAGAGCGAGATCAAGGCCGTCAAAGACCCAATGGAGATGTTTGGTGTTGTGCAGACCATCCCCAGGCGCATGATTGACGCCAATGGTCTCATGGAAGCTTGCTTCAAGCGCCGCAACGGATTCGGACACCTTAGTCAGGGAACTATTGACGAGCGGCGACAAGCAAGGCGCGATAAAGCCAAACAGGAGCGAGAGCAAAACTTGCTACGCGAGAAGGCGAGTTTCGGTGGCAACCTGACTGAGGCAGAGAGCTGCACAGTGTCACGCCGAGGCACTCTGTTCAACAAGACAAAAAGGGACGCCGTTGTGAGGCCCTCTGAAGTGTGATGCGAACTTGACGCGCATCACCAAACGGTGCTATAATACCGAATGTAAAGTGGGAATACATGCGCCGTGCCTATCTTGTCCCTTT
This sequence comes from Epichloe hybrida, assembly GCA_019022495.1. NCBI lineage: Eukaryota > Fungi > Ascomycota > Sordariomycetes > Hypocreales > Clavicipitaceae > Epichloe > Epichloe hybrida. The sequence goes on from JAFEKR010000022.1 coordinate 468,558, forward strand.
TAATGTCATTTTCTCTCAAAATGAGACAGAGGACGCCAGATGCGTCCTCTATTCTTTTCGACATAATACCCTCACTTTCGATTCGACTTGACTGCGCTTATTGAGGCTTGCCATGTTAGCCAGTCCCAAAGGTTGGTTATCTTTGATGGGAGCCCATCTTTTTTTTTTTTTTTTTCCCGCATCATGCAGCGTTAAAATCTTTGTTGCTTCTAGACAAACACCCACAGCGCGCTGTGTTTGTCATCTTTTGTTGTGTTTGTCACTGTTCGCATGGTCCGAGTCGGGGAAGGTACCTCGGAGGTTTGCTACCCACCAAAAGCATTTATTTGTATTATGTCATGACTATTATGGTTGCATTGAGGTGTAACGTTGGAATCACCGATGTTGCTATGGATGGAGATGAGGCGAAGCATCTTTCGTTCCCAGGAACGTGGAGACTTGGTTTGGCGCGTGTGAAAATAGATGGAAACTGGAAACATGCAAGTTTTTTTTTTCTGGGGGTTTCTTTTTCTTCTTCCACTCTGTCTGGTCCCCATGAAGATTCTGGATAGAGAAAAAAAGGGATCAGGATTTCGGCTATCACGAGGGCTTGCTAGAGTCACGGCAAGGCGGGGAATAGCATATTGCTTACTACTCAGCACACGGGAAGGGTAACCTAGGCGAATGAAGAATCTTGAATGAAGCCATCATGAGAGTCTTGCATGTAAACCATGCCGTTTTCAACTCTATGTTTGTTTGCTATCTTGGGTCAGATGCCATACTAGCTGCCAACGACAACCCATGCATGCGTGTACATGTTGGTTTTGTTCTTGGCCCTGTGTCCATCCATGTTCCCGCCATGGTTGGTGTCTAAGATATATATGATTGACGGCCAGCAACACCAAGTAGCCCATGTATCTCGAATCCACGTGCAGCCAGAAGCAGCAGCTTTCCCCTAAGTTTCCTACATGGCGAGGTATTCCTGTCCCGCCCCCGCATATTGCATCCGCAACTCCCCGCGATGTTCTCCGCAACCCCCCCAAGGATTTATCAAAAGCTTCCGAGAATAATGTCAAGGCAAGCTCAACCAGGAAAATCACGTAGTAACAGCAGGAAAAGTCGGCTCCTCCATGGCATACTTTGCCACGTGCATCTTGACCGTCTTCTCCCACGCCGGCCTATCACTCTTGTACTCGTCGGCGATGCGGTCCTCGAGCGGGTCATCGGGCTGCGGCTCGATGAGCAGGTTCCGGACGGCGTCGAGGACGGCGACGATCTTTGTCGAGGGCTTCCAGTTCTCGGGCTTGAGGACGGCGAGGCAGATGTTGCCGAGGGAGTCGTTTGTGACGTTGGGGTGGTAGAGGCGGGTGGTGAAGCGGACGGCCGGGGGCTTGAAGGGGTAGTCGACGGGGAGGGAGAGGAGGATTCCGTAGCGGCCTGGGTGGTAGGGGGATTCGGGGGGCGGGGAGAGGACGACGTGCCATGTGTGGAGGGAGTTGTTGGCGGGGAGGCCGATGGTGAAGCCGGGGGCGGTGATTGGGAGGCCGAGGCGAATTCCTGGGATAAATGGGATTAGTTGTGTTTTGGGTTGGGGGAGATGTGGGAGGAATGGGGATGATGGGTGAGGGGAAAGGGGATGTACTTTTGCGATGCGCTTGGTGGACATTGTTGCTTGGTGGTGTTCTCTTGGTGATGGTTGCGGGATGAGATGCGAGGTTTGGAAATGCGTTGCGATTGGGGGGGGGGGGGTCCGATACGGTTGACGATGGCGGGGCAAGGTGGGTAGGGTAGGTGGGGTGTCAGGTGGGGCCGTGCATGGCATGAGGAGTGAATTTATGACTTATTCCGTGTATTCTGTTGTTCCGCAGGTTCCTTTGCCTACACACGGACGAGTGACGAAATGCAACTCGTCGCTCATGCCTAATTCCCCATTTATACATGTGTATATAAAGTTGGCATCACGGCTTGTCCCCGAAAGGACGCCATTCCTAATACGTCACTTGGGCCCCCACCAAAGTGGGTCCCAGCCTCATCGCAAGGGTCCTCTCTTTTTTTTTTTTTTTTTTTTTTTTTTTGCAAAGCTTCATTCGTGCATCGCGCAACACCAACGTCCCAAGCATCCTCTTCAACAATCAACCATTTAAAAAAAAAGTTAAAAAAAAAAAAAACGAAATCATGGCCGCCCCAGACGCACAAGCAGCCCAGATGCCATTCATAAAAAACCTCGCCTCAAGCGGTCCGTTTCCACTCCACTCCCACCCCATCACGCCCATAACTAACCAAGACCTCAACACATTCCAGACCGCGACCTCCGCACCCGATCCCTAGCCGCCCTCCAGGCATTCCTCTCCCAGCAATCGAGCCTCGCCGCCCCGTCCGCCCTCAAGCTCTGGACAGGCCTCTACTACGCCCTCTGGATGACGGACCGGCCCCGTCCCCAGCAGGCTCTCGCCTCGGAGCTCGCCTCCCTGCCGCTCGACCTGCCCGCCGGGTCCGTGGCCCCCTTCCTCCGCGCCTTCTGGCAGGTCCTCTCCCGGCAGTGGGCCCTCATCGACGCCCTCCGCATGGACAAGTTCCTGCTTCTCGTGCGGCGCGTCTTCGCGGCGCACGTGCGGCTCGCGCGCGAGGCCCGGTGGGCCGGCGACGGCGTCGACTCGATACTCGAGGTCCTGGCGACCGAGTGCTTCGACGTCCGGGAGGAGGCCGGCGTCGCGCTGGGGCTGAGGCTGCACGCGCTGGACCTGTGGGTGGACGAGATGGAGAGGGAGCGCGCCGTGGGGGGCGAGGCCGTGGGGGATGATGACGTGGCGAGGGGCCAGTTCGTGCGCGCCGTGGGCTGCTTGGTCGAGAGGCTGAAGAGGAGCCCTGTGAAGAGCGTCAGGGCGAGGGCGAGCGAGAGTTATGCGGATGAGAGGCTGCCTTGGGGAGGAGACGCATCTGACAAGGAATGGGGTGACGAGCACGAGGACGAGCACGAGCACGAGGACGGCGGTGGATGGGGCGGCTTCGAGGATTGAGCGAGGGTTGGCTGGAAACGCATTCTTGTGTGTATTGGTGTTCTGGCGTTCAAGAGAGCTGACATGGGGGGGTGGGCGGAGCTTGGGAAAATGCATCATCCCGTGCTGATTTGTCCATTTCGTCGTTACATGGGCAATATAAAATATGTACATAATTGTTCCCGAAAACCCCTCCCTTTTAGCACAGGTATTTCCCCCAGCTGCGTTTAGACAGCAAGCTCTGGGCTTTATAAGAGCAAAGGTACAACGCCCGTCAGTCATCTTTCCCCCCCTTTTTTAAAAACAAAAACAGGATGCTGTTGTAGCTGGTCATCATGCATGAAAACGCCCCTTGCTGAGCTGGAGAGTGGGAGGAAAAGATCACGACAGACGCTCATCCCCCCCAATGATATCGGCTTCCGCCCATCCACGTCCCGTGTCGTACCCCATGTCTTGTGCTTCTCGTGCCCGTTCTTTGGCAAGCCTTGATCGTCTCCACGAGTCCCATTTGGCTCTTTGATCTGGACCCATTGGCTGCGCCGTGACTTTGAGCAGACCTCTTTTCCGTAATCTTCGCCAGTGCTGCCGTCTTTCCTCGGCGTTTAATCGTTCCACGGCGACGTCTTGTATCGATCGCCCGTGCACTGCATCCTTGATGTCTGCTACCCAGTCTTGCAGCTCCTCTTGCACCCAGTTGATGGCTTTCCGCCCGTGGCCGCCAGTCGTCCACTGATCGACCTTGACCGGCAAGGCTTTCCCGAACGTGGGGTCGTCGTATGAGTAGACGCAGGGTGTTGACGAGTCGCACGTCGTTGGTCGGCAGTACCTGGCGCACATGGCCGATTCAGCCGCGTACCAGACGGAGAGAACGGCCAGCAAAAGACCCAGCAAGGTGAGCCGGAAATGGGGCGAGGTCTGGTAAAGTCGTGGGACAGGCAAGTGGAGATGTGCCACCGTGACGTGCTCTGAATCTGCTGCTATGCGGGCGGCGGAACATGGTTGCTGTTGCTTTGCATCTTTGTGAGGCTTCTCATGCGTGTGAGGCTTCTCATTTGTGTGAGGCTTCGCAGATTTGGCCATGTCCTGCTTCTCAGGGGGCGACAGTCTCTGTCCTGCATGGGCGAAATGGCCCTCCAGCCTCTCAATGCCCATCTTGGCCTCGCGGATATTAGACAAGCCTGACCAGACGGTCCTGCTCATCTTCTCTACAAGCGTCGACTGACCTTCTGATGCTTCCTCCTGAGCATCTCCCGCCGACTCTTGCTTCACCTCATCGTCTGCTGCCTCGAGACGACGGCCCATTTCGTCTTGCGCCTTTGCCGACGGTAGCTGCTCAGAGAGTGCCCCAGTCTTGGACGGTGCAAGTTTTCGTCCAGTCAGGATTTCCTCCAGATCGTCCACCGTCGAATCATCAATGTTGTGCTGACGCTGCAATTCTCGCAAATCGTCCTTGACGGAAGGAGGGTTTGCCGAGTTCTTCAATGGCGGCCGTTTTCGGGGTAATGATCGTGATCGCGGCTTCTTGTCTTCGGTTGCGGCAGACGCTGCATCCGTCTCGTCTTTGCTGCGATTGCTTGCACCGGGTTCTGAAGCCGTGTCCTCGTCTTTTCTTCTCCACGCAAGGTTCGCCTTCTTATCACGAAACACGTTTGGGGCTGCATCATCATGATTGGACTGCTCCTGCTTCTTCTCCCCCGCGCCCCCAAGCTCTTGATCTCTCTCCCTTTGTTCCTTCAGCTTCTCCCTGAATGGCTTGACGCTCTCCTCTTCCGCCTCGTCCTTGATTTTGTCCGGTTTGGCCGTCACCGGGGTTTCGACGTAGGCACCGGTGACCTTTGGCGTTGGCAGACTCGTAAAGTCATGCTTCTGAGGCTTGGGGGTCGCTTCAGCCAAATCCTCCTCCCCTCCTGGCTCTCTTTCTTCCTCCCCCGAATCCGACCGGAGGGACGGCGCACGCACAGATCCACGCTCGGAGTGATTCTCTGCCGGCGCAAACAAGCTCATCTCGGCCTCTATCCGAGCAGTTGGATCCGATTCCGAATGCATGCTTGACCGCTTGCTCTTAACTGACTCTGCCGAGTTGGCGCGTCGTAGGCCAGCAAATCCTACCGTCGGTTTTGCGAGCTGATTGTCTTTCTGCTGTCTGCTTTTGGAGCTGCTGCTGCTGCTGCTGAGATGTGGGTTGGATTTGGAATTGAGAGTGAGCGCCGACTTCCGGCCAACATCTGTGAACCGTCCGGCCAGACTCGGTCTTGCCGTCGATCTAATTACTAGATCCTTCTTTGATGGCTCTGCCAGGGGTGCTCCTTTGGTCGCGGGTTCGGGTACCGGACTGGCATTGGCGGCCCTCGCCAGCCGTCGAAGGAGATCTCGCTCGTTAATGGTGTCTGGTCTCACATCTGCGTCTCCGCTCCCTGGCACCCTCCCCTGGACAGGCTTCATGTTTTCTTGTCCGTTGCCATAACGTTTGAAAATTGTGGCCGGTGAGTTTGGGACGCGCTGTCCTTCCCCAAACGCTGATTTTGGACGAGCAGGCATCCCGATACCACCATCAGTACCGCCGGTTGGTGATCTTGCATTCTCTGGAGATGTTGTTCGGGCCATGGCATTCTGCTCCTTGATTTCTGCTAAGCGAATAGCAGCGAGGGCTCGTTTTGAAAGTCCCGCTGTTTCTAGTTGTCTGATGGTGTCCAGCTTCTCGTTCTTCTGTCTTGGTTGAAATCGGTCGGGAATTGCAATGTTTTTGTCCACTGCGATTTCCGTAGCCCGAATTTCATCCACTCTGATATTCTGCCTCTCCTGTCGCAGCTTTGTCAGGTTTTTGAGACCAGCATTGCCAGCAGTGTTATCAACTCCGTGTTTGATCTCGTCTGCTTGAATGTCGTTGATCCTGGAATTGCTACGCTCAGGGCTCTTCACTCTTGCGGGTGATCGTAGACTAATGTCGTTGAATATGGATGGTCGGTTTGCGAACGGTCTGTTGCTGTTATTTCCAACTCTGATCCGGGGGCTGTCCGATATCTGCAAGTCGCCGGCTGTAAAATCTTGATCCACCTGCCATGTGAAGTCTTTGCTCGGGGAAGACATGGGCAATTTTCGCTGCGGCGATTCTACAGATGTGAATGGCACGTCATCGATGCCCGGTACCAAGGCAGGAAGTCGGCCTTCGCCGCTGGAAAATGCCAAGTTCTCCGGAGATGCACCCGCTCTAGCAGGACCCGGGACCGGGACCGGCCCTGACTTCGTCCGCCACTCGTTGATGCGTTCCTGCAGACTGGAACCGGCGCCGAATCTCTTAGGTGGCCCTGCTCCCGTGCCTGCTCCCGCGCCTGCTTCCTGTGCTCCAGATCCCGCGCCGGAGGGCGATGGTTCCTTCAGTCGGGTCGCTGCGTCGTTTGATTGACGCGTTCGTGACTTGCTGTCTAAATGATCCTCTGCCAGCATTTGTCTCGCCTGAGTTTCGTCTTGCGGTTGTCCAGGTCTCGCCCGCCATGGTCGCGGGGCAGGGCTCGGCGACCCGCCCAATTGCCTTTGTCGTTCCGCCTCCTCTTCCTCCTCTTGTGCTAATTTGAAGGCCTCTGTGAGAGATAGCGGTCGGCGGTTCTGGAGACCGCGCGTTCCAGAACCGAGAATGCGACTCTCCCCGGGGGAGCGGAAGGCGGCGTTGCTCGTGGCGGGGACGCCTCGTTGAGCACCGCCCAGCTCAGAAGCTGCACCTTGGGGATCGGATTTTGTTCTTCTAGCCAAGTTGAGCGCGCGTGCTCCAATGCCGCCGGATCTGGCATCAGGCCCTGCCGAGGCTGTTGCAGAACGGACCTCGAGACCAGCATCCCGGATGTCTGGTCCCCGTGTTGCGTCGTTGGAAGCATTCGCAAAAAGCGGTTTCCTTTTCTCGTGATTGACCAGGAGTTGGTGTGACGGCGCGTGTCCGTTGGGCTGGGATGCCGACAGGTGGTCGTCTTTGCCGCGCTCCATGGGCAGGTCCGGCGCGTGGTTGCCAGTTCTTTGCGCCGCGATGGGATGATTTCGGTGACGCGCGCCTTCAAGCAGCGGGCTGTACTATCATGATAGGCCGCGACGAATGGCAGTGTTTTGGTACGCTTCTGCTCTGGCTATTCGAGGAAGTTGGTGGTCGGGAAAAGCTGGTCGAGTAGCATCCGGAGTAGGCCGCTTCGAGCTTGACTTGACGTTCGGTGCAGCTAAAAGCTCGCGACGCGATGGGATGGTTTTGGCAGAGATGCAAGTTGACAACTACAATAGCGATGAGGTGGCAATTGAGAGGGGCGCGGGAGAAACGAGTACAATAGATGGGTATAAGTGCTGTGACAATAGAGCATGTGAGCGGCAAGGTGAACGCGCGGTGATATTGTCGAGGTCGAGGTCGAGGTCGAGGTGAGCTGGTCGTTGTTTGGATAGCAGCCATCCATCCGTCCGTCGGCTCGCACTAGCTCGAAAATGGAAGACAGGGTGGGCAAAAGTGGGGCGCAACCGCTCGCTCCTACCTTGGCTCCTTGGCTAATCATTTGGACCGAGAATTTGCACTTGGAGCGCGCAGTCGCACTCATTGCACGCTGAGGTCCTGAGAGAATAACATTCTCGGTTCATAGATTATCGTTATGGAATTACTATGTCGTGTGGTATGCAAATCATCACATCAGACATCTCGTGTTCTCCAAAATGCAAAAACATGCAAAAAAAAACCAGCCTCGAGCCACCACTTTCAGCTACGACACCTCTGGAAACACATCAGGCCACGCCCTCATCAACTCCTGCATCAAAGTCTTCAGATCCGGCGTCTTGCGCTCGATCTTTTCGCACTCCTCGGCCTGCCACTTGACCTCGAATTCCCTCAGCGCCTGCGTCAACGCGGCCTGGTCCGGCTCTCCCGTGGTAAGTATGTCCACAAAGATGCTCCATCGGCCCTTGTAGTACGATCCCACGAGGCCGGACCACGCCTTGGCAGCATAGTCGTTTAGGCCACTGGCATCAACTTGCCACACCGTGACTTGGGAGCGGGCATTGAACGCGAAGAGATCTTGGTTGCCGGATCGCGCTCCCCAGTCCTGGGCGCCGCCCGTCCAAACATCGAGTGCGAAGTGGGCATCCGCCGAGAGGACGTAGTCGAGCGTGGAGAGGAGGTTGAGCAGTTTCTGGCCATTGGCCTTGACGTCGCAGGATGGAGAGGACGAGCGGAGCTCAATTGACTTCGAGATGCTGCACTGGTAGGCTTGGATAAGGTCGTCGTACCTGAAGTCGAAGGCGTTGCTGAGAACTTGGCGGGTCATGTCGACCAAGTCGAGTTGGAAGGTGGGCACGCTCCAGAGGGTGGACTGCCGCAAGGCCGATCTGAGCATGAGCTGCCATGCTTTCTGGAGGACAACGGGGTCGTAGTGCACGGCTGTCGGATGTGGGAAGTGGCCGGTTCGGTTGACGATGCCGGAAAGGGCTGGCCGGAGCTGGTACGTTGCGAGGGGGACCTGGGGAATGTCGGTGCGGGCGTTGCTGTAGACGTTGGAGCGGAGTATCTCCGAGGCCTCGTAGAGCTCAGTTGGCAGGCTCTGGGCGCCGAGTGAGTATCGTCGGGTGGTCCAGTCCTGGAAGTATTGTTGCGTGTCGAGGGGGGACGAGGCCCATGCCTGGTCGAGCAGCACGTCGTAGACGATTTCGTTGCCTTCGAATCCCTCTGGGGTGAGGCCGAAACCGACGAGCGACTTGGACTGGGAGAGGGCGTCGATGGGTCCGCTGGTGATGGTTTGGACTCGTCCTTCCAATGCCATGTTGCCGCCGAAATCGTGCAGCTGGCACCAGATCCAGCGCTTGCCAGAGTAGCTGTTTGTGCGTTGCCATTGAGGGTTGGCTTCGGAGTAGAGGTCGAGAATCAACATGGCCTGGTTATCTCTGACGCCGCCCAGGTAGGCGTCGATGCGTGGCTGCGTCCAGAAGCCGCGGCTGGAGTAGAACAGCCAGCCTTGGAGAAGCCAGACCGCGGCAGGGTTGGCGGCAGTGAGGCCATCGTAGGTGTGCTTGGAGATGTCGGAGAGGTATTTGGCGTCGCCGGACGCGGGAGCCAGCTCGTTGAACTGATCGAGGGTGTAGATGTTGGTGACGTTTCCAAAGGCACGAATCTGCTTGGAGACGAACAGCTTCTGCAGCTCAGTGTACGTGTCATCCAGGGGGCTGAGGAACAAATCGCGGGTGAACTTGTCTGGGCCCGGGGAGAACCAATTTGGTGATGCGGTCAGCTGGGCGTCTGGTCGGACCTTTTTGATTGTGCTTGGAACGAAACCCGGGAACGCAGGCAACACAGGGGTGATGCCGAGTTCGACCATTCGCGCCACGATCTTCTTCTGCAGGTCGAATTGCTGGTTGATGAATTCCAGAGGCAAGTCTCCCCTGCCGCCCCAAGAACCTTGGACATTGCCGAAGCGATTCCAAGATTGAAAAGCCGGACCACTGAAGAAGGGCAGAACATCTTGGTCCTTGAGCCCGAGCTCCTTGAAGCTGTCGAGGAAAATCTTCTCATATCCAACCCATGCGAGTTGCAGGTTGACGCCTCGCAGGGCAGCCCAGTCGAGAAATCTCTCCCAGTCCACCCACTGCCACCAAGCAAAGGTATACGAAAAGGTGACTTTTGTGCCATGTACCTCGGTCAGCCACGTTTTGGGGGGGTCACCATTGCCTGCGCAGTGCTCACTCACCAGTGTTGAGGTTATATCTCCACGGCACGATACTCGCTCCCTCCAAGTCTTCAACCGGTACGGGCAGGCTGTCTGGGGCCGACTTGTATGTGTCGACGCGGAAAAAGTGATCAATCTGCAAAACCTCATTGGCGTAATGTCGCAACCTGGCTCGAGGGTTAATTTAGTAAGAGAACTCTAGTTAGTCATCAGTCGGGTCTAAGGTGGGGGGAGGGGACTCAGATCCTGGTTGTTCCCGGATGGAACCTGTGATTCGTGAACTCACCCCCTGGCCAGCGCATTCAGTGTGGTCCCCTCGACGAGGATTCTCCCCTTCTGGCCGCCCGCTTTGACCGTGTAATTGTCGTTGACCGGCGGATTCCAGCGCGACCAGTTCTCGTTTTCCGCAGTCAGCTTGAATTCGAATGCATCGCTGTGCCCAGGAAACAAGCGGTTGGCGAGAGCAGCAATTCCACTCGTTGACGATGATGATGCGTCGACTGTAGACACGGAAAGCAGCGTCGCCAGGACCAGTCGCCAAAGACACACCATCTTACCGGCGCAGCCAAAAGACTGAACAAGGACCGAAATCGATTTCAGAATCAAACAGCTTGTCCAGATTAATGTACCTAAAACTATGACCAAAAAATATGACCAGACTTTAAGAATGGATGCTACGTCTCGAGGAACAAGCACGTGGGACCTAGACGCGAGAGAATCTGCTATTCCAGAGAAGACAAGCGCCGCAGGTCCGAGGCGAGGAGCGGGGATGACACGAGGGAGGACAAATCATCATTACGAAACGAGGAAAAACAAGACGCTAGGGTTGACTTTTATGCAGCTTCAAAGTAGCTGCGGCCGGTCGCAATAAAGTTAGACGTGCATCATTTTGATGCGCGCCCCAGCAACAAGTCGACGGGGAATAAAAGCGGGCGATGGGATCGGCGAAACAGACTAATGAAGGCTGGTGGCAGGTGGATGACAGAATTGCCGTAGAAAAGGGATACGTAGGATGGGGCACGATCGACAAGTTGGTCACGACGTGACATCACGCGCAGGAATCGCAGGCATGGGTGGGCATGCATCCACCATGATTATAATCGTCTTGAATCATACATTATTCTGTTGCGGCCATGTCGGGTCCGGTTTAACGACTTCGTGCACATTGGTGAGATTGAGTGTGTTCTAACCTGAGGAGTCGTGTCCCAAGTGTGAGGGCCGGTTCTCATCATATTCTAACATGTACTCAAATGCAATCGTCGTACTTTTCCAGGTCAGTAGTAGGTGTTCAATGACCATGGGGACATCCTTACGAGTCCCTCTAATTACTTTACTGTTATTTGAAGCCAGCTTGAACAGAGGTGTACTGTATCATACATCGACAAAGAAAATGTTCAGCCATTTTGAGATTCAGATGGTGAGGCCGCGGACATCCTCGACCGAGAACTCTAGTATCGCCATTTCCTGCCCCTCTTTGACCATCTGCCGGAAGTATCGTGTTGTTGCGTGCCGTTCTGTAGGAGGCTCGCCATCAGCTGTTGAAATGTTTGGATCGAACTGTAGGATACTTGCTGGCATACGGGTTGACTTGCAGCGACAGGGTCGGCAGGGGTACTCGCAGGTGGATTACCAGGACCGATGGCATTTTCATTTCCGCCTTTGCTGGCCAAAGAAGGCTCATTATCGTCTTGTGTCTTGGACAGGACATCCAGGGTCTGCGGATTCGACCAATGGACTGACATGCATGAGCCGCAGCCAGGATTTGGTTCAAAGCTTGCCGTCGCACGGCCGAAACAGTCCAGACAGAGAACACCGCCTTTTCCGACTCTGCTTCGATCGCTAGATCTCTTCTCCTCCAAAGCATCTGCATACTCATCCGTCAGCTTCGTACATTTCGTCAAGAACAACTGTATCTGACGTACAGCAGAGCTTTATTCCCGGGACACCAGTCGGACACTTTCTCGAGAATGGTAAGAAAGACTCAGTGACGACGGCGGTCAATTTGTTGCTGAACCGTTGAAAATGGTAAGAGTTGCGGAACAGATAGGCGGCTAGTAGTCCATACCAAAGGTCATGGGCGTCTTCGAAGGGTACATGCAGGAGCCAGTATTCAGCTCCGTAGAACAACTTGTCCGTGCATCCAAACTTCCTTGCCATTTGGGCAAGCTTAAGCAGATCTGACGCCAGGAGTTCGTTAGGCTCTGTCACCTGCCTGCCATGGATTATGCCACACAACAACGTCAAAGGCCTAGCTAGGTCTTTGTGAAGTTCAAGCTTTGGCCGCTGCTCACAGCCGATTTCTCCTTTGCGTACGGGTTCCGTCACGTTGCAGTTCAAAGTCGGACAAAAATTCTTGAGTAACCAGGCATGGACTCTGATTACTTTCTTATCGGGTCCAAAGACAAGCTCCAAATCTCCGTCAGGTGCGAGAACTAATTCGTCTGTTGCCAGGACAGAATTTTCCCTTGCTGGTTCCAATTTAATTGTGACATTTGTCGAGTCGGCTGTTGGCGTCTTTGGCGAAGGATCTGCTTTATCGCACATGGTTTGAACGATGGTTTTCGATCGAACTTGGGGCAAAGCTTGACGGGTCAAAGGAAAAGTCACCGGCAAAAGATCTGATGTCTGTTGACGGGACGGCCAGGATTCCTTCCTGGCACTGCAAATTCCATTGTCCAAGCCCACAAGGCCCGTAGTAATAGACCGCATATGATTTTTTTGTCTTGTTTCATTCATCCCGGTCTCTGGTGGTCGTGACGTTGTGTGAGCATGTGAGCTCACGAGTCACGACTCGTCGCAACTCCCAGCCCTCGCAGCAATTGTCCGGCTGCCGGCAATTATCCGCCGCGTCAGAACCAGGCACAGTTCAACAACAAAGAAATCCGTACAATCCAATGCAATCATCATGAGCCGGCCCGAAAAAGGCGCCCCAGGCGGCCATACTAAAAACAAATCGTCAATCGCTCGTCGTGAGTTGCCATTTTCCAACCCACCAACATCTGCCGCCCGACTCACGCACCATCCAACCATCATCATCTGAATAACCCCATAACCCCCCCCCCCTTCCGTCAACGATGCCGGCCAGCCAGCCATCATTTCGTTAACAGTTTGCAGCTTCACGACCTCGGTCTTCTACGAAAGGACCGCTCAATGCAGACCCCAGTGACCCTTTGAGCGCACCATCAACACCAGAGCCTCAACGTCTCGGGCTTCAGCTCCCCCATCGCGCGGCATCACAAGTCCGTCAGTCGACAAGCTCGCCAATCCCTCAAGTAGGAGAGTCCCGCCCCAAAGACTTTTCCTTTCTCCTCCGCCCCGAGATCTACCACCCTCTCACACCCCTCAACGTCCCCGTCGCCTTTCGCAACTCGTTCAAGCAGCCCGATTCGTCCGTACCGCTGGAGCAACTCCTGGCAAAGGGCCACTTCCGGGCTGCAGCCATTGCCGCAGTCCAAGAACTCACGGGTTCCGGTGCACACGGGACCGTAGATGCAACTGACTCCCGGCGAATCTTTGACCTTCTGTACACTCGACTTGTTTGCCTGGCGCTGATCGATGCTACTCCGCTGGCCGCTCAAGAGGTGAAGTCACTGGAGGATCTCAGCAACGCGCGATTGTACGTCGACGACGAGACGGGCCAACATCTCGTTCCATGGGACTTACGCGTGCTCAACGTCCGCCTCCAGGCGTTGGGGTTTGGCGATCCTCGTCGAGCTGTCATGAGCTATCACGATTTAGCTAGAGAAGCCCGGGAACATGTGGGCAAAGCAGCAGCCCAACATGACAATTCGGCCAGCGAATTATGGAAATCCCGCCTGCACGAGCTCGGCGTCAAGGTTGCAGGTGCTCTCATCGACATGGACGACCTGTCCGGCGCAGCGCACCACTTGAAAAGCCTCCGGGACGGAAGAGATGGCAAGATGGCTCTGTCCAAAGCTCTGCTCTGGCTGCATCTGGGTGATGTTGAGAAAGCACGGCAGTGTGCCGCCCTTTGCGCCAAAGATGTTGCCGAGACGGAGAAATTGATACTGGCGCTATGCGACATGGCGGATGGAGAGTATGAGGCAGCGCTGGGTAAATGGGAGGAGCTCCAGAAGGATCTCGCCGGTGATGAGATGGTGGGCGTGAACACAGCAGTATGCTTGCTGTATCTTGGTCGGATGCCAGAGGTTCGTCGTCCAACCTTTCCCCGCCGCAACTCGTTCAAGTAAAATGGTACTGATTTCTGTCCAGGGCCGTGATATACTCGAGGGTCTCGTCCAGTCAGGATTCTCATCCCACACGCTGCTGTTCAACTTGTCGACCATGTACGAGCTGTGCACTGAGAGGCACCGCCAGCTCAAGATGAAGCTAGCGGAGCGAGTAGCTGATATGGATGAATCACCGACAGGATGGGAGAAGACGAGTGCAGATTTCAAGTTGTAAACAAGTCACGCCTTGAAATTAATAAATTCACACAAAGGCCTCGTGCAAGGAGCACTTCCATTCTTCCGGTGCGATGGGATTCAATGGCCGCCGCAAGTTATCTCGTATCTGCCCAATGGCCGCTTCCGCAAGTCTCGACTCGCTCATCAAGTACATGTAATTCTGTGCACCACCCAAAACTTATGTTTGAGCCGCTCCCTGAAATACAGCATAAACTCAGTGTGCATGCAGCAAGCAGCAAGCAGCAAGCAGGTTTGTCAGATGCCTCACGTTGATTTTTAAGGGCTCGTCGGCGGGTTCTCCAGGTCTCTGACAACACAGCAAGTGCTGCCACTGCGGGGCCGCCCGAAACCCGCCGAAAACCTCACCTCATCTGAGCCGAGGTCAACTCCGCCCCATCTCCGACATGAAACAGCATCACATAATATCCTCAAAACGCCGTTTCCCCATATCCATTCCCTCGTCAATTCAGCTCCTCTCCACCAACTGACGCGCATAAAGACCACAACAAGCCCCCACCATGTCGGACCGCGTCTCCCAAATCACCAACCACCTCAACTACCCCAAGGGCCTCCTCGCCAACCAAGTCGCCATCATCACAGGCAGCGGACAGGGAATCGGCGCCGAAACCGCCCGATTATTCGCCAATGAGGGAGCCAAGGTGATTGTGTCCGACATTGACGGCAGTAGGTTAAACCCCCCCCCCCTCTCCCTCCCCCTTCTCACACAACCTCAAATCATCCAATTCCAAACTCCACTTGCAGCACACAACCAGCTGACAACCTCCAAAGAGAAAAGCGATGCCGTCGCCCAATCCATCACCAAGGCAGGCGGCCAGGCCCTCTCCGTCGCCGGAGACATCATGTCCCCCTCATTCATCAAGACGCTCATCCAGAAATCAGCAGCCTTTGGCAACGGCAAGATCCACATCATTGTCAACAACGCAGGGTACACGTGGGACGGGGTGATTCACAAAATGACGGACAAGCAATGGGACACGATGATGGCGCTGCACTGCACCGCGCCCTTCAACCTCGTGCGCGAGGCGGCGCCGTACTTCCGCGTCAGGGACGGCGAGCCCCGGTGCATCGTCAACGTGTCGTCCACGTCGGGCGTGCACGGCAACGCGGGACAGATCAATTACTCGCTGGCCAAGGCGGGCGTGACGGGCTTCACGAAGACGATTGCCAAGGAGTGGGGGCCGCAGTTTGGCGTGAGGGCCAACGCCGTGGCTTTCGGACACATTCAGACGCGGTTGACGGCGGCGAAGGAAGAGGGTGCGTTTGTCGAGGGTCCGGGGGGGGAGAAGATCAGTCTGGGGATTCCGCGGAAGCAGCGGGACGCGCGACAAGCTGCTCGGGAAGAGTATCCGGATATTCCTCTGCGAAGACCGGGGAGTGCGACGGAGGCGGCGGGTAGTATTCTGGCTGTGGCGAGTCCGTTGTTTTCCTATGTCACTGGACAGACTATCATGGTGACGGGTGGGAGGAACATGTAAGGGTTGCATTTTTTCTTTCTTTCTTCTTTTTTTTCCCTTTTTTTTTTTTTTTTTTTTCCTAGGTCATGCCAAGATGGGTGGATGTTCTCATTATTTTTGCATTCTCGATTGCATCATTGATTGGTTATTGGGAGCCAGCCCTTTTTTTTTTTTTTTCCATCATTACGAGCTTCTTCCTCACTCCACGTCCGAGTGATTTTTACTGCCAAAACACACAAACATGAGCTAGCTGCCTTTCTCCGCCTCTGGAGTCCCCCCCCCTTACACCTTCAGCCACAGTGCAAAAACACCCTTGGCGTACTCGACAATCTCTTCGCCCCCAAGCTTGCTCTCGCCGTACAACCTGTCCACAAACGAAATGGGCACCTCGGCAACGGTACATCCCATGGCCTTGGCGCGGACCATCATCTCCATCTGGAACGTATATCCCTTGCTCTCCGTGCTCGTAATGACCCTCTCCAGCACCGACTTCTTGTACAATCGAAAGCTGCCTGTCAAATCGCTGACACCAGGGCGCAGCACCGTGTCGGCGAACAAGTTGGCGCCGCGGCTGACAAACTTGCGCTTGAGGTCCCATCCAAAGACACCACCGTCGCCGGCGTACCGCGTTCCCGTGACGATGTCGTAGTTTCCGCTTGCCTGGAGCGCGACCATCTGAGGGATGAACTTGGGGTGGTGGGAGAAGTCGGCGTCCATGATGATGACAAAGTTGCCCGTGGCAAACTGCAGGCCGTGCACGTAGGCCGTCCCGAGACCGAGCTTGCCCGCGCGAGGCTTGAGGGCGACATGAGGGGCGTAGGCCTTGACGAGTTGGTTGGCCACCTCCTGGGTGCCGTCGGGGGAGCCGTCGTCGACGATGACGAGTTCCCAGTCGAGGTTGCTATATTTGAGCATCGGGGTTTGTGTATTAGCAGTCAATGAAACAACTTGCTCCTTGCTCAATTCACCTGTGCTGCTCGTCTAAAGATTTGGTTTCCAGTTTTTTTTTTTACCTCTCCGTGAAGGTGCGGTTCAGCAACCATGTGATTATGGGCAGGTTCTTGCGCTCATTGTACGTCGGCAGAATCACCGAGTACTTGTTCTTGGAGGCCGTGGCGGGAGCCATTTGTGGAAGACGGGGGGCCCTGGGGTGTGATAGACTGAGTATTTGAAAAAAAAAAAAAAAAACCAGGTGAGCGCGACGCGTGGACTGCAGGGGAGAACAGAGGTGTGCCGGGTAGGAAGTTAATGAGCGTGGTTTTGGTTCAATCGGAGTACGAGATGCGGTTTCTCGCGATGGCGGGTCATGTTCAAGAGATGGATGGATTTGGCCCGGGCCTCCTTGTTCTTGTCACGATGGCACCGGGCATCGCGCCGGGCCGAAGACTTTGCCTGACTAAGCGGGTGGGGACTCGTGGAAATGTACACACATATGGAGACTTGGCAAATTCGAGTTACATAATATTTGGTGGAGCAAGCACACAATCCAATTATTTCACAACCTGCGCAGTCTTGCTCTTCACCCCAGCCACGGATGGCTGCATCATCAACCCTCTCCCTCTCCGAAAGCATCAGTGGCGCGAGAGGTGGACACGAGCGAAGCCGGCGGACCTGGCCTGGTCGCTGTGGGGCTGGGGACTCGGTATTACTCGGGTAGTGGCTCTAGTGAGTGTCTGGCAGGATCCTAAGATCCTGGCCTGCTTTGCCTGCATTGTCGACGCGGCCGCATCGTCTTCACCACCATGCTTTGCCAGGACCCACGGCGGAGATATCGAGATACCTCACACAAGCTCCATACCAAGTAGTTCACCTGCGGAACCCCTGCTGGGAGGAACGTGTACCGTCTACCTGGCGATGCTGCGGAATAACAGGCGTACGACTGCAACCCCGTTCGTGGAACCCCATCGTAACCCATTCTCAAAAGGCGCAACCAACCCAGCTCCGACGCTCCAATGAATGCTCCAATGCTCCAGTTCTCATCCGAGTCCGTCTTGATCTTTTCTTCTACTCACAAACAATCCCGCCGAAAACAAGGTTCCAAGTGCATCTTTGCGTCTTTGCATGAGCAAGTCCACTTTGCCCTCATCTACTGCCATTAGCTCAAACTTGATGTCCTAGCCAAACCCCAAACCCCAAAAAAGAAAAAGAAAAGATCAAAGAAAGAGAAAAAAGAAAAGAAAAACCACTTGCTTGCTGTGCTGCTACCATTCTTACGTCATCCCAGCTTCCAACCACCAACGCACCCGTTCCACAACCATGGCCGACGCCGATGTATCAGCAGTTGACAAAGGTGAGAATTGCCAAGTATTGGTCGGTCGCACAAGATTACAAATTGTCATTCTACGATGGCCTCGACGTATTCATGTGTTTTGACCAGCTAATCCTTCTCGTTTACTCCGTACGGGGCTGCTGACGTGGATTGTCAACTTGGCGCCGGCTCTTGTCGTTATTGAAATCCCCCTCTTGGTCCATCATCGGGAGCTAACATGAGAGGACACAGTCGGAATTCCCTGTCCAGACGTCTTTCGTCCTCCTGTTAAGGCGTCTTCACAGGACGGTCAACCTTTCTCAACCGATTGTCCCCCCGCTCCGGATGATGCGATTGAGCGAGAGCAGGAGGAATTCGCTGAGAAGCCGGTCGACAACCCAGAGTCGCTCTCGGATGACAAGAAGCCCAATGGAATTTCCCGAGGCCACAGAGGTCACCGTCCTGGAGCCCCAGAGCCCGTTGAAGAAATGTCTTCGGCCGCGGCACGAGGAACACCGCGACCCCAGGATCCAGCACCCACAGCCGACGAACCATCTTCAGAACCTGCAACCGAGCCCGTCATCATGACTGGTGTCCAGGAGTCTGCGCCGGCGGCCCCAGAGACTTCCGCGACGAAAGAAGACAACGACGGGCCCAAGCCCGAGTCACGGCAATCGCCAACACCAAGTGCTCCCGAGTCTTGCCCATCCGAGGTGCCGACTATTCCGAAAGCTGCGGAATCAGTCGCCGATGTGTCCATTGTCAATGGAACCGTGAATTCCGGCACGTCCGAGGCCGAGGCCGAGCCTGAAGTTCCGGCAACGCACGCTGCGACTGGTCCAGCTCCGGTGCCGGCGCCTTCTGGCGGCGCATCCGTTGCTCCTCCCGCGCCAATCTCCGAGACTCTCACGCCTAGAGAATCCGCGTTCCATGGTTCCCGGGGAAGTCCGGGGGTCATTGACCGCGCTGCCGGCGAGAAACGCAAGCTCGACAAAGAGGTTGCCGTTCCTGCGACACCCGGGCCCCTGGCGGAGGATGATGCATCTGCCGCCCCAGGTGCACCCCGACTTCACAAGAAGCCCAAGATTGACGAGACTGCTTCAAAGGCCTCCAAGCCCAGGAAGGAGAAGAAGCTCCCTGCCGTGGGCAGAGCGGCGCGTAAGACCCGAAGCCAAGGCCCCGTCGACGTGTAATGTCCCCGCGTCCAAGCCGTCAGGTTACACGACGCGGCATATGGGCTGTGCTTTCGCATGTGCGAAGACTATGCATTGTATTGAATCTTTTTTTTTTTTTTTTCGGGAAATAAACTGGTGTTCTGGGTGGACTGAAAAACGAGTTCTTTCTAGGGTTGTGGCTGTTTTCTTCCAGACGTGGCGCTAGAAAAATGTACATCTTGGCTTCAACTTCAACCACTTCTGTTCTTGTAAGTCTTAACCACACCGCTCACACTACTACCTACCCCTTAGCCCTACGGAGAAAAGGGGCGGTGCGCATCCTTGTCTCTGGCCCAAGTATCTCTAGTGTACAATGACAGCCACTCCCGGACGCAGCATCTCACATCGCGGGCCAAAATATCATGGAAAGGGTCAAGACTTGTCGCCATCAAGAAAACCACTCCCAAGTATTAAGCTGAAACGAGCAGACCTATCTCACATGCCAACCACTTCACACTTCCAGACTCGCGGCTCCCCCGTTCTCCGCCATCAGCGTCCAGTCAGTCCAACTCCTGAACGTCTTTTACTTTGACGTGCCTCGCGTCCAGGGCTCCCAACGTCAAGATTCCGTTGAGGGGGGGAAAAGTTATAGTAGTCTAATAAAACTTCTATAGGTATCTTTATACCTTTAATATAGTATTACTAGTGCTTAAATAACTTTACTATAGTAAGTAACTCTTAGTTAGCTATACTATAGTTATATAGCAATGAATATCTAAACCCGACGCCAAACCTAATATAATATAATATAATATAAACTAAGCGAATAAGGTAAGAGTGGTAGACTATGGTGGATAGTGGCTTAATTATACTATACTAAATTATAAGTAACTTAGTATTCTCCTTCTAACCTTACTAATATATAACTATAAATACTTAGGGACCTAGGGTAATGTAATACTTTAACTCCTAATAATCTACTATAGGCGCTAACTCTAGGTTATTAGATAAGTGCCTAAGGCGATTTCTTTCGAGAAGTATTTAGTCCTAACCTACTGCTATATAGAGTTACTTAGTAAGGGTAATACTTTTTTAGTGTTAATTTTAGTGTTAAAATTAAGTGTAGGGGCGTGCCGTGAATTATATTTATATAATATAATAACCCTTTACTTTGTAATATTATAATAGTAAAAAACAACTAAATTAAAAGGTTATGTATTTAAATTATATCTGTGGTTTTTTTTTTATAATCGCAAAGTAAGTAATATACCACAAGTCTTTGTAAGATATTATGATTTCGTAAGTTTAAGTCTTTTACAACCACAATTCAACTATAACACTACCACCACCACCGCGTATTTATAATTATAAATTAATTACTAATACTTTATATTATTAAATTTATTTATCTTTAAAGGTATAATATTTTATATTCCCTCTAGGGGCCCTCTAGGGGCCTTACTAGGGGCCACCTATGGCAAGCTATTACCTATAGCAGGCCTTCTCCTTCCCCCCCCCCTATAAAAAGCGTTAGGTAGTTAGGAGAGGTAAAAAAAAATTTCTTAACTAGTTACTAAAGAGTATTTTATGTCTAACTAATTAGAAAAGATATCTTTATAGGATAACCTTATTTTAATAAAGGGAAAGCAGGAAGCTTTGCTCTACTCTCTTGCCTTCGCCTTGCATAACGCAAATCTCAGGCAAAGCTCCGCTTTCCCTGATAATATAAAGACCTTTCTTTTTAATTAATACCTTTATTAAGTTAATTCTAATTAATTAATTATTAAATTCGGTATATTTTAGCAAGAGAATAGGGTTTAATTATATATAATTATTAATATTATAATTAGGTAACCCCTAGTAGTAAGAAAGATTTATATAAGTTAAAGTTTAATAAATTATAATAATATAGGATATTATTAAGATATCTAAGGAAACTAATACTACAAAAGGCTATAAGCTAGTAGTTAAGCTATAGGAACCCTATTATTAGGACCTATGGTTTAAGATAATAAAGGTAAGAGCTATTAAAGATAGGATATAGATCTTTATTAATCCTAATTTAATAATAATACTTAATTACTTACCTAAGCTACTAATTTTAATAGGAAAGGGGACTCTAGTAGCTAGAAGAGTAGTAATTATAGCTTTAATTACTTTACTAGATAATTAGACTAAAGGGCCTTAAATATGCTTAAGAATATTAATATCTAGGGTTATAAGTAATTAATAGTAGCCTTAAGGAAGCTCTCTAGTAAGTAATACCTATATCTATAGCTTAGCTAAAGAGGGATACTTTAAATATCCTTAATAACTAGATAATACTAAAGATAGCACTTAGTGTATAGTTCTTAATAAATAATATTAAGTGTTTAATAGTTAGTATTAGAGTCTATTAAAGACTATAAGAGAATACTATAATTAGTTTATAGTAATACTTAGAAATAAGTATAAGTAAATAATCCTATAGTATATCTTGCTTTATAAGAAGCTTAGAGAGCTTATAAGGAATATAATGCCCTTAAATAGAATAATTAGGCATTATGCTAAGGTTAATTTTAATAAGACTATTAAGCAAAGTCTATTAAAGATTAATATTAATAAATAGCTTACTAACGCTTTAATTAGCTATAAGTAGTGTTTTTAAGTAAATTACTTAATTACAAAAGGTAACTTACTAATTAAAATAATTAATAATGCTATTAGTGCTTAATTCCCTTTAATTTTAGCTTAAATTAATTTACTAATCTTTACTACTAAGACTAAGGGTAAAACCCTTAATTTTTACTTTATAATTATAAGGATTATGTTGGATGCACCAAGGTCCTGCGCAGGTAATAAATCCTGTATAAGTGAAGTCGATGATAGTTAGTTAGCTAGCTAGGAAAGAGGGAGAGAAAAGAGAGGGAAAGTCTAGATGCTAGGAAAGTGAGCGAAATCCGTATGTGGGGCATAAAGGGGGTGGCGAATTAATGCAGCCAATCATATTGCGTGCATTGCGCTATACCCATAATTAGTCCGGTCTTTAGCCATAATTAAACCAATGAAAATCCAAAGGAATTAACACTAGTAATCTCTCTTTTTCCTTTATGGCTAAAAAGCTTAAAAACATAATAAAAATCAAATTAAAGGAAAGTATACACAAGTGAATCCCTTAATAGGAATCCGCTGCTCTAATTAGCCATCGTGGCATTAGTTAATTAAATCAATTTATTAGTCCTTACCTAAGCTCCTGTCTCCTAATATCATAGGTCTCTTTACCTATCCTTTAATATAAATCGTTAATTCATTTAAATCAATTAAAGAGGAAAGTAATGAATTTAGCGATGCTTTTATTATTATATCCGCTGGATTATCGTTACCATTAATCTATCTAACTTCGTAGATCTTATGCCTTTTGTATGATTAACGAAGGGCTATAATATTAATCATTAGTCTCTTCTCCTTTATAGTTCCTAGCTTCATAAGACATTTATATAATAAAAAAGAATTAGTATAAAGAATTATAGGAATTCAAGGTATCTTTAATTAATCCGTAATCTAATATAAAGTCATAGAAATCGCGTAGGTAATGTCTACGCCTTAAACCATGCTATATAACTTAGAGGCAAGCGCGCTATAAGTAACTCTCTTACTCTTTATTAAGCTATATGTGATAATATTGCCTTTTATAATAAAGGTATTGTTATCTTGCATTATCTTATTACTAATCACAATTACGTATCTAATCTGTAAGCTTAAATCCTTATTGTTAGCAAGTGATCTATTTACAAACATAAAGAGCTTTGCCTCCTTAAGGACTAAAGGAATGTATTATAGTCCACGCTATTAATTCTTAATCTGCTATTTAAGGTATTTATTAAGACATGTAATATCTTTTGTAAAGGGCTCTTGGTGTTAAGCTGTAATTAAAAGGTTATACAAAGCCTCCAGTTAACATATAGTTACAATGTAGCTTCCTTGCGCTTATTACTTCACGTAATCTTACTTTACTATTAAGGATTAAGTCTTACTTTACTATTAAGGATTAAGAATTAACTTCCTTAATCTTCTAACTCTAACCTTTCTAGGTTAAGATTAGCAAATTATTAGTGTTCTGGTTAAGATATAGCTATTAAAGATAAGGGGGTTCTTAGCGGTTAATTATTGCTTTTCTTTAGCTATAAAATTAGCCTTCTAGAGCTCTTTCTCTTCTTTTTAGAAGAAGTTATTATTACTTAGGCCTAATATATTATTAGTTTGTATTCTAATAATGCTAAAGAGGTTCTTATTATTTAGAGTTATAATTAACAAGTAGGGATTATAGGTTAAAGTTATTATATTGAGGTTATCCCTATGGTAATAGAAGTACGTTACTTACTAGTGGGTTCCGGCCTCTATAATCCCGTAAAGAGGTCTAATTAATTTAATTATAGTCCCTTCTAGAAAGAGATATGTAATTTGCTTTAGTAATCTCACAATAATTAGCCTTATTAGCACTATGTGCGATTGAGTGTAGGCTTGTGTAATATCGCGAATCCAAAGGTAAATGCCTCTTTTTCTTAATAATAAAGTAATAGCTACGATAAGTTATTAGCTTGCTCGTTAAATCATCGGCAATTATATTAGGATAAATTCCTTTTCTTTATCATTATAGCCTTATATAACAAGGCAAGATTTCTCATATAGTAAGTCTATTCCTTTGCCTTTAATCTCTCTAACTATATAAGAATCAAAGATTCTATAACCTCTATGCTTCGCTAGGTTAAACTTGATAAATTTAAATAAATTATAAGCTTGTTAAGTATTAATCTTAGCTTAATTAGACTGCTTAAAGGGTTTTCCTAGGGTTATAATCCTTTCTTCTTAGCGGAGCTAAAGGGTAAGGTTCTAATTAGCCTTTTCCTTTGCTATAAGAAATACTATGCTTAGTATCCCTCTAGTTATAATCTCTTAAATAAAGGCCTCCTCTTAATCTTTATTTATAAGTACATAAAGCTAAACTAGGCTAATGTCTTTCTTAGGGCTATAAGGTCTTCTTTTCCTTACTTTTATTCCTTTAGGGCGTAGTAATAAGTCTTTAACTTAATAGCTTCCCCTTAGGGCCTTTTAGGCTTTATAAGCCTTTTTATTAAACTCTCCTATACTTATAAATTATACTATAAGGGCCTTTCTTAGTCTCCCTTACTTTCTCTTAGCTAGTGTTTATAGCTCTTTGCTATCTTCTATTAGAGAATCTCTTTTATTAGTAGTAGTTAGTTATATAGTTACTTCTTTCTCTATATTACTAGGCTTTATCTCCTACTACTTTAGCGTGTTATAGGGCTTTATCTCTTACTACTCTAGTCCCTCTATAATATATAAGTCTTTATAATAGGGCTTTACTACTATAGAGCAAAACTTTACTAGGCTATAGGGTATATTAATAGTATAGGTCTCTCTATTAGTAGTAAGCAGCTTGTATAGGCTATACTAGCTACCTTTCTCTCTTTATACGTGTATATTAGCCTATAGGGGTAGCTAATATATAGGCGCTATATTAGGGCTATTCTAGGCTCTAAGGGCATTATAGACCTGCTATAAAGCTAGAAGATATTAGACTTTATCTATTACCTTATAAATTACCTTAGCATGTTAAATAATAGAGATACTTAGTAGTAACTTATCTATTATCCATAGGTAGCCTCTAAAGACTAGTATAGTTAGGATAATACTATTTAGGCCTATAGAATTATTAATAGCCTTAACAGCTATTTAAAGGCATTACTCTAGCGCGAGCTCCGTTCTAATTAAGTCTATAATAATATTATAGGCTTAGCGTAAAGGTCCGTGGTATTTCTTAACCTTTCTAATGCTATTATAAGCTTTAATTAGTATCTCACTAGTTTTAATTAACATTAATTAAGTATAATACCTAAATTTAGCAGAAGCGAAGTTATTGCTAGCATTATGGATAATCTAATCTAGAGGTCTGAGATAAGTATTAATCTAATATTCGCGGATTATATCCTAGATATCTTAAGCCTTCTGCTTCTTTAGATTAAGGAACTAGGCTACCTAGAATAAGGTTACTAAATTAATAATGTGGAGCACTAGCTAGCTATTGATTTGCATGATATTAATGATGATCTTGTAGTTAAATTCGTGATTATTCTTAATTATGAATTTAAATTGGCTAGGGGCCTTGCTATGTATTTAGTAATAGTAGTAAACTTTAGTTAATTTCTTAATTACCTAGCGTTTAACTTTATAACTAGCTTAGTAAAGAATCTTTATAAGTTATTAAACAGAAGGGTAACTAAGTTAATAATATAATTAACGAATATCTCCTTCTAAAAGGTAAAAGGCAACTGTTTCTCTTGCTTCTAGTAATTACTAAGGATAGCCCTATTATTATATAATAGGTATAGTCTTATTGCCTTAGATAAGTATATTAGCGAGGTTATTAATCTTGACTTATATTTTATTTATATTAGTAATTAAGAAGAGAAAGGGGGTAGCTGTGTTAAGGATATAAAATTTAAGCTCTCTAAGTTTTATAGGCATATGTAGGATTCCTCTTGTAACTACTAATCTAGTGCTAAATATAATAATTTAGGGTTTATAAGGGGTTACCTTTAATAAAGGTATTAATCTTAATAAAGCCTTTACTTATACCTCTCCTATAGTTAACTTTCCTATAGCGCTAGTATTAGGTATAATCTCTCTAAAGACCTCTTTAGAATAGCGTTCTTTAAAGATATAGTAAATTAAGCCTTTATTGCACTCTTATGGCTTATAAAGCTCTTACCTAAGGAATACGTGTTAGAAGGCTTGATTATTTAGGGTTATAAGAATATTAATATTAGCGGTATTATAGTTAGTCTGTAATCTAGAGCAGAAGAATTATATAATACTTAGGTATACTATTAATAGTAGTTCCTTTACATTATTATTATTATCTTTAGCTTCCGTGTAGGCTAAAAGATATAATTCCTAATTCTAACCTAAGCCTTTATTAGGCTTATTATTATCCTGCCCTTTATAGGAGGCAAGGAATACCTAGAATCTTTTCTTTAAAGGGGGTGTATAATATGTTTTACTAGCCTACTAGTAGTCCTTTTCCTTTTAATGTTCTTTAGTAGAGTGATTAGAGGACTAGCAGCTACTCTTACTATATACAAAGCAGCGCTTAGTGCTTAGCCTAGGGCTCTGTCTATAATAACTTCCTCCGCCGCAGGGGGATAATCACTATCTATACTAATAATAAGTAAACATAGCCTCTAGAGGGTTTTCTTATTAGTACTAAAGGTATTAGGAGGGCCTCTTATTTAATTTCATAATAGTAATTACCTTATAAGGTCTCTAGCAAGACTTTCAAAGCCTATAGAGTGCATATATTTCACTATCTAATATTTAGGCACACTAGCTATAGCGTTTAAGGCCTGCTTATAGAGTTTAGTATTTACTATCTTAGCAGGGTATAGGCCTCTATGGATTTTCTTAAGGGTTAATAATATAATCTTAAGGCACTTAAGCTTACTTTTATTAGGGTTCTTCTTAATTATACTCTTTAGCATTATACTACTCCACTTATAGTAATAGAATTACTAGTTACTTTCTATCTTAAAGCGCTAATAGATATAAGCAATTATCTCTTTATAGGAATAGTTATTCCTAAAGAGGTAATTAAGGTAGTATTACTTAGTATTACCTATTAATATAATAGGGAAAGCCTTTTTATTATGTGTTTAAGGAAGGTTAATTCTATCATACTTATTTTTAAAGAGTGTAATCTTTAGCGTTAAGAAGTTATATAGCTTTCCACTATAGCAGTCACTATCCTTATATATCTTCGTAAGCTCTGAGATTTTCTTTATAATCTAATCTTTAGAGGGGAATTACTATAAAGGCATAATTTATTATAAATAATAGTCTACTAGTCATTCTTAATAATAATTATCCGGATAGAGCTGTTAATATAATAGGGATTATCACAGGGGTTCTTATAAGGGTTTAAGCAATCTCTAAGGTTAGGGAAGGTTAATTTCTAGGGTAGGTTATTAGGGCTATTAATATTAAGGTTCTAGGGGTTTAGAAGATTGTGGTTTTTCTTATAATCTTTCCTGTAACTAAAGGGGTATTAAGGTTTAATAAAGCACTTCCTTAAGCAATGCTAGGATTAAATATCCTAGGCCTTGCCTAATAAGGATGCCGTAATCTTGTAGAGAATTATGTAATTCTCTAACAATATCCTTAGATACCCTTTTAAAGGTGTCTTTAGACTAGCCTTTAAAGTCTTCTTAGAATAATTCCTATAGGTTATTATCTCTCTATTCTTAATGTTTACTAAGGTTAATAAATCTTATAATCTAGTTATTAAGCTTAAGCTATATAGCAGTCTCTAGATCTAGCTTAATGGATTCTTTCTAATTACTAGAGAAGTTATAAGTAAGCTATTAAAGGCATGAGAGTAACTCATACTCTTAGGGTCTTTTAGAGGTAATAGTTAGAGCCTTACTATTACTAGCAGCCTTTGCTCTTATAGAAGGTCTAGATTCCTTTACTATCTTTAACTATAAAAGGAATGTTACTAATTTATTGTTTTTACTACTAATTAAGCTCCTATATTTACCTATTACTATTATGAGGTTCTTCTTTTGCATTTTAGGAGCGTTATTGCTCTAATAAAATTAAAAGATTATAAAAACAGGAAAAATAGAAGAAAAAGTAGTAGAAGTAGCAAAAGTAGTAATAAGAATAAATTAATAAAGATAATAAAAGTAACATAAGTTCTAAAAGTAACTAGAAAATAATCAGAAAAGTAATAAGGGAATAATAGGAATTACCACTTTCTATTTTTCGTAGAAAGGAGGGAAGGAGGTAATCTCTCTTTCTTACTAATAAGTATAGGGCAAATAGCACTAATAATAAAGGGGGCAAAAAACAAGCAGTAGATGCTTGTAGGAAGAGATTAAAGGTCTATTAGATAAAGGGAATATTTATAGAGAAGTTATAGATATGTTAGCTAGCTTAGCTAAGGTTATTTAACGTTAGGTTTGAAATAAATGCCTCGTAGTAATAGATTCGGTTAGTTAGTTAGTTTTCTCGTGATGGACAATAAAATTAATAATTAATAATAATATCCTAGATAAATATAACGAAGTTATATCCCTAAGCCTAAGGGTTAATAAATCAATTCCTTAGAAGCCTAATAAGCCTATAACTAGGATTCTAGTCTTTTCCTTTAGCACACTTATGCAGTTATGCCTCTCTACCGTAATAACTATTATAGCACAATAAGGGGTAGTAGTAGTAGTGTCTATAGAAATATCTC
The DNA here is from genome assembly GCA_019022495.1 of Epichloe hybrida. Taxonomy (NCBI): domain Eukaryota; kingdom Fungi; phylum Ascomycota; class Sordariomycetes; order Hypocreales; family Clavicipitaceae; genus Epichloe; species Epichloe hybrida. The sequence goes on from JAFEKR010000022.1 coordinate 496,809, forward strand.
TTCTTATAATACCTAGCTTATTTATAGTTATAAAGTTAACTACTAATTAGTGTTAGATGCACTAAGGTCCTGCGTAAGTAATAAATCCCATATAAGTGAAGTTAATAATAGTTAGTTAGCTAGCTAGGAAAGAGGGAGAGAAAAGAGAGGGAAAGTCTAGATACTAGGAAAGTAGGCGAAATCCGTATGTAGGGCACAAAAGGGGGTGGTGAATTAATGCAGCTAATCATATTGCGTGCATCGCGCCGGACCCACAATTGGTCTAGTCTTTAGCCACGATTGAACCGATGAAGATCCGAAGGAATCAACAGATTAGGTATTTAATTAAAGCCTAAGGAAGGTCTTAAAGTAAAACCAGAGAATTATTTAAAATAAAGCTAACTCTTAATAAACAGACTAAAGAAGATCTTAAAAAGAGTAAGAAAAAGCTACTTTATATTTATTATAATAAGCATAAGGTTAAGAAGTTAAAGAACGCTTAGAAGACTTACTAAACGCTTTACTTACTAAAGAATTAGAATATTAACTAAGATTAATTAAAAAAGGTAAAAGAAGTAATAAATTAATAACCTAATAATATTAAAAAGGCCTATAACACATGGCTTAAGGAACATAATATAAAGAAAAGCAAGCTAGAAGGGGATATTATATTTGCAGCTATAGAGCTATCTTTAGAGGCTTTTTATGCCTAGGGGTGATCGTGTGTAATACTTAATAGTAGTACTTTAGTATATATCTTTAATAATAAACGCTAGTTTATTAACCTAGACTACAGTAACTAACTAAGTATCTGAGCTAGGTACGGAGTTACTAAAGCTTACGGCATTAGCATAGCCTAGATTAGATTAATAAATAGTTAGACCCTTATATTATTAAAAGTATAGTATTAACTAACCTTCTTTATAAATCTTATATTACTTTAGCTACTTATAAAGAAAGGTATAAGGTAGGATAATCTCATAGGGATTATAATAGACCTAGTAAGAGGTAATTATAAGGTTTTTGAGACTATAACTATTAGTATATAACTATATATTAAAGGGAATAGCCCTAATAAGGCTTTTGCTATTAGAAGGGATTCTTATAACCTAAAACCCCTAATAGCTATAAAAGCAAACCTTTAGCATATAAGAATAGCTTATCTAGGTAAGGATATAATAGATTAAGTGCTTTAAAAGGTTAATATACTAATAAAAGAGCGTAGTAAGGGTAAATATAAGATTTACTATATAGCTAAGGCATAGAGGCAAATATTGTGAGTTTCACAGATAGATTCCCTACCCTTAGGACCTCTTTAGGTTATAACCTATAACCTCTTTACTTAATCACAGGGCTATAATAAGGATTATTACATTACTCTCTTTACTTATAGAGTAATAGGCCTTCGCTATATCTTTATAATCCTATTAAAGACTAATATTATGGCTTATTTTAATTAATTAGAAGTGCGTTACGTAAGGACCTTTAAAATCCATATTATGGTTATAATTACTAATAAGGAAACTACCTTCTAGACTAAGAAGCAAGAAGTAGAGATTACTAATAAAGGTATTATTATTAGAAAGTCTAGTCTAGCTTATCTATATTAAAATAGGCATGCTAAGAAGTCTAGGGGGGTAATAATAAGAGTTATAATAACTCTAATAACCTAAGCAAGCTTTCTAGATAATCTTTAGCCTATAGCTATGGAAGTAGCTATTTATATCCTTAATCACACACCTTAAAAGTCTCTAGATTAGCTTTTACTATATTAAGCCTTAAATAAATAGCTATAAGAGAATAAACTTTAATAAAACTATTTACTAAAGAAGCTAGAAGCTTTATTAAATTATCTTTAAGCTTTTAGTTATAAAGCTTTTGTAATAACTTATAATAGACTTAGGAAAATAGGTCTAAAGCTATCACAAAGAGCTTATATTAGTTATCTAGCTAGTTACATCTCTTCTACCTAATATCTAATTTAGGTACTAATAATACAGAGGAATTACTAGTTCTTATCAAGCTATATTACCTTTAATAAATTAATCTTCTATGCTTAAGAAAAGGACCTTTTAATAAAGGAAAAAGAGCCTAAAAAACGCCTCCTTTAAGAGCTTATAGAAGACTTTAAGGTTAATAATGTAGATATAGGACTTTCTTAGGATATAGGGCTCCCTTAGGCACTAGACTCCTTACCTCTAATTTAATAACAAGAAGATTAATATAATTATAATTAATTAAATAATAAAGAAAAGGAAAAAGGATTATAAGAAGCAATTTTCCTAACTCCTCTAACTTCACCTAGCTAATAACCGGATTTTTTAGATTATAAACCGCTAAATATTAATAATTTACTAAATCCATCTAAAATAGATTATAAAGACAAAGATCTAGATATTCCTAATATTAATAAAGATAACCTCCTTAAAGCCTTTACTACTACCTTTACCTTAGAAGCTAAGAGTAAGGAAAAGCCTTATATATTAAGACTCCCTTTACCTCCTACTTATTATAATTATTTAGCTAGGCACCCTAAAGAAAAAGCATTTATTAAAGCAAGAGATAAAGAGTATAATAAAGTTATTAATAATAAGGTTACTATTAAAGTTAGTAGATTAGTGTTGGTTACACTAAGGGATTGGTATGCACTAGTGTAACGTAAGGTCAGGTTCAATGATATAATAAGGTCTAAGGATTAAAGCTATCTATAGCGTTATATAGCCATAAGAAAAGGGGGACGCGAGTCACGTGTGTGCCTTGCGTACGGGTGCGGCTAATTATAGTGTAGCGCTGCTATATATGCTTCACTTTCCTAGTAGTTAACCTAATGTTAACCTAGTTATTATAACACTAGTAACTTCTTTTTTTAGGAAGAAAGTAGGGCAGGATAGATCTAGTACTAAAAGAGGGAATTAGTAAGTATATAAATAAAATAAGCCTATATAAGGATAAGTAAGTCTAATATTAAATTCGGACTCCCTATTAGTTAACAATACAATGCAAAGAAAATCACTTAATCCACGGATTAGAAAGCAGGCTTAATCAGGAGCTTCTAAAAGCTTGAAAAACATAATAAAAATTAGGATCATTCAAAATGAACACAAGTGGATACAGGGAAATAAAATAAGGGCTTCTTATTAGCTTAGGCATAGTTAGATCGGGTTCTTGTCAATCTTATCCAGTCTCTAGTCTCTTTACCTAGCCTTTAACTTAAATTACGGCTTCGTTTAAGTTAATAAAGGTCTCGAGGCTCTTATTTAGAGATGCCTTTGTTATTACGTTAGCAAGGTTGTTATTGCCATTAATCTATTATACTTTATAGATCTCTTATTACTCATATGATTACCGAAGTGCTATAATGTTAATTATAAGGCGTTTCTCCTTCGTAGAACCTAGCTTTATAAGACACTTATATAACAAAAAAGAGTCTATATAGATAATCATAGGGATACGGTTAATCTTTAATTAGTCTGTGATTATATTAAGGGTTGTGGTAATTACATAGGCTATATTAGTACCTTATACTATTAAGTATAGTTTAGAAGTGAGGGCGCTATAGGTTACATGCTTACTCTTTGTTAAGCTATACGTAATGATGTTGCCTTTTAAGGTAAATATGTTATCTTTTGCCTCTTTGTTACTAATTATAATTACATATCCTATCTAGGAACTTAGATCTTTGTTGTTAGCGAGGGATTTATTTATAAATATAAATAACTTTATATTCTCGAGGTCTAGAGGGATGTAATGTAGGCCTTAGTCTTAATGTCAGATCTGCTAGTTAAGTTACTTGTTTAATTAAGTTATATTATTAGGAGTTGGATCCTAATGTTATACTGTAATTAACAGGTTATAAAGGGCTTTAGGTTAATAGATAGTTATAATATAACTTCCTTATGCTTATTATTTAACGTAATCTTGTTTTATAGTTAGCAATTATAAGTTAATCTGCTTAATCTTCTTGCTCTAGCCTTTTTAACGAAGTTCTATTAAGTTATTATTATTCTAGGTAAGGATATAACTATTAAAGATAAGGGGATTCTTAGCTAATAGCTTTTGCTTTAGCTTTACTAAGAAATTCGCCTTCTGCAGTTCCTTCTCTTCAAGGTTATAGAAATCCTAGTTACTAAGGCCTAGCGTATTGTCAGTCTGCATGCTAACTACTCTAAAGAGGTTATTATTATTCTCTTCTATAATTAGCAAGCATAGGTTATAGGATAAAGTTATTATCTTAAGTATCTCTTTATAGTAATGGAAGTAGGTTGCGAACTAGTAGGTTCTAGCTTTTGTGATTCTGTATAAAGGCTTAATAACTTCTATGATAGTTCCTTTAGGGAACAGATGTGCTATCTGCTTAGGTAATATAGTAATAATTAATCTTGTGAGCTACGTTTTCGATTACACGTAAGCTTATATAATATCTTGAATCTATAGGATAATTCCTCTGGATTTAAGTAATAGTGTGATTGCGATAATTAATCGTTAGCTTGATCTTTGGATTGTTGGGGATTGGGTTAGGATGAAATCCTTCCCTTTGTTATTTATCCCTTGAATTATAAGTTATAACTTTTTGTATAGCGTAGCTATTCCTTTGCCTTTAATTTCTCTTACTATACGAGATTTAAAGAGTCTCTTGTTACTATGTTTAGTAGGATTAAACAGCGTGAATTTAAATATATTACAGGCTTATAAAGCATTAATCTTAATCTAATCTAATAGCTTAAAGGGCTTGCCTAGGGTTATAATCTTTCCTTCTTAATGTAACTAAAGGGCTAGATTCTAATTAGCTTCTTTCTTTACTATAATAAATGCTACACTTAACTTGCCGTTAGCTATAAGTTTCTCTATTAATACTTCCTCTTAGTCTTTATTCACTAAGTACGTGGTTATTATATATTTAGTTCCTATAAGGTTAAATTAAACTATAAGCTTCTTTTATAGTTTTCTATGCTTTCTCTTAGGCTATAGTAGTTCCTTATTTATTTCTAAAGCTTTAGGGATAATCTCTTTAATTATTAGGATCTTATTTATACCTATAGCTTAGTCTTTACCTCTAGGTATTAACTTACGAAGTTCTTTAGTATAGTATAGGTTATAATAGTATGGTTTAATAACTATTAATTAGAATCTTATTAGTCTACGGGGCATTTAAAGGATATAGGTTTCTTTATTAGTAGTAAGAAGCTTATAGGGGCTATGCTATCTATCTTTCTCTCTCTATATATATATATCTAACTATAACGGAAGTTAGTGTGTTAGTAGCGTATCTAGGCTATTTTAGGTTCTTAGAGTATTATAAACTTATTGCTTTACTAGGAGTTATTAGACCTTATTAGTAGCTTTGCGAATTACTTTAGCTTATTAAATAATAAATATACTTAGCGGTGACTCGTTAGTTATCCGTGGATATGCACTAAAGATAAGAATTATAGGAATAAGACTATTAGGGCTTGCTAAGTTATTTATAGCTTTTATAGCTATCTAAAGTTATTGCTTAGGTATAAGATCTTAACCTATAGAGTCTGTAATGATTGTATAGGCTTGCTATAATAGTTTGTAATAGCGTTTAACTTTTCTAATGCTATTATAGGCCTTAACTAGGACTTTATTAATCTTAATTAATAGTAATTATATATAATACTTAAATTCTACTAATGTAAAGTTCTTTCTAGTATTATGGATAATCTATTCTAGAGGACTAAGGTAGGTATTAATCTAGTATTCACGTAAGGCATTCTAAATATTACGTGCCTTCTGCTTATTTAGATTAAGGAATTAGGCTACTTAAAACAAGGTTATAGAATTAATAATATAAAGAATAGGTTATCTGTTAATTTAAATAATATTAACTATGATCTTATAGTTAAACTTATAGTTATCTTTGATTATAAACTTGAATTTACCTAGGGCCTTTCTGTTTATTTAGTAATAGTAGTAAATTTCAGTTAATTATTTAATAGCCTTTACTTTAATATTATATCTAGCTTAGTTTAGTATCTTTGTGAGCTATTTAACTAATAGGTGACTAAATCATTAATATAGTTAATAAAGTTCTATTTCTAATAGGTGGAAAGCTACTGTTTCTCTAGCTTCTAAAGTCCACTAAAGATATCCCTATTTCCTAATAATAGGAACTATCTTATTATCTTAGATTAATATGTTTGTAAGGTTATTTACCTTAACATGTAACCTATCTATATTATCTAAAGAGAATAAGAAAGATGTATGTGTGTTAATTATATAGAAAGGGATGTTGCCTAGCTTTATTAGTACATTAACTACTCCTTTTATAATCGCGCTCCTAGCACTAAATTTAATTATCTTTTCTAGAGTTAGTTTAATCTTTAGTAATAGTATTAATCTTAGTAAAGCTTATACTTATCTGATTCTAGCTGTTAAGATACCTAAGGCTCCTGTGTTAGGTATTATCCCTTAGAAAACTTCTTTAAAGTAATGTTCCTCTAAAATATAAGAGGTTTTTATATTATTAAAGGGATTATGCTTAAGGTATATATGCTTAAATGATTTATCTCTTAGGATATTAATAATATTACTATTAACTAGTTGAAATCCTAATGTAAAAAATTATGTAATACTTAACTAGTTAAACTTTAATATAGAAGTCTCTTTAGCGTTATTATCCTTGTCTTTATTATTGTTAGACTTAATAAAGGTTTTGGCTAATTCCCACGCTCTATTAGTAAGGTTATTAGCTTCTTTAAATACTTAGCCTTTATAGGCCGCGAGGAATACCTAATACTTTTTCTCTATTAGTAGTAATTAGTGCCTCTTGTTCTTTTACTAATATTTCTTTACCTCTTTCTAGTCTTTCTCTAGATAGTTTATTAACTAGCATCTATTCTTATTATAGACGTGGTATTTACTATAGTTATAGCCTTAGTTATAGTAACTATAGCCTCTGCCTTAACCTTGTTAATTATATAGTTAGTTATAATGGTAGTTTGTAAATATTACCTCTGATTTATTAGTATTAGTAGTACTAATAGTGCTTTAGTTAAATTAGGTAGCTGATTTATTAGCTTTGGTAATAGAGATTGATTTACGGAGGTCTCTAGTAAGTCCTTTAAAGCTAGGTAAATAATTGTATTTAGCTTGCTTACACTCTAGAACACTAGAAATTGCGCTTAGGGTCTGATAATAGAGTTTTATATTAACTGTTAATAGGGGAAAGAGTCCTTTATAAATACGTTTAAGGGTTATAAGTAGAATCTTAAGATAATCTAGTTTGGATTTATCTAGATTAGTAGCAATAATGTTCCTAAGCGTTATACTGTTCTATTCTTAGCAATAGAACTATTAGTTACTTCCTGTTTTAAATTGTTAATAAATGTTATTAACTATTTGTTCGTATATAAAGCCTTTATTTACTAGATAATTAAGGTAATACTGCTTGGCATTACCTGAAAGCATAATAGGAAGGGCCTTATGTATGTATTCCTATAGGAGATTTAGTCTGTTGTATTTGATTTAGAATAAGTTAACTTTTAGCGTGAGGAAGTTGTATATCTTCTTACTATAATAGTTATTATCCTTATAGCTCTTTGTAAGTTCTAAGATCTTTCTTACGATTTAATCTTTAGATAGGATTGTCACTGTTTGCATAGCTAGGGTCATTTGTTGTATTAGTTATTCCAGGATAATTGGTGGAATTGTCGGATTTGTCAGGGGTTTAGGTGTGTTTCTTCCTGGAGGTGGTTGTGTAGCTGGAGGGTTGTTTGAAGCGGGATTATGAGGGTTATTAATTAGGGGATTATATACAGGAGGGTAATGGATAGGGGCAGTGTGAATTAAAGAGCTTGTAATCGGAGGGCTTTTGAGGGTGGGATTATTTAAAGAGAGGAATTTGCCTGTGGTGATTTGCTTCGCGATTTCGTTTTCAGGCCACTATGACATTATTTCTTCTTTAAGGACTTAAATTAACAATTTAACAATCTTACTGCTTTGATTTCAAATAATATAAACGCTATTCTTGCGTAGGCAGTCTTGTAATTCGTATACTAAAGGTTATAAAGCTTAATTAAGTGTTTCTTTTATCTAGCTATTAAGGTTATTATAGAAGATCTCCTAAAGAGTAAGATCTTTATATTAACCGCTCTTATAGATATTAATTATCTAAGTAAGATAGTTATTAAGCTCCTATTCCTTAGTAGTCTAAGGATTTAGTTCTCTTAAGCTCTCCTAGTTAGTAGTAATAACTAAGGTATGTTTTTAAAGTTATAGAGGTAGGCTTACTTTGTTAGGTCTTAACTAGGTAAGCTGCTTTCCTTTAGTAATCTATAATAAAGCTTATTTATTACTTAGGGGTGCTATTATTAATAGTCTTTAGCTAGTGAGGCTAAGGGATTTTTAACTAGTAAGGTTAAGGGGTTTTTAATCTCTAGTTTAAGAAGTTATATGTAGTTATAAACTCTTAGTTAGTTAATTAGTTTTCTTGTGATAGATAATAGGATTAATTCTTCTATTAATAGTTAGAGACTTGCTAATAGAAAAAGTCAAATCCCTAGGAAGCCTAATATCTAGTATCTAGAGTCTATCTTCCTTTAGCACACTTCCTTAGGTAGCTAAAGGAAGGCCTCTTCTTAAGTAATTCCTAGCTTATCTATGGTTTTTTAACTACTAATTAGTGTTAGTTACACTAAGGGATTAGTATGCACTAGTGTAACGTAGGGTCAGGTTTAATAATATAATAAGGTCTAAGGATTAAAGCTATCTATAGCGTTATATAGCTATAAGAAAAGGGGGACGCGAGTTACATGTATGCCTCGCGTACGGGTGTGGCTAATCACAGTGCGGCGCTGCCGCACGTGCTCCACTTTCCTAGTGGTCAACCTAATGTTAACCCGGTTGTCGCAACAATTAGAAGTCCCTTTATATATTAAGATCTTAGGGCTTACTTAGGTATTTGCCTATAAGCTAGATTAATTAGGCTACCTTATAAGGCATAAGGCTTAATTATGTATGCTTAGGAATTAATAAGCAAAAGGGAACCTTTCTATAAGAGCTACTATATTAGCAGGTATTATATTTAGGCTTCTTATAGTAATTCTATATTACTTTAACCTTAAAGCTTATTAGTATAACTTTATTATAGCTTTCCTAAACTTAATACTAGATAAAGAGGTATATTATAAGATACCGCTAGGTTATAAGTATAAATAAGCTTATTTAAAGCTCTTACGCGCTATCTATAGGCTATATAAAGCTTCTTTTCTTTAGATAAAGGAATTAATTAAATAATTAGTAAGTAAAGGATTTATATAAATCTGTTGGTATCTACAGGATACCATTGACCTACGCGTAGGGTTTTCGGGGTGGACTAAAGTGCACGTAATTATTATATATTCTAGTCTATTAAAGCAAGCAAAAGAGGGATTAAATAGAAGCAAAGAGAGTGCGCTATTTATTACAGGAAGAGAGGCCTTAATTAGGGTTATTAGCGAAGAGGCCACATGTGCTAACCCCGATCGTAGCGCGGTTAGGCTAGATATGTGGGTCTGTGATGTAACGCGCCTACCTAATTAAAGGCGCGCACCCTTGTTAATATTATGCTTATTCTAATACTAGAAACTCTCTCTTTTTAATATAATTATTAACGTATAATATTAATAAGAGAAGTAAACAGAAATTAAGGAATGAATAAGATTAAATAATCACGAATAATATTATAAGAAAAGGGCAAGGGGAAGGGGTATAATAAACAATAAAATCCAATCTATAAGCCTATGTAAGGATAAGTAGGCCTAATTCCTAACACCTTTAATCTTATTAGATTAACACAAACGTTATAATCGCGTAACCTACCCTTCTATTCTAATAGTTGCCTTGTTACTCGTAATAAACCTCTTAAATGCCTTATTTAGTAATGCCTTTGTAAATGCATTAGCAAGGTTATTATTCCTATTAATCCATCTGATCTCGCAGATCTCTTGTCGCTCGTATAATTGACGAAGGGCTATGATATTAATTATAAGACGCTTCTCCTTCGTGGTACTAAGCTTAATAAGGTATTTATACAAAGAGTACGAATCAGTACAGACAATAACAGGAATTGTGGGGAGGTTCAATCGATGGGTGATCAACCCAAGCGTTGGAGGTCAACGGGAGGATTAATGATGCAGCCCCTACATTCCGGGATTCCCTTGCAGGCATTCAGAATCTGACTGCGGAGGTCTAATTCCAACTGGGATCCATGAGGATTTGCCCTTTAGAGATTTGAAAGCTTTGTTATAAGGTCTTTAAAGCACTTAATCTTTAATTTACTAGGGTTCTCTTGGATAATTATAAGTAGTTATAATCTTCCCTATAATAGATAGTTCTTTTAATACGTATTATCTATCTTAAACTTCTACCTAATCCTACAGATAAGAGTTAGGAGATCTTAAGGGTCTCCTTAGCTTAAAAGGTTCTCTAAGAAGTACTATAAAGGTTTTCCTTTTAGTATAAACTTAAAACCATAGCCTAACTATTCTTATATAATTCCTAGTATCTTATACTTCCTTTAATAGGTTAAGAGCTTAATATTAAGAATATTATACTCCCTAGTGCTATACTTAATGCTCTTATTACTATAGAATTTATTAAGATTAAGTAGTTACTTTAATAAGGGTTAGCCTATCTCCTAAGGGGGAATAGGGATAATTAAATCTTATAAAAGAGGTGCTATAGTTCTAGACTATAAAGGGGGATTATAATATCTTACTATAGGAGGGGAAGTAAGGGGGGTCTAGGGTTATAGTTAAGGGCTTATAATAGGGGGATTACCTTTACTATTATACCTTTGCCTTATACTTAGTATACTTAGGGATTAGTATAATAGAATCTAGGAATAGAATAGGAGTAATTGTGGTAGTTAAGGGGATTAGGGATAATATAAAGTAATTAGTTACTTTAGTTAATCTCTAAAAGAAGGGATACTAATAGGAAGGAGGTCTTTATAGAAATCCTTCTTTGCTATTTGCCTCTTAAAGGGGGAATACTTCCTAGTAACTTCCTATATTTCTTCTTCTTTTTAGTTATAGAATTTATTATAGTTAATAATATCTTTAAGTAAGACTACTATCTTATAGTAACTCTATAAGTCTATATAGATACTACTAAAGAAGAGAAAGTCTTAAAGACTCTTTATAGCTTTAGGATTTACTACTTAAAATATTTCTTATTTTTATCCTCTAAAGTTATTACTAAAGATAGTAAATAGGGTTTATAAGTATAAGTTCTTATATTTATAAGTTACTTTCTTAATAAGAATCTAGGCTATAAGTTCTTTAAGAGTAATGTTTACTTTAAGATTAAATAATTCCTTATTCTCTAGTGCTTATTATATAATATATTAGTATAAATTAAGGGATATATAGTTAAGAAGGTAAGATATAACTTATAGATTAGCTTCTCTTCTAGTATCCTTAGGGGGGAAGGTGTGTTTATAATTAGAGAGAATACCTTAGGCTTTAGATCCCTTTAGTTAATCTTAATGTTTTACTATAATATTAGTAATAAATAAGGGGGTAAGGGAAATAAAGAATTAATAGAAGTCTAAAGGATTATAAGTAAAGCTATTATCTTTATCCCTTAGTAGGTTTAATTAAATAATTAAGAATAGGTTAGGTTAGTTACTAACTAAGCCTTAATTATTTAATAAACACGCTTCTAAGGGTTTATTTACGTAATAGACGCGCTAGTTAAATAAATAAAGATAGGTTAGGTTAGTTACTAACTAGGCCTTAATTAAGTTAATAAGCTTAGGTTTAGTATAGAGCTAGTTATAGTTACTTAAGGTAAAAGGAGAGCTAGATTATACTTCTTCCTTAGTATATTTAGTATCTTAGAGTAGCACTTTCTTTTTTATAAGGTAAGTCCTTAATACTAATACCTCTTCTATAAACCTTACTAATCTATAGTATTTATAGAGATAACTACTAATTAGTGTTAGTATCTATAAAATACTATTAACCTATATATAGGGTTTTTAGGGTAGACTAAAGTGTATATAATTATTATATATTCTAGTCTATTAAAGTAAGTAAAAGAGAGATTAAATAAAAGCAAAGAGGGTATGCTATTTATTATAGGAAAAGGGGCCTTAATTAGGGTTATTAGTAAAGAGGTTATATATGCTAACCTTGATCGTGGCGCGGTTAGGCCAGATATGTGAGTCCGCGATGCAACGCGCCCACCCAATCAGAGGCGCGCACCCTTGTTAATATCATGCTTGTTCTAACAAAATCTTTAAAGATATTTATATGTTTATTAAGGATAAATTAATTATCTTCTTCTATGTTAATAATCTTATAGCCTTATTTACAAAGGGAAAGTTAGCTCTTTATAATAAATTTAAAGAGAGACTCTTTAAGAGATATAATATTAAAGACCTTAGTAAATTATAATAGTTCTTAGGAGTTAAAATCATTAGAGATTGCGAAAACTAATAATTATAGCTTAATTAGAAGTCCTATTAGAATAAAGCTATAATTAAATTTAATATAAAAGTCCTAAATTAAAAACTAATAGCACTAATAACTACTATTTAACTTAATCCCTATAAAGGCAAAGTTAATCTAAAAGATTTAAAGAGATATTAATCTCTAGTTAGCACTTTACTATATCCTATAATTATTATATAGCTAGATATTGCCTTCGTAATATTATAACTATTATAGCACCTTTAACACCTAGGACTATAGCATATAGAAGCTATAGAAAAGGCTCTAGAGTATAGTTACGCGTAGGCAGATCTCTTAATTAAATTTAATAGTAATAACCCTAAACTTAAAGCTTATAGTAATACTTTATTTACTAATAATCTAGTTACTAGAAAAAGCTTATAAGGCTATATTATAAAGCTCTTTAGAGGTCTAGTACTCTTTAAGGTAGGAAGATAAGAGACTATAATAACCTCTTCCATAGAAGCAAAGCTCTTAGTATTATTATATTATAGTAAAGAGCTAATTACCTTTAAATAATTATATTAAGAATTTAGGTTATACCTTAGAAATAATACCCTTAAGATTAAATATAATAATATATAGATAATTTGCCTTCTTAAGGAGGGATTTATTAAGCTTATAACCTAATTACGCTACGTTAATCTATTATCACTAGCTTTGTTAAGAGGTTATAAAGGGAACCTTTAATATAACCTAGAAGGCTACTAAAGAGATAATTACTAATAGCCTTATAAAGCCACTAATAGGAAAAGCATTTATAGACTTTAGATAGGTATTAGGGCTTGTATAGTTACTAGATTAAATACTTAGTACTAACCTAAAAGAGCAGGAATTCTCTGAAGACCCTGCTATAATTAACGATAATTAGATTATTATAGAGATTAATTTAATTAAATTATTATAGGATGCCTCTTTTATAGGCCTCCTAGGGGGATATGTTAGAATCCCGCCGTAAGCATTTAACCGCATGCAGGTATCTTAGACACTAGGACCCGCTAATCTAGTCACTTTCCGGACCTTTAGTAGATGTATAGTATATTTTGTATAAGCAGATTACACACCCTATGGTATAGGTACTTAGTTATTTAAACCGTAGTCCGCACCCTCTTACAGGGTCGGGCAACTCAATCCATACCCTCTTTTCTGATTCTAGCTGCTCGGTCCAACAAATTCACGGGTGGTGGGGATAACCTAGTTAGGTCGGTGTGATTGTAGCAACACGTAAACATGCAGTAGTGATTTTTCAATCATGCAGTAGTAGCTAGGCCCAAAATGGAAGAGGTACCCGCGCACGCAAATTTATTAGGGGAACAACCTCCTGTAATTCATGTATTTTATTAAATGTGCACACAAGAGGAAAACGTGTTTTTAGGCTTCTTTTAGAGATATAAAGCTTCTATTATGGCCTATAGTAATTCTATAGAGTAAACTAGCTAGTTCCTATGCCCTAAGAATCATAGGAGGTCACTTATCTTATAAATTTACGTGGAAAGATACCTCCTCTGTTTTGGGCCTAGTTACTACTGCATGATTGAAAAATCACTACTGCATGTTTACGTGTTGTGATTGTAGTGGTGCGGAGCCAGCTTTCTGCCTCGTGTCCTTCCCCCGCCGAATCGACAGTCAACCGACCGGTGCGACCTCCCTTTCCCCTTCACATTCCATTTTCAACCGCCAATATGGCGGTCGGCGCAGAAAATGAAGGTACGAAACCTTTGCTAGTTATGAACGTCACTGCTTTGGCTGACTTACGGTTTTTTCCAGGACATTTTCATCGATGAACGATATCATATCGACTATAAAATTAGCGAGGGGGGTTTTGGTCTCGTCTATGCTGGTACGTTGGTATTTTCGCTACTTTGCGCAACTTCTAACGTGGCCAGGAACTGATACGCAATTAAACGACGAGGTTGCCATCAAACTTACGCATGTCAACACCGACCCTGAAACTCTAAAGGCCGAGGCAGACACCTACAAAGGGCTTTCTAGGGGCGTCGGAATACCGCGAGTCCGATGGTTTGGTCAAGAATGCGACTACTATGCCCTGGTCCATGAGCTTCTCGGGCCATCTCTCGAGGATCTCTTCAATTATTGCGACCGGCGATTCTCGATCAAGACGGTACTCCTTATAGCCGACCAGGCTATTTCTCGAATCCAGTACATTCACGACAAGGGGTTCCTGCATCGTGATATCAAGCCAGATAATTTTCTCATGGGAACTGGGACTAAAGGAAACATATTATACACAATTGATTTCGGTTTGGCCAAGGAGTTCTGCAATGCTGAGCGTTTCCAGACTATGCAAGGCCGGCCGTTTGGTGGCACTCGGCGATACGCGAGCTTGAACAATCACAATGGACGAGGTGCGTTCTGCGTAGGCCTTGTCGCCGCTGCTTTCTAACAACAATATAGAACAATCCTGGGGGGATGATTTGGAGTCGTTGGGATACGTGTTGCTGTACTTTGCGCGTGGCTTGTTGCCTTAGCAAGGGCTTAAAGCCGCGACTGAGGAGGAAAAGAATGAGTTAATCAAACAGAAAAAGCTAAACATGCCGGTGACAGAGCTTTGCGAGGGCCTTCCCAGGGAGTTCGCGACGTATATTAGCTACACTCGGTCACTGGGATTCAAGGACAGACCCGATTACGCCTACCTTCGTCGACTCTTCCGCAAAGCCCTCTCGGCCTGTGGCTTTAATTACGATAACATATTCGATTGGACAGAGAAGCGATTTCTTGAGATACAAGGCGACAGCACAGAATAAAAAGCGAATGATCTAGCAAGTCATGGTGCTCATTATGTGTTAATCTTATCGAAACGTTTCCTGCTGCGCGTCTGGACTTCGCGTCTGGAGAATGTAGAAGCCGCTCCATGACTCGCCTAACTAGTTAACTAGCTAGGCTCCGGGCGAGTTCGGGGGGCTCATTGTAGTGGCTGCCATGACAAACTCCCACTAAGACATTGCTAGCTCTGTCCCCTGGCGGTGTCAACCCGAACTGTCGATATCTCTGAGGAGTGTTTACCTTGCTCAGTGCGTCCTTTCTCGTGGGTGTTTTTTCCTGGCCCAGACAAGAGTGTAGCCCAGGCTGTTCAGGTCATTGGGCCTATAGCCAAATTGCGCCAGAGTCTAATCCATCCACACTTCTGAAGGGGCTCTAGAAGTAGACATGAGCGATTGCGTATGAATTATTATGTCGGCCGATTGAGTTACGGCAGGTGGCAAATGCCGAAGATATTCGTAGCCTGGCCTCCACCAACCAGTCAGCTAGTCTCTGGCAAACGCCGAGGCTTTGCCAGGCTTTGAGGTACCTACAGCGGCCACTTGACAGCACGGCAAAGGCTAATCAGAATTAATGTTACAATTGCCAAGCACATCAGCCAAGGACGTTTTTCCTTCTCTCTTCACAGCTGCTTCGTGAATTTGAGTAATGCCATTAGCAAATTGTAAGTGCCCAGCAGTAACAGGTAAGACCAATCGTCGTGACGAGCAGCAGAGCCCCAGCACAGCCCCCTCCTTTCTCAAGCCATCCCCAGCCTCAGAACGTATTTGTTGTTTCATCTAGCGCTCAATGTCAAGCCTAGGATAATTGGTCATAGCGTTCTGGTAATGAAATGCATTTCCAGACTCATCTATTTTCAGCATTTGCACAAGAGTGCTATTTGACAACACCACTTGATGGAGAAAACGTATCGCAGAATCCAGAGTGCAAGAGGTTGACATGACAAAAACCCTCTGCCCTTCGACTTAGGCGAAGAGCAAGAGCAACAAGCTAAAGCGCCAGCACGGAAGTTCGCCAAGTTCGCTAGGTTGCTAAGAGTCTGTCCGATTGATAGTGCGTGCTGATTTGCCAATCAGTTGTACGGAGAGATTGAGGCGGTCCCTGCCAGCAGCACTGTGATATGCCAGTGCACGAGCTATCGTTGAGGGTTGCATCGAAACAAGCAGCGAGCGAACTAGTAAAAATCACACGTAGACGATCTGGTTGCTGAACCTCCCACATTGTGTCGATTTGGCATGGGGCAAAGGAGGAGCAACGTCACGGGTGGCAGTTAATGCTACGTCCAGTGATCGTGATTGGCGGTCTCATCTTGTTAGCATGAGGCTGTAGAAGTGGATTGGGCTGATGTTGTCATGCATACCGCATTAGCAGAATTGGAAGCTAGCTAACACCAACCCCACAATCACTTCAACCCAGCCAGATCCTCCTTACCACCGTGAATCTTTCGGCAGGACGCACACGCTGTCCCTAGTACCACAGCAGTACAGTGGGCGCAATGGTTAGATTGGCTGTGACTACCAACACCGCGTTCCAAGTGACCTATCATTTCCTGACTCCACGCGCCAGTGCTCTCCGAGGGTGCTGTGATGCCAGTCATCGTTTTCCGGAAATGTTTCGCGAGCCGCTGTGGCGTATCTGAACCATCATGCTATTGGGCAAAAACTTGCAACACTGTGACAAGTTGCAGCTTGGTGTCGGAGAACTAACGGTGTTCAGACGAACAATATCTTGACCATGCCCACGGAAAACGTTTTGCACAAAGTAGTCCACGTATATCGGTGGTTATCAGCGAGCGGTGCTAACATTCATTCAAGCAGACGCGAAAGACGTTTGGAGTATAGTCATCAGAAGCTGTGATGGCCTTTGTGTGCTTGCGTGCATGCATATATGTACTCCGCGTTCACGTATACCAAATCTGCAGCCAAAGAGTCGGCTGCTTAGGCTGACATTATGTAATGCTCTTTTGCTGAGGTGACCTCTACTGAATATAAAAAGCACGATGGCTCCGAAGTAGTCACTCATGCATGTTGCAATCGTTCAACATTCCACTTTCAGCTCGGATATCACCTTGCCTATCTTCTTAGCATACAAGGTTGGTTTTTTTCCCCACGTTCTGAAGATCCAGTCGCGCTGAAATAGTCGAGAAGATGTGCATCGAAATTATTCATAATCGAAAATACCAGTGCAACCATACCATAGATGAGCCGTCGGTCATTCGTCCGTATGAGGACTGCGGAGGCTGTGGAACGGTGAAAACCACAGCCAGGCCTGGCTTAAGCACGATACGCTCGCCATGCGATGATTGTAAGGATTCGGGCGCGTGGGTGTTCCATGATGGGCGCTGGAAGCCGAAGGCGATGGTGGAAACTTGAAACCTACCTAGGAATAGCTAGCTGGAGGAGCCCACTAACACAGTTGCATTGGCAGTGATTGGCAGGCAGCAAGGCTGATTAGTCAGGCAGACTCAATGAATCTTATTATTGGCTGGTCGCTCGTAGGCCCCTTAACCTTGAACTGCCCACATCCGATCGCGCTCGCTATATCTTCTTGTACATCTTTCTAGATACATCGCTTCAATCACCACAAAGATGTTGTTTCAAGAGCTTCCTGGATCGCTAGACAAATGCAGATTTGTCTCGAAAGGCGCGACTGGGTGGGTTTTCGAGGCCGCTCCTGGCATCGCTATCAAATACTTTGTGCGAGGCCGTCTAGACGAAATTCAGGTCGAAAACGAAACATACGACCTTATCGAGCGGAACGACCCTCCTCCGTTATTCATCCGGAGTTTTCTACGGCTGCCTGGTTTAAATTTCATGCAGCTGATGGTCGACAGCTTAGATGCTCGTCTGCAACGGAACCAGCGTCGAGACCTACAGAAACACGTATGCCTGGAAGTCTTGCGTTTGGAGCCGACACCGAAAATCGAGCAATGGGCTGCGGAACTGTCTGGGGCTCTCGCCTGGCTAGAATCCCTCGGATTAGTTCAGGGGGATCTTCGCCCTGCAAATCTACTTCTCGATAACGATGACCACCTAAAGCTGGCTGACTTTGACAGCAGTTGTAAGATTGGCGCTGAGAATTTGGGCCTAGCACCACCGTGGTCACGGGTGCTTGGTAAAGAAAGTGGAAAATCTTATGGAACTTATGGACTCTATGGAGCACAGAGTGAGCAGTTCGGATTCGGTTCTATCCTATACAATTTGACGCGTGGTTTCGAACCATACGAGGATAAAGGGTCGGAAGCTATAGGCCTCTGGCATAATATGGTGTTTCCGGAGCTATCCGGCTCCCGATTAGATACATTGACCCTTCGCTGTTGGAGGGGTGACTTTGCGACCTTGGCCGATCTCGCCAAGGATGTTGCCGTCCTCGAAGGTGCTAAGCGTGCAGCAACTACGATCGCGACCGATGATGGGTACATGAGCAAAATGAAAAGGTGTTGTCAAAAGCTGCTACATGACAGATTTACAGATTTGAATGTCGGAACACCTGCCAAGTAAGGGAGTTGGTCTCTGGGCATGCACACCGCTGGCAGGCTTCTACTACACGATTGGTAAAGACTGGAGAGACGTCCGTCAGTTTCAATACGTTTATGTAGTGAATAAGCAGTGATTACTCGCATGCTAAGGGGCACTACTTGCTGTCGTGAAGTCTCTTTTCGAAAATATAGATGCATCGGGCGTTCGCACGCGATCCAGTGATGCCCAGAGGAGCATGACATCCCAGGCAAAGCCATGCGATATCGTACATCAGCGATATCGAATTCTAGGCAGACGTAGAAATGTTGTTCAAGGTCCTTGCGCGATTGGCCGCGCGCAGGCCACCCGACCGCGCCGGACTTCAAAAGGTGACAATCAACTCAGGTAGCTTGATATGCATTGGAAAAAGCTGGCCAAGACCCTCTGATGAACTATGAAGAGCTGGAAGCGTTACGAAAACAGCGGGTTGACATGCGTCCTTGGACCGCTGGTTGAGGCCAAGTCATCCGCCGCTCTGTCCTTGTCCTTTTTAGTGTCATGTCGCATCGACGTTGAGCAGTAACTATTGAGCCAGAACTGACGATTCTATTGCTCGTTGCCCAAGCTTCGTCTTCAGCACGTTGTGTCGCTACCCTACACCAAAATACCGTAAAGCGCCGATTCACTATAACTAGCACGCTAAATTGCCTCGTCTACCGGGAATGCTAACTCTCGTTACATTGATATAAGCACATTCACTGGGCTTCACCATTACTAGCATCCCCGTTAAAGCCGAATAGCGGTATTGGCTGAGCGTCCGTGGAAGGCTTCCGTAGTGAGGATCCTCCGCGCCCTGCAAGGAAGCCGCATCGGCTGTGTACAGAAGACAATTGCTCTTGCTTAGCATGGCTTTGACACCATACCCATGGCGAAATGAATTGGTTCTCAAATATTCTATGACGAAGATTCAAATTTGATATGTGAGCTTTGGCGCCACGTTGATCCTGTTGCGATGCGCCGAGTGCCCGCTGATGCTTCGGCCGCATTGCCTGTATCGCGGCGGCGCAGCAGAATCGGGCAGCGGTGCAGGTGCGCCACAGCGCTCTTGCACTGTCGCTTCAGTGGTGAGCTGCCTAATACCTAGTCCTTGCTAGGTGCGCGCGGCATATACGCAGCGTGAATTAACTAATTACTACATGATTCCAATCCTTTTACAGATAATGTACATAGCAGCTTACTGATAGAGCTCGCCGTCCACATCAATACAGAAGTTATTCTCGTCACGGTGGAAAATGCGACCGTGGCGATGTTTGCTCTCGCCATAGTTCTCTACCTAACCAGTAAGGCCGCACCTGTTGGATTTCACAGCCAATCAGGACCACTTCGGCTGGATTGCGCGGTGGAGTGTACATTAGGGCTAGTACTGCCCACAACCTATACCTATATAACTTATACTTTATATATAATATAAGCAGTTATATTATATAATTCTAATAAGTTATAAGCCTAAATACTCTAAAGCCTAAAGCATTCTTAAAATAAATAAAAGCCTTTAATATAAGTGTTAGAACAAGCATGATATTAACAAGGGTGCGCGCCTCTGATTAGGTGGGCGCGTTGCATCGCGGACCCACATGTCCGGCCTAACCGCGCCGTGATCGGGGTTAGCATATGTGGCCTCTTTGCTAATAACCCTAATTAAGGCCCCTCTTCCTAGCATACCCTCTTTGCTTCTATTTAATCCCTCTTTTGCTTGCTTTAGTAAACTAGAATATATAATAATTATATGCACTTTAGTCTACCCTAAAAACCTTATATATAGGTTAATAGTATCTTGTAAATACTAATACTAATTAGTAGTTATCTCTATAAATACTATAAATTAGTAAGGTTTATAAAAGAGGTATTAATATTAAGGACTTGCCTTATAAAAGAGGAAGTGCTACTCTAAGATACTAAATATACTAAGGAAAAAGTATAATCTAGCTCTCCTTTTACCTTAAGTAACTATAACTAGCTCTATACTAAATCTAAGCTTATTAACTTAATTAAGGCTTAGTTAGTAACTAACCTAACCTATCTTTATTTATTTAATTAGCGCGTTTATTATATAAATAAACCCTTAGAAGCGTATTTATTAAATAATTAAGGCCTAGTTAGTAACTAACCTAACCTATCCTTAATTATTTAATTAAACCTACTAAGGGATAAAGATAATAGCTTTATTTATAACCCTTTAGACTTCTATTAATTCTCTATTTCCCTTACCCCCTTATTTACTACTAATATTATAGTAAAATATTAAGATTAACCAAAGGGATCTAGAGCCTAAGATATTCCCTCTAATTATAAATATACCTTCCCCCCTAAGGATACTAGAAGAGAAGCTAATCTATAAGTTATATCTTACCTCCTTAACTATATATCCCCTAATTTATACTAATATATTATATAATAAGTACTAGAGAATAAGGAATTATTTAATCTTAAAGTAAATACTACCCCTAAAGAACTTATAGCCTAGATTCTTATTAAGAAAGTAACCTATAAATATAAGAACCTATACCTATAAACCCTATTTACTATCTTTATTAATAACTTTAGAGAATAGAAATAAGAAATATTCTAAGTAGTAAATCCTAAAGCTATAAAGAGTCTTTAAGACTTTCTTTTCTTTAGTAGTATCTATATAGACCTATAGAGTTACTATAAGATAATAGTCTTACTTAAAGATATTATTAACTATAATAGATTCTATAACTAGAAAGAAGAAGAAATATAGGAAGTTACTAGGAAGTATTCCCCCTTTAAGAGGTAAATAGTAAAGAAAGACTTCTATAAAGACCTCCTTCCTATTAGTATCCCTTCTTTTAGAGATTAACTAAAGTAACTAATTACTTTATATTATCCCTAATCCCCTTAACTACTATAATTACTCCTATTCTATTTCTAAATTCTATTATACTAATCCCTAAGTATACTAAGTGTAAGGCAAAGGCATAATAGTAAAGGTAATCCCCCTATTATAAGCCCTTAACTATAACCCTAGACCTCCCTTACTTCCCCTCCTATAGTAAGATATTATAATCCCCCTCTATAGTCTAGAACTATAGTACCTCTTCTATAAGATTTAATTATCCCTATTCCCCCTTAGGAGATAGGCTAACCCTTATTAAAGTAACTACTTAATCTTAATAAATTCTATAGTAATAAGAGTATTAAGTATAGCGCTAGGGAGTATAATATTCTTAATATTAAGCTCTTAACCTATTAAAGGAAGTATAAGATACTAGGAATTATATAAGAATAGTTAGGCTATGGTTTTAAGTTTATACTAAAAGAAAGACCTCTATAGTACTTCTTAGAGAACCTTTTAGGCTAAGGAGACCCTTAAGATCTCCTAACTCTTATCTATAGGATTAGGTAAAAGTTTAAGATAGATAATATATATTAAAAGAACTATCTATTATAGGGAAGATTATAACTACTTATAATTATCTAAGAGAACCCTAGTAAATTAAAGATTAAGTGCTTTAAAGACCTTATAATAAAGCTTTCAAATCTCTAATAGGCAAATCCTTATAGATCCTAGTTAGAATTAGACCTCCGCAGTTAGATTCTAAATGCCTGTAAAGGAATCCTAGAATATAGGGCTTATATTATTAATCCTCCTATTAACCTCTAACGCTTTTATGAATAAATAAGGATGTTAATTAGTAAATCTAAAGCTTTAATTAATTAGTAGTAGTTCCCTATAGAAGCTAGCACTAAGGAACACTTTTAGACTAACTATAAGTATAATAGAAAAGGTAAGGAAGCCTAGTATAGTTAATCTTTATTAAAGAGCAAGCCTTAATGCTTAAAAAAGTGTTATATATATAGTAAAGAAGGTTATTAGTTAACCAAATACTTAGATAAGGACTAGAAGAAAGCATTCCAATGCTTTAAGAATCATTCCCACACAGACCTAACAGCTTCTTTATATAATATATTCCTAACATAGTATAAAGGTAATAATAATTCTAAATTAGCTAAAGATAATAATATTAACTAATACCTAATACAACTTAGTTTCAGCAAAGAAGATAATAATAGCCAAGTGCCTATAAGCTTCTTTACACACAGGACCACCTATAATAGCCATATAACCACTAAGATTCTTGCTAGTTATGCAATGATTTATACTCTAGCTAAGAAGGATCTATTTAATCTTTAGGAGCTAGATAAGGTACTAAGCGTATTTACACTTAAAGGACAATATTCATCTAGAACCTTTAAAGGCATTATAGCTAATATAGGTGCTACAGGATGTTTGTTAGCAGGCCACCCTTAATTCTTAGCTTTACAAAGTATAATACTAACTATCATGCTTAATAAGTTAGATGCTAGGAAGGCAAAGATTAAATTTAGCCCTAGAGAACTAATTAAGGCACTTAGATTAATTAAAGTGCTAACTCCGTTCAGAATTATCCTCTTTTAGGTAATCCCTATAAACACTCCCTTTCTCTTATGCCTTAATAATATAACCTACCTAAAGATTAATTTCCACATATTAGAGAACGTTTTGTAGTAAGGGAATATTAAGGTTCCTATTATACGCAAATAGGGGCACGTATAAATACTTCTTAACAAAGAAGAAAGTGTTACTTAAAGTTATCTCATAGAGATTAAGCTTCGCTAATTATATTAACGCTTTAGATACCCTTTAGTTTAATGTCTTTATGATTTACTATGTAAATTAAGGCATAAGGTTAAG
Source organism: Epichloe hybrida (assembly GCA_019022495.1). Lineage (NCBI taxonomy): Eukaryota > Fungi > Ascomycota > Sordariomycetes > Hypocreales > Clavicipitaceae > Epichloe > Epichloe hybrida. The sequence goes on from JAFEKR010000022.1 coordinate 520,244, forward strand.
TTTAAAGCTATTAAGAAACTAACTAAGGTTTGCTAGCAGTGCTAATTACACGCGGATAGCCCACATTAGTTCAAATTCACTCTTCGGGATAAATATACTTATAATTACGAAATTATTATAGACATTATATATCTTAATAGTAACCGCCCTATTCTGCAAGTTGTTAATATAGCTACATCCTTTAATACAGCTAGATTTATTAAAGATATCTTTGCAAAGACCACGTAGGAAGCACTCTATCTTTGCTAGATTAACGTCTATCTAGGCCCCCTAGATTTAATTATTATAGATGCTAGAACGACCTTCAGAGGTAAGGAATTCAAGCAGCTTATATTATTAATAGTAATTAAGATTAAAGATGTCCCTATTAAGGCTTACTATAGCATTAGTAAGGTTAAGCGATATTACAGGCCGCTCCAAAGAGCTTATAATATCATCCAATAGGAATGCCTAATAACGCCAGAGCCCGTAGCATTATAAATAGCAGTCAAAGCTATAAATAACACCATAGGATTAAATAGTCTTATGCTAATAGTCCTTATTTTTAGCGCGTATCCTTATATAGTTAAGGAATTGCCTCTATTACTAAATATCACGTAGCAAGCCCTTACGATCTAACTAGTAATAAAGGAAGTTAAGCGTATTTATACCTAGCAGAAAGTTAGTAATGCCCTTACTATAAGGAATAGTCCTAACACCTCTATAACTATTAACCTCCTACTAGGATTGCTTATATGTATATAGCGCGAAGGTAAAGGATAGGCAGGCCCCTATAAGCTATTAGCTATAGAGGGTAAGACCTACACTCTTAAGCTCCCTTAAGGCCCTAAGGCCTTTAGATTAATATCTATTAGGCCTTTTTATAAAGATCCTAATAAAGAGAGACCTCCTAAGAGCGCAGATAACTAAGACGCCTCCCCACAGCCTATGGCTATCCCTCCTGCTAATCCCCTAAGGCAAGGACCTAGAAGACCTTGGAAGAACCCCCCTATTATTATATCTAATGTTAATTACGTAAATCAAATAAAAGATAAGACTGATATCTTTCTATTAGCTAAGGAAAGCTCTAACCTTAAGCTTGTAATCTAATTATATAAGGGGGGAATTATTAAGACCCCTAGCAAACCCTTTAAGCTATTTACTAAAGCTAAGATTAATTCTCTAATTAAATAAGGCGTGTTCGAATTTATTAAGTATAATAAAAGAGAGCATAGTAGAGTTTAAATTTTTAATTCCTATATTATTAATAAGGTAAAGGGCAAGATAACGGATCCGTATAAGAAGTCAAGGCTTGTGATCTAAGGTTATAGCAATAGGGAGAAGCTAGTGATCCTTATATAGGCCCTAACAATCTAGTAAGCTAGCTAGCAATTAATCCTCGTGATAGCACCTGCGTTATTATTACTAGGCCTTATCCTCTAGCTTTATAATATCACATAGGCCTATATATAAGCACGAATGCTTCTTAGTTATATAATCCTAGCCCGAATTCCTATCTAAATCCGTTACCTATACCCTATAGGCATAATAATATAAGTAATTAAGCCTCTATATAGTATTATAGAAGCTAGCACCTACTAGTAGGTAACATATTATTATTACTATAGAGAAATGCTCTAGATAATAACCTCTATGTTTGACCTATGCCTACTCGTAATAATAAAGGAGAACCTAACCTTTATGTGTATAGGGATGTAAACTAATAATATAATTAGACTATCTAACTATAAGTTCTCTTAATAAGAGGAAGATTAATTAAAAGCCGCTTCTTTTACTACTAAACTAAAGCAAATCCTTTCTATAGGGAACCCACTAACCTTTAATAGTGGTATTATTACTCTTAAAAATAATATAATTACGCTAAGGCAGAAGGGCTAGGGTGGAAAGCTTTAGTTAATCCTACTAACTAATTTAAAATAGGTATATATAGAATAATAAGCTTAAGGCGTGTACATTGCTTTAATTTACTAACCTAAAGCCTGCTTTAACCTCTCTATTACTATATAACACTAAGAGCTATTACCTTAAGATGTAAAGAGCCTGAACTAACAGATTTAATAGTAAATTAATAATCTAAGCTAAGGATTAAGGTTTATACTATTTAATCTTAAGAAGGCAAAGCTTTTTGTATTTATAGATGGATCATTTACTAACAACTAGGACCTTACTTCCTAGCTAGGCTATGTGCTTATCCTAGCTAGTGAAGTCTAAGAGGAAAGCACCTTTATAATCTAAGGTAATATTATACACTATAGCTCTACTAAGAGCAAGAGAGTCATGAGAAGTATGCTTACCTCTGAGATCTATGGTATGGTTACTAGTGCTAATATAGCTTACGCGGTCTTAATAACGCTTAGGTTAATCACCTATTAATTAAACCTCCCTATGATTCCTATTATTATTTATACTAATTTGTACTCTTTATATAAATACCTTATTAAGCTTAGTACTATAAAGGAGAAGCGACTTATGATTAACATTATAGCCCTTTATTAATTATATAAGCAACGAGAGATCTACGAGATTAGATAGATTAATAGGAATAATAACCTTGCTAATATATTTACAAAGGCATTGCCAAACAAGGTATTTAAGAGGTTTATTACAAGCAACAAGGTGACTATTAGGATGGAAGGGTGGGTTACGTGATTGTAATGTTTGTGTTAATCTAATGAGATTAAAGGTGTTGAGAATTGGGCTTACTTATCCTTACATAGGCTTATAGATTAGATTTTGTTGTTTATTATACCCCTTCCCCTTACCCTTTTCTTATAATATTATTCGTAATTATTTAATCTTATTTGTTCCTTAATTCCTATTCACTTCTCTTATTAATATTATATATTAATAATTATATTAAAAAGAGAGAGTTTCTAGTGTTAGAATAAGCATAATATTAATAAGGGTACGTGCCTCTAATTAGGTAGGTGTGTTATATCGCGGACCTACATATCCAGCCTGACCGCGCCACGATTGGGGTTAGTATATATAGCCTCTTCGCTAATAACCCTAATTAAGGCCCCTCTTCCTATAATAAATAGCGTACTCTCTTTGCTTCTATTTAATCCCTCTTTTGCTTGCTTTAGTAGACTAGAATATATAATAATTACGTGTACTTTAGTTCACCCTGAAAACCCTACGCGTAGGTCAATGGTATCCTGTAGATACCAACAATAAGCATAAAGAATAAATTATTTACTAAATTAAAAACCTTCTATTACTACTAATACTTTACTAAACTACTAAATAAAATAATACCTATAATATCTAGTATTATAAAAAATACTTTAAGGGCTAATACCTTAACCTAAGGTCTAGGGACTTTAGATAGGAATTTAAGCATTAAAAGCTCTATATTTATTAGGAGTAAAGACTATAATAAACTTATTAAAGTACTTACTATAAGTATTAACCCTAAACTTAAATAAGTTATATAAATAAGTAAAAACCTTATAAAGACTAGCTACCTTTAGTAATAAGGTAAGACCTTATAAGGAAATAAGTCCTAAGGCTCTTAATCCTTTATAGTAATATCTTTACTAAGTACTAATAGTAGGTTAGAATTTATTCTATAGATAATACCTTAAGACTTATAAAATACTAATATTAATAACTTCCTAATCTTAGAAGCTAAACTATATAATATTTATAATAGTATCTCTCTAAGTTTAAAAGAGGTTAAAAGTAAAATATATATACTATAAAATTAAATACTATAATACTATATTTAATAACTCCCTAATACTAAGTATAGTAACTAGGAACCTAGCTATACTTAATAATTTAATTACTATTAAGTATAGTAATTACCTTTATTATATAAAAATAGCCCTTAATTAAATATACCTAAAGCTACTAGATATAAATCTCTAGTAGCCTAGCCCTAATAAACTAGGACTCCTATAATAGCTATATAATCTTAAAATTAAGTAAATATATAGCTAATAAATAAAGATATAGCTTTATACTTAGATTCTAATAACTTTAAAGTCTAAAGTATAATATTAAAGGTATATAAAAATAGCTAAAACTATACTATTATTATAAAGCTAAAAGGATTAAAGAACTAGGTAAAATAAGATAAAGCACTAAAGAATACTATAATAGTAGAATTTATAATACTTATTCTTAAAGAAACTTTAATACTAATAATACTTATAAAACTATATTTATTAGTAATATAAAATAAGTATATTAAGTAGCTATTATTCTAGTAATAAAGAAACTTTAACTTACTTACTAGAATTTATAAATAATACTCCCCTTATATAGGTAAGAAAATTAAAGGGATTACTAAAGCTTATAAGGTATATATAATACTATAAAAGGTTAGCTAATAGTATAGCGCTAATATCCTTAGAGAAATTATTATAGGTCTTATTATAAATATACTATAAAAATATAGTAATATTTAGGACTTTACCTAGGTATTTAAATAGTAATTATATAAACTTAAATATATATAACTAAACTAGAAGATACCTAATAAACTCTATTAACTATAGTTTCTAAGTAACCTAGGGGATATATTTAGTATTTTTAAGTCTTAAGTATTCTAATAGTATAGAATAGCTAGGGTTAGAAATAAAACTAATATTACACTAAATATACTTATAGAATTAGCCTAAGATAAATATTAATACCTAAAGACTAAGAAGAAAATATTAGGATATATAAGTAATATAATTACTAGTAGTTTAGTATACCTTACTTATACTAGTAGTAAATATAGAAGAGATATAACTAGCTTAACTTAACTATAGAAGCATATAAAGCTCTAGAAGCTAAGTAACTATAAAGGTTTATATTAAAAAGTCTACACTATATATAGCTAGATTCCTACACTAAGTAATTATAATAATAGTAAATACTATAGCTAAAACAAGAAATAGGAAAAGGTAGTAGAAAAGCTATTAGCCTATAATATAAATACTAATATACCTAAAGAAGAGGCAGATACGTTCCTTACATAGCCCTAAGACCTTAGAGATTACTTTATAGCTAACGTTTATAAACTAATAGTATTAAGCATGCGGATTAATAGCTAGAATACTAACGCTAGAAGCCTAGATTAAATCTTTAATAGCACTTGTTACTTACACTAAGGTGCCTGCGCAGGTAATAATTCCGTATAATTGAAGTTGATAATAGATAGATTGCTAGCTAGGAAAGAGGGAGAAGAGAGGGAAAGTCTAGATACTAGGAAAGTAAGTGAAACCTAAAAGTAGGGCGGAAAAGGGGGTGGCAAATTAGTGTAGCTAATTATAACGCATATATTACGCTAGACCTATAATTAGTCTAGTCTTTAGCTATAATTAAGCTAATAAAGATCCGGAGAATCTAAAACTAGTAGTCTCTCTTTTTATTTATAGCTAAAGGAGCCTAAAAATATAATAAAAACTAAATTAAAGGAAAGTATATATAAGTAAATCCCTTTATAGGAATCCGCTACTTTAATTAGCTATTATAGTATTAGTTAATTAAATTAATTTATTAGTCCTTATTTAGGCTCCTATTCCCTAATATTATAAGTCTCTTTACTTATCCTTTAATATAAATTATTAATTTATTGAAATTAATTAAAGAGAAAAGTAATAAATTTAGTAATGCCTTTATTATTATATTTACTAGATTATTATTTCTATTAATTTACCTTACCTTATAAATCTTATGCCTTTTATATAATTAATAAAGAGCTATAATATTAATTATTAGTCTTTTCTCCTTTATAGTTCCTAGCTTTATAAGGTATTTATATAATAAAAAGAAATTAGTATAAAGGATTATAGGAATTTAAGGCATCTTTAATCAGTCTATAATCTAATAAAAAGTTATAGAAATTACATAGGTAATATCTACACCTTAAACCATACTATATAATTCGGAGGTAAGTGCGCTATATATAACTCGCTTACTCTTTGTTAAGCTATACGTAATAATGTTGCCTTTTATAATAAAGGTATTATTATCTTATATTATCTTATTACTAATTACAATAATATATCTAATCTATAAGCTTAAATCCTTATTATTAGTAAGTAATTTATTTATAAATATAAAGAGCTTTACTTCCTTAAGGGTTAAAGGGATGTATTATAGTCCTTACTACTAATTCTTAATTTACTATTTAAGGCATTTATTAAGGCATATAATATTATTAGTAAAGGGTTCTTAGTATTAAGCTGTAATTAAAAGGTTATAGGAAGCTTCTAGTTAGCATATAGTTATAATATAGCTTCCTTAGGCTTATTATTCTATATAATCTTACTTTACTATTAGGGATTAAGGATTAACTTCCTTAATCTTCTAACTTTAGCCCTTTTAGGTTAAATTTAGTAAATAATTAGCGTTTTAGGTTAAGATATAGCTATTACAGATAAGGGGATTCCTAGTGGTTAATTATTACTTTTCCTTAGTAATAAACTTAGCTTTCTAAAGCTCTTTCTTTTCTTTTTAGAAGAAGTTATTATTACTTAGGCCTAATGTATTATTAGTCTATATTCTAATAATACTAAAGAGGTTTTTATTATTTAGCGCTATAATTAATAAGCAGGGATTATAGGTTAAAGTTATTATATTAAGATTATCTTTATAATAATAGAAGTATATTACCTACTAGTAGGTTCTAGCCTTTATAATCCTATAAAGAGATTTAATTAATTTAATTATAGTCCTTTCTAGAAAGAGATATATAATTTACTTTAGTAATTTTATAATAATTAGCCTTATTAGCATTATATATAATTAAGTGTAGGCTTACGTAATATTATGAATCTAAAGGTAAATGCCTCTTTTTCTTAATAATAGAGTAATAGCCACAATAAGTTATTAGCTTACTTGTTATATTATTAGTAATTACGTTAAGATAAATTCCTTTTCCTTGTTATTATGCCCTTGTATAATAAGATAGGATTTCTTATATAGTAAGGCTATTCCTTTACCTTTAATCTCTCTAACTATATAAGAATTAAAGATTCTATAGCCTCTATGCTTTACTACGTTATACTTAATAAATTTAAAGATATTATAAGCTTATAAGGTATTAATCTTAGCTTAATTAAACTACTTAAAGGGTTTTCCTAGGGTTATAATCTTCCTTTCTTAGTAAAGTTAAAGAGTAAGGTTTTAATTAGCCTTTTCTTTTACTATAAGGAATACTATACTTAGTATCCCTCTAGCTATAACCTTATAAAAGAAAGCCTTATCTTAGTCTTTATTAATAAGTATATAGAGTTTAACTAGGCTAATATTTTTTCTAGGATTATAAGTTTTACTTCTCCTTACTTTTATTCCTTTAGGGTAAGGTAATAAGTCTTTAACTTACTAGCTTCCCTTTAGGGTTACTTAGGTATTATAGGCTTCTTCTATAGGCTTATTTATACTTATAAATTAGACTATAAAGGCTTTTCTTAGCCTTCCTTATTTTCTCTTTAGTAATACTTATAGCTTTTCTTTTTCTTTTATTACTAATTCTTTTTTAGTAGTAATAGTTAGTAATACTATTATATTCTCCTTTATATTATAAGGCTTTATCTCTTATTACTTTAGTCCTTCTATAATATATAAGTCTTTATAGTAAGGCTTTATTACTATAAAGCAAAACTTTACTAGGCTATAGGGTATATTAACTATATAGGTCTCTTTATTAGTAGTAATTAGCTTATAAGGGCTATGCTAGCTGCCCTTCTCTTTTTACATATGTACATTAGCCTATAAAGGTAGCTAATATATAAGCGTTATATTAGGGCTATTCTAGGCTTTAAGGGTATTATAAACCTACTATAAAGCTAGGTAATAGTAAACCTTATTAGTAGCCTTCTAAATTACTTTAGTATATTAAATAACAAAGACGCTTAGTAGTAACTTATTTATTATTTATAGGTAAGCTCTAAAGACTAGTATAGTTAGGACTATACTACTAGGGCTTATAGAGTTATTAATAGCCTTAATAGCTATCTAGAGGTATTATTCTAGTATAAGATTTATTCTAATTAAGTCTATAATAATATTATAGGCCTAGCGTAAGGGTTTGTAATATCTTTTAACCTTTCTAATGCTATTATAGGCTTTAATTAGCATCTTATTAGTCTTAATTAATAGTAACTAAGTATAATGCTTAAATTTAGCGGAAGTAAAGTTATTGCTAGCATTATAGACTATTTATTCTAAAGGTCTAAGATAAGTATTAATCTAGCACTCTTAGATTACGTCCTAAATGTCTTAGGCCTTTTGCTTCCTTAGATTAAGGAATTAGGCTACTTAGAATAAGGTTACTAAATTAATAATATAAAGCACTAGTTAGCTATTAATTTACATAATATTAATAATAATCTTATTGTTGGATTCACAGGGTATTGAATTCAATGTAATACAGTCGTGAGCCCGAAGAATAGTATTGTCATCAATTATCTATTCTAGGCTGCGTTGTCTGTTGTTATGATTAATTAAGTTATAGGAAAAGAGAGGTAAAAAGCTAGAAGTTATAATACATAAAGGGAAAAGGGGTTGCGCGTTTTTATCCCTATATTTCCTAGCCAATTAACGTGCTAGGTTATAGGTTACGTGTGGGGTCCGCGCGCGGCCTAAGCTTCTACTAGGTAATTGCGGCTATGACGCGTAATTAATATCACCTTTATTCTAATACTAGAACTTCTCTTTTTTAACATAATTATTAACACGTAATATTAATCGTAGAAATAAAAAAGGAAAGATAGATTAAGAATGTGATTAATAGGGGATATAAGGAAAGGAACTTATAGCTTATCTAGGCGTATAGTTGCTAATAAAAGGGAAACAATAATCTTGCTTAGCCTATAAGCCTATATAAGGATAAGTAGGTCCTTCTAAATCCCTTCTTTTCCTTAAAACAACACATATACTACACCTTAGTATATATATAATATCTTCCTTCTCCTTAGTAATACCTTTATTCTCCTATACACTACTATTAATTTCTATAGTTTACTAGAAGGGCCTAGTAGGCTAGTGTAGTTATAGCTACTAGGGGTATTAACTATAAGGGCGTAAATCCCCCGTGTATTACTATCTTATCCCTATAGCTCTCCTCCTAGAGGATTACCTTTTCCTCTTACTACATATATATTACACGTAAGTAACCTATCCCTCTATCTAGATAGTTATCTAGTTAGTTAAGATAAAGCTCTTAAGGGCCTTATTAAGTAATACCTTTATAAAGGCATTAGCTAGGTTATTCTCTTTATTAATCTATTAGATCTCGTAAAGTTCTTAGTGTTTATATAACTATTAAAGGGCTATAATATTAATTATTAGGTGTTTCTCCTTTATTATACTAAGCTTAATAAGGCACTTATATAAGGAGTATAAATCTGTATATACAATAACTAGGATCTTTAGGAGCTTTAGTTAGTTAGTAACTAAGTTTAGGGTAGTTATAATTACATAAGCTATATTAACACTAGCTACTATTCTATAGACTTCTAAGGCAAGCATGCTTTACGTAACTCTCTTGCTCTTTATTAAGCTAAAGTATATAATATTACCTTTAATTATAAACTTACTATTAGTATAGTCTTTATTTGCTAGGATAAGTATATATCCTAGTTATAAGGATAGGTCCTAGTTATTAGTAAAGGATTTATTTACAAAGGCAAAGAGCTTTGCCTTCTTAAGGTTAATTAGAATAAACATTAGACCTCTCTCTAGGTAATTTATCTGCTACTTTAGGTAGTAATTAAGGGCTTTTATGTCCTCTAGGGTTAGCTCCTAGTATTATATAGTAATAGATAGGTTAAAGTAAGCCTCTAGTTAGTAAATTAAGGCAATATAAGCGCCTTAGGACCTCTGCTTAACGTATTTATACTTTAAGTTAGTCATTAGAACTAACTCTAACTTATCACTCTACCCTTTCTACTAGATCTTAATAGTATTATTCTCTAGCAAGATAATACTACTATTAAACATAAGAGGGTAGTCCTAAGTTAGGAATTACTTTAGCTTTATATTAAAGCTTACTATAGTAAGCTAGGTCTCTTCCTTCTTAGAGAACTTCTTGTCTAAGAGGCTAATTATATTATTAGTTTGCATTCTAATGTAAGCAAAGTTAGGGCTTTCCTTTATAGTTATAAGTAGGCAGGGATTATATATAGAGGTTTCTATCTAGAGGTTCTCTCTATAATACTTATAATATATAACCCACTAGTGTGTTCCTGCCTTTGCAAGCCTGTAGAGGGGTTTTATAACCCTTAAGATTATACTAGGTAGGTAAAGATACTATATCTAAATCAGCAAGCGCGCTAGGATTAGCCGCTCTAGCAATATATAGGCCTGTATATAAGCCTAATAGATATCTCTTAGCTAGATAAGGAATTTCCTTAATCTTACTAATAAGGCTATCGTAAGGATAAGACGTTAGCTTGCGCGTTAAATCGTTAGGGCCTATGTGAGAATAGCCTGTTTCCCTTTATCCTCATACCCTTAGATCATAAGGCATGACTTTTTATAAGGTTTTATTATCTTACCCTTAATCTCATTAATAATTCAGGAATTAAAGATTTGAATTCCACTATGTTCTTCCTTATTAAATATAATAAATTTAAACACACCTTGCTTAATTAGAGTATTAATTTCCGCTTTTATTAATAGCTTAAACGGTTTACCTAGGGTCTTAATAATTCCTTCCTTACGTAGCTTAATTATAAGGGCTAGGTTACTATATTCTTTCGCTAATAGAAAGGTATTAGTACCTTAAGGTATTATAGGAGGGTTCTTCTATAGCCTTCCGCGTCCTTACTTTAGTAGTATTAGTAGCATTATATTCTTATTATAAGCCTCTTGCCCTTTTTCTCCTTTCTCTTTACTAGGCTTTGCTATTTTCTTTACACTAGGATTATTATAGTAAGGCTTAATAAATATTAACCTAAAGGTCTTCAGGCCTCTAGGCATATTAAGTATATAGCTTTCTCTAGTAATTACTAGTAGCTTATATAGACTTGCCTATCCCTTGCCTTCTTACTAGACCTTAACCTTTAATCTAAGCAGTAGGCTAAGGGTCTTTAAGGTATTTAGGCTATTATGTTTAGTAAGGGCCTTATTAACCTTCTAGATAGCGTGAAGTCTCTTAATCTCTTTAGTAGCCTTCTATACTATAATTATATGCTATATAATATTAGGTAATAGCAAGGACTTATTTATTATGCGTAAGTAGGCTCTAAAGATAAGGAGGGTTAGGATAAGGCTATTAGGGCCTATAGTGTTATTTAGGGCCTTAATTACTATTTAAAGGGCAATAGGTTCTAGCGTTATAGGGCATTCGCGTCTAATTATATTATAGGCTCTTTAGAGCGGCCTATAATACCTTTTAACCTTCCCTATACTATAGTATACCTTAATAGGGACTTTCTTAATTAAAATTAATATTAAAGCTATGAATTATCTAAATTTATTACTATAGAAGTTTATTCTAGCGTCTGTAATAATAAAGTCTAGGGGGCCTAGGTAAGTATTAATCTAGCATATTTAGAGGGCTTCCTAGGTTATTTTTGTAGAGATATTATTAAGGAATTTCACTATATTAAATACTATAGCTATATCTATAGCGTGGAGTGTAGGGTAGTTATTATCTAGGTAGAAGATATTTACTATTACTTTATAATTAAAGCTACACTTATTCTTTAGGATAAACTTAAAGCAATTAGGGCTATCTATATGTATTTAGTATTAGTAGTAGATTCTTATTAGCTCCCTAATAGCTTTAATATTAATATTATGCCCTAATCTATAGAGAACCTTATATAAACATTAGATTAATAGATATCTAAAGCGGCAATATAATTACTATAGCTCGCCTTCTATAAGGTAGCTCTAAGTAACTGCTTTTTCTTTCTATATAAGAAGCATCTAGGCGTGGCCCTATTTACGTATAATAGGGACTTTAATATTTCCTTATTATAATATGTTCTTAGAGATATTAAAGTTAATCTTTAGATAGTCTATATTATTAAGGGATAAGAGAAATAGAGTGTTTGTAGGGATAACCTAAAAGAGGATATTTCTAAAGGGAGTAGGCATATTAGCTACTCTAAGCATAATAATCAGGTCTCCCGCGCTAAATCTAACTAATGCCTTCTTCTCTATTAATTTATTAAGCTATAATGTGGGCATCTAATGTTATAAAGCAAGAAATTAAGGGTGCCTTACTGTAGAGAATTTCGCGGCTCCTATATTAGGTATAATCCCTTAGAATATCATATAGGAATAGCGATCTTCTAATATAAACATTACTAGGGCTTTGTTCACGAGTTCCTGCTAAAAGGGGTTTTCTTTGCTTAAACTATAATAAGCTGCTTGCCTTATTAGGAATTAAACCGTTCTTTCGCTATTAATCTAGGTTCTATAAGTAAAGAAGCTCGTAAGTACTAGCCTATCTGTATCATTAGGGCTATTATTAAATCTAATACTCTTTATATACTAAGCGATTTTATTATTAATAGGGGTTTAAGACTTATGTTCTCCCTTATACTAAGTAAGGAATAAATAATATAAGTTATTAGCTAGATCTATAAGGTAATGGTTCTTAAAGCATTAAAATGCCTTCTTATAGTCCTCTTTAGGGTACTTAGATAACTAGTATCCTTTCTTGCTATATATATAGCACTTCTTTATATAAGGAGTACCTTCTCTTTCTTATAGTTTTAAGGGGTATTAGGTTTCTTTTCTAGTCCTATTATATCTTTGGTTAGTCTAGAATTACTCTAGGGTTATAGCTTTAGTTAGAAACTATTAATAGTTTTTCTTCTCTTCCTTAATAAGATAAAGGGTTATTCTAATCTATTTATAGAACTCTTATAGTCTATCTGGCAGATTTATAATTACTCCTCTGCACTCTAGAATACTATAATAGGCTCTAATAAGTTAATTCTAGAGTGCCCTTTTAGTTTAGCTTACTTTAGGCACTACTTATTATAAGATAGCTAGTCTTTCTATAAGTTTATTAAAGTATTTAATTATTAACTTAGTTAGGTTATTATTTGCTATTCCTTATAGGGAAGTGTTATTTTACTCTAGTAGATATCTTTGCTATATATCCTTAGTTTTAAATTATTCTCTTATATAGCTAATAAGCGTAAGGAGATCTTATAGTTATCTAGGTTTAGAGAGGTAGTCTATATAGTATTATAGTGCTTTGCCTTTAAGCATAACCTTAAAAGTATAACTAGCTTATTTAGGCTAGATATTAAGTAACTTACACTTTCTATAAAATATTTAAAGCTTTAATTTAAGTATATTATAGTTATTAGCACTATAGAGTTATTCTTTAGGGTATACCTTAGATAGGTTAATAATTTACTTTAGTAAAGGTCTCTAGGTCTATAGGGGTTCTCTAGGTATTTCCCTTTATATTTATAAAAGGGGTAGTAAGGTCTTTAGGAAGTAAGAGAGCGGCTTTATAGGTAGTACCCTTAGGGCTTATTATTCCCTCTAATCCTCCTTTTCCTTATATTAGGAAGGAGAAATTATAGCTTTTTAAGCTATGCTAACAGGGGCACTACTAGCCCTAGATAGTATAAGTTACCTTTATTAGTAACTCTCCTACTTAGGGGCATTATTAGCAGTATTACTAGGGTAATACTACTAACTTACCTTTAGTAAAGGTATAGGTAAGGGAGTTACCTGTAAATGCTTACGAATAGTATCCTTAGGCGGTCTTAACTCTAGGTTAATTAACCTTCCTAGGGGAGATTAGCTAGGCTTTCCTAGAGGGGATTAACTTAGTTTTCCTAGGGGGGTCTAGCTTATTAATCCTTTTAATAGTAATTATACTAATAAATAGGGTGATAGGGTAGGTTACCTAGTTCTAATATCACTATTATCTAGTAGATTATAGAAGAACTTTTTATTTTATAGGTTCTTTTAGAAGCCTATATACTTCTTCCTAGCCTCTTTAATTTCTTTAAGAGTTTAAAATCTAAATTCTTCTTAGTTTACTACTTCTTTAAGGTTATTTACTATCTTAGTGCCTTTTCTAATAGTTATATACACTTTATTATAAAGGAGATAGTCTTAAAGTCTATTCTATAAAAGGTCTCTTCCTTCCACGAACTTATCCCTTAATTATTTATAGAAGTTATTACTAAATTTGGAGAATAGTATTCTTTTAAATAACCCTTGCTCCTTATATTATTCGGTCTTTATAAGGATATAAAGACTAATTTCCTTAGGTATTCTTATCTCTTTATATTTAAAACTTCCTATTTATTAAAGTAGTTCTTCTATAATGTATTATTAAAGCCTTATAGAGATATAGGGGTATAGGTTAGTGTAAACAGGGGTTTTTCCTTTATTAAGGTATTTATTATTATCTCCTATTTTAACGCCTTCTATAGCATTGTTATAGCTATTAGTCTCGCTAGGAACTCTGAATTAACCAGAGGTCCCAGATAGTCTAGGTGTATCTAATATTATAATTAATTAAGGGAGGCAGATCTTGTAATGTGAGGAAAAAAATATAACTATGATTATGTAATGTGTTTCGGATGTAAAGGATTGCAAGGCAAGGCGGTTAACTTTAAATACGTAATAGAATGTATAATAAAAAAAGACAAGGGGATAGCTTAGCTACTAGCATTAAACCTTTCTTTATTATTTCAAAGTCCGTATAGATATAGATATTAATACTAAAGTAAGAAGAGAGCTATATTATACCTTTCTGTTAGCATAACTTATTGTTAAACGTAGCCCTCCTATTACATAGGGCAAGTCATTATTAGATAAGCTACCTCTTCTAATTAACCTTACTAATCTGCGGTATTCAAAGACTACGTGGTTATCTATGAAGGTAACCACTAATTAGTGTTAGATTCACAGGGTATTAAATTCAATGTAATATAGTTATAAGCCCGAAGAATAGTATTGTCATTAATTATTTATTCTAGGCTGCGTTATCTGTTATTATGATTAATTAAGTTATAGGAAAAGAGAGGTAAAAAGCTAGAAGTTATAATATATAAAGGGAAAAGGGGTTACGCGTTTATATCCCTATATTTCCTAGCCAATTAACGTACCAGGTTATAGGTCACGTGTGGGGTCCGCGCGCGGCCCGAGCTTCTGCTGGGTAATTGCGGCTACGACGCGCGATTGATATCACCTTTGTTCCAACACTTATAGTTAAATTTATGATTATCTTTAATTATAAATTTAAATTAACTAGAGGCCTTACTATATATTTAGTAATAGTAGTAGACTTTAGTTAATTTCTTAATTACCTAGTATTTAACTTTATAACTAGCTTATTAAAGGATCTTTATAAGTTATTAAATAGAAGGGTAACTAAGTTAATAATATAATTAATAAATATCTCTTTCTAAGAGGTAGAAGGTAACTATTTCTTTTACCTCTAGTAACTACTAAGGATAACCCTATTATTATACTATAGGTATAGTCTTATTACCTTAAATAAGTATATTTATAAGGTTATTAATCTTAACTTATATTTTATTTATATTAGTAATAGAGAAGAGAAAGGGAGTGGTTATATTAAGGACGTAGAATTTAAGCTCTCTAAGCTCTATAGGTATATAAAGAATACTATTTATAACTACTAATCTAGCACTAAATATAATAATCTAAGGTTTATAAGGGATTACTTTTAATAAAGGTATTAGTCTTAATAAAGCCTTTACTTATGCTTCTCCTACACTTAATTTCCCTATAGCACTAGTATTAGGTATAATGACTTTAAAGACCTCTTTAAAATAGTGTTCTTAAGAGGTATAGTAAATTAAACCTTTATTATATTCTTATAGCTTATAGGGCTCTTACTTAAGGAATATATATTAAAAGGCTTAATTATTTAAGGTTATAAGAATATTAGTATTAGTAATATTATTATTAGTCTATAGTCCTAAGCAGAAGAATTACATAATACTTAGATATACTATTAATAGTAACTTCTTCTCCTTATTATTATTATTATCTTAGGCCTTTATATAGGCCTTAAGATATAGTTCCTAATTCTAGCTAGAGTTATTATTAGGTTTATTATTACCTTACCCTTTATAGGAGGTAAGGAATACCTAGAATCTCTTCTCTATAAGGGCTATATAATATATTTTACTAGCTTACTAGTAGTCTTTCTCTTTCTAGTGTTCTTTAGTAAAGTAATTAGAAAACTAGTAGCTACTCTTACTATATATAAAGTAGTGCTTAGGGCTAGGCCTAGGGCTTCTTTTATAATAGCTTTCTTTACTATAGAATTATTATTTATACTAGTAATTAGTAAATATAGCCTTTAAAGAGTTTTCTTATTACTACTAAAAGAATTGAGTAGTTTTCCTATTTAATTCTATAATAGTAATTACTTTATAAAGGTCTTTAGTAAGACTCTTAAAGCCTAAGGAGTATATATATTTTACTATCTAATATTTAAATACACTAGCTATAGTATTTAATATTTACTTATAAAGCTTAGTATTTACTATATTAGAAGGATATAGCTCTCTATAGATTTTCTTAAGTATTAATAATATAATCTTAAGGCACTTAAGCTTAGTCTTATTAGGGTTCTTATTAATTATATTCTTTAATATTATATTACTTTACTTATAGTAGTAGAATTATTAGTTACTTTTTGTTTTAAAGTATTAATAAATATAAGTAATTATCTCTTTATAGAAATAGTTATTCCTAAAAAGGTAATTAAGGTAATACTATTTAGTATTCCTTATTAATATAATAAGGAAAGCCTTCTAATAATATATTTAAGGGAGGTTAATTCTATTATACTTATTTTTAAAGAGCGTAATCTTTAGTATTAAGAAGTTATATAGCTTCTTACTATAGTAGTTACTATTTTTATATATTTTTATAAGTTCTAAGATTTTCTTTATAATTTACTCTTTAGAAAGGAATTAATATAAAGGTATAATTTATTATAGATAATATTTTATAGGCTATTATAAATAATAATTATTAGAATAAAGTAATTAATATAATTATAAATATTATAAGGGTTTTTATAAGGGTTAAGGAGGTTATTAGGATTAAGGGAGGTAAAGTTCTAGGGTAAGCTATTAGGAATACTAGGGTTAAGGCTTTATAGGTTTAGGTTTAGAAGATTATAATCTCTTTTCTTACTAAGGAGGTATTAATATCTAATAAAGCACTTCTTTAAGTAATACTAGGATTAGGTATCCTAGGCCTTATTTAATAAGAATACTATTATCTTATAATAAATTATATAGTTCTTTAATAATATTCTTATATACCCTCTTAAAGGTATCTTTAGACTAGCCTTTAAAGTCTTCTTAGAATAATTCCTAGAGGTTATTATCCCTCTAACCTTAATACTTACTAAGGTTAATAAATCTTATAATTTAGTTTTTAAGCTTAGACTATATAGTAGTCTTTAGATTTAGCTTAATAAGCTCCTTCTAATCCTTTATAAGGATTTAAGTAAGCTATTATAGGTATAGTAGTAGTTTACTTTCTTAGGGTCTTTTTAGAGTAATTATTAGTGCCTTGCTATTACTAGTAGCTCTTTCTCTTATAGAAAGTCTAGATTTAGATTTTACTATTTTCTAGGGTTTAGGGCTATAAAAGGGACTTATTAAGTTATTATTCTTTTGCTACTAATTAAGCTTATATATTTACCTATTACTATTATTATAATAGTTTTCTTTTATACTTAAGAAGTGTTATTAATATAATAAGGCTAGGAAAACATAAAAACATAGAAAATTATAAAAATAGGAAAAATAGTAAAAAGGCAGTAAAAGTAATAATAAAAATAAATTAAATTAAGGTAAATAAAGTAATAAAAGTGCTAAAAGTAACTAGAAAGTAATAAAAATAATAAGAAAGTAATAGGAATTACTACTTCTTATCCTATATAAATAAAGAAAGGGAGGTAATCTCTTTTACTAATAAGTATAGGGTAAATAGCACTAAGAGTAAAGAGGGTAAGAAATAAGTAGTAAATACTTATAAAGAAATTAAAGGTATATAAGAAGAAGGTAATATATTAAGAGGAGTTATAAGTAATTTAGCTAGCTTAGCTAAGGTTATTTAATATTAGGTTTAAAATAAATACCTTATAGTAATAGATTTAGTTAGTTAGTTAGTTTTCTTATAATAAATAATAGAATTAATAATTAATAATAATATCCTAGATAAATATAATAAAGTTATATCCTATAAGCCTAAGGGTTAATAGATTAATTCCTTAGAAGCCTAATAAGCCTATTACTAGAATTTTAGTCTTTTCCTTTAGTATACTTATGTAATTATACCTCTTTACTATAATAATTATTATAGTATAATAAGGGGTAGTAACTATAGTATTTATAAAAATATCTTTTCTTATAATACCTAACTTATTTATAGTTATAAAGTTAACTACTAATTAGTGTTAGTTACACTAAGGTGCTTATATAAGTAATAATTTTATATAATTAAAGTTAATAATAAATAGATTACTAGCTAGGAAAAAGGGAGAAAAGAGGGAAAGTCTAGATACTAGGAAAGTAAGTGAAACCCGAAAGTAAGGCGGAAAAGGGGGTGGCAACTTAGTGTAGCTAATTATAATATGTGCATCGCGCCGGACCTACAATTAGTCTGGTCTTTAGCCACGATTGAGCCAATGAAGATCCGGAGGATCCAACAGCACTGCTAAATATTATATTTACTATAATAAGTATATGTTTAGTAACTATAAGGAATTTGCTAACCCTATCCTAATAAATAAAGTAAGAGAAGGTGCCTACGCACTTAGTAGTAAAAGTATCCTGCTAATAATATAGTAAGTAAAAAACACTAAGCTAATTTACCTTAAGTAAGTTCTTTATGTACTAAGTCTACTAGTTAATTTACTCTCTCTTAGGGTATTTATAAAATAACCTAGATTTATATACCTCTAGACTTGTAATAATGCGAAGGTTAGGTATAATAATAGCCTAGTAATCTGTGGCATAACCTATAGTTACTTTAGGTATTTAGATTACTCTTATGCTAAAACTATGTATTATAAGGACACGCTAGAAGTCTTTAATAACCTAATAGTATTTATTACCTTATATACTACTAAAACTATCTTATTATAAGTCTTTTACCTTAGAATAGGCTAACTATATTAAGCTAGCTAGTAACCTTAGGATCTAGATTATAAATAAATAAGCTAGACTATATAAGGCATATACTATAGGTAAGGGGAAAGCATAAAATACCTAAGCTATATTATATAAAGCACTTAATTATAGCTAAAGGTAAATAGTAGATTTAGGAGGACTTATTAAGCCCTAAATGCCTATAGGTAAAGAATATTACTTACTAATTATTAATAACCTAATAAAGAAGCCTAGAATATACTTACTACAAGAAAAGTTATAAGTAGTAGCCTATATTTAAGCTAATATAGCTATAGTAAAAGCATAAACCTCTAGTTAAATTTAGTAGTATAAGCTAGATAATAAAGAAGAGTTTAAAAATATAGTGTTACTAAACTTCTTTAAGTAAAAAGGTATTATACCTAAGTAAACTATAGTATATTAGCTAAACTAGAATCTAATAGAATACATATACCTTACTATTTAGAATTAGGTATAAGTAATGTTCTTTAATAGTAAGCTTCTAAAGGAACTCTAAGGGGAAATCTTATAAGTAATAGTATATACCTAGGAATAGTCTCCCTATAGTGCTTTAAATAAAATAACTCTATATAAAGCATAGTTAGAAATAAAGCTATATATAAGATACTTACGCTACCTTAGGTATTATATATATAAGCTAGTCCTAAAGGCTAAGTATTTAAAGAAGCTTAATAATAGGATATATTTATATTTTCTTATAGGCTATAAAGCTAATAATATCTATTAACTATAGAATCTAATTACTAGCCTAGTAAAAAGGGTAAAAGAGGTTACCTTTAATAAATAAATATAAATTAATTCTAAGGTAAACTTTAAACTCCCTTAATAAAGCGCTAATCTTCTAGTATTACCTTATATAAAGGAAATACTACTACTAGATTAACTTAACTTATTTTTATAACTTAATCCTCTAGAACTATTAATAGTTAAGAAGCTTACTAATTAGGTTTAGGAGGGAATATAAGTAGTAGTAAATAATAACCCTAATTAGTAAATAAATAAAGTAGCTAAGTAAGTAAGGTTCTAGGAGGGGATTAAGGTAATTAACTACCTATTAGGAAATCTTAACTATTTACTAGAAAATCTATTAATATACTACTTAACCTTAAAAATCCTTAAAATTAGGAAATAAAAGCACCTTAAACTTAAAGTAAATTACCTTAAACTTAGGGTATAAGAATTTACTTTTCTTAATAAATTCTAGGGAATACTAATAGCTTGAAATAATATTATATTACTCCTAGTAATATACCTAATTACTTTAAATAAGTTACTTAAAGAAAATAAACTAAAGTCTTATAAGAAAGCTTAGTAGTTAGGAAACTAGTTAAAATAAAAAAGGGCTATAGAAGAGAAATATAATACTTTAATTAAAAATAATACCTTTAAAGTAATTAATATTAATAATACCTAGTATATTCTATTAGGGAAATAAGTCTTTAAAGCTAAGCTTAGCCTCTTTAGTAATATTAAATAGTATAAGGCTTACTAGGTTATAAGAGGTTTTAAATAAGAATATAGTATTAACTATAATAAGACCTTTACTTTAGTAGTTAGGTAAAAGATATACTAACTACTATTTACACTAGTAGCTATACTAAACTAGGAAATTAAATAAATAAATATAAAGATAGTATTCCTTTATAGTATAGTAAAGGAAACTATTTATATAAAGCTACCTAAAGGGTTTAAATAAAAGGGAAAGGTTTATAAGCTTTTAAAAGCCCTTTATAGCCTTAAGTAAGCCTTATAAGTGTAATTTAAAATACTCTTTATAAAGCTTATTACTATAGAATTTACTTAGTTAAAATTTAATAAGGCTATTTTTTATAAGGATAATATAATTATTACTATTTATATAAATAATATACTATTCTTTAGGCCTAATATTACTATAATTAAGGAAGTTAAGGTAAAACTAGTAAAGAAGTTTAAGATAACTAACCTAGGCCTAGTATACTACTTCCTAGGCATAGTAATTACTTAAGATTAGAAAAAGAAGACTATCTCTTTCTTATAATAACTATACCTAGAAAGATTACTAAGATAACTAAATATAGAAAATACTAAAATATAAAATATACTTATAAATACCTTAGAGATATTAGAGCCTTATATAAAGGGGGAAGAGTGCTATAAAGATAATTAATTACTATTTTAGTATATTCTTAGAATATTAATATTTATAATAATTAGAACTTAGATTAATTTACTATACCTAGTAGCTAAGCTAAGTAAATTTATAACTAACCTAGTAGTAAGATACTTATTAGTAGTAAAACATATACTATAATATATTAGGTTTATAGTAAATCTAGTGCTTTTCTTTAACAGAATATAAAATAATAAGATTATAGGCTACTTAGACACTAAGTAAGCACATAATAAGAGTAACTTTAAGTTTATTAATTACTATATCTTCTTACTAGCTAAAGCTATAATTAGCTAGAAAAGTAAGAAATAAAGTATAGTTATAATATTAAGTACTAAAGCTAAGTATATTAGTCTCTTTAGCACTAGCCTTAAAGTAATATATCTAGAAGGATTAATAAGTAAGATTTATAAGAAGTAAGTACCTTTATAGCTATATATAAATAACACTAGCGCTTAAATAATCTTAAATAATACAAAATTTTATAAATAAATAAAGCATATTTAAATCTAATACTATAAGATTTATAAATTAATTTGAAAAGAGATTATTAAAGTAAACTAAATCTTATAAATAAAGAATCTAGTAAACTTAGGAACTAAAGCCTTAGTAAGGCCTAAACTAGAGAAGTAAATAAAGGTAATTAGCTTTTAAAGGAAGAAGTAAAGGAATAAGGTAATTATAAGTACTATATTAGAAATTACTATAAGGCTACTACTCTTTTTCCTATAGGGTTTTAATAAGGGTAGTAAAAAAGAATTATTTACTAAGTCTAGCATTATTATAACTCTTACTTAAGAAGGGGTATTAGATTTCACAGCTAATTAGGACTACTTTAGCTAGATTATATAGTAAAGTATATATTAGGGCTAGTACTGCCTATAACCTGTACTTATGTAACTTGTACTTTACATGCAATATAAGCAGTCATATCATACAATTCTGACAGCACCAACCGTTCATCTAAGGAAAGTGGTTCATACCCCGCTAGTTGCGCCTAACCAAGCTGCTAGAGGCATCTCTTTGGCCTGGAGGTTTGGCAGCTCATGGGGCTTGTTGGACTGTCCCAGCCACTGTCGAGGCAGCTATGCAGCGTGGTCTGTTCGTTTTGTGTATTCACGGAGGGTTTACAGAAAAAAAAGGGGGGGATACTCTGCCAAGGACGAAGCGAAGGATTCTGTGGTATACAAATCTCAAGACATGTTAGGTCTATATCATTTCTTCCCTAATTATGAAAAGCTGCTCAGCGACCATCTGTCTACAGCATCCCAGAGATTTTACCGCATGCCAAAATCGTCTCCTACAATATGAAAAGCAACAGAGGCGTATTAAGTTGAGCGATCGAGGAGGTTTTGCTCGGCGCATGCATCGCAAATACGGAAATTCGACAAGTGACCACATTTCAGTTGCGAGAGCGGTCAACGCTCCTGTGAAGCGAGGGCAACGACGGTGCGGGGGGGTGGCGCTATTGGCGGTGCAACTAGTACCGATCTGCTCCTGGCCTAACTAGCTAGGCAGCCTGCTCGACGGCTTCGAGCAGGTCGTCGGTTTACCCTGACCTTGCTGAAGCAGACCATTGCTTAGGCAGCTTGGCTGAAGTAGCTCAGTGCTGAAGCAATTTGGCCGAAGCAGTTTGGCTGAAGCAGGTCAGTGCTGAAGCAATTTGGCTGAAGCAATTTGCTGAAGCAGATTGGGCCGAAGCAGATTGGCCGAAGCAGACTGGCTGAAGCAGTTTGGCTGAAGCAGCCCAGTGCCCTGTGGTGAACATCTCCGAAATCAGCAGCGCTCCACCTGTGCCTTCTGCTGTGAAGGGGAAAAAATTATGCGTACGAAGAGTTGCGCACGAGGATGTTGGTAGAAGGCGTCGCTCAGTAGGTATCGAAAAGATGTGTGCCTTCAGCTGTTAAAGAACAGCGTACAATGATTTGCGTGCGACAAGTTGCGCACGAGCATGTCGGCAGAAGAGCCGTAGCGAGGCGTTGCCTAGAAGTAATAAATCTCCGTCTGCCATTTAGCTGCCATGACTAGCGCGTACGCAGAGTTGCGCACGAGCATGTTAGCAGAATAGCCACAGCCTCAACATTGCCCAACGCACCTATTCCTCTCTTCTTAGGGTTAGGAAGAACGCATTGAACGGGCTAATGTTCGGACTGCTGCTTAGCACTTGCCAGCACACATAAGTATTGTTTATCTGTGTTGGTATACCGGTATTAATACGAGCACGTCGTGAAAGAGCTGCTGTTCTGCGCAGAGAACGCTGTCCAGGTGAAGGGTAGTATTCTATCTTTAGTGTAGAAAGCGGCCGACCTGACCAGTTAGGTTGTGACTGCATCGATAACCGCGTCGCAGGCACGAGTACTATTTTACATATTATCTGCCAGCATAGGGCACGTAGATTCAGTTGCGGCAGAAATTACTAGAGCTTTTATAGCAAGCAACCATCAGCAGCTTTATCCCAATCAAAGATTTCCCAAGTCCTTCAGTGACAACAACGTGCTGTCTTCAGCTTTAACTTGCCAAACAGCACCGCTTCCCTCCTCTTAAGCCAGCGCCTCGTCCTTAAAATCATTGTCGGTCAGCGGATACGGCCATGGGGGAATTTCTCCAAGGATGACTGGCGGCTCGGAGTTGGTGACCCCGGACAGCATGAACAGGTTCCAATTTTTACTATCCACCAGATCCTCATACGCAACCCCGGAGATTAGTATGGGGGCCAGTGGCAAGCCCCATGTAAGAAGCGTTACCAAGAGGATGGATGCACTATTCAGGACGATGTTTACCTCAGGGTGGCACAATCTCATATAGTTAAGAAGGTCGCTAATAGACTCACGCCTAAGACATTGCAAACTAGTTGCCTTAATGTCTATATCTAAAAGAAATTTAATACGTACATACCTTTTTATTATCACGTTACATAGCAGGAAGATAAGAACGCTATAACCGTATTATTACACCGCTTAAAAGAGGGGCTTTGCTATTTAATTAAAATAGTCCTATCTTTTTTGTCATTATTGCGAGCCTAGCTTAGGGAATATTTCCCTTTAAAACATTTTAATTACGCTACTTCTATCTCTATTATATTTTTCTCTAGTTATATTCTAGTATTTAGCTATTAATTAGACTATATAAAATTATTACTAGATTACTATTAAAGTCAGCAAGCTATAATCTTTTATTTCTAGTATATTACAGTGCTATAACTATTACTATAGCTGCTAAACCCTTAAGAGAGATTTATCTAGCTTCGTGGCCTTAGGGTCTGGCTATCACAAGGCGTCCACTACTTGCTAGGCATCCTAGAAGCTATTTACTAAAGTATACTTAGAAATCTCCCTTTAAAGTAGCTTAAAGATATTAGCAAATCGTTTATCGTTAAAATCAGGGACCTGCAGTTTCTGTTTCCTACCAGGACCTCGGACTTTGGGTTTTGCATTGGCAGAAGGCGCTTGCGTCGATGTCTGGCCTCGCTTGCCGGGCGGTGCCGTTGGCATCGGGGCCGGTGAACGCTTTCTTATAACTCGCCTGTCTACTGTGTCGTCTCGTGCATGAGGCCGCTTACGATCGGATATACACTCGGCTTCTGCGTTGCTAGCGATTTTGTCTTTTCCATGAGCAAGCGACGATCGCGTAATAGGCCGCTCGGTGTTCGGCGCGGGGGTGATTGGATGGACTGTTACGTCTCGTGCGTCGCGGTCATGTCCAGAAACAGAGGTTGTTGGTGTGGCTACGAGGCTCGAAGGAGTGGTGACGTCGGGCGTGGGCTCGAGTTTCCGGATCAGCTCACCCCGGCAACGACTATCACGAGAAAGAACCCCCAAAACACAGTCAACAAGCTAGCGAGACGAGTTAGAGAGTTTGGCGAAACGAGTAGACGTTATTTCGGCAACCTTTGATACATCAGTAGCTCTGTGTAATTCTTCCCTCAAGAGCTTTGCAATAACCTCAGACATAGGAACTGCGTTGTTAGAAACAAAAAGTCAGCGCGACAGAATTCGGGGGCAGCAGGGCTTTTATGGCGCAGCACGCTGGCGACTTGCCCCACTGCGTGCGTAAGGGCAACGCTCTAATTTTAGTGGCAGTCACCTAACTGGATGGAGGGGTTGCACTAGCTCGGAGCACCAGTGTTTCATCTGTCAGCCTGACTGTTGTTGTGGGGCATTGGTCTCCATGTGGTCGGCTGAGACTAAGCCGCTCGTCAGTGTGCTCTCCAGTGACGATTCGTCTTTCTTCTTGAAATTATAATTTTTTTTGACCACAGTACAATAGTAGCATACATCAGTTTAAGTCAGAAACTCATGCATTCCCATGGAATATAACGTATCTCGCTATGTGTGCCGACCGTTCTTTTGGCAGGAGTTCGCACGAAGTAATAGTGCCATAATGCAGCCTTACACCCCTCCCTAATCTTGCAGGAACGATCTCTGATTAGAAAGTGGCTGCATCTAGCTATAACAGACGAACTATATTAAATAATCCGCGACCGCAGTGAAATAGTACAATTTACACTTAATGGCAACACAATATCATGTGCTATAGCTATTGAATATGCATAGCCGGAGGGAGAACTTAAGTGAGGTGCTATCCCAACCATACATGCTCTCTCCTGTTAAGCCCAACATGAAATAGAGGCCAATAAATATGTAAGCATAGGCCCGGTCAGGGCACCACCAGACCAAGCAGCTACCTAAGACTTCCACTGGCCCAGGACATAGCTACTAATTAGCTCAGCATACTTGCGTTTATCTTACACTCTGGCTGGAGGGTGGCATTCAAATGTGTTTGCAGGTGGATGCCTACAAGATTTGGCCCCTGTGTGTGGACATCCCCTGTGTTAGCATCCACCACCTGCAGCGCCGCCCCGATAAGGTCGTCAGCGGTATGGGCTTGAGGGCCAGCGCCTAGCTAAGGCGTTACAGCCTTGCACCGGGCCAACCCTGCGACTGTACATAAAAGCACTATCATGCAACTAAACGCAGCGCGGAGAGTTACGTATCTGCTTCAGCACTGATCTGCTTAACAGTTTTGGTTAAGCCCGTTTGTATATATTGCTAGGAAAGGAATGTACAACGCTAATAAAGTAATGCGTACAAAACGCCATAAAAGATCGGACTATTAGCGGTGCCCTAACTAATTAGGTGTTTTGCTAATATTAAACGGTTTTTCATTTCGGGGCAGCGGGATCTCTACTAAGTAATAGTTGCCAGCACGCTAATATGCGTCGGCAGGTTATACGTATTCAAATCAGCAGGCAAGGCGTGGTCTTGTGATATTACAAGTAATTTTTGCGTTTGGGATGACCTTATGCAAACTGACAAAATAAAATAGAAAAGGGCGTTCCAAGTACCCCCGTTCCTAGTAGTCCTCCAGCTAGCAGTTATGTGTATGGCTTAGCAAGGTAATATATTATTAGATAATAATCACTGTAAAAATAAAATGCGTGGCATCTGATCAAGGCAGGAGTGATTCGGCCGCTGCAGCGCAGGCACTAGCCGGGGCGCCACAGCCTTGTCATCGCTAGCGTAGATTTTGCTACTTGGGCACTATCGAGCCTAGGCTCACAAGCCTAGGCGTTGTGCAGCGCAGGCACAGTAGCCTAGGCGGTATAGCCTAGTCTCCGTAGCGTAGGTTTTGTCGCCTAGGCACTATCAAGCCTAGGCTTACAAGCCTAGGCGTTGTGCAGCGCAGGCAAAGTAGCCTGGGCGGTATAGCCTAGTCTCCGTAGCATAGGGTTTGTCGCTTGGGCACTATCTAGCCTGGGCTTATAAACCCCGGCAGTTGCCAAGCTAGCGCAGCCTTAAGCAGCCCAGGTGCTGTCCATCGCGATACGCACGGGACTACTATGTTGTATCCCATGTGCTATATCCCAGTACAAGACGTATCCTAGCACATAGCGTACCCCAGTACATAGCGTATCTTAATACATTATGTGTAATAGTACATGCGTCCCAGCCCTCCGTGTATGCTAGACTACAAACACCAGTACACAAGATATGCTAGCTTACGAATACCAAGCTAGGTTTAATTCTAGAATTAATTAAACTTAGAGCCCACCCCATGCCTAGGATACTCACTAGCCCAGGATACCTACTAGGATACCTACTGCCTCAACTCCGGCTAGGAACAACGTGTCTTGCTATGTTAACAGACAGCGTTTCCGGTGGGAGTTTATAGAGTGCTACAACGCAGCCTCGTTAACCCCACAATCTTGCCTACAGGAGCGGTCTCTAATTAGAAAGTACCGCCACAGACTATCTAGAAACGACTAAATTGTGCCATACTAACCGAAATAAATTACTATATTTTACACTTAACTGTAAGATACTAGTACTATTATTCTTATAGTAAGCGCTAATTATATGCATTACTAGAGAGATCTACTGTCGGAATGTTTTTCATTTTAGGGCGTTTAATAGTGGCTAAGAACGCTTGTGACTTAACCCACTATATATATATACCCGTAAGACAAGGCCGAATTTAGATGGCCGTCACACCTAACTGGCTAGAGGGGTTATATATAATGTTCTGTAACCTGTGAGGACATAAAGAGCCCATAACCCGGCCGCTTTCTGGCTTTGAGCCTGTGTTTTATAACCCATATTTACAGTGTTTCCTATTAAATCACATAAAGCAGAGAAACGAGACAGAAGCAGTGAAAATTTCAAGAGAAGATGGCGTATATTTATAAGGAGTGGCTTCAAGGTTCACTAGGAGTATAAGGCCAATGTGTATATTTTGCTTCGCCGTAATGGCAAGTTATACGAGTTCAAATCAGCAGATAACGCTTGGCCCTTGGCTCTAGACGACATTATAAGATATTTCGCGCCCTGAATTATAATTTAGTAAAACTGATAAAGCATAATAAAAAAAGGCCTTCCCTATACCCCTATAGCTAATAGCTACGGATATAGCTCGCGAAGGAAGTGCGTCATTAGACTCCGCTGGCTCTATGTAATCTACTATCTTATAATGATTACTAATAACATAGTACTAGCGTAAGAGCGTACGGGAGAGTGTGGCACTTAAGTCTAGATGGTATTTCCCTTAAATTTAGCCAATAAGTGGCTTGTGTGGTGTGCGCAATAGTAACGTTTCAATAAGAGCACTGCCACGCTTCAAGCTAAACGAAGGTACTTAGGTTTAAATGCAATTTATGTCATTATATTTCGTAAGGATAGTTGCCCCCAAAGCCTATATCTAAGTTAGTGATATAAATTTCTAAGAAGCTACTTACATCGTCAACACTAATACCCCTCTCACTAGAGTCGAACAAATAAAAATCCCCTAGCGCCAGTATACGCTAGACAGTGTCAATAGCAATAGGTTTACTAAAAGGACTAAGAGCAGTCCATTCATCATGGTGAAGAACCCAAATAGTTATTTTAGCGTCCACGCTACTAACTGTTGCTGCGCTCGGTGAAACTTGGGATGCTTGGGCCTAAGACTCTAACTTGCTTGCGAGATTTGCTTCTTAAGCCTTGACAAGCCTGTTTTTATTAATACGACGTCGATTTATCCGCTTTCCGTCTACTAGAATCGTATGAATAGGGTCTAGACTGACACGATTCGGCAGCTTTCTCTTCGTCTTTTCAACCAGCCGACCGTCACGCGATAGCTCTGCAGCATCAACCATACTAATGTCCAATTGTTAAACCTCTTGCTAGCCATTAGTAGCGTTAAATTTCAAACGTTTAAAAAAATAGGGCCCTGGATCTACTATTATTTCCATAGCGTCGGCATTGTGCCAGGCTTGAACCTGCACAAGGTCGGTAGTAGCGGGCTGCTCTGTCTGCAGTGTTGGCGTGTTAGGGCGTTGCACATCGCTAATTTACGTATTTTCCTTGTTATATGGGGGAAGCGCATCACTGAATCCCGTGGTTGCATTTGGCGTTAGTTGACGGTGCAGCGGTTATATGTCGTGGAATTTAGGGCTCTCCATTGCGTGGTCTTGTAGCTCCCCCGCTACGCTGCCTTCGCTAGCCTGGGGGCTTATTTATAATTGCTCTTCTGATTGTCGTTCACCCTAGGCTGCCGTTAATATGCCCCCCTCCATCTAACTAACACTGTGCTGCTGTTAGATTATATCGTTACCCTAGAAGAGGTGGAATTAGCTTTTCCAGACAAATAACGACGTGACGTCCTAACCTAGAATCGTCAAGCAGTTTATGGTGTTAGCTATATAATGCAGATGATCACGAGCATACGCGGCAGAGTACTGCTGACCGTAGCATCGCTTAAGCGGCTCGCTGTCTTTGCCTATTAAAGGTACACTAGTTAGTGCTGCCTTTTTCATAAGTTTAGCGCTATAAAAGAAGTCTACTGAATATTATATAAACTCCTCTATTTCGCCGTCGCTATAAGTAGACTTTAGTAAATCTCAGGCATCCAAGCACGCTCGTCAGATAATCTCGCGTTAAGGGTCTGTCCTAACTAGTTTTTGTATATGTAGAGAGTCGAAACCTAGTTGCTGAGCTTGTGCGGCGAGCTTAACCTAGGCAACGCCATCGCGCGTCAGCGGCATAGCTGATCTCATATCTTTTCCTCGGAGGCATTCTTGGCTTACAAGCGCCACGATGTTCTGTATTATGTTAATTTAAAGCAGCTTTAACTAGTTTAAAAACAAGGGGCAAAGTACCGTAGTAGATTCCGGATGTATTATGCCGTAGGCAGCCAGAGCTAGCCGTTGGAGTGAAACTTACACTGGATACTCGTCAGGATGTAAAAGTGTCTTCATGACTGCGCCACATGGTTAAATATACTTTCTATCTTGCTGTATAGAATGAAGGGAAGGAACTAGATAAGAGATATTCAGAAGATTCGTCTTAATAAGTTCCCGCTTTTTGGCGCTACGCATAGCTTTTAAGATTAGCCCTTGCCTTATTAAGCTGATGATGTGGCTGCGGTTAGTTATTAATGCAGCTAGGGCCCGTAGCTGTAGACTTTAGACAGATTCCTCATTAACATATTGCAGAGCCTCCTTATGTCCTAAAACTTTCTTCCACGTCTTATACAAGATATCTAAAGCGTGCACAAGCTCCTATTTAGTAGATTAGTAGACATCTCACCAGAAGAGGGAGGGCGCCATGCATCTTCCAGACCTAAGCTCACAATATGTTTTATAAGAGCTAGTTGCATTTAGCTTCGTATGCCAGGCATTTTCAGAGCCTAGAGAAGACATTTTGTTAACGCTGGATGCCCAAGCAGCTGGCGTGTAATAGTGGCTTTGCTCCTGCTTAGCCGTCCCCACCAAGCCCTTACCCTCTATTTATCGTCGCGTTCCTTGTAATAGTATATATTCCAGAAGATACACCCGTCAGATCTGCTTTGCTCACTTTCAAACTCCTCTGCAAGGGTTAATAGAGTGGTTGCAGATAGCTCTTAGCAAAATTAGTACATTAATGCGTGAACGGGTAACTAACCTACCCTAATATAGCTCTACTGTCTACCATTGCTCTCTTCTCTGGTATGCTTGCTTTGTTTGCATAAATGCGTGCACTTTACTCCGGCCCTGTGCATATAACACAAATAGATAAGGTAGAAGACTAAGGAGTGGGGGGGATACCACATCCTATAAGTCTTCCTTTCGCAAACCAGAATAATCAAGTGCAGCCTAAAAAATCTCGACACTTATGCTCCTGCATAGCCTATGCTTTACGCTTAAGCGGTCATATCCGCTTACTTAAAGAATTCTTTGGAGTTCAGTTACTTTTTTCCTGTTAGTATTATGCTCATAGGGTCCACTATTAGGCGAAAAGCGCAGAGAAGCTATTGCGACTTAGGCAATCCCGTATAGCTTCTACTGCCTCTCCGCCGTAATAGTCTGTGGGAAGGACTCCGAGTAAAGCATCCTTAAAATGCTAGCAAAGAGATGATAGAAGACATGCCTAAAAGGTACTTTATTAAGAAAGCTAGATTTTAAGTAGCGTAGGATTTGTTACTTTTTTTCCGCTATTATGCAATACTATTTTTAGATTGCTATAAAATCGTGAAAACGCCGCCACTAACTTATTGCTATTTATACATTGTAAGATGCTGCGCCTCCTGGAGCACAGCCCTGCTCTCATCAAGACTACCCCTCGAGATCAATTCAGCGGGATTAGTCTAGTGGGAGCAGTAATTGCTGCAAAGCCGTGAAAACGCCGCCACTAACTCATTACTATTTATATATTGTAAGATGCTGCGCCTCCTTAAGCACAGCCTTACTCTTATCGAGACTATCCCAGTCAGAGGGGGGGAAGGTGCGAGGCACCGACTCACCCTCTGGCTCAAAAGCCACACAGAAAAAATTATCAGAAGGGCGTTACCTTATATTAAACTTAATTACCTAGCTATTATTAATTAAAAGTTTATTTCTATTAGATCCCGTCTTTTTAGTAACTACGCTAGGAGAGATAACAAAAACAAAAGGCTTTCTAAAGCTTTCCTAGAGTTAAGGGTTTGATTGTTATTATACTAGGGTAGTACTAATTTATAGTTATTATTATTTGCCTCTAATCCCTATTATTATTAAAAGCATAATCCTTACATCCTTATTTTATTATCCTAGAGTGCTTAGACTAAGGAGAGTTCTAGTAGAACCCTTAGATAGTAAGGGTGTATCCCCCTAAATTAAGTTTTACTAGATTATTATTACTACAAAGCATCCTAGTAAAGGAAGGTTACCTGCCTTATAGTAGGATAGAAGATAATGTAATATTCTAACTTACCTAATTTTTTAAGAAACTTATATTCCTATTAAAGCCTAGTTTACCTAGGGGGTTCTAGCTAATAATAGATTATAAACTGCCCTTATCTTAAGATATTAGGACATTTAATAGGTTAATATCTGCGGGTTAATAGCTAAGCCGCTTATATTAGTTATTTAAGACTATTAATAAGGGTAAGGATGTTAACCTAAATATATTTATCTAAGCTATTAATATAGCACTAAGCGGTAAAGCTACTACCTTTATTAATAGCTCTAAATATTAAAGGCTAAGAGTAGTTTAGCTACTATAAGTAACTTAACTACACTTTAGTAGTCTTTATAAGAATAATACCCTCTAAACATAGTTAATAAAGAAGTTAAGACTAGAATAAATATAAAACTCTACTAAAGTAAGGGTAAGGCCTTAGTAGCAGAGCATTGTTGTATTGTATTGTATTGTATTTTTTGGCCCTTCGATGTATTGTATTGTATTGTATTGCCCTATGTATTGTATTGTGTATTGTATTGTGTATTGTATTGTATTAAAAATACAATACAATCCAATACAACACATACAATCCAATACAACACATACAATACAATGTATTGTTAGGGAAAAATATAAGTGGGGTATTATATAAATTCATTATATAGTAGATTTTTTAAATAATCTAATTATACTATTCTTATTTTTATATATAATTTAGTTATTTATTTAAAAATCTATTAAGTTTTAGCTTATTTAGAAAAGTAAGCTTATTTAAAATATATAATATCTTAGTAATATTCTTTTATATCTATTTTAAAAAATGATTTTTTCTTAATATATTAAGGGTCTTTTTACTCTTATATCTATTTTCTATGATTTATTATAATTATTTATTATATAAAAATACATTATAATACAATACAATACAATACATTACAACACATTACAATGCAATACAACACATTACAATACAATACAATGTATTATTAAAAAGGTAAGGTAGTATATATACTTATTATATAGTAGATTTTTGATATAATCTAAATAAGATATCCTTAAATATTTATACTATTTAGGTATTTAGTTATAGAATTATAAAGTTTTAGCTAATTTAGACTATTAAGCTATATATATATATAGGGTAGCTATAAATAGTATTATCTAAACTTAACTTATAGTAATATTTATTCTTTATATTTTAAAGGTTATTCTATCTTTCTAGCTTTTTTATAGGATTTACTATGCATTTTAATATAGTATTTTTGCTTTAAATATAATATTTACCCTAAATAAATAATTTATAATTCTAAATAAATAAGATTAAAACTCTAATAAAAATATACTTATATATATAAGGAATTTATTATAAAGAGAAAATTAAAATTTATTTAATAAATGCTTCTTTTACTATTAAGCTATTTTATTATAATTATAATAAATTATATTAGCTTTTAACCTTTTTTAAACTAAAAGAAAAGGAAAAAACCTAGGAAAAGCTTATAAAGAAAAGTTAAAATATTATATAAAGAATAATCATAATATATATACTATTTTTTTAATATTAAGTAAATAAATAAATAAGCTTTAAAAGTAAGTTTAACTATTTATACTACTTTTAGCTTACTTACTTAGTTATATAGTGTTTCTTAAAGTGGGTCTTAAAGTGGGTCTTGTTAAACATCAAAAACCAAGTATAATCCCTTTTTATAGTTATATAACTTTAGCTAAGAAGAGGAGGATATATAAAAGTGGGTCTAAAAGTGGGTCCTATTAGTTATACTATAAACCTAGTATTATCTCTTTACTTAGTTATATAATTCTAGCTAAAAAGAAATATATATACAAAAGTGGGTCTAAAAGTGGGTCCTATTAGTTATACTATAAACATAATAATCTCTTTACTTAGTTATGTAATTTTAGTTAAAAAGAGAGAAATATACTAAAGTAAGTCTTATAGTTATATTAGGACTTACTTTCTATTAGTATAAAATTATAAATAGTATAATATTAAAAACATAAAAAAGAAAGGAATTTTATTTTATTAATATTTTAAAAAACCTTTAAATACTAAATAATTAATAAGTCTAGCTTTTTCTATAGTAATTTACTTATAAATACTTATATTTATATTATATTAATTTATTACTTATTTATTTTTAATTAAACTTTAACACTAATAATATTTTAAGTTATATAAGTAATAGAAGTAATATATATATTGTTGGATGCACTAAGGTCCTGCGCAGGTAATAAATCCCGTATGATTGAAGTCGATGATAGTTAGTTAGCTAGGAAAGAGGGAGAAGAGAGGGAAAGTCTAGATGCTAGAAAAGTAAGCGAAATCCGTATGTGGGGCATAAAAGGGGGTGGCGAATTAATGCAGCTAATCATATCACGTGCATCGCGCTAGACCTATAATTAGTCTAGTCTTTAGCCACGATTAAACCAATAAAGATCCAAAGGAATTAACACTAGTAATCTCTCTTTTTCCTTTATAGCTAAAGAGCTTAAAAACGCAATAAAAATCAGATTAAAGGAAAGTGTATACTAGTGGATTCCTTAATAGGAATCCGCTGCTCTAATTAGCTATCGTGGTATTAGTTAATTAAATTAATCCGTTAGTCCTTGCCTAAGCTCCTGTCCCTTAATATTATAAGTCTCTTTACCTATCCTTTAATATAAATCATTAATTTGTTTAAATTAATTAAAGAGGAAAGTAATAAATTTAGCAATGCTTTTATTATCACATCCGCTAGATTATTATTGCTATTAATCCACCTAACTTTGTAAATCTTATGCCTTTCGTATAATTAATAAAGAGCTATAATATTAATTATTAGTCTCTTCTCCTTTATAGTTCCTAGCTTCATAAGATATTCATATAATAAAAAAGAATTAGTACAGAGAATCATAGGAATTCAAGGCATTTTTAATTAATCCGTAATCTAATAGAGAGTCATGGAAATCGCGTAGGCAATATCTACGCCTTAAACCATGCTATATAACTTAGAGGTAAGCGCGCTATGTGTAACTCTCTTACTCTTTGTTAAGCTATACATAATAATATTGCCTTTTATAATAAAGGTATTATTATCTTATATTATCTTATTACCAATCATAATCACGTATCCGATCTATAAGCTTAAATCCTTGTTATTAGCAAGCAATCTATCTATAAACATAAAGAGCTTTGC
This sequence comes from Epichloe hybrida, assembly GCA_019022495.1. NCBI lineage: Eukaryota > Fungi > Ascomycota > Sordariomycetes > Hypocreales > Clavicipitaceae > Epichloe > Epichloe hybrida. The sequence continues at coordinate 555,384 of JAFEKR010000022.1, forward strand.
CTCTTTAAGAACCAAAGGAATATATCATAGTCTGCGTTATTAATTCTTAATCTACCACTTAAGGCGTTTATTAAGGCATATAATATCTTCCCTAGAGGGCTCTTAGTGTTAAGCTATAATTAAAAGGTTATATAAAGCCTCTGGTTAACACATAGTTACAATGTAGCTTCCTTACGCTTATTACTCTATATAATCTTACTTTACTATTAAGGATTAAGGATTAACTTTCTTAATCTTCTAACTCTAACCTTTCTAGGTTAAGATTAGCAAATTATTAGTATTCTAGGTTAATATACAGCCATTAAAGATAAGGGGGTTCTTAGTGGTTAATTATTGCTTTTCTTTAGCTATAAAATTAGCCTTCTAGAGCTCTTTCTCTTCTTTTCAGAAGAAGTTATTATTACTTAGGCCTAATATATTATTAGTTTACATTCTAATAATGCTAAAGAGATTCTTATTATTTAGGGCTATAATTAATAAGCAGGGATCATAGGTTAAGGTTATTATATTAAGGTTATCCCTGTGGTAACGGAAGTACGTTACCCACTAGTAGGTTCTGGCCTCTATAATCCTATAAAGAGGTCTAATTAATTCAATTACAGTCCCTTCTAGAAAGAGATATGCAATTTGCTTCGGTAATCTCACGATAATTAGCCTTATTAACACCATATGCAATTAAGTGTAGGCTTATGTAATATTACGAATCTAAAGGTAAATGCCTCTTCTTCTTAATAACAAAGTAATAGCTACGATTAGTCGTTAGCTCGCACGTTATATTGTTGGCGATTACGTTAGGATGAATTCCTTTCCTTTGTCATTATGGCCTTGTATAACAAGACAAGATTTCTCGTATAGCAAGTCCGTTCCTTTACCTTTAATCTCTCTAACTATATAAGAATTAAAGATTCTATGACCTCTATGCTTCGCTAGGTTAAACTTAACGAATTTAAACACATTACAAGCTTACAAAGCGTTGATCTTAGCTTAATTAGACTACTTAAAGGGTTTTCCTAGGGTTATAATCCTTCCTTCTTAGTAAAGCTAAAGGGCAAGGTTTTAATTATTCTTTTCCTTTACTATAAGGAATACTATACTTAGCATCCCTCTAGTTATAATCTCTTAAATAAAGGCCTCCTCTTAATCTTTGTTTATAAGTATGTAGAGCTAAACTAGGCTGATATCCTTCTTAGGGCTATAAGGTTTTCTTTTCCTTACTTTTATTTCTTTAAGGCATAGCAATAAGTCTTTAACTTAATAGCTTTCCCTTAGGGCCTTTTAGGCTTTATAAGCCTCTTTATTAGACTCTCCTATACTTATAAATTATACTATAAGGGCCTTTCTTAGTCTCCCTTGCTTTCTCTTAGCTAGTGTCTATAGCTCTTTGCTATCTTCTATTAGAGAATCTCTTTTATTAGTAGTAGTTAGTTATATAGCTCCTTCTTCCTTTATATTACTTAGCTATTAATCTAGCGGATTATAGGGCTTTATCTTCTACTGCTCTAGTCCCTTTATAATATATAGGTCTTTATAGTAAGGCTTTACTACTATAAAGCAGAACTTTACTAGGCCACGGGGTATATTAATAGTATAAGTCTCTCTATTAGTAGTAAGTAGCTTATATAGGCTATGCTAGCTACCTTTCTCTCTTTACACACGTATATTAGCCTGCAGGGGTAGCTAATATATAGGCGCTATGTTAGGGCTATTCTAGGCTTTAAGGGTATTATAGACCTGCTATAAAGCTAGAAGATATTAGACTTTATCCATTACCTTGCGAATTACCTTAGCATATTAAATAATAAAGATGCTTAGTAGTGACTTATCTATTATCCGTAGGTAGCCTCTAAAGACTAGTATAGTTAGGATAATACTATTTAGGCCTGTAGAGTTATTAATAGCCTTAATAGCTATTTAGAGGCGTTGCTCTAGCGCAAGCTCTGTTCTAATTAAGTCTATAATAATATTATAGGCTTAGCGTAAAGGTCTATAGTATCTCTTAACCTTTCTAATACTATTATAGGCTTTAATTAGCATCTTACTAGTTTTAATTAATATTAATTAAGCATAATGCCTGAATTTAGCGGAAGCGAAGTTATTACTAGTATTGTGGATAATCTAATCTGGAGGTCCGAGATAAGTATTAATCTAATATTCGCGGATTACATCCTAGATATCTTAAGCCTTTTACTTCTTTAAATTAAGGAACTAGGCTACCTAAAATAAGGTTACTAAATCAACGATGTGAAGCACTAGCTAGCTATTGATTTACACGATATTAATAATAATCTCGTAGTTAAATTCGTGATTGTCCTTAATTATGAATTTGAATTAGCTAGGGGCCTTGCCGTGTATTTAGCAATAGTGGTAAACTTTGGTTAATTTCTTAATTACCTAGCGTTTAACTTTGTAACTAGCTTAGTAAAGGATCTTTGTAAGTTATTAAACAGAAGGGTAACTAAGTTAATAATATAATTAATAGATATCTCCTTCTAAAAGGTGGAAGGTAACTGTCTCTCTTACTTCTAGTAACCACTAAGGGTGTCCCTATTATCACATAATAGGTATAGTTTTATTGCCTTAGATAAGCACGTTAGCAAGGTTATTAATCTTAACTTACATTTTATCTATATTAGTGATTAAGAAGAGGAAGGGGGTAGCTATATTAAGGATATAGAATTTAAGCTCTCTAAGTTCTGTAGGCATATAAAGGATTTCTTTTATAACTACTAATCTAGCGCTAAATATAATAATTTAGGGTTTGTAAGGGGTTACCTTTAATAAAGGTATTAATCTTAATAGAGCCTTTACTTATGCTTCTCCTATAATTAACTTTCCTATAGCGCTAGTATTAGGTATAATCCCTCTAAAGACCTCTTTAGAATAACGTTCTTTAGAGATATAGTAAATTAAGCCTTTATTACACTCTTATAGCTTATAAAGCTCTTACCTAAGGAATACGTGTTAGAAGGCTTAATTGTTTAGGGTTATAAGAATATTAATATTAGTAGTATTATAGTTAGTCTATAATCTAGAGTAGAAGAATTATATAATGCTTAGGTGTGCTATTAATAGTAGCTCCTCTATATTATTATTATTATCTTTAGCTTCTATATAGGCTAAAAGATATAATTCCTAATTCTAACCTAAGCCTTTATTAGGCTTATTATTATCCTACCCTTTATAGGAGGTAAGAAATACCTAGAATCTCTTCTCTAAAGGGGGTGTATAATGTGTTTTACTAGCTTACTAGCAGTCCTTTTCCTTTTAACATTCTTTAGCGGAGTAATTAGAGGACTAGTAGCTACTCTTGCCGCACATAAAGTAATACTTAGTGCTTAGCCTAGGGCTTTGCCTGTAATAGCTTCCTCTACTACGGGATTATTATCTATACTAACGATTAGTAAATATAGCCTTTAGAGAGTCTCCTTATTAGTACTAAAGGTATTAGGAGAACTTCTTATTTAATTCCGTAATAGTGATTACCTTACGGAGGTCTTTAGTAAGACTTTTAAAGCCTGTAGAGTGCATATATTCCACTATCTAACATTTAGGCACACTAGCTATAGCATTTAAGGCTTACTTATAGAGTTTAGTATTTACTATCTTAGTAGGGTATAGGCCTTTATGAATCTTCTTAAGGGTTAATAATATAATCTTAAGGCACTTAAGCTTACTTTTATTAGGATTCTTCTTAATTATACTCTTTAGTGTTATACTACTTTACTTATAGTAGTAGAATTACTAGTTACTTTCTATCTTAAAGCGCTAATAAATATAAGTAATTATCTCTTTATAGGAATAGTTATTCCTAAAGAGGTAATTAAGGTAGTATTACTTAGTATTACCTATTAATATAATAGGGAAAGCCTTCTAATAATACGTTTAAGGAAGGTTAATTCTATTATACTTATTTTTAAAGAGCGTAATCTTTAGCATTAAGAAGTTATATAGCTTTTTACTATAGCAGTCGCTATCCTTATATATCTTTATAAGCTCTGAGATCTTCTTTATAATCTAATCTTCGGAGGGGAATTGCTATAAAGGCATAATTTGTTATAAATAATAGTCTACTAGTTATTCTTAATAATAATTATCTAGATAGAGCTATTAATATAATAGGGATTATCACAGGGGTTCTTATAAGGGTTTAAGTAATCTCTAGGGTTAGGGAAGGTTAATTTCTAGGGTAAGTTATTAGGGCTATTAATATTAAGGTTCTAGGGGTTTGGAAGATTATGGTCTTTCTTATAATCTTTCCTATAACTAAAGGGGCATTAAGGTTTAATAAAGCACTTCCTTAAGTAATACTAGGATTAAATATCCTAGGCCTTACCTAATAAGGACGCCGTGATCTTGTAAAGAATTATATAATTCTCTAATAATATCCTTAGATGCCCTTTTAAAGGTGTCTTTAGACTAGCCTTTAAAGTCTTCTTAGAATAATTCCTATAGGTTATTATCTCTCTAACCTTAATGCTTACTAAGGTTAATAAATCTTATAATCTAGTTATTAAGCTTAAGCTATATAGTAGTCTCTGGATCTAGCTTAACGGATTCTTTCTAATCACTAGAGAAGTTATAAGTAAGCTATTAAAGGCGTGAGGGTAACTCATGCTCTTAGGGTCTTTTAGGGGTAATAGTTAGAGTCTTACTATCACTAGTAGCCTTTACTCTTATAGAAGGTCTAGATTCCTTTACTATCTTTATCTATAAAAGGAACATTGCTAATTTGTTGTTTTTACTACTAATTAAGCTCCTATGTTTACCTATTACTGTTGTAAGGTTCTTCTTTTGCATTTTAGGAGCGTTATCGCTCTAATAAAATTAGAAGATCGCGAAAACAAGATAAATAGAAGAAAAAAAACAGTAGAAGTAGCAAAAGTAGTAATAAGAATAAATTAATAGAGATAAAGAAAGCAATATAAGTTCCAAAAGTAACTAGAAAGTAATAGGAAAAGTAATAAAGGAATAATAGGAATTACTACTTCCTATTTTTTGTGAAAAGAAGGGAAGGAGGTAATCTTTCTTTCTTACTAACAGGTATAGGGCAAATAGTACTAATAATAAAGGGGGCAAAAAACAAGCAGTAAATGCTTATAGGGAGAGATTAAAGATCTATTAGATAAAGGGAATATTTATAAAGAAGTTGTAGATGTGTTAGCTAGCTTGGCTAAGGTTGTTTAACGTTGGGTTTGAAATAAATGCCTTGCGGCAATAGATTTAGTTAGTTAGTTAGTTTTCTTATAATGGACGATAAAATTAATAATTAATAACAATATCCTAGATAGATATAATAAAGTTATATCCCTAAGCCTAAGGGTTAATAAATTAATTCCTTAGAAGCCTAATAAGCCTATAACTAGGATTCTAGTCTCTTCCTTTAGTATACTTATATAGTTATGCCTCTCTACTATAATAACCGTTATAGCATAATAAGGGGTAGTGGTAGTGGTGTCTATAGAAATGTCTCTTCTTGTAATACCTAGCTTATCTGTAGTTGTAAAGTTAACCACTGATTAGTGTTAGATGCACCAAGGTCCTGCGTAGGTAATAAATCCCGTATGATTAAAGTCGATGATAGTTAGTTAGCTAGGAAAGAGGGAGAAGAGAGGGAAAGTCTAGATCCGTATGTGGGGCACAAAAGGGGGTGGCGAATTGATGCAGCCAATCATATCGCGTGCATCGCGCCGGACCCACAATTAGTCTAGTCTTTGGCCACGATTGAACCGATGAAGATCCGAAGGAATCAACATATATATAAGCTATTATAAGCAGAGCTTTGTACTACACTACATCTTGTAGTTTTTTTTTTTCTAACAAATAATTCATATCTAATCTTAGAAAATATATAGAGATATAAAACTTTGATTTTTAAATAGATAACTTTAAAACTACAGTGTAGTTATATACAAAGGTGGGTCTAAAAGTGGTCCTTAGGCCACAAATTGGAAAAACTACATTTTACTACATTTTAGTACTAAAAAAGTACTACAAATGTAGTATTTGTGATTTGTGGAGCGAGGGCCCACTTTTAGACCCACCTATATATATAGTATTTTTCTAGGAAATTTCCTCTATAAGATCACGTGATTTTTAGGATAATAACTTTAATTATAAGCTAGATATAAAAATAAATAGAAATACTACAAGAAATACTACACTACACGAGTGCAAAGCTCTGATTATAAGCTATTATAAGCTATTATAAGCTATTATAAGCTATTATAAGCTATTATAAGCTATTATATTAACTATATATACCTTATAATTAAGGAATTTACTTAAAACTAAAAAAAAAGAAAAAAAAATACAAAACAATACAAATAATACATGTATTGTATTGTATTGTAAAATTTTGGATGTATTGTATTGCAATGCTCTGCTTAGTAGTATATTATTCTTAAGTCCTAAATATTCTCTATTATACAGGAGGAAGGGATAAGCTAATTATCCTAGACTAATTACTTACCTTAATTAAGAGTTATACTCTTTATAACTTTATTTAAAGGTTTATTTAGGGATTATATAATAAACTATTAATATAGAAAGCTATTAGTTAGAATATCCTAGCTACTAATAGTGTCACGGCTGTGGTGGGAGAGATACAAACGGAGTAAAGGCTAAGACTCTTAATTATAGCTAGAGAGCTACTACTTAGGGGTAAGTGCATAAAGGTCTTAAACTCTAACCTCCTATAACTCTTATAGGTAGTCCTTATTTAAATACCCTACTATATATATATAGCTACCTAGTAGCTACTTAGTTATCTATATAATCTAGGGCTTATCTAAGGGCTTTATTATATAACTATCCTATCCATAACTCCCTAGCCTCTATACCCCTAATATACTACCCCCCTAATATATAATTATTCTTAATTATAAAAAGCTACTTAGCTAGTGTGTGTTTACTACGTATAACCTATAGTAATATTTATATTACTAGCTATACTATTAGTATATAGTGTTATATTTGCTTTAAATAGTAAGATAAATATTATAAGGATCTAGGCAGCCCTTCTTATAACTACTAGATTATAGGTACCTATATACTTACTACTTTATTACCTCTAATATATATACCTCTATCTAATAAGTTATTAGCACTAAGTAAGTAAACTACTAGTATTAAGTTTTATAATTAAGTTAAATAGATAAGGTAATATATGCTATTTAAAATAAATAACTTCTTATTTAATATTAGGGATATTATATTAATCTTGCTAGGAGTTTATAGCTAGTATGTGTATTTACTAGTAGTAGCTATAACTATAAATATTATAATTCCTAGATTAGCTATATATAGTATATAGATTACTTAGGGGTCTAGGGCTAATATAAAAAAGGCTTACTTTCCCTTACTTCTATATACTTTTTCTTCTTTTTATATTCTCCCTTAGTATTATAAGTTACCCTTACTTATAAGCTAGTAGCTTTATAGCTTCTTTTATAGTAATTACTAATATCCTATAGTATTACTTTATTATCTATATTTATCCTTATCTAAAATATCTAAATCTTCTTTAACACTAAAATATTAGTTTCTTACCTTTTACTTATAATTTTCCTTAAAGTATATTACTACTAACTTACTAGTAGTTAATAATATCTTTAATATAAGTAACTACTTTACTACTACTACCTTTCTCTAGTATAAAGACTCCTATAATATCCCTTATAAAGTCTCTTAGTAAGAAATATTTAGCTTCTAAAATTTCTATATAAGTATAATATCTATATCCCCCTAATGCTTACCTTACTAACTTATAGCTAGTAATACTAGTAAAATAAAAATTCCTTATATATACTATATATAGTAGGTAGTAATATAAGTAATTACTCCTAAAGATAGTAATAGTATAAAGCTATAATATCTTATAAAGGGTAAATCTATCCTAATAAAGTATACTAATTCCTTAAGTATAACTTTACTACTATCTTACTATAGGTTATTACTAACTTATATAAGTAACTTAATAAAATATATATATTATTTACAAAATAATAAAGACTATTCTAGGGTATATCCTCCCTTTTCTTACTACTAGTGTATATACTAATATACTACTAGTATCTTACTTAGTTTACTTAGTTATACTATATACTCTTTAAGCGTATTAATACTTATAGTAATTCTAATAATAATCTATACTTTCTTAATAATATATATATCCCTTATTTCTATAACTTAGTTACTACTAATATACTACTAGTATCTAATATATATAAAGTATAAACTTTATAATACACTTCTATTTACTAAAAATACTAATAAGCGTAGTTAGGTAAGATAAGTATAGCTTATAGTAAAAGTTATATGTAAGGCTAACGCTAATAAATAAGTTACTATGTTACTACTTAGTAACACTATTAATCTAGAAGTCTAGATTAATATTTCTAATAGCTTATATTTTATTATATAAAACCTTCTATTTATATATACTCCCTATACTCTAGCTTATAGCTTTACTAACTTACTAGTAGCTTATTACTAATATATTTATACTTCCTACTTATATTAGGCTACTAAACCTTCCTAGTAAGCTTTATATATATATATATAAAGAGGGGGATTTTTCTAATAATAAGGATAAATTCTTCGCCCCTATTAGCACTAGTAAGACTACTAGTAGCTAGGCGCCTAATATATTAATAAAGCAATTAGTGTAAAGTAGCTATAAGTTAGGTTATCTAAGAAATTATCTAGATTTTTTTATATATTACTACTACTATCTAAACTCTATTAAATACACCTCTATATTTATAAACTAGCTACTTAGTTACTACTTATAATCCTTACTAATATTTATTATAATAAAATCTCTTTTCTTGACCTAAGAATTCTTTAAAGTATTATAGCCCTTTTACTTAACTAGGTATTTCTAATATCTTCTATTATAATAATATAATATAATTCTCTTAACTTTAAACTCCTACTTATTATCTATAACATTCTCTTATAGTAAGGACATATCTTCTATACTAGATAAGTCCCTTATAAATAGTTTAAGGTTAGTAATATTAAAAATATTATATAGATATATCCTAGGTAGTAGCCTTAACTAATATATAAGTCTATAGGTACTAATTACCTTTTTAATTTTATAAGGGCCTAGGTACTTTATACTTAGCTTCCTACTAGGTTACTATAAGTTAATATTCTTTATAAATAATAAAATATAGTTACCTATATTAAACTTTATTAGAGTCCGCTTCTTATTATAGTACTTTATATACTAGACCTATAAGTTACTTAGAAGCTACTTAATTACTATATGTCTATCTCTTAGTGTAATAGTATAAATCTTTACCTAGTTATTTATAATAGGAATATCTATAACTACTTACTATAGTCCCCTAGGGTTATAGCCTTATAGTGCCTTAGCTAGGGTATAGCTATAAGTTAAATAAATACTTATATTATACGCAAACTATACTATTAAAAGATTATTAGCCTAATTAATTTAGTTAAAGTAAGTAAAGGCTCTTAAATAATACTCTAAAACTTAGTTTAGATATTCTATCTAACCATTTATTTATAAGTAAAATATAGTGCTTAGTTACTACTTAGTTATAATAAGATAGTAAAAGGTTATCTAAAACCTGCTAGTAAAAGTTAAACTATAGTCTATAATAATACCCTCTAAAGCACTATAATCCCTAAAAACATATTCTAAGAATATAGTAGCTAACCTATTACTAGTTATACACGTGAAAATAGGGATATAAATACTATATTTTATAAAATAGTCTATAATAACTAAGATTACATTATAGGTCTAGTTTACATCTTTTATAGGCGGTAGCCTTATAATAAAGTCTATTAATAATTCTTAAAAAAGCTAATTAGGCACTAGTAGTACTACTAGCTTACTATAAGGTTTATAGTGCCTTAGCTTTAAAGTTTAATAGCTTATATAAGTTTACATATATAACTTAGTATTTTTCTTTATTAATAGCTAGTAATACTAGTTTATAATTTAGTAAAGGGTCCTGCTAACTCCCTAGTAGCTTACTACTAGGTTATTATAAGTAAGCATTAGAACTTCCTTCCTTATACTTACTAGAATAAAAACTCTATTCTTAAATATTAATAGCTTAGAGAGCCTATGTTATAGACTGGCCCCTAGGCAGCTGCAATAGGGCATCAATATGGTATTAAGAGACTTAGGGAAGAGAAGGGAAAGGAGAAGAGGCTATCCCTAGTAATACCCCTTATACCCCCTTAGCTCCTTATATAAGCCCCCCTTTCCTTACCTTACCTAATCCTGCTTACCCCTACCCTTCTTACTATATAGAAAATGCTTAGGCAAAGCCTAAGCCCTTACATATACCCTTACTTAGTCTTATTAAGCCTATCCCTTTATTATGGCGTGCCCTATTATGCCATTAGTGAATAAGGCAAATCACTCCTACCTTCGCTACTAACTTTCCATGAATTATCTAGTAAGCATTTAATTACATTTAATCCTATTCCCTACTTGTTGCTATTAGGTGCGTAACACCCGCGTCCCGCTAGCTTATTGTGCTATTATTATGCGCGTAACACGTTTACCTTGCTAACTTATTATTATTATAACATCTAGCCCCTACCCCCACTAGTTCGTAATTTATCTAATAAGGATATATAATATATTTACCCCGCTAACCTATTATTTTATTATAGTCTCTAACCCTACCCCTACTAGTTCGTTAATTGCCTAATATAGGTACTAAACCATATATAAATATCCTACTTAGTTCCTTATTATATCTTACCTTCCCTTATATAATACCATCTATCTATTATTACAGTTCTATTATACCTTCCCCTTCTTTTATTAGTCCCTGCTTCTTAGATAATTACTCCCTTATTAGATATACCTTATAATCTATCTAACTCTCCTCTATCTCTAGCTACTCCTATAATGCCCTTATCCTATTCTATTAGTAAGTTCCTTATAAAAAGCAACTCTAATAATAAACAATATGCCACCCCCTAATCTATCTAGCGCCCTTGTAGGCTGTATGTAAAATAGGCCCTTACTACTGGCATACTAGAATACTACCTACCTAAGTCTAGGGAATCCTATCCTCTATGTTAGAGGTAATATCTTACCTATATTTAGCATACTAGGCTCTTATTTACTAACCTATATCTCTATTACGCATTAAAGGATATTAAGGTAAAGATTGCTATAGATATATATATTATTAAACCTAAAGTCCTAAAGACTAAGGAAATAAAAAAGAAAATACCTATCCTATCTTAAAGGTATTACTACCTTATTAATTAGTAAAACTCCCTCCTTACCTAGGCTTAGTTTAACCTAGCTCCTATTTAGTTAGCCCTTAGGGCGTCCCTAGTTATAAATGCTACTATAATAAATACAACTAGTCTTAATATCGCCCCTTTTGTTAGCGCTAGCCCTTTAGGTAGTTATAGTATAGCTTAATCCATGTAATAAGTTATAGGCATTTTATTCTAATAGAACTAATAAGTTATAGGCAGGCTAAGCATAATATATACAGAGATACGTAATTAGTTTACCGCGCTCCTCTAAGCTTTATTACCTTATCACTAAGATAAGATCTATTAACATTCTTAGATCACTAGGTTAAGTAACGAATCTCCTTTGCGTTGCTACTAGCATCATTTACGCTATCCTTCCGTATTAGGTTTAACTTACAATTATGTTCCTAGGTTATTAGGAGCTAGCTATCCTCTAGCTAGAAATAATACGCCTCCTCCTCCTAGCTATCCTCCTCCTATATACTATCCTCTTACTAAGTCTCTTATTATACCCCCTCCTACTTATACTCCCTATACTAACCTTACCTATACTATCCTAGTTCTAGGTTATGCCTAACGTAAACTAGATAGATAACTTATTATACTATACCTATTACCTAGTAAAGAAGGTACTATAGCTATAGTAGTAGTAGTATAACTTTAGCTAGAGGTAGCGCCCTCCTATTTATCTTCTCCTAGTAATTAGGGTAATAACTTACTAAATAAGTATTCTTATTAAGTAGTAGTAAAATATAGTAAGTAAGCGTCTAGGGTGCTTATAGGAGTCTTTATAGCTATATAAGTTTTCTAAAATTAATTTAGTCTATTATTAGTTTATATATTACCCTATTTTACCTTAAATTCATTAAGTGCTTATATTTTCTCTATACTTTCTAGTAGCTCCTATATTAGTTAGAAGTATCCTACTTACTTAACTAAGACATTCCATTATCCTCCTCGCCCCTATACATTCTAAGCCACTAGAATTCGCTTAACCTAATATTCCTCCATAAGCTTATTATTACCCTCCGCTAGGATTTATTTAGGACCTAGGCGTAAGTCCTATAGCTATTAGCTTAGGAGCAGGTCTTTTACTACGTATTTAATAAGGTCTATATAAAAAACCAGATAAATACCCCTTAGTATATTAAGTTAGACTATAAGAGGGGATAGCACTTTTATAACTATATACTTTACAGCTACCTAGTTAAGTTTCCTTAAGGGGTAGTTTATCTTTATATTCCTAAGCAATAGCTACACCTTATCCCTAACCTAAAAACATTCCACTAGGCGTCTTAATACTAATATTATGTCTTATTGCCATTACTATGTGTAAGCTATCGTAGCCTAAGCTAAATAAGTACCCTCTTAGAGATAGCTAAGAAAACAAATAGCTCTCCCCTTTAGTGTAGTTATAAACATAGGCATATCTAGTTAGGTTTAAATTAGTTCAAGATTATATCTATAGAGTAATCTATTTAGGCTCACTCTAGTAGCTAATAAGGTCCTATTATTAATCACTAGTTAACAAGCAGTAAGGTATTCTAGCTAGTTATACTATAAGAAGGAAACAGTAACACATAGAATTACCTATACCTCCTAGTTCGCCTGTTCTATACCGCCATTAGTCTAAGGATAGTGTAATGTAAAGAGTAATTAATCTATCCCTACTAGGGAATATAATGTTATCTAAAATTATCCTAACTAGTCTAAGCCTTAGTCTATAATAATAGACTAAGGGAATTCTCTAAATCTCCACTAAACTATCTTAAAGCGTTCCGTGTAATCCTTAGCTTTTATAGAGGTTATAGCCTTAAGCTACATAAACTTTAATAGCCTATCTATAATAACCATAAGGTATTAAGGTCACTTAGGTAATAAAGCTAGTAAGTTTATTATAAAGTTAATAGAGATTTGTAACTAAAACTAATTAGGGATTAGTAAAGGCTTTAGTAAGCCCTAGCGTTACTAATGGCTCTTGTAGCTACTAATATAGTAGTAGTTACAAATAAATCTTGCTACGTCCTATGACATTCTGTCCTAATAGAACTATTATTATAGAATTTAAAACATGGTGTTATAGCTAGGGTAACCTATAACTAGCAAGTCATGACTTTGTTGGATAAGAGTTGTTATAAGGGGTTCCTAGGCTAGGACCTATATACGCCCCTAGAACTATAACGCGCTATGGGCGCTTATGGAATAATCCATAACCTGTTCTCTTGTTATTACTTCTAGGGGAAACTTCCTAGCACCCTTCTAAATAGCTTTTAGTTATATACTATACGTAAGGTCCGATGTAATAGCCTAGTCCTAAAGGTCCTAAAGGTGCTTACTAGTAAAGAGGGCCTCCCTTACTAGAGGCAAGGATAATTAGTATATGTATAAGGCCATAATAGGTTTATCTAGGTCTATTTCTAGTAATAGGGATAGTTACATAATTATAATTAGCTATAAAACCTATCCCTATCTTAAGGACTCCCTATGTTAGTCCTATTCCCTCCTAGACAGGGCGTCTAGGCGTTACGCTTACATGCTAGGTCTGTAACGCAAATAGAAATTAAATAGCGCAAGCGTGTCTACCTATCAAGCTTGCTATTCTAATATTAGTCTTAGTGTTATAAAGTACTCTAGGTTCTTATAGTCTATATAAATCGTAAACAGGCAGGAGATGCCTTATAACTCTGCTAACTATACCTTTAAGCATAAAATAATAGCTAGCAGCTCCTTATTATAGATTATATAATTCTTCTATAATACTATAAGACTAGTAGAGTAGTAGGCTACTAGGTATAATACGCTATCCAGTCCTAATTATAAGAGGCAACTACTAAGGGCTATTCCTAAGTAGTTAGCCTCCACTACTATAAGGTAGTCTAGATCCTATTATGCTAGGATAGGATACGTAATAAAAGCATTCTTTAGCCTCTTAAAAGCCTTATCCTCCTCTAGTCCCTAGTAAAATAGGGTATTCCTCTTAGTAAGACAAATGAGGGGGGCTGCTAACTTAGAGAAGTTACTAATAAAGTTATAATAGAAGTTTACAAACCCTAAGAAGCTTTAGACCCCCTATAGCTTCGTAGGTGCTACCTATTCCCTTATAGCCACTACCTTTATGGGATTAGGACAAATTAAGCATTTTACCGTGATAATATATCCTAGGTATTAGACCTCTTTAACAGCGAACATAGACTTATTAATATTAAGGTATAGTCCCGTAGAACGTAAGCGTCCTAATATTAATCATACCTTTACTATATAGTCCTTCCTTAATCCCCTAGAGTAAACTAGAATATTATTAAGGTAAGCTATTATAAAGTCCCCTAACACATCCCCTAAGGATTTGTTAATATACTATTAGAAGGTTACTAGTGCACTTACTAGGCCGAATAGACAAACTAACCATTTAAATAGTCTAAACCTAGTGCGAAAGGCAGTAAGGTGCTCCTTACCCTTAGCTATCCGTAGTTTATAAAACACTACGTAAATATCTACCTTTATAAACTAACATGCCTAGGAGAGAGAGCGTAGTATCTCCTTAATTAATAGGAGTGGATATTAGTCCTATACTATAATCTTATTAAGTACGTAATAGTCCACGCAAAACTGCCAACCCCTATTTGCTTTCTTTACAAGGAGAACAGGGGCCATAGCTAACAAGGAGCTAGCACGAATCCAGCCCTTATCCATTAGATCTATTATCTAGCAACAAACCTCTAATAACTAATCCCTTAGTATATTATATAGTAGACCCCATAGGAGTGTTAGTTCGGATCCGTCCGGATTCCTATATAAACATATATAATAATTAAGGGAACCCCTATGCAGGGGTAGGCTATTAGCTTTAGCCTTATTAAAAAGATCCGCGAAGTCCGCTAATTCCCTTAGTAACGTAGCTATATTAAAGCTATCTAGTTTTATTTTAGGCACTATAATCTATAGCACTATTATTATTTCTTTAAGGCTTATGGCTATAAACCTTATTATAGTATCCCTTGTCTTTTGTGCCTGTCGCGCCTTAGCTATATATAAGGAACTAATAATCCCCTGTACTAGGGCTTCCCCCCTACGCTTAGTAGCTTCTAAGACACAAAGGCCCTCTACTACACTAATTACTAGTTGCTGTTTTGCTATATAAATTACAATATCATAGTGCTCTAGCCATAGCATACTAAAGATAATATCCTAGGTAAGACCTAGGATAATATATAAGTACACTAATAACTCCTACCTATTAATATTAATACTAGCTTGTACTATATAGGTGATAAAGGAGGACTCCTCTTTTTGTTACCTCCCTCTTCTCTCTATTTCCACCGTAGTACGCACCTACCTTTATTTTAGTAGTTATATAAGCTCTAGGCTAAGCCATCTTGCTACTAATTTGCTAATAGCACTGTAGTAATTATAGCTATAATTAATCTAGACATTAATATAAAAACATATATTAAAGAGTACTAGGATTAAGAAAGGTAGTTAGTCTATGTATTAATCTATATCTCTATCTATATTTATAAACTAGCTATACTTATTTAAATCTATGGCCGCTAGCTAGCCCCTCTGCCCCCATATAAGACTCTGCTTAAGGGCTACTTATTTTCTAAGGAGTTTATAGTAACCTCCTTATCTATGCTTTCTACGTCTACCCTATGTAAGTTAATCTAGACCTTAGGTTAGCGGGGCAGGAGAAAGGTGTATTCCTAGATGTAATAGTCCTTAGATTCGTAACGTAGGTAGCACCCCTCTTAGCGGTGTTTAGTTAGTTTCGCCTAAGTTACTTACTTAGCCCTTAGCTAATTTATATTTCTCTTTAGGCCCTTATCCTTCTTATCTAACTTATTTTACTTGCCTTATTAAGTCATTATAGCACGCACTCCTATTATAGGTATATCGCCATTATAGTCTGTTTATTAGGGGGCGGGTTAGCCTAGCTAGGGTCTGTGTTAGTTCTAAAACTTCTTCTCTAAGGTATAAGATTTAATATTAACTATAATACTACAGTACTAAGCAACTATAACATAGTATTCTATTTAGCTTATCCCCTTACTAACAGATATTTCTCTTATACGCTTATTAAGTGTGCGTTAAAGCTTAGCTAGCTTAACATCCTTAGTCTAATAGGTCCCCCTTACTAGGGAGAGTTTCTATTTAAAATAAATAAAAAACATAGTAAATAGCTCCCTTACCCCTTATTCTATCTAGTTAAGTTCTATAAGGGCTATCTCCTATCTATAGGGATCTGCGTAGAGCGTCTCTAAGTAGGTTAGGAAAGCCACGGGGTTATAGTTATTTATGTGGCTTATCTTAAAGAATAATATAATCTAAGCCTAAACCTTAGGCAATAGGTTCTAGTAAATAAACACCTATTAGTCCTTATTAGACCTAATAAAGTCCCTGTTCACCTCTAACTTATATTCTATTAGGAACTTCTAGGCAGCGAATATAGCCTTATTACTATTATATAGGTTGCCTGTAGGAATCGGTTTTTAGCGGATTTATAACATAAGGAATAGTAAGGCTAGCCCCTAAAGTAAAACATAATCCAGATTAATTCTAGTAGGGTCTATTAGGGCGTTTAGTAGGAAGTTCTATTATACTACTAATTCTAGGTTTATATATACGTGTTATTGTAGGCTCTTAATTACCCTTGCCTGCTATGCTAGCATTAGTCAAAGCATCTCAAACTAGGCATTCTAGGCTTCCGGTAGTACCGCGGCTTTAGATAGGGGGGTGTGAGTCCCCTAGCCAGGTTAGTCATAAGGCTAAAGCATGTCTATTAGGTCTATTATTATTTGCTTTGTTTCTTTTAGTAGCCTTCTTTTTAGACTAAAGGAAGTCTCTTAATTATTATAGACTAGCCCCTAGGTAGCTATAATAGGGCGTCGATATAGTATTAAGAGACTTAGGGAAGAGAAGGGAAAGGAGAAGAGGCTATCCCTAGTAATACCCCTTATACCCCCTTAGCTCCTTATGTAAGCCCCCCTTTCCTTACCTTACCTAATCCTGCTTGCCCCCACCCTTCCTGCTGTACAGAAAATGCTTGGGCAAAGCCCAAGCCCTTACAGCCTAATAGACTATATTTATAATACTTCTAAGTTACCGCTCTTAAG
Organism: Epichloe hybrida; assembly: GCA_019022495.1. Classification (NCBI taxonomy): domain Eukaryota; kingdom Fungi; phylum Ascomycota; class Sordariomycetes; order Hypocreales; family Clavicipitaceae; genus Epichloe; species Epichloe hybrida. The sequence continues at coordinate 572,765 of JAFEKR010000022.1, forward strand.
TAGCTTTCTCTAACCTATAGTAAAGTTATTACCTTACTATACTTAAAATAATATAACTTAAATTAAAGTCTTTAATTCTATATACTTAGGATAAGCATTATATATAAACTTAGAAGAGGTTTGCTAGACTACTTATATTCTTACTATAATACTACTATAAGTAGCTAGCTTATAGTATACTTTTAGACTTATAGATAAATTATAGCTAAGTAGTGTTTTAAGGGGGTGCTTATATTACTTACTAACTACTAACCTAGCTAGACTCCTAACCTATAGGCTTGCTAGACTTATAGAAATATTAAATAATATAAATAAGGCATAACCTTACTACTTATAATTAGTAGACCTAGTTAGCGTACTACTTATAAGCTTTATAGGACTATTAGGTTCCTTAATAATATAATTAAGTTATATTTTCTTAAAACCCTAGAGGCTAGAATAGCCCTTATAGTAATCTTATAATAAACTATTAACTACGCTAAGTAATATAACCTTAGGGCCTATAACTACACTATTATATATATAACGCCCTTACTACTTAGTATCTATAAACTTAGCTAAGAAGTTAGGTAGCTATAAGGATATAGCCTTTACCCTACACTCCTTACTAATATAATTTACTTTTCTTAATAGGGCATTAGCAGGGTTTAACTTACTTATATAATATTTAATCCTAAAATTAAATAAATAAAGCTTATCTAATACTATTACTTACCTACTAGATAGCTTTAGCTTTATAGCTAAGTACTTATAATTAAGGTATTTTATTATAACTATAATCTAGTAAGTTAAATATATAAGGTAATGTCTCTAGGCCTAAAACACCTCTTAGATTACTAATAACTTAGTGTCTAGGGTTAAGTAGTAAAGCTTAATATTAGTTAACTTCCTTAAAAAATACACTACTAGGTGCTAGCTACCTAGCACTAATATTATAAGTATAGCTCTAATTACATAACTAGATATATTTGTCTTTACTCTTAGTAAATAAAGTGGGTTAAAGTGCACTAAGATTAGTGCCTCCTAGAACTTCTTTTAAAGTTCTCTAAATATTATAAGTTTACTAGGCTTTAGCTTAAACTCTACTAGTTAAAAACCCTTTAGATAGTTTATTAGTAGGACTACTATCTTACTATACTATTTTATAAAGTATTAGTAAAACCCTATAAACCTAAGGAATAATTAAATATTAAATATACTATAAGGTATTAGCTAGGTTATAATAGCTTTAACCCTTAATAGTTCTATCTTAATGCCTTTTTTAAATATAATAAACCCTAGGAATTTTACTTATAATACTAAAAATTAGCACTTCTTAAGGTTAATATAAAGATTTATATCCTAAAGTCACTCTAGCACCCTTTTAATATACTCCGTGTGTCTTATAGGGTTGCTACTATATATTAGAATATTATTAAGGTAAATAATATAGAATTTGTTTATAAGTCCCTTCAGCATATTATTAATATATTCCTAAAAAGTGGCTAGCGCATTTACTAATCTAAATAGTATATATATTATTTACGCTAGTTAGCTCTATAGATAGCTATTACTAGTACTCCTACTACTAAGTTAAAAGGGAAAACCCTATACTAGGAAGAAAAACCCCCTTGCGTCTGTGTACAGGCCGGCGCCGGCCCTATAACGGGTCTGCGCCGCTTGGTGTGTTTCCTGTCGTGGGTGTTTGTTGCCAGCTTACGCTAGCCTTATCCCGTTGAATCTAAATAGTATAACAAGGTACTTAAAGTGTCTATAGTAGTATTAGAATGCTATCTTTTACTTATTACCCTTATAAATACGTAGCTAGTAGTATACCTCTTAAAGATTTAAAGACATAAAAACTTTTATACCTACTAGTTAATTAAGAATTTCAGAGATTAATAGTAAGGGGGCCTTATTCTTAATAGTAATCCTATTAAGACCCTTATAATCTATATAAAGCCTTAATTTCCCTAATTTTTTTAGGATAAATAAAATTAGGGCTCTAGCTAGGCTTATTAATCTTCTAATCTATCCTTTTTCCTACATACTTATAAGGTACTCCCTAAGCACCTCTAGCTCTTTTTTTACTAGGTTATGTTGAAATCAAAAGAGTGGACCGATCCAACTGAACCTAGGATTACAAAGCCTTATATATTTTTAACAATATATTTTAACACTCCCCCTGGAATTGTATATCCAGGTGCCCTATTAGAGGTTAGGCTTATACTAGCAATTGAATTTCTTTAGTTATTTTTCGGCAGGGTTCGAACCCATAACCTTGCCTCGCAGAGCAGTGCTCCACTGTGGTGGGCGGGCTAATACGCTACAGTGAGCCACAACCACTGCGCCACCGGGCTCATAACCTGTTGAAATCAAAAGAGTGGACCAATCCAACTGAACCTAGGATTACAAAGCCTTATATATTTTTAACAATATATTTTAACAGGTTATATATAAGTCCTTATAGTAGCTATTTCCTCTCTTCTAATTTAATTATATAAGTATAGCCCCTAAGTTCTAGAAGCTTACTAGCTAGATCTTTTAAAAATATATCTATAAATTCCGCGTACTTCTCTAGGATTTACTATTAGGGTATATTACTATTTATTTCTTATATAAACACTACTAGCTCCTTATAAAACACTACCTAGAGCACTATTATACTTCTTAGTTTCTTTTTCTTTAGAGGCTAGATATTACCTTTCGCTATTACTATAACTATATTATAAGTTAGGTTATTACTTAAAGTATTACTTATTAACAAAACTTTATTAGTATCCCTCTCTTTTATTTTAGGTTTAACTATTTTAACTTTTAGTAATACTAGTAATAGTATAATAGAAAACTACTTTACTACCTTATATAGTTATTACTTACCTAAAGTAAGTATAATATATTCTTTAGTTATTAAAAACCTTTAAAAACCTTACTTCTAATCTATGACTATAGGTTTATACTCTAGGGTTTAATCTATTCCTAGAAGCATTCCTTCTCTAGTATTAGTAATATAGTAGCTAACTTAGTAGACCTTTATATAGCTTATACTATCCTTTACCTTAACTAGTTTATATAAAATTCCTTAGTATAGGATCTTATTCTTACTTATGCTTTCTAGTATTACCTTTACTTTTACTACGTTCTTCTAGTCCTATTTTAATAGTAGCTTAGGGTAAACTAATAAATATTTCACTCCTATATTAAATAGCACTAGTACTACTAACTAGTAGTTATCTTACTATAGGGATACTTATATCCTTATTCTCTTATTTATAGGTTTCTTTATAGTAAAACTATTATCCTAGGCTTATGCTAAATTAATTAGAATTTTATTTAAGTCTAAAGATTTATTATTACTATCTCTATACTTCTTAGTAGTATACCTATTACTCTTATAGATTAAGTAGTTTACTACTTTATATTTATTTAAACTATATCTAGGGCTACTATATTTATAGTACTTAAATAGCTTCTAGCCTATGCCTTATTACTAGGAACCTTACTATAAGTTATTTATAAGGGAGCTAGAGCATTACCTCTTATTATTTTTACTCTCTTTATTATAGCTTCTATTATAATTCTTTATTATAAATATTATTATAACTTTAACTTTTTTACCTTAGCTCTATAGATAGCTCTAAGATATAAGGAACTCTTAGCTAACTATATATTACCTTATAGTATTATTTAAGCTATTTAGGAATATTACTATCCTTAGATATAAGGGGATCTAGTTAGGTAATTTAGCTTCTACCTTTATCTAGAGTCTTAGGAAAGATTAGAAAGATTAATTATACTTTTACCTAAGGTTTAGTAGTGTCCTAGTAGCTTCTAAGTACCTTATATCTTTATCTATTATACTAGTATTTAGCTAGGATATAAATCTATCCTAGGTATAAGCTATATAGTTAACTATCCTATTTACTATTATATAATATATTTATTATTACTTTGTATTATTAGCTAGGTAGCTACTAGCGTATATTACCTTTATTTTATTATTCTAGAAGGTCCTTAGGTCTAGCTAGAATAGTATATTTAAATCCTATAGATATACTTATAAATTCTTATAAGTATCTCCCTTATATATAGGTACCTTATACTATATCTTAATAAAGCTTTATAAGTATATACTTACTATAAACTTACTATTAGGTAAGAAACCTAGGAATATAGGATTTATTTGTATATTTATTTAAGGGGTAATTATAAGTCTTTTACCTAATCTAGCTAATTATAAGTTTACTTCTATTTCTTTAAGCTATACTTCTATTTCTAAAATCTCTTATCTTATATAAGTATTACATAGCTAGGCTTATATAACCTTATATTACCTCTATAGCTAGTCTAGATTATTATTATTTCTAGATCTAAGGTTACTATATTAGTTAGGTAGTATTTACTATACCTTATTATATTCTATAGTTAAAGTATTTAAGTTATTACTTAGGTATTATAAGTTTAGGGCTTTCTTACTAGGTAGTATAAGTATATTCTAAGTAAATATCCTATAGCTCCTTTATATTTAAATCTAGCTAATAATTTATTTTCCTAAAAGGGTTTAAGAGTTTAACTTATTATAGCTATAGTAAGAGAGATATAAATAAAGTAAAGGCTAAGACTTTTAATTATAGCTAGAGAGCTACTACTTAGGGATAGGTATATAAAAGTTCTTAAACTCTAACCTTCTATAACTCTTATAAGTAGTCCTTATTTAAATACCTTACTATATGTACGTGGCTACCTAGCAGCTACTTAGTTATCTATGCGATCTAGGGCTTATCCGAGGGCTCTATCATGTGACCGTCCTGTCCGTGACTCCCTGGCCTCCGTGCCCCTAACAAATAGCCTTAGAGAAGCTAGAGAACGTATTAAGTAAGTAGCTACTATATTAGAGGTAAAGGTAAATCTTGTAAAATTAACTACACGTAATATAAAGATTATATTAATAGAGGAATTCATTAAATACTAAAGCAGGTGTTTTACAAATAAAGTTTTATTATAAGCCTATAAGCTTTTACCTAGATTTAAAGAAGTGTTAGGTAGCTAGAGAAGGGAGTTTACCCCTATTAATACTTTAATTACTTAGCTTTAACTAATAATATTATACCTTAGACTTAGGGGAGTTTATAAAATCCCTAATCTATAGTAACTTAATAGGTATTAACCTATAACCTTAGTTAACTAGAATTAGGCCCTATGTACTTACCCCTAGTAGTAGCCCTAGATATAATCTAGATATAATAGTAATATTAATAATAAGACCTCTAGTAACTATTAGAATACTAATTTACCTAGGTAAGGGGGTTATAAAGTAAACTTTATATTACTAGTATTACTAGCCTAGAGTAGTGCTATTATGCTATCTTAACTACTATAGGCTATACCCTAAAGCATACTAAATACTAGCCCTTAGGGACGCATATAGGAGCTAAGACCTATAGCTAAGTCCTAGAATTAGTATATTAATAGTACTACCTCTTTGCCTTATAAAGGCGCTTGCTTTAAGTGTAGTGTTACTAGGTATTATATTACTAATTATATAGTAACTAGAAATAATATGTTACAAAGATAGGAGTTTACATAGCTAAAGTTAATAACTCTTCCCCCTAGGAATAACTCTTAGGTTTCTAGATAGGTTTATACTTAGTTAGCTTAAATTTATCTAAGCAAGGATAAGCGTAATAGAGTAGAAGTACCTTAAATTATTAAAGAAGTTTCTATTAGAACTATAGTTAAAGCCTATTACACACTAATTAAACCTAAAACTATGTTAGATTTAACTATACTAGTAAGTAACTACTAACTTATTTAACTTAAAGAGGTATTATTAACTATCCTTCCTTAGTTAGTTACTATAGTTAATATAAAGAAGCTAGAAGCTAGGCAGGCTAACTTAAGAGCTTAAGTAAAAGATATTACTAATAAGGATAAGCTACTTAGACCTCTTTTAGAGAGTCTCTAGAAGGTAGACTTAGAAACTCTAGAATTTATTACCTAGGGTATACTTTAGGTTATAATATTAATCTTAGAGGTAATACTACCCTTAAAGAAACAAAAAGGAATAGCACTTAGCAATATCCTTAAGGATAAGACCCTTACCCTTATACCTAAAGCTACCTTATTAGTAAGGGAAAAGGTAGTAAAGAGAAATATATAGGTATTAAGTAAGATTTAGGGTTATAAGGGTCTTAGTTCTATTAACTAGAAAGCATTAGCTAGCTGAATTTTAGTCCTAATATTACTTATAGACTTGTGGTAAATTAGTCCTAAGATATCTAAATAATTTTAAAAACTATCTTTATAAGTAACTACCTTAAGGAGGTAACTAAAGAAAAAGGTAGCTTTTTTACTTAATATAAGCTCTATTTAGGCTACTTTAGGTAATAGCAAGAAAATCCTAGTGTCTAATAATTATAACACTAAGCTACTTCGTAAGCACTAGTTAAGTGCTAAACTATTTAGAATTACTATCTAGGCTTAAATAAGGTTTTAAAAAGAGCAGGTATTTAACCTTAAGCCTAGGTAGGCTATAGCTAACTAAGGAGCTAAAATTAATATTATATCTTAGGCGTTTATGCTACAAGAAAATATACTAGTTTATGATTTAGGGTTCGTAGGCTTCTAAGGACTGTAAATAATTAATACTAATAGGTAAGAAAATATAGTTACTTACTTTATATTAATAAAAGTAACCTATTATAGGGTTACTTAATCTATTTAGGCTGTTATTACGCCTAATTACTAGCTAAAGAACTAGACTATCCTAATTTTAGGTCTACCCTAGCTTTATAACATAGGAGCTAAGTTTAATATTAGGAATTTAGAATTAATAATTAGGGTTAAAGAGCATAGAGATAAAGTTATGTTTATTAAAGAACCCTTAGTAGCCTTGTTAACCTAATAGAAAGTTATGCTTTACCTAGCTAAGCCTATAATCCTAGAAAAGTATATTAGATAGGATAATGTGAATATATCCCTAGATAACGTATTATCTAGCTTGGATAATAAGGATAATTTAGATAATTTAGGAAACTAAGTAATTTGCTATAACCTAGTTAAGTTAAAAAACTAAATCTAATAGCCTAGGGTAATACTCTAGAAGGTTAGCTTTAAGAACTTCTATTTATTTATTTTTAGGTAAAACCTGTAGTGTAGTTCTTAGGCTATGCCCCTTAAATTACCTGCCTTATCTTAGTATAGAAGGAATATTAGCTTGTAAGCTAGCTTAGTCTCTGTATATTCTTATTAAAGGTAAATTTACTTAAGAAGGAGGAAGAGTACTCTATAGGGTAGAGGGCTAATAATAATAAAGGAATATCCTAATAGAATTAGGATAATTAGCCTAGACTTATTACAAAGGAGTCCTTATTATTTCTATTTCTAACTTATCAAAGAGTATAGAGAAGGGAGGCTAACTAGGATATACCTATTAAATCTATGTTATTATGGTTTAAGGGTTATAGTATAACCCTAGGACTACTAGTTCTGAAGTTAATAATTAAAGAAGTTGTGCAAATATTTTATACCTATAAAGACTTAAATACGATATCTATTACTAATATTCCCGCTATAGATCTATATATGCACGTACCCTAACTAAAAGAAAATGTAAGACTATAAGCATAATCCCCGAAATAGTAATAGTTAGAACCTTAGAGGTACTAGTTAAACTAGCTAGTAACTAAGGGGATCTAATCTGGAATATATAAGTACACTATAGCTATAAACAGGAAGATATTAGACTAGTATGCAAAGCTAGTGTTAGTGCTAAAAGATAAGTCTAACCTATAGGCTAAATAATAACTTATAGTTAACTATTCTTATATTAAAGAGGATATGCCTAGGAGTTAGATACCTTTATTAGCTAAGGTACGTAATTAACTCTTAGACCCCTAAGTTAAATCCTATAGTGTATTTAATCTTAAACACACGTACTAGTTAATACCTATTACAGAGAAGTTAAGGCATGTATTTGCATTTAATATTCCTAGATTTAGTTAGCTTTAACTATCTCACATGCCCTAAGGGTCCTAGTCTGTAGGATATACTATAACTAAAATAATAAGGATAGCCCTTAGACCTATCCTATTACCTTACCCTAAACCCTTATTAACTTTACCCTAGATACCTAGTAATCTAAACTCTCTAACTATGTATATAGATAATATCTTTTGCAAATATATATTATTTAAAGAATAGTAGTTCTTTATTAAGGATTATTTGCTTCCCTAGTTATTATAGACGCTCCTAAAGTTAAGCTTTAAAAAGGTATCCCTTAGGATAAAGTCTATTATTATAGTTAGTTAAGTCTATAAAGTGAAGGGAAAAATATATATTAAACCTAATTAAGTAGCAAAACTAAGAGAGTAGCTAACCCCTAAGACTTAATTTGATGTCTAATCCTTTATAGGAGCTATTAGACCTTGCAGAAGATAGATTAAGAACTATGCGGAAATTACTTAGCCCCTTAATAGGTTAATAGGGGATATTAGTTAGTAATAGGGGGACTCTAAGGCTCTGTCCTTCTCTATGTTAAGAGATAAAGCTACTACTATTCTTAGTATATATAAGTATGTATTTAACTTACCTACTTAGATATACTCTAATACTAGTGGGTTTAGAGAAGGATATATAGTACTATAAGTCTAGGATAAAGTGCCCTATCCTATTCTATATAACTTATTTCTATTTACTAAGACTTAGAGGAATTATAAAACTTATAAATAAGAACTATGCATTATTATTAAGTTTTACTATAAGTATAAATACTTCTTTAAGTTAAAGCTAAAGTTAACTATTTTCACTAACTACAAGCTACTTATTACTTTTATAACTACTACTAGATATAAGGGTATTTATGCTAGGTAAGTTATAGAATTAAGATTATTAAATATAGAAATTTACTTTATCTTTAGGAAGCAAAATACTATAGTAAATAGGCTATCCTATACTATCTTTCCTTTAGATAATTATGTGAATAACCTAATAGAATTTAGGTTATAGGATAAGAGCTAAAATTAATAGATTTAGAAAGATAAAGTTAGAGGGTATAAAGAGATACTAAGGTCTCTAAAGATTACTAAAGAAAAGAGAAAGCTTAAGTCCTATAAGGGGATAAGCTAAAGCGTAAGATAGTTAGAAGTCTTACTAGGGGCTAAAGTTTTATAGAAGAAATATTTAAATAAACCTTAGTATACTAAAATAATAAAGTTCTTAACCATAAAGTAATGCAGAGAAGGGAGTTATAACTATTACATAATTTAGCGAATAATAGCAAAAGTGCGATAATATAAACTAGAGGATAGGATCCTTTAGTATAAAGGGCGGCATAGTTATTAACATTACCTAGTGCAAGAGAAAGTAACTAATGCTCTTTAAAGTGCCTATAATATATTAGGATATTTTAGGGTAAAATTAACCTAGTAAAAGCTAACTTGGACTATGTTTTAGCCTAGAATAGGAACTAATATTATAAAGTATATCTTAGGGTATTTGCCTTATGCTTAACACACTACCTAAAAAAGGAAGGCACTAAATTAACTTATACTAGTAGATAAACCTTTCTAAGTAATAGGGATAGACTATATTAGACCTTTTCTAGAGTTAAAATAAAAGTTTAAGTATATATTAGTTATAGTAAACTATTTCTCTTAGTTTATATAGTTATTCCCTTATTAATTAACTAGTGCTATAGAAGTTATAAACTATCTAAGAGCATAGATAATAGGGTTATTACTTACTCTAGAAGGGTTTTATACTAATCTAGGGCTAGTATTTATATTAGTAGAGCTATTAAGATTTCTAAAAAAGAAGGGAGTAAACCTAAATAATGCCCTAAGGTAGTCTTATAAAAGTATTAGGCTAGTAGAAGTTACAAATTATATCCTATAAGGCATACTAAATAAGATAACTACTAATAAAAAAACCTAGGATCTTTAACTTCCTAAGGTATTAAAGGTATTAAATTATTAATATATTAATTTAATAGGTTATTCCCCTGCGGAGGTTCTATATAGATTAACCTAATATGTAAAATAAGACCTAATAACCCTCTTAACTCTATCAATAACACCTGGATAGTCTGCTAAATTTTAGGAGCGTTTAAACTAGCTATTAGAGGATTTAGTTTAAGGAGATATAGTAGTATATTAAATAGGTAGTATTAAAAAACGCCGTAAGGTAGTATTAATAAACAGAGAGGCTAAGGCTACTACCTAGAAGGCCTATTATAAGTAACAAAAAGTAAAGCCTTTTAAACCTAGTAAGATAGTAATAGTAGCCTATAAAGGCAAACCTCTAAAGCTATAACCTTAATAGTAAGGGCTATTTTAAATTAAGGGTTAGGTTAGGTAAGCCTTATACTAGCTTATTAATTTAGACAGATTATATGTTAATTCCTTCGGATCTTCATCGGTTTAATCGTGGCCAAAGACCGGACCAATTATAGGTCCGGCGCAATGCACGCGATATGATTGGCTGCATTAATTTACTACCCCCTCTTTTGCCTTACATACGGATTTCGCTCACTTTTCTAGTATCTAGACTTTCCCTCTCTTCTCTCTCTTTCCTAGCTAGCTAATAAACTATTATTAACTTTAATTTATACGGGATTTATTACCTACGCAGGACCTTAGTGTAACTAACACTAATTAGTGGTTAACTTCATAACTATAGATAAGCTAGGTATTATAAGAAGAGACATTTCTATAGATACTACTACTACTACCCCTTGTTATGCTATAATAGTTATTATAGTAGAGAGGCATAACTGCATAAGTGTGCTAAAGGAAGAGACTAGAATCCTAGTTACGGGCTTATTAGGCTTCTAAGGAATTAATCTATTAACCCTTAGGCTAAGGGATATAACTTTGTTATATCTATCTAGGATATTGTTATTAATTATTAATTTTATCGTCTATTACGAGAAAACTAACTAACTAACTAAATCTATCGCCGCGAGGTATTTATTTCGAACCTAACGTTAAATAACCTTAGCTAAGCTAGCTAATATATCTATAACTTCTCTATAAATATTCCCTTCATCCAACAGACCTTCAATCTGTTCATACAAGCATCTACAGCTTGTTTTTTGCCCCCTTTATTATTAGTGCTATTCGCCCTATACTTATTAGCAAGAAAGAGAGATTACCTCCTTCCCTTCTTTTTATAAAAAACAGGAAGGGTAATTCCTGTTAATTCATTGTTATTTTTCTTCTTGCTTTTGCTTACTTTTAGCACTTCTATCAATTTCTTTATCCCTATTAGTTTACTTCTATTACTACTTTTTCCTTTAATAGTTAAAAATAGCAGAGGAATCTAGACCTTCTATAAGAGGAAGGGCTACTAGTAATAGCAAGGCTCTAATTATCACCCCTAAGAGACCTTAAAGGCATGAATTACCCCCACGCCTTTAATAGCTCACTTATAACTTCTTATATAACTAGAAAGAATCTATTAAGCTAGATCTAGACACTACTATATAGCTTAAGCTTAATAACTAAATTATAAGATTTATTAACCTTAGTAAGCATTAAGGATAGAGAGATAATAACCTATAGGAATCATTCTAAGAAGACTTTAAAGGCTAGTCTAAAGACACCTTTAAAAGGGTATCTAAGGATATTATTAGAGAATTACATAATTCTTTACAAAATCACGGCGTCCTTATTAGGCAAGGCCTAGGATATTTAATCCTAGTATTGCTTAAGGAAGTGCTTTATTAAACCTTAATACCCCTTTAGTCACAGGAAAGATTATAAGAAAGACTATAATCTTCCAAACCCCTAGAACCTTAATATTAACAGCCCTAACAACCTACCCTAGAAATTAACCTTCCTTAACCCTAGAGATTGCTTAAACCCTCATAAGAACCCCTATAATAATCCCTATTATATTAATAGCTTTATCTAGATAATTATTATTAAGAATAACTAGTAGACTATTATTTATAATAAATTATGCCTTTATAGTAATTCCCCTCTAAAGATTAAATTATAAAGAAGATCTTAGAGCTTATAAAGATATATAAGGATAGTAACCGCTATAGTAGAAAGCTATATAACTTCTTAATGCTAAAGATTACACTCTTTAAAAATAAGTGTAATAGAATTAACCTTCCTTAAATATATTATTAGAAGGCTTTCCCTATTATATTAATAGGTAATACTAAGTAATACTACCTTAATTACCTCTTTAGGAATAACTATTCCTATAAAGAGATAATTACTTATATCTATTAGCGCTTTAAGATAGAAAGTAACTAGTAATTCTATTACTATAAGTAAAGTAATATAATGCTAAAGAGTATAATTAAGAAAAACCCTAATAAAAGTAAGCTTAAGTGCCTTAAGATTATATTATTAACCCTTAAGAAGATTTATAGAGGCCTATACCTTGCTAAGATAGTAAATACTAAACTTTATAAGTAAGCCTTAAATACTATAGCTAGTGTGCCTAAATGTTAGATAGTGAAATATATACACTCTATAGGCTTTAAAAGTCTTGCTAGAGACCTCTATAAGGTAATTACTATTATGAAATTAAATAAGAAGTCCTCCTAATACCTTTAGTACTAATAAGGAGACTCTCTAGAGGCTATGTTTACTAATTATTAGTATAGATAATAATCCTATGACAGAGGAAGCTATTATAGGTAAAGCCCTAGGCTAAGCACTAAGCACTGCTTTATATGCGGTAAGAGTAGCTACTAGTCCTTTAATTACTTTACTAAAGAACGTTAAAAAGAGAAAGACTACTAGTTGTTAAAAATAAGACCTATTTTTAGCCCTTTTCTAGTTAAAGAACCTTCTTATTACTAGCTTGCTTTGCAAGTCTGACAGCTGCACTGCAGCTGTCAACGGTCGCGAGGGCAGCTGTCAATGACTGCGTCGCAGCTGTCAACAGCTGCGACCGACCGTGTGGATAACTAATTAGTTAATTGCGTTGTGGCTGCAAGTGTAGCCACAACCACGCCACTAGTAATTAGGTAAGCTAGGGTGATGTAAGCTAGGGTAACGTAAGCAGGTTACCCTACACATAACTTACCCTATAGCTATCTTTAACAATGATTTTCTCTTTATCTAGAGGTCGTACAAAAGTTTCATATATAGCAAATTAAAGCTTAAAGATAGGGCTTTCTTTTTATACAAGGTTATTTTTTAGACTAAAAGTTAGTGCATACTAGTTGCTAGCTAGTATGGTAGTGAGTTAATCTTTTGGTTTTTGCATATAAATGAATTTTGCGGAAAATCAAAAGTAGCCCGTAAGACCCCGTTAGTAGCCTAGATCCACCAATACAGTCAGTAGGTCTATAAGAGGAAGAAGATCTTTTTAACTAGCTAGATAGCTAGTCCTCTCAACTAACAACAGCCGCATTACCTGTACAACGTATTTAAAATCAATTCTATTGCTTTATAAGATATTATAAAAGTAATCTAGATTAAATTCTATTAGTCAATAACTACCATAACCTCCTGTTACGTTACGTTAATTAATTTAACGTTGCAGCCCTATTAGTCCCCAACCGTAGAGCTTACACTTATACAGCTGTTGCTAGCTAGCAACTAGCTCCCTACATTTCAATAGGTTATAAGCCTAGCTCTATCACTATAGATTCCTTTTAAGTCACTTTGTGTATAATTACAGAAGACTTCCCTTCTATAAAAAAGGAAGGACCTACGAGAAAGAAGCTTTTCCCTTCTATAAAAAGGAATTAATTATAGCTATAGAAGACTTCCCTTCTATAAAAAAGGAAGGATCCGCGAGATAGAAGTTTTTTCCCTTCTATAAAAAGGAATAAATTTTAAATACAGAAGACTTCCCTTCTATAAAAAAGGAAGGACCTGCGAGATAGAAGCTTTTCCCTTCTATAAAAAGGAAAATAGATACTAAAGGAAAGGGAAAGGGACCTGTAATCCCTAACCCTAGTGCACAAGAGGTTCTAAATAACTAGCTAAAAGAGCAGGCTATTAAGCAACAAGTAACTATAGACTAGTTATTAGAGAAGCTAGAAAGCTTATCTATAACTGTAAATAGTCGTATGGAGGGTGTGGAATCTGATAAGCCCGCTAGTTAGCAGCAAGATTAGCAGCCTATTTAAGAACAACAAGCTGAATCTAGCTCCGTACAAGCAACCTTTAATAATTTAATTATTAAGGAATTTAATAAGAGGGTTTATAGTTTCCTAGAGACTGCTAGGCTTAAAGGAGCTAAAAATTTCGAACAATGGAAACAAGCCCTAACTATCTAATTTAAAGCTTTAGGCATGCCTAATTTTCTAGATAATCCGGAGAGTTCTAGGGCGCTAGGGGATCCAGATTAAGCTATTATCCTTATGTTACTAAGGGATAGTTATACAGAAGGACCCCAAGCCGCTATAACTTGGCAAAAATCACCTGAAGAAGCCTATAATTTACTTATAAGGCAATATTCACATAGCGTTGAAATCCAGAGGGGGTCCCTATATTTAGAATTTTATAACCTGAATTTTCAAGAGTTTAAGGGGACTCTAGAGTCCTTTAATACAGTCTTTAATAATCTACTAGCTAGATTATTAATTTCAGGGGTCCTGATTGCTCCGATAGATCAGGTTAATCAAGATCTTTAATCCCTAAAATCAACCTTCCCTCAGTGGGCTGAGAGGCAACGATTCAGCATACGTACGAATAAGGCTATAGGGGCTCCCCTAGATGCCCTAAATCTCTAATTTTTAATAGCAGACCTTCTAGCAGAACAGAGGGATAAATCATCTACAGTATCCAAAGCCCTAAATTATAGGGCTAAAAACCTTAAAAAAGGGGCTAAGGATAAAGACAAAGCCCCTAAGGATTAGAAGAAGAAAGGAGGCTCTGAAGAAAATAAGGGCTCTTCTAATTCTAATTCTTCTTCTAATAAGAAGAAGAAGAAGAAGCAAAAAGGTTAAAAATCAGATAAAAAGGATAATAAAGAGACCTCTAGAGAGGGATCTTTTATGCTAGGAAATTACAACCTTTCTAACAGTGCTCTTAAACCATACAAGAAGCCTAGCCTTCATAAGACTAGTTATAAGAGCTCTAGTGATAGTAGCTCTGATTCTAGTTCTAGTAAATCGGATAATAAAAATCAAGAAATTAAAACCTTAAATAGTTTTAATTATTACAGCAAAGATATGAAAAAGGCCCTATTATATAATACAGGTTTAACTGTATATATTATTAATTCTAGGGAGGTCTTTAGGGATTATACCCCCTATAAAAAGGGGAAGTCCGACCCTATTATAACTGGTGGTGGCCCTATTTACGCTAAGGGTCACGGTAGTGCTGTTTTTGAGGTCTTATATCAAAAGAATCCTAATAAATATAGGACCTTAGTGCTTAAAGATGCGCTATATTTTCCTCAGCTTAATGTTAATATAGTTAGTGGACTTACGCACTATATATCTAGTGGTTACCTTATAAAAAACCTACTTTATCTTAAAGATAGGTCTTATATTGTAACCTTAGATATAGAAAAACATGGTTTTTTCTTTCACGTTAAAAACCAATTTACGCCAAAGTTATCTAAAGGGCCCTGTAATAACTCTCATTACATCTAACCTTTTACCTACGCCGCTTTTAAGGGTCATAGCTATCCGATTAGCTACCCTATAGAGGTTTAAATTCCCTCTAAAAAGCCGGATTAGGCTTCTGATTTAGACGAAATCAACGAAAATAATAATGATATTAAAGAAATCGTACGGGATGATTTAGGGGAATTAGTCCCTTCTTCTTCGCCTATAGCCCCAGGTTAGGTCCCTTATAAATCTAAGGAAATAGATTTAGGGGTGTTAGAGAGCCCTAGTGGAGGAAAAGGGTCCCTAATACCTCTCTAAGAGGCCTGTGGTTCTTAAGGGGCCTAGTAGGGGACTAGTGAAGAGGGCCCTAGTCTAGATCCTAATTCAGACCCTAAGGATCTTTAATATTAACGGTTATTAGAACTAGCTAGCCTATGGCATGTATAATTAGGGCACCTAGGTCTTCCTTTGCTAAAGAAAACTAGCCTTATAACTAAAGGAATCCCTGATTTTTCTAAAATTAAGGATAAGGATTTTAGATATATTGCTTGTGATTAATCTAAGGCAGTTAGAAGACCTAGGAAGTTAGCTATCCCTAACCCCCCTAGAGCTCTAGATTAAATAGAGGGGGATACGCTAAAAATCAGCCCCACGCCGTACAATAAACAGTTAATTTGCTTATTTTTAGTTAATCGAAAGACTAGATATAAGTAGGTTATCTTATTACCTAATGAGGAAGGCCTAACTGTTTATAAGGCTATCAAAGGCTTCTTCAGAGGGCTTAAAAATCAACTAGGTCAATATCCTAGGCACCTTCACTTTGATGGGGGCTAGGAAATTGATTCTAGTTGTTAAGCTTGGTTAAATTCTAAAGGGATCAAATTTACGACTTCTAGTCCCTATATCCATGAGCAAAATGGATTAGCAAAACGTTTAATTCGTACTATTCTAGATTGATTAAGGGCTACTATCTAGTGGGCAAAATTACCGTTATTTTTATGGTGTTTTGTATTACCTATAGTTGTTAACCTGGTTAATATAACTACTAATACCACTAAGGATGAAAGCCCTAAACAGCTACTATCTAGGGAGCTAAATTAGCCTTATACAACTAATATAAGCAGTATTAGAGCTATAGGATCTCACTGTGAGATTCTAATCCCCCTGGAAAAACAACCTAAAGCCTAGAAGTTAGCAGCTAGGACTATCCCTAGAAGACTTTTAGCTATACTAGGCTCTAATACCTACCTAGTGTATATCCCCTCTAAAAGGCTAGTTACAAAGACTAGCTTTATTAAGATTATAGAACCTATAGGCCTTGTTTCTAAAGGCTTACCTAGGATTTCTATAGGGGATAACCCTTTAGAGGGGGAAAATAATTTAGATTAACAATATCTAGATCAAGGTTCAAAGGATTACCCTATAGATAACATAGGTATCCCTGTAGGTTAAGAAAAACCACCTACAGGCCCCAAAGAACCCCCTAAAGGCTTAATTCTAGTGGATCCTATACAGGCGTAGCCTATAACTCAACTAGGAAATCAGATTTCAACTTCGGACCTCGATTTTGACAAAATTATCGATTTCGACCCTAATATTGACCCTATAGATGTTAATATTAGTTCCCCTTCTTCTCTAGATTTTATAAAAGAAATCTGCTTTAAGGTATAGGAGAAGCTAAAGGAAAAGAATCCTATTAGCCCCAAGCCTAAGACCTGGAAGCAGGCTATATCTAGCCCTGAAAGGGATAAATAGATAGAAGCTACGTACAAGGAATACGAACAGCTTCTAAAGGCTAGTACTTTTAAATTTATAGGGAAAGATCAAATCCCTAAGGGCCGAAAAGTACTAAAGAATAGGCTTGTTTATAAGCTTAAAAAGGATAAAGAAAATAATCCTTTAAAATATAAGGCTTGACTTGTTACTAAGGGATTTATGCAAATCGAAGGCCTAGATTACCTAGAGACCTTTGCTACCACAAGCATTCCCCCTAGCTAGAGGATTTTACTAGCCCTAGCGGCTTGGAATAACTAGGAAATCAAACAAATCGATTTTATAGGAGCTTTTCTTAATAGTGTGTGCCTTAAGATGCGCGCCCAAAAACGCGATCACGATGATAAGTGCTAGGGCTCAAGGATGGGGATATCACAACAAGGGGATGACGATATTAGTCATCTTAGCAAGAGGATCAATTAATCTATAAAGGGACCACATGTAGCTAGATTCTACGAGAGCCACCACGCACAACTGAATTCTTACTTTCACCCTACCCTTTTGCTTTGGCTAATACTAATAGCTTTGGCTGATATTGACTCTTGCTTCGGCTGATATTGGATCTGATATTGTGAAATATGTATTGAGAAGAATCCCCCCCCCCCTTTCTCTGATTGAAGCACCGCTTCTGATCCGACAGACTATTTGATCTAGGATATCTCTGCACGATAAGATAGTCCTAGCCGTTGTTGTGATCGATATCGTCAAGTTGATTGACCCCTCTGTTATGTGTAGGCTCTAGAGCTACTCGCGATCGTGGGCCAGCATCGTGTCTTTTGGGGTGTTGTTTTCCGCTTGACAAAATAGTAAGCTATAACAACAGATTTATATAGTTATTCCAGAAGGGTTTATTGAATTCCTTGAGGCAAATCCTAAACTAGCTAAATTAGCTAGAAGTTTTGGCTGGAAACCTTCTAAAGATTAAGTAATTTTATTACAGAAGTCTTTATACGGCCTAAAACAAAGCTTAAGGGAATGGCAACAAGCGCTAATATTAGTGCTTAAATCCCTAGGATTTAACCCTTTAATATCTGACCTAGCTATCTTCTTTAATCCTTTAACCAAAACCTTCGTCATTACGTACGTTAATGACTGTCTTCTAATTGGACTGGATTTATCTTATATCCAAAGGCTTAAAAAGGAACTTCATAAAGTCTATCTAATAGAAGATAAGGGGCCTGCTAAATTCTTCTTAGGGGTTCAAATCGTATGAGATAGGCCTAATAGAATACTGAAAATTCATTAATCTTAGTATATATTAGAAGCCTTAAAACGATTTAATATGCTAGATAGTAAGCCTATTAGCATACCTCTTTAGCTAAGCGTTTTAGCTACGCAGATAACTAAGCTTTTAATAGCTAGCGAAATCAAGCTTTATTAGTGTATTATAGGGACTATAATGTACCTAATGTTACTTACAAGGCCTGATACAGCTTTTACGCTACAGTGGTTATTTACTGCACTAGCTAGCCCTTATATAGAATACCTAAAAGCAGCTAAAAATCTGCTAAGGTATCTATTAGGGACTAGATTCCTTGCTATTATCTATAGGGGAGACCCTAAAGGTTTAGTTAGCAAAAGCCTAATAGGTTATTGCAATAGTGATTTTATAGGGGATAAAAAGACCTTAAAATTAACCTATGCTTATCTATTTAAGCTAGCTAGCGGACCTATTAGCTGGAAATCAAAGAAAGCTAGTACAATAGCTCTATTAACACTAGAAGCTAAAGCTGATGCTATCTGCGAGACCTTCCGGGAGCTTCAGTGGCTTCAGGGCTTATTTAAGGAGCTAAAAACCCCTATTTCTCCCCCTATCTAGATATATTGTGATAATTAAGGCGCTATAACTACTGCTTATAACCCTGCTTTATATAGTTATACAAAGCATATATTGCTAAAGTTTAACTATATTAGGCAACAGGTTTTAGAGGGTTTAGCTAAGATTAAATATCTAGATACGAAGTTAATGCCTATAGATAGTCTTACGAAACCTCTTTCTAGACCTCTTTATTAGGCTTTTATTAAGCTTTTAGGGCTTAATAATTATTAAACTAATAACTAATTCCCTTTAATAAGGAACTAAAAATAACATCAAAAAGGGAGCTATATTTAATAATAGCTAGGAATTCAAAAAGGGGGTCTTTTATTTTTCCTGTTTTTCCCTTTTATCTGTTATTATCAAAAGTTGTTGTTTTTACCTTATAGTCTCTTTGTACAATTCTAATTACTTTAAATGTAATTCTTTTGTAGAGGGGGTGTTAAAAATAAGACCTATTTTTAGCCCTTTTCTAGTTCAAGAACCTTCTTATTACTAGCTTGCTTTGCAAGTCTAATAGCTACACTGCAGCTGTTAATAGTCGCGAGGGCAGCTGTTAATAACTGCGTCGTAGCTATTAACAGCTGCGACTAACCGTGTGAATGACTAATTAGTTAATTGCGTTGTGGCTGCAAGTGTGGCTATAACCACGCCACTAGTAATTAGGTAAGCTAGGGTAACGTAAGCTAGGGTAACGTAAGCAGGTTACCCTACATATAACTTACCCTATAGCTATCTTTAACAATAATTTTCTCTTTATCTAGAGGTCGTACAAAAGTTTTATATATAGCAAATTAAAGCTTAAAGATAGGGCTTTCTTTTTATATAAGGTTATTTTTTAGACCAAAAGTTAGTGCATACGGGTTGCTAGCTAGTATGGTGGTAAGTTGATTTTTTGGTTTTTGTATATAAATGAATTTTGCGGAAAATCAAAAGTGGCCTATAAGACCCCGTTAGCGGCCCGGATTTACTAATACGGTTAGTAAGTTTATGAGAGGAAGAAGATCTTTTTAACTAGCTAGATAGCTAGTTCTCTTAACTAACAACAGCCGCATTACCTGTATAACGTATCTAAAATCAATTCTATTGCTCTATAAGATATTATAAAAGTAATCTAGATTAAATTCTATTAGTTAATAACTACCACAACCTTCCGTTACGTTGCGTTAATTGATTTAACGTTGCAGCCCTATTAGTCCCCGACCGTAGAGCTTGCACCCGTACAGCTGTTGCCAGCTGGCAACTAGCTCCCTACATTTCAATACTAGTAAGCTAGTAAAACATATTATATACCCCCTTTAGAGAAGAGATTCTAAGCATTCCTTACCTCCTATAAAGGGTAGAATAATAATAAGCCTAATAAAGGCTTAGGTAAGAATTAGGAAGCATATCTTATGGCTTATATAGAAGCTAAAGATAATAATAATAATATTAAGGAGCTACTATTAATAGCATATCTATGCATTACATAATTCTTCTATTTAGGACCACAGACTAACCATAACGCCGCTAACGTTAATATCCTAGTAACCTTATATAATTAAGCTTTTTAACACACATTCCTTAAACAAGAGCTTTATAAGCCATAAGAGTGTAACAAAGGCTTAATCTATTACGTCTTTAAAGAACGCTATTCTAAAGAGGTCTTTAGAGGAATTATGCCTAATACTAGCGCTATAGGGAAATTAAGTGTAGGAGAGGCATAAGTAAAGGCTTTATTAAGATTAATGCCTTTATTAAAAGTAATCCCCTACGAACCCTAAATTATTATATTTAGCGCCAGATTAGTAGTTATAAAAGAAACCCTTTATGTGCCTATAGAGCTTAGAGAGCTTGAATTCTATATCCTTAACACAGCTACCCCGTTCCTCTTCTTAATTACTAATATAAATAAGATATAAGTTAAGATTAATAACCTTACTAACGTGCTTATTTAAGGTAACAAAACTATACCTATTATGTAACAATAGGGATACCCTTAGTGGTTACTAGAAGCAAGAGAGACGGTTGCCTTTTACCTTTCAGAAGGAGATATCCGTTAATTACATTATTAACTTAGTTACCCTTCTGTTTAATAGCTCGTAAAGATCCTTCACTAAGCTAGTTATAAAGTTAAACACTAGGTAATTAAGAAATTAACTAAGGTCTACTACTATTACTAAATGCATAGAAAGGCCCCTAGCTAATTTAAATTCATAATTAAGGACGATCACGAATTT
Source organism: Epichloe hybrida (assembly GCA_019022495.1). Lineage (NCBI taxonomy): Eukaryota > Fungi > Ascomycota > Sordariomycetes > Hypocreales > Clavicipitaceae > Epichloe > Epichloe hybrida. Next base: position 594,084 of record JAFEKR010000022.1, read on the forward strand.
AACTATAAGATTATTGTTAATATCGTGTAAATCAATGGATGACTAGTGCTTCACATCGTTAATTCAGTAACCTTGTTCTAAGTAGCCTAATTCCTTAATCTAAAGAAGCAGAAGGCTTGAGATATCTAGGATACAATCCGCAAATGTTAGATTAATACTTATCTCGGACCTCCAGATTGGATCATCCACGATGCTAGCAATAACTTTGCTTCCACTGAATTTAGGCATTATGCTTAATTAATGTTAGTTAAAACTAGTGAGATGCTAATTAAAGCCTATAATAGCATTAGAAAGGTTAAGAAATACCATAGACCTCTACGCCAAGCCTATAATATTATTATAGACTTAATTAAAACAGAGCTTATGCTAGAGTAATGTCTCTAAATAGCTATTAAGGTAATTAATAACTCTATAGGCCTAAATAGTATTATCCTAACTATGCTAGTCTTTAGAGGCTACCTATAGATAATAGATAAGTTACTACTAAGTATCTCTGTTATTTAATATACTAAAGTAATTTATAAAGCTACTAATAAAGTCCGCTACTATCTAGCTTTATAGTAAGTTTATAATGCCCTTAAAGCCTAGAATAGCCCTAATATAACGCTTATATATTAGCTACCCTTATAGGCTAATATATATATATAGAGAGAGAAAGGTAGCTAGCATAGCCTATATAAGCTACTTACTGCTAATAGAGAGACTTATACTATTAATATACCCTATAGCCTAGTGAAGTTTTACTTTATAGTAGTAAAGCCTTATTATAAAGACTTATATACTATAAAGGGGCTAGAGTAGTAGGAGATAAAGCCTTATAATCCACTAGAGTAATAGCTAAATAATATAAAGGAAGAAGGAGCTATATAACTAACTACTACTAATAAAAGAGATTCTCTAATAGAAGATAGTAAAGAGCTACAGACACTAGCTAAGAGAAAGTAAGGGAGACTAAGAAAGGCCCTTATAGTATAATTTATAAGTGTAAGAGATTCTAATAAAGAGGCTTATAAAGCCTAAAAGGCCCTAAGGGGAAGCTATTAAGTTAAAGACTTATTACTATGCCCTAAAGAAATAAAAGTAAGGAAAAGAAGACCTTATAGCCCTAAGAAGGACGTTAGCTTAGTTTAGCTTTATATACTTATAAACAAAGATTAAGAGAAGGCCTTTATTTAAGAGGTTATAACTAGAGGGATGCTAGGCATAGTATTCCTTATAGTAAAGGAAGAGGCTAATTAGAACCTTGCCCTTTAGCTTTGCTAAGAAGGAAGGATTATAACCCTAGGAAGACCCTTTAAGTAGTCTAATTAAGCTAAGATTAACGCTTTATAAGCTTATAATATATTCAAATTTATTAAGTTTAACCTAGCAAAGCACAAAGGTTATAAAATCTTTAATTCTTATATAGTTAGAGAGATTAAAGGCAAAGGAATAGACTTGCCGTATAAGAAATCTTGTCTTATTATACAAGGCTATAATAATAAAGGAAAGGAATTCATCCTAACACAATCGCTAATAATATAACATACAAGCTAACAACTAATCATAGCTATTGCTTTGTTATTAAGAAGAAGAGGCATTTACCTTTAGATTTGCGATATTACGCAAGCTTACACTTAATCGCACACAATGCTAATAAGGCTAATTATTATAAGGATCCTAAAGCAAATTATATACCTCTTCCTAGAAGGGACTGTAATTAAATTAATTAAACCTCTTTACGGGATTATAGAGGCTAAAACCCACTAGTAAGTAACGTACTTCTATTACCATAGGGATAACCTTAATATAATAACCTTAACTTATAATCCTTACTTATTAATCATAGCCCTAAATAATAAGAATCTCTTTAGCATTATTAGAATACAAACTAATAATATATTAGGCCTAAGCAATAATAACTTCTTCTAAAAAGAAGAGAAAGAGCTCTAGAAGGCTAATTTCATAGCTAAAGAAAAGTAATAATTAACCGCTAAGAATCCCCTTATCTTTAACAGTTGCATCTTAACCTAGAACACTAATAACTTGCTAATATTAACCTAAAAAGGCTAGAGTTAGAAGATTAAGGAAGTTAATCCTTAATCCCTAATAGTAAAGTAAGACTACATGGAATAATAAGCCTAAGGAAGCTACATTATAACTATGTGTTAACTAGAAGCTTCCTATAACTTGTTAATTATAGCTTAACACTAAGAACCCTCTAGGGAAGATATTGCACGCCTTAATAAACGCCTTAAGTAGTAGATTAAGAATTAATAACATAGACTATAATATATTCCTTTAGTTCTTAAGGAGGCGAAGCTCTTTATGTTCGTAGATAGATTGCTTGCTAACAATAAGGATCTAAGCTTATAGATTAAATACGTGATTATGATTAGTAATAAGATAATGCAAGATAATAATACCTTTATTATAAAAGGTAACATTATTATGTATAGCTTAATAAAGAGTAAGAGAGTTACTTATAGCGTGCTTACCTCTAAGTTATATAGCATGGTTTAAGGCATAGACATTACCTACGCGATTTCTATAACTTTACATTAGATTATAGATTAATTAAAGATGCCTTGAATTCCTATAATTCTCTATACTAATTCTTTTTTATTATATAAATATCTTATAAAGCTAGGAACTACAAAGGAGAAGAGACTAATAATTAATATTATGGCTCTTTATTAATCGTATAAAAGGCATAAGATCTATGAAGTCAGATGGATTAATAGTAATAATAATCCGGCGAATGTAATAACAAAAGCATTGCTAAATTTATTACTTTCCTCTTTAATTAATTTAAACGAATTAATGATTTATATTAAAGGTTAGGTAAAGAGACTTATAATATTAAGGGATAGGAGCTTAGGTAAGGACTAATGGATTAATTTAATTAACTAATGCCACGACAGCTAATTAGAGCAGCGGATTCCTATTAAGGCATTTACTAGTGTATACTTTCCTTTAATTTAATTTTTATTGCGTTTTTGAGCTCTTTAGCCACGAAGGAAAAAGAGAGACTACTAGTGTTAATTCCTTTGGATTTTCATTAGTTTAATCGTGGCTAAAGACTAGACTAATTATAGGTCTAGCGTGATGCACGCGATATGATTGGCTGCATTAATTCGCCACCCCCTCTTTTACCCTATATACGGATTTTGCCTACTTTTCTAGCATCTAGACTTTCCCTCTCTTCTCTCTCTTTCCTAGCTAGCTAATGAACTATCATCGACTTTAATTTATACGGGATTTATTACCTGCGCAGGACCTTGGTGCAACCAACATTATATATAAGGGGAGATCCTAGGTTAGGTTTCTATAAGGATGTATTAAAAGCCTTTATTCCCTAGACTAGCTACCTAAAGATATTATAGGAATAACTATTAATAAGGAGGATAAAATTATAATAATAAGAATAATAAGGGAGTTTAAGGGGGGGTAATGTAGTATAATTAGTAAAGTTAGAATTATAGTATTAAAAAAAAAAAAAGAAAGGAAAAAGAAAGAAGAAAAGAAAAGAGAACTAGAAAATCTATAAGGTATTAGGTATTAATAAGTAGGAGAAAGTAAGTTAAGGGTGAATGTTAACTAGCTAATAAATTAGATTACTATATCTGCCTTATTCTCTTTAATTATACTGTCCCTTACCTCTTCTCCTTTATTTTATTTAGTTACCTCTTAGAATTTACACTATAAATTAAAAGAATTAAGGATAGTAGTTAACCTGTTGATTCCTTCGGATCTTCATCGGTTCAATCGTGGCCAAAGACCGGACCAATTATGGGTCTAGCGCAATGCACGCGATATGATTGGCTGCATTAATTCACCACCCCCTTTTATGCCTTACATACGGATTTCGCTCACTTTTCTAGCATCTAGACTTTCCCTCTCTTCTCCCTCTTTCCTAGCTAGCTAACTAACTATTATTAACTTTAATTATACGGGATTTATTACCTACGCAGGACCTTAGTAAATCTAACACTAATTAGTAGTTAACTTCACAACTATAGATAAGCTAGGTATCACAAGAAGAGATATTTTTACAGACACTACTACTACTACCCCTTGTTATACTATAACGGTTATTATAGTAAAGAAGCATAACTATATAAGTGTGCTAAAGGAAGAGACTAGAATTCTAGTTATAGGCTTATTAGGCTTCTAAGGAATTAATCTATTAACCCTTAGGCTTAGGGATATAACTTTATTATATCTATCTAGGATATTATTATTAATTATCGATTTTATTATCTATTACAAGAAAACTAACTAACTAACCGAATCTATTGCCATAAGGCATTTATTTTAAACCTAATATTAAACAACCTTAGCTAAGCTAGCTAATATATCTATAACTTCTTTATAAATATTCCCTTTATCTAATAGACCTTTAATCTGTTTGTACAAGTATCTATAGCTTATTTTTTACCCCCTTTATTATTAGTGCTATTCGCCCTATACCTGTTAGTAAGAAAGAGAGATTACCTTCTTCCCTTCTTTTCATAAAAAACAGGAAGTAGTAATTCCTATTATTCCCTTATTACTTTTCCTATTATTTTCTAGTTACTTTTAGAACTTATATTACTTTCTTTATCTCTATTAATTTATTCTTATTACTACTTTTACTACTTCTACTACTTTTTCTTCTGTTTTTCCTATTTTTATAATCTTCTAATTTTATTAGAGCAATAACGCTCCTAAAATATAAAAGAAAAACCTTGTAATAGCAATAGGCAAACACAGGAGCTTAATTAGTAGTAAAAATAATAAATTAGTAATATTCCTTTTATAGTTAAAGATAGCAGAGGAATCTAGACCTTCTATAAGAGCAAAGGCTACTAGTAATAGTAAGGCTCTAATTATTACCCCTAAAAGACCCTAAGAGCATGAGTTACCCTTATGCCTTTAATAGCTTACTTATAACTTCTCTAGTAATTAGAAAAAATCCATTAAGCTAAATCTAGAGACTACTATATAGCTTAAGCTTAATAACTAGATTATAAGATTTATTAACCTTAGTAAGTATTAAGGATAGAGAGATAATAACCTATAGGAATCATTCTAAGAAGACTTTAAAGGCTAGTCTAAAGATACCTTTAAAAGGGTATCTAAGGATATTATTAGAGAATTACGTAATTCTTTATAAGATTACGGCGTCCTTGTTAGGCAAGGCCTAGGATATTTAATCCTAGTATTGCTTAAGGAAGTGCTTTATTAAACCTTAATGCCCCTTTAGTCACAGGAAAGATTATAAGAAAGACTATAATTTTCCGAACCCCTAGAACCTTAATATTAATAGCCCTAATAACTAACCCTAGAAATTAACCTTCCCTAACCCTAGAGATTACTTAAACCCTTATAAAAACCCCTGTGATAATCCCTATTATATTAATAGCTCTATCCGGATAATTATTATTAAGAATAACTAGTAGACTATTATTTATAATAAATTATGCTTTTATAGTAATTCCCCTCTGAAGATTAGATTATAAAGAAAATCTTAGAGCTTACAAAGATATATAAGGATAGTAACTACTATAGTGGAAAGCTATATAACTTCTTAACGCTAAAGATTATGCTCTTTAAAAATAAGTGTAATAGAATTAACCTTCCTTGAACGTATTATTAGAAGGCTTTCCCTATTATATTAATAGGTAATGCTAAATAATACTTCCTTAATTACCTCTTTAGGAATAACTATTCCTATAAAGAGATAATTACCTATATTTATTAACGCTTTAAGACAGAAAGTAACTAGTAATTCTATTACTACTAATAGAGTAGTATAATATTAAAGAACATAATTAAGAAAAACCCTAATAAAAGCAAGCTTAATTACCTTAAGATTACGTTGTTAACCCTTAAGAAAATTTACAAAGGACTATACCTTGCTAAAATAGTAAATACTAAGCTTTATAAGTAGGCC